>VSWD01000011.1:34748240-35948240 GCA_033119305.1 Pinctada imbricata | reverse complement strand
CGTTATTTTGTTATGGGGGTATACTCTCTTCGTTTTTCACTACCGGAGTCCCGAATCAACTTTCAATACATAAATAATGTTCTTGCCAAATTCGATATGAGATTTGAATATAATTATGTTATCTAAAAATATAGAATAAAATCATTTTGTGAAGTATTCAGATAACTTAGCAACTACTCCTCGATATATCAATCAAAAGTCTGAAACATCATATAAACATGACACAGATTGGGATTAGTACAACTATAACAAGTCAAGATAATAAGACCATCATCTTTTTCATGGATTATTTCATTATATGCTTTTGAAATCGAATTATGTTTTTGTTTTGTTAGTTGGGTTTATAATTCTAGACATACACTGCCATCCATAGATAATTATACAAACAAGGAAATCATTCTAAATTCTTTATTAGTTTACCCTATTAAATTATTCCATCCTGAACTTGAAAGATTCATAATAATTGGCTTCACATATTTCAAAATTATGAATTCTGACAACGAAAATGTGCGTAGAAACTTTTTTCATCGGCACAATTGTTTTTCTTCAAAAATTGTCATTTTTATAGAAAAAAAATAATTTGAAAAATGTAAATATTTGGGTCGAGATTGTTACAATCCATTTCTATAAGGTTCATCGTCAGAATTTTACAGCAATGGATTCAAAAGTGTTCATTATCTAATAGCAGCATGAACAGAAATAGTGTATAATAATTTATGGATGGCAGTGTATCTTTCTTGTTAGAGTTGTGCGCAGACAGAAACAAACAAACAAGGTCGTAAAACCAAGTTTTATTATGTTTGTATGTTTCTGTAATTATTACGTGAAATGTACATAAGCTTTATTCTCGCGTAGCGCACGCTCATTGACGCCTTCTTCACGCATAGAGCGTTACGCGTAACAAACATGTGTTTTCACACTGAGAATCAATTAAAAACCAATCTTATATAAATAGATCCTAACAAAGTATATGGCAATGTCCGAATATAGTTTTCCATGAGCATGACCTGGGGATGCAATACGCCCGAAATACCCTTATAAAGGACACTTCTTGAACATTTCAAAGAAAAGAAGGTAAGTTTTTTTCCCAATTTTTTTAAAACAGATATTAAATCCCCTCCTGTAACTTAATTCAAGTCGTATCGCCTTTTTTCATAGCCGTGAGATTCTTCGTAGTAACGATTATTTAAATTTCAAGTTTCCTATTAGAATTCTAATATTTAGAGTACAGATTGAACATTTTCAACTTTCCCGGTCTTTTCCCTGAATTCTCGTGATATAACTAATTATTTCCAAATAAAAGGGTAAAAATTTGATGTCTAGAAGACAAATAAAGAATTAAGATATTTTTTAAACTGCTGAGTTAATTTAGCTTCGCATTCCAAGTTAGCTTAAAATCTGATATGGAAACCGAGGATTTTAAATTATTTCAGTCATCATTTTCTCTATCTAAGACTGTATATAATACATCATGTTTTATTCTATAATTATTAAAAGATGGAAAGTCGTTTGGATGAAGGGATTATCTTGTTGCTGACCGTTACGGTACTACACATGCTGATATTACCCGGAGCCTCGGGGTCCTCTTCTAATCAACGTAAGTACAAGTTAGATCATGCATAAATAGTCAGAATTAAAATATTTGTATAAAAGACGATAGAATTAGAAATAGAACAGTAATATTCGTAAACCAAGACAATACATCTCAATACATTGGCACATTTAGGGCTCTTTTCGCGCTATATGACATCATCGAACAAGTTACTGCGTCATCGACACTATATCGTCAAGCACAAGATGTCGCACTTCCGATCCAAGGTCGAAGGTACGCAAATGGGAAACATTCCAAAATTTTCTCATCTTTTGCTTAAAAAATCCATATATCTTGCTTCCAATTAAATATAACAAAAATCAAAATTATCAAATGAAAAAATAAAGGGATGGAGCTGGATTCGAACTCTACCAACCTTACGACGAAAAAGTAGTCTTGAACTTGTGATCATGTCTTGGTGCAAACTGTAGAGTAACATTCCAGTGCTTGTCAAAATTTAGGGAATAACTAGCTTCTGACGTTATGTTTGCGGACGGTAAATACTGATTTTACGGTCGCAAATTTGAGTTTTTTTTCTGGCAACGCGTTAGCGTAGCCAGAAAAACGGATGTTTGCACCGTAAAGTCAGTATTTACCGTCCGCAAACATAATGTCAGTACATGTATCTAGTTATTCCCATTCTGATGCAATCTATATTTTTGTGAATATAAAGCAAAATGTGACGTTAGCAACGTCAAAGCCTAGTATGTACTCATTTTACAGCCGAAACTAATGAGCAAACGACCTATGAAATTCGACGTTATAGCGACATTGCATTAGAATGCGTCTTTCCCGATTTCGCAGATCGGGCTTTTCACGGTTGTGCTGCAAAAGTTTTGCTTTAAAACTGGTTGCATGTATACGACTGATGCAATCTCATGTTGTCGTGAAACAAGGGTTTTCGGAGGGACAAGTCTCATCATAAGGGTAGCGTTACTCATTTTAGTTGTGTATAATAGTACGCATAGAGTAGAAAACTTTAAGTAAACAACATTTTCAAGACTTCTAGAGTAACATACTGCTTTAGTTAGTCAAAGATTACATTTTCATTTCTTTTCAGCTATACCTATATTCGCATTCGGTGACATGGACACATCGTTACCCGAGGGTAGAGAAGGATTGCACAAACTATGGATGATGCCCTCCCCCTCCCTCTCACAGCTTCTCCCCGGGGACATACTTCTGGTGCCCATGGTACCGTTCCACTTTCTCCAAACTCCCACGGAAACAAGTACCCGTATGTCCTCATCACAATTCAAAAACTCGTTCCTCGACTTATGGACCATAGAGGACAACAGAAACAATAAGAACTGAGAGACCCCGAGGAAAGTTGGGTTGAATCCAATAATACTTAGCTCAAGAACTGCTGAATTAAATACGATTAACAATTGTGCCGTATTCATGGAGTAAATGTTGCCAATTGCAAGCTAATATAGTTGTCTTTTTATTAAAGCCAATCATTGCTGGTTCAATGAGATGTAACAGAATACAAATAAACTTGTTTATCATGTGCAAAGGTTCTTTTTTTCTATAACATTTTTATGTGACATTAATGATTTTTTCTTTTATTCACACCACAATCATTGCTGGTTCAATGAGATATAACATAATAAAAATTAACTTGTGCCAAATTTCTTTTTTATCCTCCAAGTGAAAATTGAAGGGATCAACCATGTGGTCTACCAAGCCAAATAATCTTTCAGAAAAGAGTTATGTTTCAAAGCATGCGACTTTTAAGAAAGATGTAAATTTGAGATGCAATTTGCAGTTTTGGGGGATTTCCTACTGCTGTTTGTGATATAATCCATTGAAAGTGCTGTCCTGTGGAAGACAAAGGTCATAAATAGCTAGATAACTTATGACTTATACTAACTGCATTATGAAGTGGAATATTGTGAACTAGTAAGCCATCTTTTTATGATGTGATATTTAAGGAGGGTTTGAACACCAAGATGGCGGTGGCATTATTTGTTTTCTCACTTCCTAGGAAAAGTACAGTCTTAACTTCCTTAAAACATTTGATGCGCTGTTTGATATGCACATTTGAGTATCCTGATGAAGTTTGAATAATTTTCTGCATCATTTGAAGAAATTATGAAGATTTTCGAAATTGTGGACTTTGGGAGTTTTATCCATGAGCAAACCACTATGTCATTTCGTCGTTATCAGGGAAAATGGTGTCACAAACCTTCGCATTCAAAATGAAATAAAAATATTAATACCAAACATACCGCATTGAAACTTTGCATGTATAAAATAGAAAATTCAATCTTCATCACAGTAAATTCAATGACAAATTAACATCACAGGAAAGCGGATGTCACTTCAATGAAAATGGACAATACATTTATGAAGATTTTGGAAGTTTTAAATCAAAATTAATTTCAAATAGCTTAAGAATTGGAGTAACACTTTCAATATTATGACGTCATCAAGAAAACATTGATTTATGCATATTTCAAAGTCTCGTAGAAAAGTTTCCTGCGAATAGAATCAAATGCAAGTTTGCATGATCAAGGACAGACAAGGAATATATAATTTCAGAAATTTTGAGAGAAATTGAATTTGGCGTCCAACTGTTCAATACCTCCTTAATGAATACAGAATTCTCCAAATCTACATCAGAGTTCAAGGTCGAGATCACTAGGTCAAATGTCTGGATATCAAATGCATTCTTACAGTGAATGTGAGGGTATGAAATATTAAAGTCCTATTCCTTATCCTACAAGAGAAGACTTTCAGAACCTCAGCCAATTTTTTTTATTGACAGAGGGTGTTGAGTCTTTGCGGAAAAGTTTTTTCCCTTACAGACGGTATCTGACGTAAAACCATTGTGACGTCATGAAAATGGTACAGTAACGTCGATTTTATACCGTCATTTCCAAGACTTTTAGGACTGTTTCAATAGAATATGTCGAGGGGCGAATTTTTCTGATTTGTATTGAAAAAGGGCTAAAATATACCTGCTTTGGGAAAATTTTGGGTCAGTGTCGGAGGGGGCGGCTGCCCCCTCCACACCCCACTGAATCCGCCACTGGAAATGGTCACTTTGCGAAAATTTCCCCCAGCGAAAATAGTGTTTAGAGTATGCACTAAAATTCATCTTTGCTTGTGTAATTTTCTGGGTGTATGCTGTATTTATGGTGTCTGCGATGCAAATACAACATAAAGAGAACGCTATGTCATTAATCCACAGCTACATGTATCTTGATGTTCGAACATCATTTCCGTAAGACGTGAAATAAATAATAATAAAGATATCAAATTTAATTTACATATTCATTATGTAAAACATCCTACAAGTCATGACAAAATGTCTATGATAAAATTATGAACAAAACTTATTTGTACACATGTAAATCAATACGTTGACTTTTGCAAAAATACATCTTCAATATCGTTGATACATGAAAATCGACACTTCATGAAAATGTACATGTATATGGTATACATGAAGTAGAAAGAATGGATACATATCATTATCAACAGTTATAAAGCTGTAATTCATTGTAACTTCCAATTGATCTTCTATTGTTAATGAGTATTTCCAAGTAATTACACAATACATGTAATGCAAGAGGAGAAATCTTTCGCTAACTTTGCAACTTGTCTTTCTGACAAAGAAAATGATCTGTCCACATTGAATTCACAATTTAGAAAAATTAATGATAATTCAAATGAAGAAATGCAATTTTTTTTCTTCAGAGATTATGCTTAAAACATTGGAGTTTTTGACAGTAAATAGACTCCAATGTCAGTTGATCATGTAAGTTTTAGGTGGTTAGAGTCTTAATAATAAATTGATAGTACATATTAGTAAAAAGCTACATGTACTTCTGCGTAGTAATGCATATACATGTAAGAGACTATAAAATGTTTTAAACTCTTCAGACTTGAGGCCTTAATTCTTTCTTTTCACCCAAGAACTCCCAACTAACTCAAATAATTTTTCTCTAACTTAAATTGATACAACTAATTCAAATAATTTTTCTCTAACATAAACTGATGCTGATGTCCATATGGAAGAAATTAGAAGACAGTATATAATTATTCCCAAGATGAATATAATGGCATTTGATAAATCATCAAAAAAAAAACTTCTTCCATTCTATTTTGAATGATTTATTCAGCTAACCATGTATATACTTCTTGAAATTTCCATGAGGAAAAACATTCTTAAATTCTTATTGCCTCAAATATGAAATACATGTATGTAATGATGACTCTGTAAAAATGTTAAAGAGGATGATGAACTACACCAGCAGAAAGAAATAAATCCACCTCTCAACTCTCATCAATGTTACAGATACATGTAGGCGGAGTGAGAAAATATTCAGGGTTGTCGCAGGGTATTTTGGGAATGGGGGCCGGGGCCTTTCAAATTGGGAAAAAAAAAACAGCGGTATTTTGAGCAAAATTGGCAATTTTACAACTGAAATGAAATACTGAGAATAATTATTTTAACTTTATGAAGGCAAGATTCTCTGTCAAGAAGTGGTTGAATCCATAGAGAATCGGAAATATTGAGGGCATAAATCGAAAAAAAAAAAAGATAACTATATTGCATTAGATTAGGCCGAATAGCTGCCCTAAATTACCCATAGCGACAGCCCTGTTATTGCGTAACTTGAATATGTCTCCTCCCTTCCTTTTATGAGTTACGTCTTTTCTTCGTAGTATACGATCTTTTTCCACGCTAGCTGCTCAGGAATTGTGATAACAGAACAAGAATATATGAAGCTTGTCGCTACACGTCACTTTTCCATAATTTGATAGTTTTGTCATTTTCCAGTGCGGCAGACGCTATAATGTTCTCTGTAGGATGACAAGCACAACACAACACAACATCTGAAAAAAAAACACAAATAATGGTTACAGTACGGTATGGTGAAATGTACATGTAATACCCTTTAGATGTGTGGTATGGTTCATATGGAATAATGGTTTCAGTACGGTATGGTGAAATGCAATATCCTGTAGATGCGTCGTATAGTTCATATGGAATAATGGTTACAGTACGGTATATTGAAATGTAATATCCTGTAGATGTGTGGTATGGTTCATATGGAATAATGGTTACAGTACGGTATGGTGAAATGTAATATCCTGTAGATGTGTGGTATGGTTCATATGGAATAATGGTTTCAGTACGGTATGGTGAAATGTAATATCCTGTAGATGTGTGGTATGGTTCATATGGAATAATGGTTTCAGTATGGTATGGTGAAATGCAATATCCTGTAGATGTGTGGTATGGTTCATATGGAATAATGGTTACAGTACGGTATGGTGAAATGTAATATCCTGTAGATGTGTGGTACGATTCATATGGAATAATGGTTACAGTACGGTATGGTGAAATGTAATATCCTGTAGATATGTGGTATGGTTCATATGGAATAATGGTTACAGTACGGTATGGTGAAATGTAATATCCTGTAGATGTGTGGTATGGTTCAAATGGAATAATGGTTACAGTACGGTATGGTGAAATGTAATATCCTGTAGATGTGTGGTATGGTTCATATGGAATAATGGTTTCAGTACGGTATGGTGAAATGTAATATCCTGTAGATGTGTGGTATGGTTCATATGGAATAATGGTTTCAGTACGGTATGGTGAAATGTAATATCCTGTAGATGTGTGGTATGATTCATATGGAATGATGGTTACAGTACGGTATGATGAAATGTAATATCCTGTAGATGTGTGGTACGATTCATATGGAATAATGGTTACAGTACAGTATGGTGAAAGGTAATATCCTGTAGATGTGTGGTATGGTTCATATGGAATAATGGTTACAGTACGGTATGGTGAAATGTAATATCCTGTAGATGTGTGGTATGGTTCATATGGAATAATGGTTACAGTACGGTATGGTGAAATGTAATATCCTGTAGATGTGTGGTATGGTTCATATGGAATAATGGTTACAGTACGGTAATGTGAAATGTAATACCCAAAAGACATACCTGTATGACCCTGTAGTTTTTGTACTATCTCCTTTGTTTGTAAGTTCCATATATACACTAAGTTGTCCTCTGATCCGGAGACAATCCACTGCAACAAACAAACATTACATAATTGAGACTTACATTTTGTATTCCGTAAAGACTCCATAGTAGTTCCTATTGAAAACATTACATGCCATTTCCGATGGTTTATGTAAATTTCCTGTGCATTTCTGAGTTAACTACAGTTTGCACAATTATGAAAGATAAAAGAGAATTCTACAAAAATTTGCATTATTTCAAGAATACTGTTAAGACATAATTTTGTAATAGTAAATGCCTTTTCACACATACTATCTGTGTGGCTTTCTTTTTCTATGTTTAAAACCCAGATTTGCCTATTATGTCATATATCTTGAAAATAATTAAATCTTAATACGAGAATTTTTTTTTTTTAATCCATCCACATGAATGAATCATTAAGATATGCAGTCTAGAAACAATGTTAGTTGGGAAACAAGAAATGGAAGTAACACCTATTTGTCATTTGGTCTTTCGAAATAGAGAGTTACTTCCCATTTGTGCAAGTATCTGACATCAACGCATGGTGACAGCATCAAATTCTATGGAAACCAGCATGCAATTCAGGGAAACAGGATTACAGATATGACATTTTCAAAGAAATCTAATTTCGTCACAATGCTTTTACGTCAGATACCTACACAAATTGAACGTAGGACTGTAAAATCGTAAAGACGGAATTGAATTCTCACCTTTCCTCCAGTGACAGAGAAGTTGGCAAATATGCAGTATTTTTCATTTTTATGTCCTGTGTAAGTTTTCAGACACTGAAATAATAGAAGTTGTACGTTACATGTAATACACAAAGATGTAGATACTTAGTCATGTTAGTGCATCTTATAACTTGTCTTAATTTGTAATTACTTAAGAAATGACTGTCTTACTTTTGGTGTTCATGGGTGTATAATTCTGGTTGGTCACGTGCGAATTTGTACGTGTCCAACCAGAATTATACATCAATGAACACCAATTACAGTCATTACTTATATTTACATTTACTCTAATATCCTTTCATCTTATTTGCATGCATATCAAACATTTCGCCTGTAATAGCGTCAAACGCATTTTAATATTTGCAAATTCTCCCTACATTCAAAACTTGAACTTGACATCACAATAGGCAACCCAAGTTATCGGGATATAATTCTGTTGCCTTATTCACTGGCGTTAAACATTGGGAAACACTGTGTAGCATCACGTGACTTACATGTAAGTTGGCGAAACCACGAACACAAAATGGAGGCATACTGCTCGCTTGGAAGAAAGAAAACAGGTACTGTGATGATATGTTTTGATTCAATTTTATCTTTTCATAGCCGATGTCCTTGTAAAAAGTGATATCTTGATTATTCTTTGTTTGTCAATCAAGAAATCAATGTAGTTTTTACATGTTTTACAAACATTCTGACAAAAGGCACGTCATGGTCGAAATATGTTAAACACAATGTTGTGGTGGTTTCCACGTAAACATCTACAACTTTTGTCACAATGTTTGTAAAAACAGCGGCGTTTTACTTACTAACGATTCAATGATTGTAAAAGTATAAGTTTAGACAAGGATATAGGCTATGAAAAGATAAAATTTAATCAAGGCAATAGTTGACGTTCCTGTTTTCTTTCCTCCAACTGAGCTTTTCATTTATTTTCGATTTCATCAACTTAAGTCATATGATGCTACACAGTGTACAAGTAATGTAAATATAAAAGTACACATTCTTTCTCAACAGGTTAAAAGGAATGATCATACTACCATCAGTACATGAATCCTCATTCAAATTGAACATGATATCTGTCTTACCTTCCCTTTACTGTAATCCCATAACTTTAATGTACTGAAAAAAAGAGAAACAAAATCATGGTTTAAAATACATCTTTGCATTTTCATGCATAAAATCTCTATTTTTTCTTCCATTTTTTCTCTCCTTACTGCAATGTGTCACATTAATTTACACATATACCTGCTATTTCTCATTCAAATTGAAGTAAATGTATTTACACTGTATTTCATTTTTTTTTTATTTTACTTTCCCTATGTTTTAGAGTAGTAAATGAAACAAGCTACTGTATATAATTTAAATGAAGCTTAAAGCTTTCTTGGAAAGCAATCCAAGAAGTCAATACTTGGATACATTGTAATCTATGTGACTGAAATCATACTTACTTATCTAAGGTTGCAGCTAAAATATATTTTCCATTTGGAGAAAATTTGACAAATGATACAGGGGGATTGTCATCATCTGTTGGTAAAAGAAAATATATACATATAAATCAAAAGTAATTCTACGTTTTCATCACTATATCATGTATATGCATATCAAATTCTTGCAAATTTGTCAACAAGCAAAATTCCCATCAATTTTTCTTTCAATAAATCTTTTCATCACTATATACATCTATATGCTTGTTAAATTCTTGTTAAATCGTCAACAAGTAAAATTCCCCATCATTTTTTCTTACAATTATTCTTTTCCCATAACTTTCAAGTGGAAACATATTTGAAGTGAGAAAACTTTTTATGCAGAGATTAAATATACAAAGTGTACCATAATACTTGAGCTAAATTGTAATCATTTATTCACATGGATTCAAAAGAGTAAAAAACAATTGCATAACGCATCAGCCATATAACATGTCAATACATAGAACATTGATACTTATCAAACCTATTATTTATCATGCATCCAGATTGTTCATTCATCACATGTAACAATGAACAATCAAATCTGAATAAAAGTCATCCTCTGCTTTGGGATTTTTTTGTCATAATAAAACAAGATATGAGGTTCAGATCAGGAGGGCAAAAAAAAATATTTTAAATAGAAAGATTTTTATCGCACCAAATACGAAAACCCTATCGCTGACCCTTCCAATTTTATGAATCCGTTTAAAGTTCTTGTAAATGTCTGACAAATGACAATTACATTGTACATATTTTATTGCCACGTTGAGAGGGAGACGGGAAGATTTGTTCAACCCAGAAAAATAATGTCGCCTTAGGGTGAAGCCCAAAAGTAACATGATTTTTCTTAGTTGAACAAATCTTTATGTCATGCTCCCAACTGGACGATAAATTGTTTATTATACCGAAAGCTGATGAAAGGTCATTCTTGTAGCCTGCATTAGTCATCGTAACAAGAGAGGCAACTATTACTCAACGTAGAATATTCAGGAGCGCACTGATGTACTCAATCCTTCCCTTTTCTGGTTGAAAGCTTATTTCTTGAATAAATATTGTTTAAAGCAAAAACTAAGAGTCCCCTTCGGCGTTGCCTGTAGGGACTAACAAAGAATATAAGGTTACATGATTCAGTGAGACATGATGTTGACTTGAAGTTTCTGCCCACATGACCTCTCTAGACCAATCACACCTCTTAATTTGCCATATCAATTATATGAGGTATAATAAAAGTCAATGTCGTGTGAAATGAGGTAAATGACACTCCAACAAACCCTAACAAATGACTTCATATCATTAATAATTTCTGCAATATAGCAAAAGTCTTATTGTGACATCACAATGCAAAAGATCAAATGATGTAAATTGTTGGAATGTTTTGTCAAGAGTTTGTGGAAGAATGAAAATTTTAATTCCTTTCAATAGTCCATTTTCCAGAAAATATCTATGACCGTTTTAAACCTCGATTTTATATGTACAGACACCAGACATCACCTCATTTGGCAAAATTTTCAATTGTGACGTCACATCTGATCGCACTGTCTTGAAGCACCTTGATGTGTTGTCATGCTTTCCATTTTGACGCCACAATGAAAATTTCACAAAATTTTGTGATGTTTGGTGTCTGTCCGCCTTATGAATCTATTGGAAAATCATCTATTCAAGAATAATCTGGTGGTTTTATTGTCATAGGTTTGTGGAATAAACTACATCTACATTACAAACAGAAGGTGAATGATAAGAAAGTCAATCTCTTACCTATCAACGTCTTTAAACATTGACCTGATGCTGTATCCCATATTCGACTGAAAAAAGAAAACAATCAATCATAGCATAGCCTATTGTTGATCAATAACTTGGCTGATGGTACTTGTCTTTGGAGCTTAAACTTTACAATTAACATTTACATAACTAAGGATAACACTGTAAACTAGGACATTTCAGTTTATAGAACTACACATAACTGTATTTGACACATACAATGATGTTTCAAATCACCCTAAAAAATACTTTTTTTTAAATTCATAGTAATTGAAACAATGTTTACATTACATATAGGCATGTAATGCTTTTTTTTTTGTTTTTAATTAAGGAATTGACTTACCATAAACCATCATAACTACTGGAGACAATCAAGGATCCATCTCTGTTGAAATGTACCTGTAAATACATGTATATTTAGAAACATAAAGCAAAGCTATATTTATACCATGAATGTGTACACAATACTATCTCACTTTGTACTTACAGTTTTGTAGCTACATGTACATGTACTTGAGCTACAATTACTCGTATGTAAAAGTGTGACTAACAGACAGTCATATGCCAGATGAGGTGATCTTGATAGGGCAAATTGATTTGCAGGAGTCTTACCATGGTGGTATCAAAAACTTATAAATGTGAACTCTCTTATGAAGATCTGCACTGATTTTGCTCGCCTTTTTACATATTCCAAGATATCGAAAGTGTCAGTCTGAAGAAAATGTCTAACAAAAATTATTTCAGACTGACAAAAGTTTGCAGTACATGTATTTTTCATTGTCTGGTCTGACAAATTACTTTTAAAATGTCCGACAAGAGTGAAACAGATTTCGACATCTCTAAATTCTAATTATTATTTTTTCATCACTACGTACGTCATCAATACATGGAATTTTAGATATCGGCCATTTCAAAGCTATTTTGTTTACACGGAAATGGTGAATGCACAGTATGAAAATCCTTCCAAATACCACACTCAATAATAATGTACATTTTATATCATTCATGTTAACACAACATACTCCAATATTAGTATACATACAGCAGTGACAGGATCCGAGTGAGCTGGTAACGTCTTCAGACATTTCCCCGTCTTTACATCCCAGATTCTTACACTCTCGTCAAACTGTAACATCGTATAAAGAAATGCAATGTTGCCAAGGATCATAGAGATATTACCTATTCTCTTTAAAAGCAAAGAAAATAAAACACCGCTAAAGACGGTATGGCCGGATTGCAAAGTAAGTTTTTGTAACCAACTGGGTAAAGGTCACTAGGTCAAATATTACAGCATACATAGAGAAGTCTCGTCAGAGGCAACCTACATGTATTATATAAAGTTTCTACTGCATACAGTTCCTTAGATTTTGCTCAAACCAGAAACTTTAACCAAAATCTTTACCTAGGTCAAAGTCCAAGGTCAAGGTCACAATGTCAAATGTTACAGTATAAATTGAAAGGTCTCGTCATGGGCAACCTACATGTATAATATAAAGTTTCTACTGCATACAGTTCCTAAGATTTTGCTTAAACCAGAAACTTTAACCAAAATCTTTAACTAGGTCAAAGTCCAAGGTTAAGGTCACTAGGTCAAATGTTACAGTATAAATTGAAAGGTCTCGTCATGGGCAACCTACATGTATAATATAAAGTTTCTACTGCATAAAGTTTCTTAGATTTTGCCTAAACCAGAAACTTTAACCAAAATCTTTAACTAGGTCAAAGTCCAAGGCCAAGGTTACTAGGTCAAATGTTACGGCATAATTTGAAAGGTCTTGTGATGGGCAAGCTTCATGCATAATATAAAGTTTCTACTGCATATAGTTCCTTAGATTTTACCTCAACAAGGAACTTTAAGCAAAATCTTTAACTAAGTCAAAGTCCAAGGTCAAGGTCACTAGGTCAAATGTTACGGCATAAATTGAAAGGTCTTGTGATGGGCAAGCTTCATGCATAATATAAATTTTCTACTGCATATAGTTCCTTAGATTTTGCCTCAACCAGACACCTTAACCAAAATGTTGACGGCAGACAGACGGACGGATGGACAGAAGGACAGATGGACATCGTCAATCTATAGACCAGAATTGCTTTGCAATCCGGTCAATGAATATAAAACGCTCTGATGACTAGATGACAGAGAAAATCTTAAAAGGAATTACATGTATCATGTGTATAGTATGATTTCACTGTGTATATATGATAAAGAATTCACTGTAAAAAAGTTTAATTCCACTCATTGATCAGATTTACCTAAGTTTTCATACATGAAAGATGGAAAATCCAAAGAAAAAAGAAAGTTTTTTTTAAATATTTTACTTTAATTCTTATAATACAAATGAAAGGTTACAACAGTCTTCAATAACTCGTACCGTTAAAATGGCATCTTTATACGTAAAATGTAAACTTACCGATCCTGATACAATGAGATTTGATTGTGGATTAAAGTTACAGCAGAACACATAGTTGGTATGGCCTTTTAACGTCTTCATACATTTACCCTGTAAATTTGAAAGATAACAGAATTTGCTATTGTCTTAAGGTATACTAGTAGACTTTAACAATGTAAAACATATGCCCCTGTTGCAACTGTCATGAAAACAATGCTCTGCAAATGTAATTTTTAAAAGTTTTTATAAATCTATTGTGTTTCATGTGTAAAATTATATGAAGTCAGCTTACATACAAATACAGTGTGCTTAAAATGTCAATCTTTTTTATGTAGAGGTGTAACAGTGTGTAAAGTGATGACAACTTGACACATAATTATGTGTAAAATAGCAGAAAGCTGGGAATGCAGATCACATGTTTATACATATGTATACCTTATGTTCAGTATGTGTAAAATGATGACAAATTAGCACGTGTGTAAAATAGCAGTGTGCTGGCAATGCAGATCACATGTTTATATACATGTACCTTATGTTCAGTATGTGTAAAATGATGACAAGTCAGCACATGTGTGTAAAATCACAGTGTGCTGGCAATGCGGATCACATGTTTATACACATGTACCTTATGTTCAGTATGTGTAAAATGATGACAAGTCGCCACATGTGTGTAAAATCAGTGTGTTGGCAATGCAGATCACATGTTTATACATATGTATACCTTATGTTCAGTATGTGTAAAATGATGACAAGTAAGCACATGTGTGTAAAATAGCAGTGTGCTGGCAAGACAGATGACATGTTTATATACCTTGTGTTCAGTATATGTAAAATGATGACAAGTCGGCACATGTGTGTTAAATAACAGTGTGCTGAGGAATGCCAATCATTTATTAATATACCTGGTGTTTACTACACACAGATGCACAGCAGCATAAGTATGTGAAAAAGCCAGGAAGGCAAAATAGTCATGTCAAACACGTGGATACAACAATACTGAGATAAAACAATGATATTGAAATCTGGTTCATCTTTAATCATATAGTATAAATTATGTTCTAATCAAAGGTTTGAAAAGGCTTAAAGGCCATTAATATACTAGTATAAGATGTGCTAATGAACCCCTATTTACAGATCCTGTACAAATGGATTATTTCAAGTTACAGTTTCTTAATTTTACGATTAATACTGATGATTTTATTAATGTGAATATTCAAAAGTCAAAGAGTTGACCTTGGTACCGTACCTTGAGCAGAGTTACATGTAATATTCATCTGGGCTACAATAGTACTTATTATACAATGTAATTGTTACAAAGAATAACAAATAACGTAACTACTTGATAAAGGCCTAGTGGCCAAAAATTTGTTAATGTAGAGTGTTCATTGTTATTTATTATATTTGTTACGATATGAAAGAAATTGTTCATCCTGGTTATGCCTGAATCAAAGTTCATTTTTTACGTACAAGGCAAAGTCCCAGATTTTGAGTGTGTTTTTTTTTACGTACCGTGGCAAAGTCCCAGATTTTGAGTGTTTTGTCATCAGATGCACTGACCAGAAGACGACTGTCAGTGGACCAGGCTATATCTGAGATTCCCTATAAATAAACAGACTTATACTCATCTCATTATTCAGCAACGATGATTTGCTTAACACTGCCATTAAAATAATTTCTAATACATGTATTTCTTAGTTTTGAAATAAAATCTGTACAAAATATACCCATAAATATCCTGATACACAATTTTTCAATATAATAGCTTGATTTTCATTGCAATGTTCAGAGTAAAGTAACTCTTCTTTGTCACTTGAACATCCAAACTATTTCTGAGTGTTTACTTACGAGTTTGTGCCCACTGATTGTTTTCTCAAATTTCCCGTCATATGCTCCCCAAATCTTGATCAGCTTATCAGCAGCTGTAACAAATGAACTTAATCAACTATTCATACATGTATGTATATAAGCTATTAGGACAACAGCGAGATAGCTATCACATGAACACAATGCCCAAAGGCCTGACATGCACAAATAACGTAACTACTTGATTAGCATAACTTATCTTCCTGCATCTATATAATCAGACATTCCTTATACTATAAAGGACCAAGCCCTATCACAATTAACAGATGAATATCTTTTATACAAAAATAACGTCGGGAAATTCTATCTTTAAAGATTAACGTATCTAATGTAATAATGAAGATCTCGCTGATGTCACGTCCATTTAAAGAGTTTAAGACATCTAGGTAATCCTCGGCAGTGTCTTGATACCTTCCATGGCTTTGATAATGGTTGGCAGGTTAACCTTAGTGTGATTCAATTCTTATTTTGAGTGATGGTACATTTATATATCGGTAAAGATACCGTATAACCAGAAATTTTCGCGAGATACTAATTTTCGCTATATTCGTGAGTGATTTGGAATCGAGAAAAAAATTATCCTCGCGAAAAATTGTGTTTGATAAGGTATAAGATCAATTGGTATATTAGTGCCATTCTGGTTTTACTGTACATGTGTCATTCTTCACATACGTGTATCCCGAAGTAAATGCATTGAGTGTATTCTTTAGATAGAAATAACTGAAACTTCAATAATGGAAGGTACAAAACAGTGAGCTCATATGTAAATATTTACTTGTAATTTCGGAATCGCGAAAAATTGTACTCGCGAAAATAAAGATACCCTATTTTACCATGAAATCGCGAAATTTGATACTCGCGAAAATTTCTGGCTATAGGGTATGTCATGAGTCTAACTATATAATGAATTTAATGAAAAAATAACAAATTTTTCATCCTGATGATAGCAGTGAAATTGGTTGAGTTTTAGTTCGGCGTTTGTTAAGAAAAAACAGTTGAGAAAACCGGTTGAGAACTAGAAGTCTCTGACGAGACTGAAGCTCTCCTGGTTGTTTAGTAAAATTCATAACTAAATGACACTGCTATTTTCTTAGACCCAAAGGTAAGGGGCTAAAAAGTATATCAAATGCGCAAGCATAACATTAAGTGTAAGTCTGAACATAATAAAAAATCTTTTTATCACTCATACTTTCTCAGTAATGGTGTTCAGAATATTACATAGAGTTGTATACTAGAAAATGGCCACATCCATTTTCCAAGAACCTGGAGGTCAGGGGCTTAAACTAATTATCAAGTGGATAATCAAACCACATACCCTTTACATATGTATTATGCAAAAAGAATCAATTATGCACTCTGAGAATAGATGTAATAGCTATATAGGAGAAAAAGACCACACCCACTTTCTAAGACCCTGGGGTCAGGGGCTCAAACAAAATATCTTGTGTACAGCTTGATCATAGATTGATAATATATCAAAATGAATTAACTTTCTATTTTTTATACTTTCTGAGAAATTGTGACCACAAGATTACATTGAGTTATTTTTAAAAGAAGAAAATGACCACACCCAATATCTAAGACCCCAGGGATCAGGGGCTCAACAAAAACTTCAGGTGTACAACTAGCTCGTAGACTTTGAACATTGCAAAAAGAATTAACTTTCTATCATTTACACTTTCTGAGAAATGGTGACCACAAGATTACATAGGGTTATATAAGAGGAAATGACCACACCCATTTCCCAAGACCCTGGGGTCAGGGGCTCAAACAAAATATCTTGTGCTCAACTCAATCATAGACATATAATATAGCAAAAAGGAATTAACTCTATTATTAATACTTTCTGAGAAATGGTGACCACCAGATTACATTGAAGTCAATAGGAGATAATGACCACACCCATTTCCTAAGACCCCAGGGGTCAGGGGCTCAATGAAATATCAGCTGCGCAACTAAATCATAGACCTTTAATATTGCAAAAAGAATTAACTTTATATCATTTATACTTTCTGATAAATGGTGACCACAAGATTACATAGAGTTATATAGGAGAATTTACAACATCCATTTCCTAAGACTCCAGGGGTCAGGGGCTCAGATGAAATATCATGTGCACAACTAGATCATCAACCTTTAATATTGCAAAAAAAATAAAATTCTATCATTTACACTTTCTGAGAAATGGTGACCACAAGATTACAGAGTTATATAAGAGAAAATGACCACACCCTTTTCCTAAGACCCAAGGGGTCAGGGGCTCAGATGAAATATCAGGTGCATAACTAGATAATTGATCTTTAATATTGCAAAAAGATTTAACTTTCTATCATTTATACTTTCTGAGAAATGGTGACCACAAGATTACATAGAGTTATATAGGAGAAAATGACCACACCCGTTTCCTAAGACCCAAGGGGTCAGGGTCTCAGATGAAATATCAGGTGCACAACTAGATCATAGACCTTTATTATTGCAAAAAGAATTAACTTTCTATCATTTATACTTTCTGAGAAATGGTGACCACAAGATTACATAGAGTTATATAGGAGAAAATGACCACACCCATTTTCTAAGACCCTGGGGGTCAGGGGCTCAAACAAAATATAAGGTGCACAACTAGACCATAGACTAATCATGTTGCAGAAAGAATTAACTTTCCATCACCAACATTTTCAGATGACTTGAAACCACAAGAAATGTTTAATGGACGGATGGACATTGGACGCCGGACACAGGGCGATCGCATAAGCTCGACTGGTCATAGACCAGTAGAGCTAAAAACTCCTGATGATACCAATGAAACTGGTTGAGTTTTAGTTCGCGGTTTGTTCCTTTTTTCAATATATTGAAACTTGTGGAGAGAATAATTGACTATTTAGTGAATTTAATATTTCTTTGTAAAACAGTAGGGCTGTCACGGTTAAGCCTTTAGTCGGTTCGGTTCAGGAAAATGAACTGCGGTATTGTTTTTTTCGGTTTGGTTTGAGTTTGTGTTCTTTAATTCAATAAAAGAGTGAAATAATGGTAAGAATAACAAATCAAAAAATAATTCTTTTTCATTTTTCTGCTTTGAAAGCATTTTTCTTCGAGATTTTATCAACATTCAACAAAATAACCAAACTAGAACACTTAGAAGACTTCGTAGACTCAACCTGTCAAACAAACAGGTGCACATTTACAATCAAGAAGTGAAACAACCAATTTCATTGGGTGAAATACGACAAAGTACCCAATCACATTCTGCGTATCATTCAAAATTGATAAACTACTGATTACCAGATATAACACAAAAAACAAGAGGCCCAAGGGGGCCACATCGCTCACCTGAGGAGACTGTATGTATGTTTTCTATCAAAGTCAAGACCTGAAGGAAATCGCTTTAAGGTAAGCTTTGAGAAGGACAAGGTGTACAAGTTACTTCCTGTAAAGTTTGGTGACAATCTGTGCAGTAAGTTAAAAGGATAAGTCAAAAATGTGTCATTCAAATAGAGCCTATAGAGGACATCTTGGATTTCCAATCGGCTCGAAAAACACAAACTTAGTAGAGGACAATGAGTACTTGTGTCCTGTGAAGTTTCAAGAAATTCTGTGAAGCGCTTTCAGAGGAGAAGTCGAAAATTTGTCAGCCAATCAGAGCCTGTGGCGGCCATCTTGGATTTCTGATCAGCTCGAAAAACACAAACTTGGTAGAGAGCAATCAGTACTTGCTTCCCGTGAAGTTTCATGAAATTCTGTGCAGTGGTTATAGAAGAGAAGTCGAAAATGTGTCAGCCAATCAGAGCCTGTGGCAGCCATCTTGGATTTCCAATTGGCTCGAAAAACACGAACTTGGTAGAGGGCATTGAGTACTTGCTTCCTGTGAAGTTTCATGAAATTCTGTGCATCAGTTTCAGAGGAGAAGTAAAAAATGTGTCAGCCAATTAGAGCCTGTGGCGGCCATCTTGGATTTCCAATCGTCTCGAAAAACACAAACTTTGTTGAGGGCATTGAGTACTTGCTTCCTTTGAAGTTTCATCAAATTCTGTGATGCAGTTTCAGAAGAGAAGTCGAAAATGTGTCAGCCAATCAGAGCCTGTGGCGGCCATCTTGGATTTCCGATTGGCTTGAAAAACAGACACTTGATAGAGGGCATTGAGTACTTGCTTCCTTTGAAGTTTCGTGAAATTCTGTGCAGCGGTTGCAGAAAAGATATCGAAAATGTTAAAAGGTTACGTCGGACGGACGACGCGCTATGACAATAGCTCACTTGAGCTTCGCTCAGGTGAGCTAAAAACAACAATACTTGTAGGGGACCATGATTACCTCATTCCTACCAAGTTTAACGAAAATCTGTTCAGCGGCTCTGGAGAAGAAGTTGAATATGTATGAAAATCATCCCCCCCCCTTCTTCTTGAGTAATCTAAGTAATCCGAGAAAGATAGTTATACAGAAGCTAAAGCAAAATAACAGCCCCCTCCCCCTCCTTTCACTGTGTTATTGATAACATTATCTGTTCTTACATTAATATTTTGAGCTGATCTCAATATTGTAATTTCAAAGTTGTATATCTAAGTCTTCACAAGATAATTTGAAAATACTTATTCATCTTTTTAAAATTATTTAGTTTCTTTTTCCATACTTATTTAATATATAACATTCAAATGAATCAATAATCAAAAAATTTAAACCTCAAAAACATATATCAATATTAAAGAAAGACAACTCTTGCATACATGAACATGTACCAACTTATACGAAACTAAAGTTACCAGGGTACCAGAACATGAACCCACAAGCATTGGGTCCATGTTCACAGTAAACATATCTATTCATGATTGAAAATATACTCATAAAAATCTGTTCAGCAGTTCTGGAGAAGAAGTTGAATATGTATGAAAATCACCCCCCCCCCCCTTTCCTTTTCACATAAGAAAATAATTCATAAAAAATCAAAAAATTAAAATTTCAGTATAAAATACATATCAAAGCATTAAGTAACTTAAATGTGATAAATGTGCAGTAAATGAATGTGTAAAATCATACACATATTGAGTTATTTAAAGAAATAGTGCAAAAATGTGCATTTCTGACAAAGTCCGAAAAGACGTCAAAAACGCGTCAAAAATTTGACTTCCGAGTGGAACCAAAAATAACAACACTTCTTAAGACATCTCTCTAGATCATCCTGATGCTTTCGGTTTGTCGATACGTGCTTCCGTTCTGAAGAAGAAGTTTGTCAAAGGAGGGTACCCCCTGTGACCTACTTTTGCCTCTGGTGGCGCCACCTGTTGACAGATCCGGACGAAAAACAACAACACTTGTAGGGGACCATTAGTACTTCATACCTACCAAGTTTCATCAAAATCCCTTCAGCCATTCAGAAGAAGAAGTTTAAAATGTGAAAAGTTTACGACGACGATGCCGGACGCCGGACGCCAGACGCAATACTATGACAATAGCTCACTTGAGCCTTTGGCTCAGGTGAGCTAAAAAGGAACCGAACTGAAATCCATAAAGTACGATCCAAATCGAACTGACCAAGCTTGAACTGCGGTTAACCGAATTTTCGGTTAACCGTGACAGCTCTATAAAACAGATACTTGAAGATCATTATATATGCAGATTAGCGTTTTCATTTAGTTACAAAAATTGTCAATACATGTATAATCTGCTTCTATGAAAATTTTGGAGTTCATGAAACTGGAGCTAGAACTTGAATTGCACTAAAGAATTTTTGAAAACAATTTTTTATACTTACAGGAGCTAGCAAGCCATTCTCCATTAGGACTAAATTTAACTGATGAAACTGCTTTGGTGTGTCCAGCCATAGTAAATTTTAAAGTATAGTTGGGTTTCTGAAATCAGTAAAATACACAGTAACCAAGGATTAAAGTTTATTATCAAAAACTTTATGGGATTTTTCTTTCTACAGGCAAATTTAAGAACTGCAGCTGCTGTCACACATTTAGCTGTCACCAAAGAAAGAAACACGTACATGTAAGAGTGACTGCTGAAAATCCCTACCATTTTTTTTTGTCTTAAAGACGCATGTAATGCTCGTTCCATTCATTTTTTTAAATTCATCAATGCAGACTTAAGAATTTTCACAAAAATTTGTGTATCTCATTAAGAAACAAGAAAATATCAACCACAGAAAAGTGACAGATGCAAAATATGGGGTTGCAGTACCAAATTAACTGACGACTTTGACCCTTGACCTTTTCAGTGTAGATCCTTAAATTGTGAGGAGTCTTTCTCATACGATGGGCAATCTTAGAAAAAATCCATAACAGTACAATAAACATTTATGTATTTTACTACCTTCCCCAAAGTTTCTTCTGTAGATTATACTTTTTTCTTTATCTTTGATTCCGCATGTGGTTGTGCAGTGCTTACATGTACATGTACCACAGACTGACTTGGCAAGTGGTACTGCAGTGCACACATTGAAACTGTGATTTCACAAGTCAGTGGATCAACATCTACAGTACTTACCATTGATTGTGACTGGGATTTAACAGGTGGGGCTGCTGTAGTAGGTGTGGCAGCCTGGGTGGCTGGCGGGGCACTGGTGGTGGTGGGGACAGGAGGCTTGATGTCAGTAGGTTCCGGCATCTTTCCACCCTCTGTACTCATCTGTCAGAAAAAAATAAAAAAGTTAATATCAACTCACAGAACATACAATTCCTGTTGTGTGGACTTAAGATTGTGGATTTGTCCACATTTCTTGACCTTGATAATAATAGGGTGACTTGATGAATAGTTTTTGGTCATTTATTAAGCAATGATAGTTTCAGTTCCAGTAAGAACTATATTTATGGGAATTTTCCTCAATTTTCTACCATTCAGTCTTTGGAAAAAAATGTTATTTCAAATTTATCAACATAGAATTGATCAATAAAACACATCCAAATTCTCAATCGTTTTAGCAAAGTTGCAAAATTGAGGAAATTTTGTGGTTAAAAGATCAACATAAAAGATGATGAAAGTCCGAAATTTTCAAATAATTTCCCGATTAATATTTGAGACATATGCCAAACATTATTTGTTCCAAGTTTCATGTCTCAATTTAACAAAACAAGAAGTTATCGTGAATAAACCTTCAAATCCGTTAGGTTACTGCTTTGACACCAGTTCCCAACAAGTACTTATAGGCTACCTACAGATTCAGAATCAGATTCAGGCTACCTACATGTAAGACTCGTGTCCGTACGTGGAGATCCACCTCTTCGTATCTGGAGCTACTGTCATAACAAACATAGTGTAATCAAAGATTACAAAGCTCACCTAATGGCAGCATTTTATCATGGCAGCAAACAGAAAGTAGTCAAAGATTACACAGTTTTGAATTTGAAAATTTGTCCTATTGAGAACCAAAAAAATACTACCACACAAAAACAAAATAGAAAAGGGGAGTGGAGTATTTTGTTTATTGAACCAAATTCTGCATGAATGGGTGTACTCTATTGATACCCAAATCTCCCTAACATATAGGTCATGACCTAAATTTGAACCTTGATTTGTGAATAATTCATAAAGATGCATCATCTGTGCAAGTTTGGCCTTCCTAGCACTTATAATAGAGAAATAAAACTTCCTAACATTGATACCCAAATCTTCCTAACATGTGCACTCAAGCGGAAAATGTAGGTCATGACCTACATTTGAACATAGAGTTGTGATCTACTCATAAAGACGCATCATCTGTGTAAGTTTGGCCTTCCTACAGTAGTATTTTAGCAGATCAGAGATTTCCCATTCCCCATGGATAGGGTGGAATTCGAGTGGGGAATTTCAGCATATTCACCTATTCAGTGGGAATCCACTCCCACTCCCCACGGTGTCACCCAACTCACCTGTACAGGTGTTCAAAAAATCCTCTTTGATCCTAGCCGCACATAGGTCTGTATGACTAGTTTATATATACAAATGTACATATATGTTTTTAATGTCCCTGACAATGAATCGGCTATTAAAGAGAAGAATTTTAACTAAGCATAAAGATTGAAAAAATATTCTTCATCATTTTCGGATGAATTGTAACAATGGATGATTTACAATGAACAGATGTTATTTAACCATGTAACCATGGTGACTGAATATAACCTTTGATTTTTCTTTTATCATGTTTATTTGTATGTTGTTTGCTCTGTTTCATTTTTTTTTTTTTTTTGAAAAAAAAATGCTAATAAATAGAAAAGTATATGCCAGGGTCAGACTCCGATTTTAAAACTGATTTGTTGAAGCATGACCAGTTACTGAGTCTGAGATTTAAGATAAAAAGGCGACTTTCCGGTTTTGGCCATTGATGGGCGGAATGCAACACAAATTTTCTCATATTAATGCACTGTGAATTGGACAATAAAATTTTAAAAGCAATTACATCTTTTAGATATATATATATTTTTTTAGATACCCTTTCCCTTTCACTGGTATGATAATAATTTGTTAAATAAACACTTCCAGATAAGCCGGGCAAAATTATTGTGTACAGTACGTCGGATTTCCTACAGATATTGCAGGGATAATCCTGGGTGGGGCCATTGTGAAATTATGAGAAAAGTATTCCAGAGAGGAGAAATTGGACTTCCAATATGAAAGGGCCCCCTATAAACTATCCAAATATGCATTTAGTTCTGGTCTAGGGCCCCAAATAAGAGTTCATTGGCCCCTCAATTTGGCTAAATGGCCCCTCTTTTTGGTCAATTTTATATACATTTAATAAAGAGAGGGGCCATTGCACTAGCAAATTTACTCTATATGGCCTGCAGTGATCGGGATAGGCAATCAGGTGAATGTGACAATGGCCCCATTTCCCAGAAACATCAATGTGCCATTTGCAAAACCAATGAGTAATTGATGAAAATGAATATGCCATGAGCAATTTGAAAAAAACAAACAAACCAGAACATATAAATATCTGCATTAGGTTTTATGGGTCAAGCATTAAACATGAAGGTTGCCTACATTGAAGTACATTTGTACGCAACATAACTGTTAAAAGTTTTGAAATATAGGTTGTGACCATTGGAAACTATTATGTTATGCTATACTGTCTGATGTATCAATGAACATGATCAATGAAGATTAAATTGACGAAAGTCGGAAGTGAATTTGGTGAAGTTGTCACTACGTTGAGTAAAAGAATGGAAGATTTCAACAACTTGTTTAAGAATTGAATGTGCCACATTGGCGCACTCAGTGAAATTTAAATGTGCCATTTTAATATTGAATGTGACTATGGCGCAGGGCACATGCTTATCCCAATCACTGGGCCTGTCTCCTCGTGTGCCTAAATTTCAAATATCATGTCCCCCACCTAAATGTTGATGGATTTTCATGTTTTATGTATCGATTTATTCCAAATTAAATGAACTTTAACGGGATATCACACGCATTTCAGTAGCCTACCTTAGACGAGAATTTTTAAGAAATCTCCATGCTGAAGATTTCCGATTTTCGTAACTTGATGTTCTGGCTTTGTAATAATCACTCAATCGGCAAGTCCATCCAATAGCTCAGAGGTAGCCCTCTTGCCCACCATACCGGACGACCGTGGTTCGAGTCTGAGCGCAGGAGTAATAATCAGATTGTTATTCGTATGTAAATGCAAATGTTTTTTTTTTCTTTGCAAAGTAATGGTAAGCCTAGAGTGACCAACAATAGACAATTTTTTGCTGAAATTGAACTTATTTGAAAATTTTGTTAAGGCTTTTTTTACCTACATGTACATACATATGTCGTATCTATTCAGAAATAAGTCAGGTGTCAGTAAAGTGTTTGAATGTAGAGAAACTTATAATATAGTTACCCATATGGTAATATCATTTACACATGTGCACATACTGTCGTGTTATCACACAAAATCTGTATTCGGCTCTATTTATTTACATATTGAAATCTTTGTGAGTGAAGGAACACTGCTGCAATATTTCAAAAAAGTTGGTTATATAAATTCGGATGCTTTTGTATTTGGTCACATAGTAAAGAAAGATAACTCGAATTGCACTTTTATTTTTTTACATGATGATTTACAAATTCAGTCAGATTTTGCAAGATACAATTACTTGGTCATTGAATGATTTCTTTCTATAAGAATTTTCACAATATGATGAGGGAATCATATTTGAAAATCTTGGACTGAAAAAAAATATAGCCAAGAAAAGAGCATTTCCATTACAATTAATGGATGGCTAAAAAGTCTGATCATTTTCAAAATCTCAAAAATTTAAATGGTGACCTCCTAATATTGTCCCTTACATCTGAATTACATTAGGAAATCAGAATTATGCTTTTTTTCTGAAAATAAGTGTTGTACAACATGAAATGTGTGATATCACCTTAAAGGAAAATTATTTTTAGAAACATCAAACTAAGTTATTCCATAAAAATTTTGAATTAGAAATATGCAATTTTTGACATTTTTGTTTTCCCTATATAATCTATAGTAAAAAACCCTAATGATCTTCAAACATCATGTCCCCATCTTTTTTACATAATTTTTTTTTAACAACAAATACCGTATATCATGAATTTTTGGCGTCTGGAAAGGGGTAGGGCCACGAAGCCCGATATTGGCCTTAATTTTGATAAATTTTGAACATTTAAACTTCATAGAATTGTTAACTGCTATTTGACATTTTGAAACCTTCTCTACTGAATCACGAATCTACTTTTTGTAAACATTGCTTTTGTCAACACCTTTTAGCCCTTTGAAAACACCAAAATAGGTCATATTCGGCGAAATTGATGCAAAAACTCAATATTTCTATTAAATTAGCAATGGCCGCATGCATTAACTATGATGGAAAATTTATATGTGAAAAATTATCATTATATCCTTTTGTCATAAACGTTTTATCTCAGTTAACGCATGCGGCCACATTGAATTCTACGATGAAAGACCAAATTTCCAGCAATTTTCGCCATATTTTGTCAATAACGTCAAAATGACATCACTTCATGACGTCATTACAGTTAAATGGCAAATTGTATGGTGATATTATTCTTTTCATGAAAAGTGGTAAACATTTGTGTATTTTCATGAGAGATATCAAGTATTCCTCATGAAATTTATTTTAAGGGAAAATCACGGGCCGATTTAGGGGTCTCTTGGCCCTACCCCTTTTGGCGAATTTGGGCCAAATTGGGCGTTGGAAATGTTGGCGCTTTTAAAATTGGCAGATTGTTTAGAACATCCGCCAAAATTATAATGGTCAAATTCATGGGCTTTTCAATGCAATGATTTATGATCGCCTTAACGAACATAAAATGACTAGAAACCTAAAAAAAAAATGTTGGTGCTTTATTCATAAATATAAAAGACGCTGTTCAAACATGTAATTTAAAAAAAGTTGTTTATACATCGCAATCACGGACACTGTATTTTCTCGATTTTTAATTTTCTTAGAGGGGGGGGGGGGGGGGGGGGGGGGGCTGATAGATATCTTCGACTATTTACGGTCACGACACACCTAGTCCAAGTGTCGCAAGTTAAAAATCTAACGCACTATTTACCTCTCAACAAACGGTACCCGTGTGTAATCTTTCAAAGCGATCTTGGTTGTTACGGTTACTGCTACATTTCTTGTTTAGGAGATGATTGGATTAACAAAGGAGTAGATGTCAAGTGTTTGTACCGGCGTTAATTGTTTGTTTGAAGGTAAACTATGGACTACCTGTACTTACGACATGGTCAACATAGGCGAATATATTACGCAAATGAAGCCATTACCCGGTATGAAACGGACAATTTCATTTGCAGTGGCAGGTCTCTAGCTGAATAAATTTCGTGTTTTATGAATGGAAAATTTGGTGCTTTTAAATTTACGACAATGTAACACATACCAAAATTTACAACTAAGCGAGATCTTCTGAATGGTATTAATTTTATTCAAAGTTCTGCATGATGAAATAGTCAAAATCGCGTTTATCCAGTTTCCGAAGTGAGCCGCGCAGACACTGAGAGAGACGGTATGCATGACAACAAAATATTAGTCAGAGGCATTGCGAGGATTTAAATTTAAATCATGAAAAATGAATTTCACCTTTTTGGTATAAGTCTTGCTTTTAAATGAAGAGTTAGGGGTTTAAAGTCTTCTCATGTTGCTCCTCTTGTCACTTCAACGGTTATTCCGCGGGAGTCAGTGTGCTTTTTTCGGCGGAAGAGCTTTACCAACAGACATGCGCACTGAAATCTTTTTTCTCTCGCATGCATCTCGCTTACCAGGGAATACTTTAAAAAAATACAAATTTTATTTGAAATGGTTTTATATGTCTAAATTCAATTTAAAGAAAATTGGCGGAATTGATATTTATAAATACAAATTCAGTAAAGACACGAAAAATCACATGATCAAATTCCGCCAATCAGTGGAGAACACTTTGCTTCAGTGTTGTGTCAAGTCATTAGTGCCGTGGACGTCTGTTATACATGTTGTACTTTACCGTCAGATCTAGATTGACTTCAAAATCGGAACTTTAGGAAAAGATAGGGGAGTTTCATGGAATCAAAGTAGTCCAACAATTCCCATATAACACATCTTATGTTACATATTTCAAGTTCACTACTTACCATGTGACACTTCTTGACCAATGAAATTCTTTGATTTTCAATACAACCTATATAAGCCACTCAGAAGACCGGGATGGTCGAAACTAATGAGCTCTATCGTAAGGGTACCTGCTGAATCATGTGGATTATAAGGACATGATAAGCCATCCGATTCTACGAACGTTTCAGCAGATTACTCCAATCAACACTCCATGGTACTGCACATTAATTTTTATTGAAAAATCAAGCTATAGTACAAGAAAATCGCTTTAAATTTGGAGCGTCCAATGTGATCTGACAAGCGTCGGCCATTGTCATATGTTGTGGTACTTGGCGTTTGTGGTAAATTCATAGCGAAAATGTTGTCTTTTTTCACCCAAAGTACGGCAAGGATATTGACAAAATATCCAAGGCCACTTGTAGCATATTTATACAATTTGAATGTTTTAATAGCTTCTCCATTTGTTCTCTGTTCGTCTCGGTTTATATCGAATGCGTGAAACGATTGTCTTTCCTCTGACGCCGTTTGAACGTGACCGTTATGTATGGGACGTTACAGAGGATATGCGATTTCCATATTAAAAAAAACTTTCATGAATGTGATGGAAACATGTATGAGGTGTTCGAATAGGGAATTGATTCTGTTATTCGTGATTTTTTCCCCGGAAGCTTGTGAAAATAACAACATGGCTTCTCGACCCTTGACGCCGATTCATAGTCACCTGAGAATGAGTTTCCCGCTTAGAGAGGAATGTATGATATAACTGTGTACCAACATTTTCTTAGTGTAATTTTGCCATTTTGAACCTTGCCTCATCTCCAGCTCTCGGAATGTGGACGATTTCTGTTGATGAGAATGAGCTTGACCACTTGTTCAAGTTGTAACAGAGGAGTTGACACCAGCTACATTCCATGTTTTGAAGGGTGACGATGACCAGAATACTTTACATTGGTGTTGAGGATTAATTACTTCAATTAGAAGCTTCACTTTCCCTATATATATTATAGTTAACCGCAAACATACTGAATTGAGCACGATTGTGCCATGATAATTGATGTCACATTCAAAATGATGAATTACGGACATCTCGGACCCAAGACATCTCGGACCCAGACAACTCGGCCCGTGGTCGGACAACTCGGACCTTCGAGGAACAGACATCTCGGCCCCTTTCTCGGACCCAGGAAATATAACAATGATTATTTGTATATATAGATAAAATAAGACTTCATATTGAACAGACATCTTGTAAGACATCTCGGCCCCTCTTATTTATATTTCTTCCGAGTCAAAACGGAGAAGATATGAATATGTAAAAGTCGGTCTTCACGGTCCCTTGTATTCGGACATCTCGGCCCCTTTCTCGGACTCAAGAAATTTAACAAAGATTATTTGTATATATAAATAAAATAAGACTTCATATTGAACAGACATATTGTAAGACATCTCGGCCCCTCTTATTTATACTTCTTCCGAGTCAAAACGGAGAAGATGTAAATATTTATTTCTTTTCAAAACGGAGAAGATATGAATATGTAAAAGTCGGTCATCACGGTCCCTTGTATTCGGACATCTCGGCCCCTTTCTCGGACTCAAGAAATTTAACAAAGATTATTTGTATATATAGATAAAATAAGACTTCATATTGAACAGACATATTGTAAGATATCTCGGCCCCTCTTATTTATACTTCTTCCGAGTCAAAACGGAGAAGATGTAAATATCTATTTCTTTTCAAAACGGAGAAGATAAAAAAAGTCGGAATTTGATTATTCAGATAACTTATATTGATTGATAGGATGATAATAATGATTTATAGTCGGTCATCACCAAATTTATAGTCGGTCATCAAAAGACATAGCGGTCCCTTTTACATTTATTTTTTTTTTAAAAGGGAGAAGATATGAATATCTAAAAGTCGGTCCCTTGTATTCGGACATCTCGGCCCCTTTCTCGAACTCAAGAAATTAAACAAAGATTATTTGTAAATATAAATAAAATAATACTTCTTCCAAGTCAAAACGGAGAAGATATGAATATTTAAAAGTCGGTCATCACGGTCCCTTGTATTCGGACATCTCGGTCCCTTTCTCGGAACGGAGAAGATGTAAATATTTTTTTCTAAACGGAGAAGATTTGAAAAAAAATTTATTTCAATATCTTTATTCATACATATATAAATTAAATATATTAGTTAGAATTTATACGGACATGTCGACCCCCTCTATTTGGCTTTTCTTTTTGTTAATCGTAAATAAGGAATACAATAATCATGATAATGCTATTTACTGCAAAAACAGGAAGGTGTATGAAATATATATATTTTCTAAGTCTAAGTGTCCGTTTTCATTCTTCTCTTCTTTTTCTTTTATATTTTTGTCTTTCTTTCCATTATCTCCAATTATTTTCGTCCATCTTTTATTATGTTTGATACATATTTCACTTGATTAAGATAATTTCTATAATTGAACTTGTTCATGAACACGATGTAAGCTGTGACCTTGTAAAGAGAAGCTGAGAGAAATTAGGTGATTAAGATAATTGAGATAATGAATATAGAGTTCACACTCTTATTGTCAACAATAAGGGTCCGATATACAAGTCATAATATTGTCAACAATAAGGGTCCGAGATGTCCGATATACAAGTCATAATATTGTCAACAATGAGGGTCCGAGTTGTCCGATACAGTCACAAGATTGCCTATACTAACAGACTAAGGGTCCGAGTCATCCGATATATGAGTCCGATATTGTCTATACGAGGGTCCGAGTTGTCTGATATAAGGGTCCGAGATGTCTGGGAACGGGCCGAGTTTTCCGGGGTCCGAGTTGTCGGGGGTCCGAGTTGTCCGCGTACCCAAAATGATATTGCCAAAGTGGATATATGAGGCAGGGCCGTCAAATCCCTGTGGTCAAACGCTAGACGTTTCAGTACAGTATATTTTTCGGTACAAGTAGAGACATTTTGGTACAATGTAAAAGATGTTTTGGTACATATATTTTTGTGATTGGTAGGGGGGATTGTTAGTCCGACTTGTAGACCTACGACGGTGTTATCTGTTTTTTCGTCTTCGGTCTGACTGCTATGCATAGGCAAAACTTGAGAATTTCTGTGCGAAAAAAAATTCGGGAAAGTCGTCCTTTTTTGACAAATTCCACTCTCTTCAAGCAAAAAATAACTCACCCAGTCCTCATCCCCCTAAAAAATCCCCTCTAGGCCTGGTTTCACCTCTGTGCGTACGACAAACTGTCGTCGATCAGAGGAAAATCGGAAGAGAAGAAGAGGTGAAACCAGGCCTTAGAGGGGATTTTTAGGGGCAGGAGGACTGGGTGAGTTATTTTTTGGTTGAAGAGACTGGAATTTGTCAAAAAAGGACGACTTGCCGAATTTTTTTTTCGCACAGAAATTCTCAAGTTTTGCCTATGCATAGCAGTCAGACCGAAGACGAAAAAACAGATAACACCGTCGTAGGTCTGCAAGTCGGACTAGGGGGATTGTCAAATGCATTTTGGTACACGATGTATATTTGATGACCATGACTTTACATAGCCTCTTGTTTATTATGCTGTATATGTATAGTAAATAAATTAAAAAAGAAATGAGAAAATTACACCGGAGAAACGGGTCTCATAATTTTTTTTAATTACTCTTCTGAAATAATTTTTATGAAGCATTCTTCCATGGATCGCTCTTCAAGGACATACTGATGACATTTTTGGATTGTTTATAAATATTGCTAAATAACTTCTTCACTTATCTGTAATCAAAAATTTCGTCTAATACCTGACAATTATAGGCATAATCATGATATTCAAATGTTGCAAAGAAAATAAATTAATCGATTTGCTTTTATCAGACATACACGACATACAACTGTACATGTGCCAACAAGTATGAGGATATAAAAAAACAAAACTTTTTTCCTCATTTCCACTCTAACTTGTGTTGGGGACATGAAAATATGTATATGTTTAAAATAACTCTTACGATAGTATGAAACGAGATGCATACGTGTATTGAATTTCCTATTCAAACAGCTGTTAAAAAGAAAGTTAAGTACCATATCATTGAAACATGTACCGAAATATCCTGCACCCCCTGGGGCGACCAGTTTTAGTGGTCAGGCAGGCAAAATAATCTACTGGCAAGTGATTTTAGCTGCAGTATTTGAAATGTTAAAACAAACATTGGAACTGTGCTGCCGGTTATCAATAAGGTTAAAGTAATTGTGACAGGAGCTGATTTATGTGTCGCCTGCGAAGCATAGCAACACTTTGGGATCACTCCGTCCCTCTGTCTGTCACACTTAAAGTGTCACAGCCCATAACTTTTAATGGCAAGTGATAGGGCTTTGATATTTCACATGTATTCCTTGTGACAAAACCTTTATCAACATACCATAATTTTTGACCTCTTGATCTTGACCTAGATATTTGACCTACTTTAAAGAAAGAAGTTAAGATTGGCTATATCTTTAAATAGGTAAGTGATAGGGCTTTTGATATTTCGCATGTGTATTCCTTGTAACAAGACCTTTCTAAACATACCATAGTTTTTGACTAAGTGACCTTGACCTAGAAATCTGACCTACTTTTCAAAGAAATTAAAGATTGGCTCAATCTTTTGATTGGTAAGTGATACATGTATGGCCTAATACATCAGGGATGGAAATTAGCTGTGGTCCGTTCGCCCGAGGCGACCAAATTTACGATTCGGCGAATTGTTTTACGTTTGAAGTCGCCCGTTTGATGAAATGTCTCGATCAAGTAAAGATATTTTTCCTTCTGTCAAACATCTATCTGGCCACGTCGATTTCCTACTCTCAGTTTTGTGGAATGACTGGAATTTGCCAAAAAGAAATTCCTGTTTTATGTAATTTTACTTTATCATCTTTGCATTTCCCCCAAAAAATGTTTTGACTGATATGAGAAAACAGTTTTCATACGTAAAAAGCATTACAATTTTAAGGATGACTTTCATTTAAAAACTCCTGAAAATGGATGGGGAAGTCACTTTCTAAGATCAGCATAAACTTTCCACAAGCATAACTTCAGAAGCTACTTTTAGTACAAGTAATGAATGATCACATTAATCTTTGAGTGTTCTTTATAAAAATGATAAAAAAAAACCCCCATCTTTAATTTACATTTTACTCATTATGCTAACGGCAGTGGAAATTACTATTTGGTAGAAGAAAAGTTTATTTTGCTTACTTGTTGTGTAGACTAAGGGTGTTTATATTGTACATATGTAATATATAGTGCAGATGCTATTTATACAATAACTGTATTTTGGAATGTGATTATAGTATACATTTCTGTACTGTGATAACCTACCTTGGATGCAGGAATTATGAGAGTCGTAATTCCTTGATCCATTGTAGGTTATCACATTCCAAATAGACTGTTATTAGTCCCCTACCGGCAACGCCGAAGGGGACTCTTAGTTTTTGTAAATATTTACATTCCGGTTTTTCACGTCTAACTGATGTTTAACCTACAAGTATCCAATGTACAAATGGAGATCTCGCTGATGTCTCGTCCATTTAAACTTTGTTAAAATTAGCTCGGTAATCTTCAGCAGTGTCTCAATATTTTCTGTGGCTTAGATTGTGGTTGGCATGTTGACCTTTGATGTTAGAAACCAATTTTTATGTTGCATTATGGTATATTTAAGTAAAGATAAGCCGTAATTATTTCAACTATGTAATTATGGTAATACACTTTATATATATTTGTACAACTGATTCCTTACAAAACTGTTGCTAAGGCTTTGTTGCTACATACTGTCATAGTTCAAGTCAAGCCACAGATGTGATATTCCGATAGTCACAGTGTAAATTCTATGCAAATGAATGGGCATATTTAAATTAGCTATTTTCGAAATTCAGAGTTATTTCCCATTTGAGACAGTATCTGACGCAGACAGATTATGACGTCATCAAATTCTATGGAAGCAGTCCTGAAAGTCTGGGAAATGACGGTATAAAATTGACGTTACCATACCATTTTCATGACATCACAATGGTTTTATGTCAAGATACCGTCTGTAAGGGGTAAAAACTCTGTATTCCCCAAAGACTCAATATTGTCGTATATATGTATTTAGAGTCCTTGCACAACTAATCATGTCTAAAACTTTTTTTCAGGTAACAGGAAATCTTCATTGATAGTGCCAGAATGCTTTAAGGCACATCGTACCTGTGGGATGTACGGGGAAAGAACATTTCCCATAAGGGATCGTGCATTCCTTGATCCACATACCAGCTCATGACTGGGATGAATATGCAGCCGGAAATGACTAGGTAGATTTTATTGAAAAAACTCTCGTGCATTGAGCAAAATTCCCTCTTTGTACATGTTATGTAGCATTTGTTTTAAAAGTTAAACAATATCTAGAATTTACACGTTTTCTTCCGAAATCGTCACTTCAAAGAAGTGTATTTTTTATATTATCAGATATCTTAAATAGATCATGTAGATAATTAGGACAATTTTGGTTGATCTGCATTTAAAAATATTTTATCAATCATGTACATGTTTATATATTGATAGACAATCTCAGTGAATCTGCTCTGGGCTTGAATATTTTTAAGGATGAAGAATAGCTCTAGTTTAGCACAAATTGATCAATTATCTATAAAAGAAACAAACGTATACATATTGACAATAATAATTGCTAATATTAGATTCCGTAAGTAAAGTTCCTATTTGTCCAATGGTTTACATTCCAATAATACTGGTTGCATCACATTAAGTTTTGAATGTTCATGTATGTTGAATACACTAACTGTTTACAAGATGTGCAATACATGTATCTCAACCTAGTCAAACTCGGGGTGTTCTTTAGTGTATAATGATCTAGTTGGTCTTGTCCAATTATCCCTAAGGTGAATAGACATGGAGTCATTTTCTGGAAAGTTTTATTATAAACATGATAAATTTAGTTATGATAAGTGGGTTTAATTCATATTTACAGGGCTGGTGGTGACTCTGTACATCAGAGTCCAGTCAGGCAGAATTCTGTCAACGAGTATAACTTCACCAGTGACTCTGAAAAGTCCGTCAAAGATCATAATCCAGTAAGTAGAATTCCTTTATACACAGTTGGTATTTATGAAACATGACAATCTAAAATTTTCAGGCTTAATTCTGTTTGATCGGGTACATGTATTAAGTTTCTGCTTTATGTTATAGGAATCATAAGCTTTAACTCACAGGATGTCTTCTGAATAATCAAAAAATTAATTTGAATAACAAGTCAACACGAAAATGACAAGTCAACACGAAATTACAAGATGTGCAATACATGATGGGATGTTCTTTAGGCCATACCAAATTAATTAAATGTTCTTTGGATTTCCCGCACCATATTTTTCAAAATTCAAAAAATAATATTATAAAATAAAATGCTCGCCCGCACCAATAAATTTCTGGCTCAAGAATTTTTTAGGGTCGGTTCTGATTTCTGCAAATTCTAAAGCTTCAAGAAGTCTCAGATTGTGCAAATTTCAAAGAAAATGATACTTTTTGTGTTTGAGAAATTTCGTTGGGAGCAAATTTGTCCCATATGCATGGCAATGAAATTCAAGGAGGGAATGTTAGAACATCTTTTCCGTACTGCTATGTGCCAGGCTTCCTATAGTCACCAGATTCCTATTGGGATTCCTTTGTGAGTACGGAAAACATCAGAAATGTATTATTTCATTCGCTCGCACCTTAAAAGCTGCAATATTAAAAAAAATAATAATAATAATTATATTTTCGCTGGCTCGCACCCTTTCTTTCACAAGAAAATCCAAAGAACTAATTTGGTATGGCCTTAGTGTATAATGATCTAGTTTTCAAAGTGTTTTCAAATTACTCGGTACAATTAAATCATTTATTGACATGTTTTCAGAATGATTCTGATGCCAACGAGGCTGCTTCCCCTGCCCCTTCCACTCCTACTCAACCTTCCTCTGGAGGACGTTCAAAAGGACGGCAAACCAACCAGCTTCAGTACCTCCTCAAAAATGTACTTAAAGCTGTCTGGAAGCATCACTACGCTTGGCCATTCCACAAACCTGTAGACTCCAAAGCTTTAAACTTGCCTGTAAGTTTTTGAAACACTTTGCCACATAAAAGTAACAGAATCATAACCAAATGGAGAATACATATACATGTAATTATGTGCACAGTCATAGAATTTGCTTCCCCCCAATTGTAATTAAATCATCCCTCCGTTTACTCTCAGGTCAAAAGGCCCATAATGAAATAATAGCTAATATTTCTCACTGTGCAGTATCTTTATCTTTGCAGCTTTCAAGGTTGGCTCAGTTACATGTACATGTATTTAAGAATTTTATTTAAGTACATGTGCAATATTTTCCTTGGTTTGTGAAGTTTAACATGTAATGACGTACATGTAACTTGCGCTCTTAACAAGATTTTTTTTACAGGATTACTACGATATCATTAAGCATCCAATGGATCTGGGAACAATCAAAAAGAAACTTGAGACCAATTACTACTACTCTGCTACAGAATGCATTCATGATTTCAATCAAATGTTCACCAATTGCTACATCTACAACAATCCAAAAGAGGTAAGGAGAATTGAACGTTATTTTCTCAAAGAATTTGCTGTCAGTATATCAGTGTTCCTAGTATTTCTTATCTTTTCATCAGATTTTGATCATGTTGATAGTGCATGTCTTTCAGACTGTAATTCAATGTGATAGATAAAAATACGGAAGTGTTCCAACTCTATACCTTCTTGAAAAAAAATTTCAAACCAATCTTTCTGCACCAGACGCCTTTTTCGGATATTAGATTATCATTAGTATAGATAAAGATAATTCCTGACAAAAGAAAACAAAATACCTAAACTTCATGAGCCTTTCTGCCTTTTTTGAATGCATTTTGTAAAAAAAAATTCATAAAACACCTTGTGTCTTTATATTTTCTACTGAGAACTAGAGATCCCATATTGGGGAAATTTTGAGGTGTATTCTCTGTCAACCAAAGTACATTTTAAGTTGTGTCCCATTTACCTGTTTGTGATCTGTACATGTAAAAATGTTTATGTTACATGTATTTAGTTTGTGAACAGTAGATTGTTTGTTAAGAATTAATTGCTCAGTGAAAATATTCTTTTTGATATTTATAGGATATTGTATTAATGGCTCAAGTTCTTGAGAAGTTGTTCTTGCAGAAAGTAGCACAGATGCCCTCAGAGGTAAGTTTCCACTATACATTTAATTTGCAGATTGCTTAATACATGTATTGAAGGTCCATCTGCATAAGTGACTGTTCATGCTGTTTTAGTCTCTGCTTAATTGATGCTCATTCAAAATTACTAAGTGAAATGTTAATATTGTAGTTCTTCATTCTTTATCTTAGATTTTATATTACAACAGAACATTTTTTTTCCCTTGCAGGAAAAAGAAATCCTTCCGCCATCCAAGAAGACACCAAAGTCCAAAATGCCTGTACCTAAGACTCCCGTGATAAAGGCCTCTGTTCCTGCCATATCCACAACAACGCCACAGATCCCTACATCCACTACCACACCCAACTCTGTCCCCTCTACATCATCAGCTGCCCCCGTTAGTAAGGAGGCCACACCCAACTCCTCTGTAGCCATAGCAACTCCTGCAGCCTCTACTGTCATCACAAATTCTGAGCCGGAGATCAAGCCAGCATTCTCATCTACGTCTATACCCAGTGGTCTTGACCCAGGAGTTGTACCCCCAGCACAACCTACGAAGGTAACACATTCAAATGGAGAATCCTTGGAAGTATTTCTACTCTCTGTGTATGATTTGTATAGGTGATGAGGTAAATAGAATCTAGTACCACATTGTACAGGGACAGGGAAATTCATTACTACTATCAAAACTTCGCAGTACTTGACCTTTGTTGGTATTGCAAATCTATGTACATAAAATTAAACACCTGCACTGCTACCCGAGTTGATGTGAGCGGACAATGGGGGGATTAAATCAAAAACACATTTGCATACTTTGGTAAACATACAAGTAATGTACTTAGAGTGGACATCGTATATGAAAGTGAGAGTTTTATTCGATTGTTCTGCGTTAATATTTATTTATCTTTGCTGGAAAGAATTTCATGAAATAATTTCCGCGGATAATACATGTATTTAAAGTTTATTTTTCTTAGGTTGTATTTTGCATGCAATTTAAAACAAAGCATAGTTCTTTGACCTCGAAGAATCAATGGCCTGTGATTCTTGTTGTAATGCAAATGTAAATTACAGAAAGTGAAACAGGTCTGTACAATGAATGTTTTGTCATAGATTAAGGTAACCAAAGTACCATGTGTTTTAAGACCAATTTTGGTACAATTTTTTCAGACTAAAAGAGGTGTGAAAAGGAAAGCTGATACAACCACTCCAGTAGTAGCTTCTTCCCCTAGCGATCCAACGTTTGAAATTCCTGTGAAGGTAGAGAAGAAAATAACTTTACCTCAGAAAATACCTGCACGCAGGGAAAGTTATAATCGACAGATTAAGAAGCCCAAACGAGATTTACCTGAAGAGCAGGTAGGTGACCAGGTAGGGAAACATTTTGATTCTCAGCATGAGTAGATTAGTTTATTAATAGTTACTAGATAGAGAGGTTCTCATGCTTGTGTGTATAACCATTAACTATTTAGAAGTTTCACTTGCATGTTTGTAAATATATAACAAATATATACATGTACATATAGATGGAGGTTTATTTTGCTTGTGTACAACTATTTTATACATGTAATATTGCATGGTTTTACAGTTTCCTCTCAATACTTATTATACACTTTACGATTTCAAGTATGAAAAAATACTTCTGCTCTATTATCAAGCTCTAACTTAATGCATCTACAACCCTAGCTTCATATCTATCATAGTATTAACATGCACTCAAATTCACAGAAGGCATGAAAGTAACATACATGTATGAATGCCTGTATTTGAAATTCATTTGGAATACATGCATTAATCTGTTTTGGCATTTGTGTGGGGGGGGGGGGGATGAGCCATGGGGGAACAAATTGGGGGAAATCAAGATAAATATTTTCTTTTTGATATGAAATACTCAATTTTGTCAAAATAGCAGGTTTCGTTTTTTTTTCCCAGAAATCCAGATATATTAGGCCCCATTCTCCCCTTCCTAGAGTGTACACCCCACCCTCTTCTCAACCTTTCCCCCTTCGTAAAGATTTTTTTCTTTGAAAAAATATGGTTTATTTTCTTTGAAAAAAAAGTTTTAAAATTTTGTGTAAAATTCAATAGAAATGAATCAAAATATGGTTGCTATAGTGTCCCTGTTTGTACTTAAGGCCATTCCAATGCTATCTAATAGAGTTTTTGCTAAAATGTTGATTCATAAAAAAAAATCCCCTTTTGGCTTTTTTGCATGCTTTTTCTCCCACATAGGGGCCCTGACCCCCTTTCCCTAACAGTGAGAAAGTACACTGAAATAATAATTTTCATTAAATGGCACTGTTTCAGAAAATATCGCCACATAATTTGAAAAAAGTCCACAAAGGTCTTTCAATTGTGGGTTGTGATTTGGGAGAAATAAAGCAAAAATTTTCGAGGGAAATGCCCAATATTTGACATTAAATCAGACCATTTGCTGTTCTTTGCACTGCTTGTATATTAGCTGCCTTATTTCTACTCTGGCTTATTTCTTAACCATGTTAACAGTAGTTTGTAGTCGAAAACATTGTAAGCTTTGGCATGGTAATATATCAGTACATAAGGTCTATCTGAAATTTTGGGAATACATGTAAATATGTTATAGCAGAAATTTTTTTTCAGGCTCAACACAGTTCAAAGCATAAACATAAAATGACAGAGCAACTGAAGTACTGCAATAACCTTCTGAAAGAATTGTTCTCCAAAAAGCACCAGGTATGTTGATTATATCCTTGAAAATGTTATATGTACATGTATGACTGAACATTTTATGATTTACATAAAGAATTTGTAGTGCTGCAAATACTGTTAGAATTCATAAAAAAATTATCTTCCAGAACAGTCATATCCAAATAGAAAGCACTTAAACTGAAAATCTATTTGACAGACTAAAAATCATCAATTTTTGTTTGATTTTCTTTAACGTTGAATATCTGTCTGTCTCCTTGCAGTATTAAAAGGATTTAACTTTAAATTTCAGACCTACGCTTGGCCATTTTACAAACCAGTTGATGCCGATAATTTAGGACTTCATGACTATCATGATATCATCAAAAAGCCCATGGATTTAGGTTCTATAAAGGTAAAGAGCTACATGTACATGATGTTGGTGGTACTTGATATTTCATTAAAATGTTATTCATGTGACCCAGGAAGAAATTTGAAACCAAGAATTGTTACAAACTCTTAATGTATCTTGGTAAGACAGAATACATACATGGATAGACACAAAATGACCATATAAGCATACTAATTCTTTACATTTTCTTCATACCCAGTTTTGTTAAAACTAGAAAAGCAGCTCAGTAGATTAAAAGGTTATTCATAAAAAAAAAGGTTTCCTGATCCTTCTTATAATTTTGGTTAGTTGACATTCTACCTGTTAAACTTCTTGTTACTTCATGTTATCTACCCCAAAATGACAACTCAAACTTTACTGTATACTTGCAGAAAAAGATGGATTCTCGGGAATATAGGTCAGCCAATGATTTTGCCATGGATGTCAGACTTATATTTTCAAACTGCTATAGATATAATCCTGCAGATAGTGACGTAGTTATGATGGCTAGAAAACTGCAGGATGTTTTTGAAGTGAAATACGCGCGTATGCCTGAGGAATCTGCGTCACCAGAAGGAAATGATCTCAAAGACGATAGTGAAAGTGACTTATCTGATTTACCGGAGTCAGAATCCGAGGATGACGACAGTGAAACAGAAAGGGAGCAAAAGATAAGGAACTGCAGGAAACGGTAAGATACACTAACATTTTATGAGATGAACTCATATATACTTGTATGAATGGTTTTTCGCCAGATTGCTAGGGATGTAATAATTCTTAAAAGTATCAATATTGTTTGATACTTTAGCTTTATATGACAATGTAGTTAAAAATTTGAGAAGTCCCATCCATATTTAAACTCTTATGGCACAAACATTCACTTGACTCTTATGGAGTATTTGCCTACAGTTGACAATGTTTTCTCTCTTTCTTCAGATAAAGAATCTTACAGAACAGTTATCTAGATTGACAGAGGAACACATGCAGAAGTTAAAGCAAAAGAAGGAACGCAATGAAAATAAGAAAGTTTTAAAGAAGAAAAAATCAAAAGTGAAAGAAGACATAAAGAGTAGGGATAATGATATCAGTGCCACACCTGTGTCTAGTGTAGTATCGAATGTGCCACCTATAGTGGACACTACGAAACCTTCAAAAACGCCTAAAAATAAGGCGAATAAAAAATCTCCGTCGGAAAGTAAACGGAAAAAAATTACAAACAGGACTTTGTCTAGTACAAAGAAAAGCAAAGCTTCTTCAAGTGCTGTAGGAACGTTACCTGGAAGTTCAACGTTTGATAGTGATGATGAAGACAATGCTAAACCAATGACTTATGATGAAAAGCGACAATTAAGCTTGGATATCAATAAGTTACCTGGTAAGTACCCTTTATGCTAAAACAGTGAGATGTGCTGAAAAGCGACAAAGACTGCACTTGTTCTAAAGTTAGTGCAACATTGGAATTTGGATGAAGTTTGACACTTGAATCAATTGCCCTTGACTTTGTAGCTTGTCTGTCTATTGATTGAGGAAAATTAAAGTTTTGATATTCAATATATCTTGTAGGTACTGTATTTCCAGATTTTGAGTCTTATTTTGGAAATGACAACTTTGATGTGAACATATTTCAGGTGACAAATTGGGTAGAGTTGTGTATATTATTCAATCCAGAGAGCCGTCCTTACGAGATTCCAATCCAGACGAGATTGAGATAGATTTTGAGACCTTGAAGCCCTCAACACTTCGAGAATTAGAATCCTATGTCATGTCTTGTCTGAAGAAAAATAAAAGAAAGCCATATAGTAAGTAGAGATGATTTATATATGCAGTAGTTGTGAAGGGCATGTGCAAAAGTCCTAGTACTTTCTAAGAAATGGCCTATCTAATCGTAGAAAAAACATGATATATAGAACTTAAAAGAAATCAGTGTAGACATTGTGAATATTTCCTTGTTCATGTATACTTCCAAAGCAACAAAATATATTTCTTATTCTAGCTTGACAAATCCAGAAAGTTTTATGAAGCTCTCAAATGCTTGAGATGAATAGTGATGAAAATTCAAAACAGTTTAACGAATCGATTATCAGACACTATCAGAAGCATTGTATCAATTTAAAATCAATTATCAGAACTACATAGTAACATTAAGTTACAATATTTCTTTTATAACTATGGAAAAATTAAAACACGGAATATATATCCTTACATTGGGCATAACTGTTGAATGGAAGGTGATAGAGCTTTCATATTCTTGTGACAAGACCTTTACATCGATACCAAAATTTTTGACCTCTTGACCTTTGACCTCTACTTAACTTAAAATGGTGTTTATACTAGTATTAGATGCCACCAGGTGCGTACATGTTTCACAAACACAGGCTTTATTCTATTTGCATCAATAATTTTCTGTTTTATTTTAAATTCAAAGTATTAAAAATCCAACTTCCAAAATGCTTGGACTATCCTACCTTTGTTTACATAAGACTGTGAACATAGTTGTCATGTCCATATTGGCCTTATTAGGAGGTCAATTGCCTTTAGCATGTTTAGTACTCCCAGACATATGATTTTGTATTCCCGGCCCTGGGAAATGTTAGATTTTCAATCACCTTTGCTGTTTTCGGCTATGTTGTTTCTAGTTTTGTTAAGAATAGTGAGAAACAATCATTCTAAATCTTTATTTTAAGTCCTATAATCGATTTTCCAAATCACTATCGATTGTCGCCGACATTGACATTTCAACGACGATATCGGCGACGATCGTTTCAACACTAGTGACTTATAATCATTATAATGTTTACATCTTTCTATTTTATGTCAGTTTTATGAAAGAAGAGAATGTTAATTTGAGAATCATACTGGTGTAGAAAATTGACTTTGAAAAAAAAAAAAACAACGAGGACAATTTAATTTCTTTTTTCAGCCAAGAAGGCAACAGGGAAATCCAGAGAAGAGGCACAAAAGGAGAAGAAATTAGAATTAGAGAAAATGTTAAATGATGTTCAAGGGCAGCTGGGCAGTGCAAAAAAGCCTTCCAAAAAAGGTCAGTCTACTCTTTATAACATCTTAACTGACCTAGGTATAAATGAATGATCATTACCAAAAAGTGAACTTAGCTGTAGCTCTAAACGATAAGTGATCTTTTACAAACAGTGTGAAGATATACATTGTACATATATTACTATGATAGGGCATTGCAGTGTGAGACAAGAGCTCTAATGAATGTACGTTTTGTTTGCCTACAGAGGAGAGTGGGAATGTTGACGTGGTTGGTGGGTCGACACGGTTGAGTGCCAGCAGCAGCAGCTCCTCAGGGAGTGACTCAAGTAGTGATAGTAGCTCCTCCAGCTCCTCAGATTCCAGTGACTCAGAGTCAGGTAAATATGCATGCACACGGCACACATGATAATACGTTATACTCAGCACAAGCAGAATTCCATTTGCACATTTTAGAAGAAACTAATGTTAAAATGTGAAAAGACAGTTTCTGATTTGCATGAAAAGTTGCATTCTAACATGAACATGTTTATAAATTGAGATAAAGATTCCTTGGGAATGGTAAATAAAATACTGGTACACACATCGACACATCACTATTTAATTTATTTATCATAGATATTGAAGCTGATGTGACAGCTTCTACTTTCAAAAAATGGACAGATAGTCAGATCAGGAATTTAGTCAGTGTGCATTGAAGTTAAAAAATACCAGGAGAAATGGCGCAACATGAATAATTGTCCAAATACATGTATATACATGTAACTAAAAGGAGTAATTTCATGTAAGGTTTTGATCTACTGTTTGGGGGATCGCTCTCCAATGTTTCTGATTTTGAGGAAAGGATGCCTCTTATAACCAACATCCACTTTATTTTTCAGGGAAGGGTAAGAAGCCATGATGAATTATGAAATGATTTTAATGGCTTAGTTAGCAGGGACATTGTCAACTCTGGATCTGGATTAAAGCACCTCTTTTCACATACCAAAAACTTTAATTGTGGGTCTAGAAATCCAGTCATGACGAACTGAATTGTCACAAGTTCTCATGCCATATTTTAATAAATGTATTAAGCCGTGAGTGCAGAATGTGTAATAGTAGTTGAGGCCAGCCACAAAACGTATTTTTATTATTTCATGTATTGTTGTTCACTTGTTGTTATTTTTCACAGTGTTCAAATGAGCCATATGAACTTTTTATTTATTGATCATGAGTAGTTGTTTAAAGGATTATGTGATGTATTTCATTCTCATTGTCATCCGTCATCTCAAAAGTGTTTTGGTGCTTGAATTATCTCATGAGCTCACTGTGTACCAGATTGCCATTGTTTAGGATGTGAGAGACGCATTTATCATTGGAAGACAGATCTACACATCTAGACTCCTACTGTGCCAGCATTTGTCTGTATCATTGAGTAAATCACTTTATACAAAGAACAAAAGTATAGAAAGCTTGCCAAGCTTATGTTATATATGGCATTTGAGTGACAGTAAAGAGAAGTTAGTGTGAGCTGGCCTCCATTCACATCCTAGCACTCTGGCTCCCGAGTCATTCCTACATGATAATCATACATGCTGCTGTGTATATGCCAGATGATGACAAACATTTTTATGTAAGCATTTTTTGACAACTGAAAAAAATTACTCTATTCTCATAGCTAGGCAGATCATGCAAGGATTTAAAATGTTTGTGACCCTATGTTTTTACTTATTGTTTGTGCTGTGTCCATTTTTAAATTTTTTTCTACAAAGCAAAGAATTGTTGTACATAATATATACACAATCTCTTTTTTTTTTTTTTTGTACAATTTTTTAACTGTAGTGAAGACAGGTTTCTTTTTTATGTATATACAAATTTGGCTACATACATCATCGTCATATAAATGTAGAACTCCAATCTGTCAATAAATTAAAAACGAGATTTTGCTGTGTTATCTGTAATGTACGTGGCTGTGCCTCAGATATTATCATTCTGCACTTGTATGCTATCATTGTCCTGAGATTTTGGTGTTAAATGCCATGAAAGATAGAAATGAACTTTTGAGAGGTTCAGGAAAATTACATAGGAAGAAAAGTGACAACAAATCTTTATGACATTGTTTTCTGTAAGTGCAGATCCAGAGAGGATGTAATTGCTAAAATGTGCATAAAATATCAGGGCTGTCGCAGGGTAATTTGGGATTGGGGAGAAAAACACTGGCATTTTGAGTATAATTTGAAGTTTTACAACCGAAATGAAATGTCAAGAATATTCATTTAACCCTTTATTAAGGCAAGATTCTCTGTTGATAGATAGTTGAATACATACATGTATGTATATTAAGCAAAATAAGACCACTGAGAATTTGGAATTTTTAGAGCCTAAATTGGGAAGAAAAGATACTACTGTATTTTGCATTGCCAATTGGGCATTTGTCCCCATATTTGCCCTAGTGATGGCCTTGATTACACTATACTTACTGTTAATTTTACAATTAACACTTGGCAAATTTAGTACTGATATCAAGTCTGAAATGTGCTTGGGGTGAGTTTCCATGTTCGGTAATATCAGAAAACATTTCTCCATTAACAAATTATGGCATTAGAAAAGAACATTTTCATGTGGTGTTCCTCCAAAATGGTTGGATTTGGAAGGTTAGGTTGTGTTTAAGCCATTGTGAATATGGGGAATGTACTTGATACTATTGACGGGGCTAAAGGACCTTCCATCAGACCCAGAATATCTTGTCATTCTGCCCTATATGTATGTCATATACACATGTATACATGTATCATAATTTATGAAACCTCATATTGAGCAAGTTTGCACCTTTTGTCATCGCATGACTGTATTTCGAAGAAAAATTTCCTATGGATAATAGCCATCATCAAATGACCTTGGACCCATGTAGGGTAATTTGAATTGAAGACGAGACATTCTTTATGAGATGTTTAAAGTGATGTGAATGACTTCTAATCAGAAGTTTGACATCATGAGCTTGAGGATTGTCCCAACTCAAGGTCACTTATCCATTTTCAAGGTCATTGATGAAACTGTTTTTCTGAGGTGTGCATAAGAAGAAAGTACTGATTCTTGGGTTTGTGCATATACATGCATAATATGAGTTGATTGGCTGCATCTATATGTCTTGGTCTAGAAGGGAACATTACTTTTGTTTGAAGATACTGTCTTGGTGTGATGAAGTATATTTGTACAAAATTTGGAGACGACAGAAGATTCCTGAACTGAATTTTCTATCTAAATAACTGAAGGAAACAACAAGAGCTAAGTCTGAGAAAAAAAATTCTGGTAGATCTGTTATGATGAAAAAGGTGAAAGGCTACATTAATTTTACATCATATTTTAAAGTAGTTCAAATGATAATTGCTGCAGGTTCACCTGTGAAAAAAGCCAAAGGAAAGAAAAGCCAGAAGTCCAAATTGACCAAAAATTCTGCTGAGAAGAAAAAGGTAACTTATGAGTCTGATTACAATGTTTGTTGAATTGCTAGAATATGTATTTCAACATGTATGTTCATTAGTTGACGTAAAACCCTTAGTTAAGAGAGATGGTAGCTGCAGGAATATCTATCAGTCTGTCAAGTTTGTATATGCCTCGTCCCTGCATTGATAATACAAATATTTTTCAGAATTTTGGCCTATAGGGTCATAGTGCACAAAGAAGGTAAATCTTGTCCGTACCATAATTTTTTTGACATCTGTATATGGGTTTGAATATTTTGCATAATCCAAGTGTGTACCATGACCTTCAATCAACCTTGACTTGGCTAAAGCAGGGCGCAGTGCCTTCTGTAGTGTACATATGAATGATCAGCAATCACATTTTATCTTGTAAAGCTTTACTATAAATGGTACGGCCGGAATTCCCATGTCTCCGCTTATTCTCTTCAATTGGAAGCACCACATTGTATTTATGTATATAGAAACACAACACCTCGTATTCTGTTATTTGAAAATCTGGTGCAGAAAATACTAGATGATTTCCAATGATATCATGATGGATTACAAGGTGTAGCAAAACTGACCAACAAGCAGTTTATAAACACATCATGGCTTTTCCATTGGTAGAGACAAGATAAGGGAATTCTGGATCACACCATTCATTAAAAAAAAACTTCAAGTAAGTAATATGGTAAAATGTGATTGCCAATCATTTATTTGTATTATCAGAGGAAGGCATTAGTCCTGGAAAAGAACTGTATGAATCCCGAATTTTCATTTCCACTTTACAGAAGGCACTAAGACCTAAACTCAATATACATCCAAATAGAAAAGTGCGGTTAGTCGTTTCTGCATCTAGGTTAACCCTTGATTGGGATTTTCATAGAACATTTGCCCAGGTGTGATTTTGAAGTTCTGCAGGATGTAGGCTTCAGACAAAGTCTTCAAGTTCAGGGTTAAAGGTCAAGGTCATTCATTTTCATTTCTGAAAGGTCAAACACACTTAGAAAATCCAATCTTCTAAGTATCAAAACTATTGTGCTCTGGGAGAATCCATCAGTTTTACTGATTTTTCAGTGCTTGCATGGTTCTCAAGATTTAACAAAATTCTTGTTCAGTGCCCAATTTCACAAAAGTTCTTAAGAGAGAATTCAAGAATTTTCGTTACTATCATCATGGAATAAAATGTAAAAGTTTTTCTATTTAGATTGTATTATGTTTTCTTGTAACATTTCTACGTACTAAATATAAATTCAGAAACAGAAAGTCAATAAATCTAGTTAGAAAGTAGAACTAAGCAATCAAAAGTTACAAAAAATTCTGAAATTATTCGTAAGAATTTTGTGAAACAGGCTGCAGGACAATACATACCGATTGAAAAATCTTGTCCGGACCATTACTTACACTGCTTCAATTGATACAAATAGTACACAGAATTTTTGCCCAGGACCATTACTTTGAACCAAGGTCAAAAGGCAAGCTCACAGTGCACTTTATTAGTAAGTTTTAGATGTTTAAGGAATCGGTTGTAATATTTTTTTGGTTGATCGAGGTATCAACACCAAAAATTGAGGGAAAACTGCATTGTGCGCGTAGCGCAAGATGCATAAGTTTTCCCTCAATTTTTGGTGTGATACCTCGATCAACCAAAAAAATGTTACATTGATTACTTATCATTTCATTTCGTCGCTTTTCAACGTTTATTTGCAGCTTTGAAATTGTGTTGCTAACGACGTTGCTTAGCGAGTACTTCCGTTTTGTGTTGATACAGGTATCAACAAAATTTCTCAGCCAATCAGAATCGTTGTTTCATAAAAATAAGAATGGAAATTAAATGATATACAGATCAAGTTTGAGTTCAGTTTTGATTGAAACATTCTATGTAGAGTTGCAGGACTATTTTTACCAGTTGGGGAAATGTATCGCTTGGCGATCAAAAGTTTGTTATCCTATTCTCTTTACTTAAACAGTATGTAATCGACATAAATTCAGTTGGTACTGATGTCTATTTCAGTCTCCAGAACTTCGTAGTCAGGCAATGTCTCCCAACATGAAGATCCACATAGGTGGTAACAACACAGTAATGGTATCACCTCAGCCCCAGCTTCACCCATTACCCCCCTTGGCTCAGGCTTCAGCTATCCCTCCCCAGCAGCCCCCATACAATGTACCAGACACGTCGTCTCTCCCCCATTCAGGCCTACCTAACACTGCCATACCGTCAGCTGTACATCCAGGGCTGAATGCAGAACCTGGACATCACATGTCTGTCATACAGCCCAAGCCCAATTCACCAGCCAGAGGTAAGCAGACAATCAGAAAGTCACCAGACTCGTCACATCTGGTGATGTTTCAACTTTTTTCTTAATGAACATGTTAAAATTTCTACTAAAGTACTTAAATGCCTGTTAGATTGTGAAAACTTTCACTATGTCTGGGTAAACTCGCTCTTGATATAAACTCATGGACAACATATCTGTAGGGGAACACATAGATTCAGTCATAAGTGATAATGAAGTTGAGGAATTTATTATTTAATGACCAATCAAATTTCATGTTTCAGCCATTCCACCAATGAGGCCTATCACCCACTCGTTACCACAACAACCTAGTCGTCCCTACTGCTATGGCAACAGCCAAGCCACAAGCCAAGACTATCAGTAAGTCATCTTGAGAACTATAAGTATCATGTTCCATTGCTCTAGAAAATCTGCCATTAAGCATTCCGACTTTCATCGCCCCTCCCCTAATAATGCATCAATTTTGACTCGCCTAGACTTCATTAGCTTCATGTGTTATTGAACTTTCAGTTCCAGCTGTTCCTAACAATGCAGTAAGTGCCAAACCGGTGCAGATATCTCCTCCGATATCGGTGAATTCTCCCATGGAGAAGATCCTTCCAGAATCTCGCCCCATATCACCCCCACCCATCCCTATGTCTGATGAGGGACGACTAAACCTAGCCCCCAGGGAGCAGCAACAAACAAAGTTCTTTATCAGTGATGACGACTCAAGCAATAGTCCCAAAGCTAGTCCAAATAAAATAGCACCTCCAGCGCCTCCTGGTGCCACTATCTGTAAGTACACTTGATCATTCATTATGAAAATTTCTCTATAAAGCCTGCGTTTTTTCTGAATCTCTTGAATGTATGTCAGAAATTAATGTAGTGCTGATATACATGTAGTACATGTACTAATTTCCTTAGATAAAAAGATTCAAGAGCTCACATACATTTATGACAGTTTTTGCCCAGTATTCACAAGATCACTATTTAGTCTTCATTAAGCTTGATAAGGATTTATGCTATGTGAAAGCAGAACTTGTGAGAAATTTATATGATGAGCACTGGAATACCATTATTCTCTCCTTGTGTTGAACTGATGTAAACTGGCAGAGCATTTATACGCTGACTGTATTGATACGAGGTAAAGAAAAGTATTGGATAAAAGATCATACATTTACATCAGGTAATTTCATATGAACATATATCACATCTGGATTTCAGTAGCTAGTGGTGTGGGTGTTATGTACAGTGGTAACAACATTCACCAGAACGGTCCATCAAACGACATGATGCGGAAAAACGATCTTGGCAAACTGCCTCCTCAACTTAATAGAAAGGTAATTTTAATTATAGGGTTAAAATATGGGAATTTTTTTTAGCTCGCTGGGACGAAAAAGTCCGGAGTGCAAATGCCATACCCTCGGCGTCGTTGTCGTCGTCCGTAGACAAAACTTTAACCTGGGCTATATCTCTTGAACTATAAGGGATAGGGCTTTGATGTTTCACATGTACTGATGATGTAGATACTGACCTTTTACCTAATGACCTTGACCTTGGACTTTGACCTACTTTTCAAAAACTTTATTCTGGTTTCTGACAAAAACCTGTATAGGCGAGCTATGTAATCTTTGATTACCCTATGTTTTTATCTTTTGAGCAAGTCATAACTAAGTGTAAATGTAATAAATAAAGAAGGGTTTTATGTTTAGGGTAAGTGTATTAGAAGTGCAAAATCATAACTTGTTTTCGAGAATTTTTTTTAACACTGACACACTGTTTTAGCTCATTATGGAATATTATTGATTAATCATGGACCAAAAGTACAGACAAAATAATGAGACATTATGGCTGAGATGTAACTCTTCCATTATTCTAGATAAAGGGTTTGTCTTGGGCATGACAGTGAGTTTGTGAAACTTCAACTATAGTTTGTTATTATTACATTAGGATGCCGCTGTTAAGCCTCTGAAGAATGCAGCCTCCTGGTCCAGTCTGGCAGCTGGGTCATCAACTACCTCAGTCAAAAAACCTAACGCCATGCAAAGCTTTGAACTGTTCAAGAAACAAGCCAAGGAAAAGGAGGAAAGGGTAGGATGTCCACAAACTGCTACATGTACTTTATTTGTTTGACTTTGAAGGGTGTAAACATATACATGTAGTAAAAAACAGTTCCTATACTCCAAGAAACCATCAGCCAAAAGCTTTTTATGTCGCTCGAAAAACAGAGTGACATATAGAATCACTCTGTCCAACATCCATCTGTCTAGTGTCTATCTGTCTATCATGTGGCCACTTTTTAGCTCACCTCGACGAAGTTGAGTGAGCTTATGCTATACCACGCGCGTCCGTGTCCGCGTCCGGTTAAGAAGTTTGGGGTAGCTCAGTATTTGGCAAAGTACCGATGCTACAGTAACCAAACTTGCACAAGTGATTCATCTTTGGATGCTGAGGTGAATCTATGCATTGGATGCTGCATCTGACCTACATTTTCCGCTTGAGTGACTTGGTTAAGAAGTTTGGGGTAGCTCAGTATCTGACAAAGTACTGATGCTACAGTAACCAAACTTGCACAAGTGATTCATCTTTGGATGCTGAGGTGAACCCATGCATCAGATGCAGCATCTGACCTTCTTTTTATGCTTGAGTGACTTGGTTAAGAAGTTTGGGGTAGCTCAGTATCTGACCAAGTAGTAATGCTACAGTAACCAAACTTGCACAAGTGATTCATCTTTGGATGCCGAGATGGATCCTTGCATCGGATGCAGCATCTGACCTACTTTATCCGCTTGAGTGATTTTGCCTTTAAAAGCCATTATTGAGCAAAGTATAAGTGCTACATGTACCAAACTTGCTTATTGGATGTATCATTGATCAAACTTTCATGTAATGACCTTGACCTACTTTTTCCGCTTGAGTGATTTTGCCTTTAAAAGCCAATATTGAGCAAAGTATAAGTGCTACATGTACCAAACTTGCATGTATGATTTATTTTTTATCAAACTTTCATAAAATGGCCTTGACCTACTTTTTCTGCTTGAGTGATTTTGCCTTTAAAAGCCAATATTGAGCAAAGTATAAGTGCTACATGTACCAAACTTACATATTGGATGTATCTTTGATCATTCTTTCATAAAATGACCTTGACCTACTTTTTCCGCTTGAGTAATTTTGCCTTTAAAAGCCAATATTGAGCAAAGTATAAGTGCTTCATGTACCAAACTTGCATATTGGATGTATCTTTGATCAAACTTTCATAAAATGAAATTGACCTACTTTTTCCGCTTGAATGATTTTGCCTATAAAAGCCAATATACATGTATTTATAAATATGTTTGAATTGAATTTTGCTGCCACGAGGTGAGCTTCGTAATCTGTGATTACCTATGTTTTACATTGACGGCTATGACTCAATTTGTAAACATTTTACTTCCAAGGTCACATATTAGGGTCAAACATTGTGACAGGCTACATGCCTGTTCTTGAACAGTGCTAGTTTTTTTTTCAGTAGATCAATTTGAAAAACAGAATTAAAGTTTGTACATACATGTAATTTAATGATTGTAGGAGAGCTCATTCCCATTTTGTAATACATTTGTACATGAATTTATTGAGAACATTGACAATTTCAGGAGAAAGCGCTTAAGGAGCAGGAAGAGCAAAGAAAGATACAAAAAGAACACATGGAAAGGGAACGACAGAGGAAGGAAAGAGAAAGAATGAGGTCAGTACTAATACATACATGTAGGTCTAGATTTTACAAACCTATCGGCATAATTAGTTACACATACTATCTTACTACAATTTTGTATTACATTGTATATAGTACATTTTATTCAGGTAAATAAATGAATAAAAATCTTCATTGATGTTGAATATTGTGAGCAATTAAAATAAGCTCTGTAGAATGAACGATGAACATTTCTAAGAACAGAGTAAGAACATACACACACTATAGACAAGGCTTGGGAGATGCCACAAACATCATTCTGTATAGATGATCAATGAGGATCGAACATGCGGCCCTCGGGTTAAGAGTTCAGCTCTCAAACCACTTAGCCGGGGAACCTGCTATAGGCCTACATTTTACAAACCTGCATGTATGTTTTATCAGTGTGTTTGTCCTGTTGGGAATGGGATGCTCCTGCTTAAAGTAGGAATTTTTACATAAAAGTTTTATGTTATTTTTTACAGGGAGAGAGAAGAGGAGGAAGCCTTATATTCTGCACAACAGGCTCAGCAAGAAGCAGAGAGAAAACGGTTACAGGCCGAGCAGGAAAGCAAAATGGCAATGAAGGAACGAGAGAGACGCCGTGAACAAGAAAGGAGGAAACGAGAAGCAGTAAGTGCTCTTTTACATTATAGATCAAAAGAAGTTATCTTATTGTTCATAGTAAAATTTTCAGAAGAATTCCATAATATAAGAATTGTGTGCTTTTGTCTCTAAGCCTTTTTATCTAAATATAAATTTTCAAGTGCAAAACTGTCATTGGATCCATGGTTTTCCCAACATGAAGTATAAATGAATACAACTTACGACTGAATTCAATGCTTACTTTCATTTACATGTTCTGAATATTTCAGATGGCAAATGCCATAGACATGAATGCTCAGAGTGACTTAATGGCATCCTTTGAGGAGACTTTATGAGGGAGAATCATTGATAGAAATGGCTTTAACATAGAAAGTGTGATGGTTAAACAATTAGTGAGGATATGGACTTTGATACTCATTCTGCTGCAACGTACAATGGATCTCATTGGTTGAAACTTTGTGGTTGCATGGCAACCTACTCGGTCAAAGTAACAGCTGAGCAGCTTACTCTGAAAAAACTCATCACTATCTGTATTATGTGAGAGAGGCAAATCAAGTACATGATATGTGGACGAATGGACTGGTAAGGGGAAAGGGAGATAAATCCTAGAAGCCCTGTTGTAGAGGGTTATGTGGAGTGCAATGACATACACAATCTCTGTATTTTGTGTGTTTTGAATCTGTGTATTGAGGTTCCAAATATGGCAAAAAAGTATAATCTAGTCAGTCTGCAATGTTGAATGACACTCTGACCAAAGTATTCAGAACTGACACAATGGAAAAGGTTCTCTGTGTGTGTTGTAATGATACCACACAAGTCGTGTAGATTGAAGATTTACAAAGCAAAATTATATTGTATATTTATCATCTTCTATCTGATGAATGTTTGTAATTACATGTAAGTACTGTATAATATTATTCCCGTTAAAAGGGAAATTAAACGTACGTGTAATTATCAGTGAGTTGTAACTTAAACTAGTGTGCCGTCATTTGTATAGTGTGGAAGGTATGTATATTACTTAAAAAAACTACGTTACTGCAGCATATGAAATGTTGATCATTTATAGATTTTGGCCAGCTGCTTAATCTACAGTACTGGCCAAAAAAACTTTATCAACATAGATATATCATGAATGGTATGAATTGATGTCTCAATATTTTGTGTCTAGTGGTTGTTCCTAAAATTTTATGTTTATATGTATCAGATCATGTATCGGCATAATAAATCTGTCCAATCAAATCGAATCACTTCATCCAGATGTTAATATTTTTGTGTAATTTATGTGCCATGTGTAATTTTTTCATCGTCTATTTGTACAGCATTGACATCTATATATAATATATTATGTTTATTTGACCTACTGTAACGAGGAAGGACGGATCAAGTATGAGGTCTACCACGCTTCTATATACATGTATGTATAATTATGTGAAGAATTTGTCGATACAGTCTGTATCTTAGGTAAGCTTAAGTTTAGAATAAGACAAACAGAATAAATAATTCCCACAGGATGTTGTGTAGTACTGAATTGTACTCAAAATTTCCTATTTCATTAATGTTCTCTGTTATCCTATACAGAAATTGCTCAAGCAATCAACATTTGATTATTACTTTTTAAATCAAAGTGCACATTATCCTACAGTTGAGAATTCCCTGCGTATTACAACTCCAAGCTCTGTACAATCACATCACATTCCCCCAAACGGTATAATCTAAAAATAAAAAAAAACTTCTCCACGTAGTTACTCACTAGGAATGTGATAGGCAACCATACTTTAGGCTAAAAAGTTTGAGGAAAAAAATCATGTGCAACTTTTGACAAAAGTTTACTTTTTTTCAGTCACAACAATAAACATGAGCATCTACTGCATACATAAACCAGGAATGATACATTTTTGTGTATGCATCCATGTTGAATACTAATTTTAAAGTTTTAAATACATTTAGGATTAACTACAGTTGCAATGTTTAAAATGAATACTGTATAGGTGCAAACACAATTTTCTCTATATATGATATGTATATCAATGATGATAATCATGGTCACTGGAAAAATTTTACTGTAGGACAATAATTCCAAATTTGGATCATATCAAAGTCCAAGCATTTTAGATTATAGCTTTAAAATGAAAGTCTCTGAGATTGCTAAGTGACACTTCTAGAAACAAGTCTCGTAAAGAATTTTCTTCAAAACATTTTTATGAGGTTTTGGATCTTGAGCACATCTTTTATAAATGCAATACATGTATTTCAATGATCACTTGAAACTTGGTGCTTGATTTCTCGAGTCTTATTGTAGCTATTTAATATCTGACTTGATAAAGTCTCTTCACACGCACAACACTGAGGAAACTTTTGTTAATTTAACACTAATTTACGTGAGTACTTACATTCCTTAAGGATTGTCATTCTTTTAATACCATTAATGGCAGATGCTTAATTTTGCTACTTTTGTCATGTTAAACTAGGCCATATTACATTTTAATTTAGGGAGTTATAGTAGATGCCGTGTACTTTGTCACAGATTTTATGATTATCAGAGGACGCTAGAGAGTTGACTGACTGACGTATTGTTTATTCAATTTAGTCCGAGGTGCATAGTATATTTGTGTTCATTTCCATGTTAATTACAATGTGGGATTCATATTTACTTCAACAATGTGCAAGCTTTATTACAAGTTTATAACTTTATTTTTCTCGCACTTTTCATCATGTGATCATTTTTTACCAGTTTTACTTTGACTTAACAGTGTTGGTGTACAAGTTGATTGAATTTTTGCCTTTTTCAAATTTTTCATTTCTTTTTCGATTTATCAATTTTGATACTTGAACCAGAAGTTTGAGAGAGTTGTAATTTTTCATCATTTTCCAATTATCATCACATTGTGAATTCAAACATAAATCATTTATATTTCTTCATCTGTAATTCATTTATATTCATTTGTGAAAAAAATAGTATAAATACAACTTTAGAAAATGAGAGAGTAGTTGTCCTTTTTTGCATATCTGTGCTATGAAACAACAAAAAAAAATCTGTCAAAATCATATGTACTCAAGCATCTGCTTTCAAAATATTGACTTTTCATTTCCTAAATATAACTTGTGAAATAATCATTTTAGAATATGTTGTGTACTTTGCCAAATGATTGACATCCCACCTGCTGGCAGACTATTACATTATGACATATTGATCAATGGCTAGTCAAACGTTACTTGGACGAGCCATTTGATTATTCCGTCATAGTGTGTAAATCCACCAACGGGTGTGATGTTGACGATTGGCGATCCCTCAGTTTCAATGAGGAAAAGAGAGAAAAAAAAAATATTATTTTGAAGAGATGATTCATTACTTGTTCATCACATATGTTGTCATTATACATGTATGAATGGGGAAAAAATATCTATATGAATATGGCATGTGTGGTTTGTAAATTTGTCACCTGTCATATGTCAATATGGTTAATAAAGAAGATCATTTATTTGCATTACAAGTTCTTAATTTTTTTGGCCGTATTACAAACCAATACAGGTCTATAGATTAACAATGTCTGTCCTTCTATCTGTCTGTTGTAAACATTTTGGTTACAGTTTCTGGTTGAAACAGAATGAATATATTTTTTATCCCTGGGCAATATAAGTCCTGGCATAAATCCTGCAACTCTTGCCTAGAACACGTCAATTAGACAAGAATTCTAACTTGACCTAAACTTAGACCAACAGATAAATGCCCACACAAAAATCAGTTCAATATGAGTATAATAGAAAAGCTCTGCAAAACTGAAAATTTCATGAAATTTGCTAAGTCAAGGAGCCATAACTTTTGTAAAAAGCTCTATCAAGACCCAATTCAAACTTGATCTGTATCATACTATGATGTTTAAAAAAACGTGTTTGTGAACACGAATGCCCTTGTTGGTATCTTTGTTTATTGAAAGGTCTGGTCACAAGGAAATTATGTGAAATAACAAAGCCCTATCCCTTACCATTCAAAAGTTGTGGCCAAGGTTAAAGTTCAAACTCCAAGGTCAAGGTAAAAAAATTTGGTATCCATGGAAAGGTCTTGTCACAAGGAATACACATTTGAAATAACAAAGCCCTATCCCTTGCCATTCAAAAGGTACGACCAAGGTTAAAGTTGTTGCGGACAGGACAAAAACTATATGCCCCTGAATCTTCGATTACGGGGACACGAAAATCGGTTCAATATCTATAACAGCAAAGAAAAGTAAAAAAAAAATCCATAAAATTTGCAAAGGCCATAACTATTGTAAAAATCAAAATCGAACTTAAACTTGATCTGTATAACACTAAGATGTATTCAAGTACCAAAATTCAGTACATTATCTGCAATAATAACGAAGCAAGAAGAACTGAAAAATTCTTGAAATTTGCAATGCCCAAGGACCATAACTCTTGCAGAAATAGGTTATTGGAAATTAAACTCGAACTTGATCTGTATCACACTAAAATATATTCCCACAGCGAAAAAAAAAAATCAGGAAAATAAAAGTGTGACAGACAGACGAACGGGATGGAAACTGTTAAGTCCCCTTCGGCGAGCCGGTAAGGGACTAAACATATCTAGTCTGTCTAGCAGATCATGAAATAACAGTGTAGTCAAACGGTCTCAGTAGGCATCAAGATTGTATTAAGAGGTCAAATAAGAAAAGCAGCCCGGCATTTGCCGAATAATAAGGGGAAGTATGATTCTCATGTATAAAGATACTGGTAACCGTAATAATGTGTGATAATGTAATCGATTGAGATAGTAATTTTGAAGAAGGTCAAGGATCTGTTTTCATTTTAGCTTCTGGATATGACCTCATGCCATTGGTGATCTCATTTATTACATCCCACGTCAGTCTAACATCCTGACTCGTTGTACGAGAAGCACAGATTGCCAGACGGAGAAAGTAAGTGTCCTTCACCTTGGAGGGAATTAAATGGATCCGTCTGTCTTCAATTATCAACTTTAGCAGCTTCTCATTCAGTTCATTTGATCCCTGAAATGGAGTATGATACACACATTTAAGAAAACAAAATGGATGTTTCTCAAACTGATTGACCTTGAGTTTGAAGCAAACAAGGCCCATAACAACCTCCCTAAATATCTCAAACCTCTTGTCTGACTTGAAATTCACCTCAAACTCATGGGCCAACATTAATTATAAACGTACGAAGATTGAGTCTGAAGCAAACATCTCAAACCTCTCGTCAGACTTTATATAACGCCTCAAATGAATTAATAATGAAAGTACTAAGAAGATTCACGTACCTTGAGTCTGAAGCAAACAAGGCCCATAGTAACCTCCCCAAATATCTCAAACCTTTCGTCAGACTTGATATACTCCTCAAACTCATGGGCCAACATCACATCCTATTGAATTAATGTTGAATTTTATTACTGCATGTATAATGACAGTTAATTGTCTTGATCGTCAGTATTATAACATGAATTTAATCAATTTCTACTGAAATGATTGCAGTAATTATTATACCTTTCGAATACTCTCTTGGAGTCCTTTTATTCCATACAGCCTGAGTACAAACCAAAGTTTGAGTGAGCGGAAACTGCCACCGAAAGGAATACGCCAATGCTGAGAAGTTACAAATGTGGAAAAATCGGAGAATTTGATTCCTTATTCATCGCGCAAATTATTAACAAAATTGATACATATATATATATAATGGATGAAACCTTGTTAATCCAAAAATCGAATATCTTTATATAGAAAGCATATCCTGTTTGCATGAAACGAAAGTCGATAGAAATACTAAAATCTTGTCGAGTACAGTTATGGAACATGATTCTTGAATGAGGGCATAATTCAAAATATGCTTGGTGAAGAGATTTTATTTTGTCTGAAACATTTCCTTCGCCAGTCAAACTCAAACTTGGCTTGAATGAAGGTGGTTATGATCCTTAAATCAAAATTCAAGTACATGTATATTGCACGCATAATTTAGGATGTACTTTAGGCAAAAGCTTCAAGTGCATTTCCTCAACCACCGTGAGGAGCCTGAATTTTTATTCATAAATAAATGCTCCTTTTGTATAGACGGAGCTGAACATTTAAGCTCAAGTGCCTCGAGAAAGAAGAAGTCTGCGATACTAAATCGAAAATTTACGAGCTCAATTGGAAACTCTCGAGGTACGGCCTGATGATGGCATTTGATTTCTAGAATTCGATCTTTCAAGTCTATAGTCATAGAGCTTGTTCTGCATGAAATATGAAACGAGGCAAAACTGTTATAAAATGAACGTATTTAGATTTGCTTTAAATATTGAAAAAAAGTCTTTCAAATTTTAAAAGTAAATTGATGTTTACCGAGGGACGTTCACCACTTATATACTTATTGAATGCTTAATTAATTAAAAAGTTTACCCTTACCACAAAATCCGGCATTTTCTCTTGATTTTCGTGTTTGAGATACAAAGGATCTACCTCAACATGCTGAAAGGCGTCACTCAATAGGCGACTGTCCTTGACCCTGAAACGACAATCAAAGACAAAACACAATGAACCAAACTTAAACACGAATCATGTCATTTATTTGGCGGCAGAGCACGGATTGTATTGCGTACGTCCTCTTTTGATATCCATTTACATATTATTCATCTGTGTTGCTTTGGGCCCCTGAGTTTTACGATCTTGTTTGCGTGTGGTCATCTGACAGTGAGGAGGTTGTTTTGCACCAATATTGTACGTTCTTCGAGACCTCTAGGTAATCGGAAATGTGGGAGGGTTGTGCGCACATAATCCAGAATAACCATACCGTATCTGCTATTTCCGTGGCAGATGGTCGTCCTAAGTCGGCATTGGTTGCCCATTGATCTCGTTGGTTTATGTGTAGTCCTTTAATATTGTTTGATGTTTCTGTGTTGTGCGTTGACGTTCCTTAATTGTCCCTTTTGCGTCTCTTCCTGTGCTTGTCTGCACTGTGTTTTTGCATTGGGTATTTTGGAGTTTTGCTGTGGGTGCTGCGGCCTGGTGTTGTTGGAGATCCCCTTCTTTGTTTTATGTTATGCGGCTTCACATTCATTGCATCATTTAAGAACAAATAATATAAATTTGCAGCACGGAGCAGACATGCACGTTTAGGATACTTAACCCTCGTCAGTGATCCTCAATCAAAGCAATGAAATAGGTCAAAGACTCTAAAATCTTTACGTCCGAAAATACCGAAAGACGTAGCAGGTTGAGTGGGAAATGATGCTACAGAACCCACTTTTCAGAAATTTGGAGAAACTTTGGTAAACAGAAATTTTCGAATGCATTTGGAGAAACGAACAACCGAAGCTGATCGGACCTGGCGACATGTGCCCTTTGGGACTCCTGATCCACCAGCAGTGACACTCGCACAAATGTTACGCAGCTTCAAATTCATTGCATCATTTATGAACAGGTAATATAAATTTGCAGCATGGAGCAGACATGCACGTTTCGGGTACTTGACCCTCGTCAGTGATCCTCAATCCAAACAATAAACTATGGCCAAAGACTGAAAGTAATGTCCAATAAATACCGAAAGACGTAGCATGATGGGTGGAATATGATGATACAGGGCCCGCTTTTAGAAAATTATCGGATGCGTTTGAAGAATTTATATCCATGTAAACATATGTATAATTGTACCTATATTTACTACTTCCGCTGCTAGTGTTTTAGGTAATCATGTGCAAGGCAAAATGCTGTCATCTTTATGTTATATATATCAGACACATGGGAATGTAACGAGTGTTAGACGTCTTAATATTCAATAGCATCATTTAAGGACAGATAAATTTGCAGCATGGACCAGACATGCACGTTTCGGGTTCTTAACCCTCGTCAGTGATCCTCCAATGAGAAGAAAAGAGGGATCTCCAACTCTAACTCGGTTGCAGCACTTGCTTTTTAGAAAATTATCGGATGCGTTTGAAGAATTTATATCCATGTAAACATATGTACCTATATTTACTACTTCCGCTGCTAGTGTTTTAGGTAATCATGTGCAAGGCAAAATGCTGTCATCTTTATGTTATATATATCAGACACATGGGAATGTAACGAGTGTTAGACGTCTTAATATTCAATAGCATCATTTAAGGACAGATAAATTTGCAGCATGGACCAGACATGCACGTTTCGGGTTCTTAACCCTCGTCAGTGATCCTCCAATGAGAAGAAAAGAGGGATCTCCAACTCTAACTCGGTTGCAGCACTTGCAGCATAACACCGAAACACCCCCAGGGTACTACACAGAGTAGACACCAAACAAGACATGAAAACGCCGTGAAACACTTACTGTAAACGTGGTTATTTACTCTGGGGGCAAATTATCGCGATTTAAACATATCTTCATTTGTAGGAATGCAACAGGGATATTTTCCCGTTTGGGGTTATCGCGAAGTCAGTTGATTTGGAAATACGTGAAAATTATCCCCACGCGAAAATTTCCACGTTAACATTAACAAACGAGCTAATTAGGCAAACGGCGTCGACTGTTAGTCTGCTAGTTATCCATTACTCATCTTACCACATAGCCGAGCAGTCAAAGTTCACTTTCAGCCATTTGTGAGGATTAAAGTTGAAAGACGTTGCATACTGTAAAAAAGAAATAATGTCACATCGCTTTACCGAAAGAAGATGTACCAGGTGCAAAATATTTATACAACCATAAAACATTACTGCGGTTTTGGCCCTTCTGTGCGTAAGAAATGACGGGTTTGCTGGTGGACAGGAGATGACTATTCCCCTAGAACACGGCCTAAGTGATGGGCGCCAAATTGCTACTGGACAGGAGATGATTAGTCCCCTTGAGTACGACTTCAGTGACGGGCTTGCTAGCGGACAGGAAATGATTAGTCCCCTAGAGTACGGACCTTATCATATCTTCACTTGGGATTCCTTTTTACTCCTTTGCAGAATATTTAAGTTCCTTTTTTCGATTTACCTTCTCTATCTTTTCTAACTGTCTTTTATGTGTGATACGATGGGTGTGACTAGAGATTCTTGGTGATCAACTAATCTTCGCAATAAAACATCATATATTACGATTATATTAATTACCCGGGGCAATCGAATGTAACTACGATTTCTCCCCCACAATAATTACTTTATGTTGGGGAATTTGCACACTGTAGAAAGAGGGATAACTCTAAATTAAATCGATACTTTTATCAATTAATTCCCTAACATGAAAGAGGGATGATGTTAATTTCAATCAATTCACGTAAAATATTTGAAACACGATTAGAAACAGATTCAAGAAATTCTCTGAGTAGGTAACAAGTTTATCTCAAGAATTTAAGGGAACTATTTTCTCAACATTAATTGTAATACTGATTACTTAATACTTGGAAAGTCAAGAGATTGAGAAGAATTAATTACAAATTGGCTTTATGTGAGAGTTGGAGAAATGATTGTCAATTCTACACGCGAAATACCAGCATAATGAGTTTATCTATGAACAATCCCTCATGATTTCAGATATTTTGAAGAGTTTTAGACAGCCTTATCTTTGAGGGATGAACACAAGCTAACTTAGAAATATGACGGTCCATCGTTTTGTGCAATTTTCCGCCCTTGTTTAAATACAATATGTCATTTTCAATCGTCAGAACATCTCGCATGCTATGGATTCTTTCAAATTATGTTTCGTGGAATAATCTGTGAAATTTCAACGATGTAATCTTCCACGACATAGTAAAGCACATTTATTAATCACAACGCGAAGTATATGGCTTGTAAGCCTGCTTACATTTGGTATCGATGATCTACATATTATGTGTTATGTTGTAATGAAATTGCGTATAAAGGCGGTGTCACGTGATAAAATTACAATTATGGAGGCACAAATAAAGATAAAAGTACCAATAAAAATATGACTTAAAATAAAAAAAATGAACAACTGTTGATGATATTCAATGAGTTGATGATAAATCATATCCCTACCTCTACCCCATCAAGGAGGTGTACGGAACTCTGGACATATAAAGGCACATCCGGCGTATGCTGCATCGATATGCATCCACAAACCTTCCTTCTCACCTGTTGTGTTCGTGGATTGAAAGTTTATTAGAAACATACCTTTAATTAACTCAGATTGAAAATTCTTTTCCATATCGTATTACGTTATTGATGAGGTGTCTTCTCATGTTTTAAGCAATAAAAGTTTTAGGACTTTGAAAAAGGATGTTAGAATCCAAACGTGCGATAATGATTTGTATTCTTTCAGGTAACAAAAGTTCTATATACATGACAAATATGGATAATGACCATATCCTTGTATACAGCACACAATCGATAAATCAGAAAATCAGACCGAAGGCATACAAAATCAGGATAAAACAGAAACCAAAGCAAACAAACAAAAACCTCCACCACATGAAAAGAAGCGGACTCCCGATATAAGACCAGGTGCCCAGAAAGAGTAAGCATATCCTGCTTGCATGCAGCACCCGCCGCTTCAATTCGGTAGAACGTACTGTCACATCCGGTAACTTCCATTTCGGAAGACATAGAGTACAATCTTTGGTTGGATGGTTCTATGACAGAATATCAGCCACCATTCTGGAGAGTGGGACATGATATTCAAAATGGAGAGTGGGACATTACAGTGTATGACGAGTTCCCCATATCGACCGTAGAACTTCCTCAGTGACGATGTTAGTCGGTCACAATCATATCCCTGACTGAGAAGCTTTTATGAAAGACGCCTAGCTCTCAGATCAGTATTATAACAGACATCACGCAGTACCAGGCATATCATAAGCCACAGCAAAACACCCGATGTGAAAACACAGAGAAGACATGCACAGCAAGAGAAGCAACAGGGTAGGAATATCATATATGACATCCAAACAACAAACACAAAAGACTACACATAAACCAATGAGACCAATTGGTACTAGGTGCTGATTTATGACGGTCATCTACCACGTACGTATAATGTTAAATCTTGATTACGCGCACGTAATCCTCCCACTTTTCCGGTTACCTATAATCTCGAAGAACGCACATCTGTTGTGTATTATGATCTCTTCAATTTATAAGATGACCACACAAACAAGAAATCAATCCGCAGGGGTCCAAGCAACACACAGATGAATTGTTAGAGAGTTGTGTGGGCATAATCCGGAAAATCACACCATGAAGGACGGTCGATACCGATTGGTTTATGCGTACATGTAGTCTTTTATGTTTCGTGTTCTGTTTCCTTCTGCGTCTCTTATTGTGCTTGTATACCATGTTTTGTTGTTGTTGTTTTTTTCGATTGGGAAAAGGGAAACTGGATGTGTGATGAAAATTAACAGCATTCATGTCTACTTACATACTTTTCCGACTTCTACAATATTGTCAAACGCACATGAAGGCGTAGTCCCTAGAGTTACACACACCTAAAAAGTATAAAGATCAATACATCAGATATAATCAAAAAGAAATTGAATTCATGCAAATATGAATTAAAGCTTTTGCTTTCTGAAAATCACTTTGGTTTGAAGTGCCACTGTATGATGTGGACCAGTGATGAGGAACATGAAGTACCACTGTATGATGTGGACCAGTGACGAGGAACATGGAGTACCACTGTATGATGTGGACCAGTGATGAGGAACATGAAGTACCACTGTATGATGTGGACCAGTGATGAGGAACATGAAGTATCACTGTTTGATGTGGACCAGTGATGGGGAACATGAAGTACCACTGTATGATGTGGACCAGTGATGAGGAACATGAAGTACCACTGTATGATGTGGACCAGTGATGAGGAACATGAAGTACCACTGTATGATGTGGACCAGTGATGAGGAACATGAAGTACCACTATATGATGTGGACCAGTGATGAGGAACATGAAGTACCACTGTATGATGTGGACCAGTGATGAGGAACATGAAGTACCACTATATGATGTGGACCAGTGATGAGGAACATGAAGTACCACTATATGATGTGGACCAGTGATGAGGAACATGAAGTACCACTATATGATGTGGACCAGTGATGAGGAACATGAAGTACCACTATATGATGTGGACCAGTGATGAGGAACATGAAGTACCACTATATGATGTGGACCAGTGATGAGGAACATGAAGTACCACTGTATGATGTGGACCAGTGATGAGGAACATGAAGTACCACTGGGTTAAAAGAGTTCAGTTATTGACGTCGTCGTTGGTGTGCCTCTACTCACTCTTTGATGTCTGTTTGTTGTGCCTTTTTCACCTATGTATTTTCCCCTATAGGTGTTTCGATGTTTTGCCTTAGGTGATACAACCGTACCCTGTTGGAGACCCCCATTTTTCTTTCATTTCAGTTTACCTCACAAACAGTGAACCCCATGATAAAGTATCCCATAACTACAAATCCTGATGATGTATAATTCTTATGAAATATGATAAAATTGACCAAAATGATAGGATACAACTAATACGGACTACACCAAGTTGAAGACCAACTGAAATAAGCTGTGTAAAAAAGGTTATGACGTCGAGGGACATACTTCACATTTTGACCATCGTAAATTTCAGCTTTGTTCTGTGAACAGTTTCACAAAAATTATTACGAACAAATTCAGGAATTTTAGTAACTTTCATCATCAAATGAAAGGTTAAAATGGTTTTTTTTTTTCAATTTAGATTATATTATGCTTTCTTATATCATTTCTACATACTAAATATGAATTCAGAAACAAAACAAAGCGATTCTTACTTTATAAGAGGTTCTAAGCGATCAAAAGGTAAGGAAATTCCTAAAATTGTTCGTAATTTTTATGAAACAGGTTGCTGATACATGAACATGTCATTATAAATCCATGTACATTCTTCTATACGTAATGGGTATATATCGATTTTTGAAACGTGGAAGAGAATCCCAGCTAGACTACCCTGCGCTGATCACAGCGGAACACACCCACAGGTCGGGTAACATCACCCGAAACACAATGTACCTACTTTCGTCTGGGTCATTCCCTCTAAACATATAATTAGAAAACTCCTGCAAACATATTCGGTAACTGTTTTTTTCCCCCGCTTTCGCGAAAGCGTGGGGACATTAAAACCGGTTCGTCCGCCCGTCTGTCCGTCAGTCACAAAAACTTTAACCTTGACCATAACTTTTGAATGGAAAGTGATAGGGCTTTCATATTACACATGTGTATTCCTTTTGACAAGACCTTTCCATGGATACCAAAATTTTTGACCTTGTAACCTTAACCTTCGACTTTGACCTACTATTCAAAAACTTTAACCTTGACCATAACTTTTTAATGGACAGTGATAGGGCTTTCATATTACACATGTGTATTCCTTGTGACAAGACCTTTCCATGGATACCAAAATTTTTGACCTCGTGACCTTGACATTGGAGTTTGACATACTTTTCAAAAACTTTAACCTTGACCATTACTTTTGAAAGAAAAGTGATGGGACTTTCACATTTCACATATGTATTCCTTGTGACAAGACCTTTCTGTTGGTAACAACATTCTGACCTTGTGTCCTCGTGCTTGGATGTTGACCCACATTTAAAAACTTCAACCTCGACCATAAGTTTTGGATGGTACTTTAAATGATAGGACTTCAATATTGCACATGTGCAGACGTATTACTTTTCATAAGCCCTTTCCCTTGGTAACAAAACAAAAGTTTGGACCATTTGACCTTTACTTGGAGTTTAATCTTTCATATTTAGAATTTTGATAATATATGAGATATATTATGAAAACTTAAGAGGGGGGGAGGGGTCTGTAAACATTCTTTAAAGACAAACACCCAAAAGCGGGGGATAACAATTCCTTGAATTTGATTTTCTTTTTTGAAATTATGACAATGGAAACGTCTTGAAATTTATAACATAATTGTTATATACCAAAATTATAATGCACATTAAAACAAAACGACCAGGCGCAGTTCTGCCTCTGTATACTTACAAAGAAAGGTATGCGGCCTGCAGCTTTGTCTCTATCAATGGCTAGCTGTAAGGTTTCTCCACGTAGGGATTCTTTCTCGTCTGTCTCTACCATTCTCATTAAAACACCACCGATCAATCCTGCTCTCTCCACAGAGGAATGAGTCTACGAGCAAAATAGGAAAATGGATAAAAAGGAAAAACGCGAACGATGAGATGAATCCTCTATAGACAATTGCTTGAAAGGGTGACAAAATTGACTATGAAACGATATGGAAGTATTTGAAATCTTTACCTTCTTGATGAAAATTTCAAACCAATTTTAATGCACAAGACACGAGATTCGGAGAGTAAATCATCATCAGTGGTACTTATTAATAACTAATGTATTTCAGTAGCGCCCTCTGCTTAATTTTGTACATTTACCTTTGCAGAGAATGAGCGGCTCCAAATTTTGTGTAGGGAAGATTCAGTAGCAAAGTTTAATAAAATCTGTGACCAAAATATTAAACGTTGGAGGTATGGTGATAAGATGTTATAACCTCCTTTAATTTCAATGATATTTTTGGATGAAATGACAGGTTTCCGAAAGAGCCAAATAAAATGCATGACTTCAAATTGATAAAGTGCCAAAAATAAAGCTTCTTTCATGCGACAGAGCTGTAAAGAAGTAATTAAATACACTTAAAAAACATCCAATGACACAGGGAACGAGTTTAACTGCTCCACACCGCAATAGGATACCGTATAACCAGACATTTTCGCGAGTATTAAATTTCGCGATTTCATGGTAAAATAGGGTGTCTTTATTTTCGCGAATACAATTTTTCGCGAATCCGAAATTACAAAAAAATAGGTACATATAATTTCACTGTTGTGTACCTTCCATTATCAAAGTTTCAGTTATTTCTATCATAAAAATTCACTCGAACTACATGTACTTTGCTTTATGTTTAGTCAGGATATGTGTGCAATAAAAACAAAATGTCACTGATATACCAATTAATCTAATACCTTATTGAACACAATTTTTAGCGAGAATTATTTTTCGCGATTCCAAATCACTCGCGAATATAGCAAAAGTTAGTATCTCGCGAAAATTTCTGGTTATACGGTATAAAGCGGAAGTGTTCCAACTCTGTTATATCCTCTTAAGAAAAAATCAAACCAATTTATTATGCACCAGACACGTGTTTCGAATATTAAATTCGATTAGTCGAATGTATATTAAGGTGTAGGGGGTAATTGAAATATATAGGTCAAAGAATCGTCAAGCCAACGATACTAGTTTGCTACATTTGAAGAAGCTTAAATTTGTTTTAGCCCTTTATCAACTTGACATTATATATATTATTTTGCTATTTCGGAATCTTGTCATATCGTTCAAAATATATCATCGAAATTTGCATTTTATTTAGCTCTTTCAGAAACTTGTCATTTCATCCAAAAATATTATCGAAATTAAATGAGGATAACATATACCATCTCTCCGATGCTATTTTGAACATAAATTTTATTTGGATATGCTACTGAATCGACCCTAAAGGAATTTTGAAACCGCAAACTCTCTGTAAAGTAAATACACAAATTTTAAATTCTACTGTCCGCGCAGCTCATTTCAGAAATCGGAAAATTGAAGTTATCTTATCTTTGTCAGAAACTTTTGCAATTAAAATTCGTATAGGGGGATAGATCTGGAACTGTCATAACTAACGGTGTATGATATATGTACCTTCTATTAATATTACGTTCACAGTAAAAGAAAATAGTTTTAGATGCCGAGTTTTCTATGACAAATATGGATAATGACCATATCCCTGTATACAGCAAACAAATCGATAATTCAGAAAATCAGAAACCGAAGGCATACAAAATCAGGATAAAACAGGAACCAAAGCAAACAAACAAAAACCTCCACCACATGAAAAGTAGCGAACCCCGATATGGGAGTGAGAATTTTAGCGCGACGTCACCGATCTTTAACACTGAGTCTATGGAGAACGTCATCGACGTCATGCTAAAATTAACATAGAAATATCCCTATCTAAAAATATTTTCTTTCACTGTGAAGAAAAGGGAATGATCTCTAGCATGACCACCCTGTATTCACCCAGCGAAATAAACCCACTTGAAAGTGACACATAAATGACATCATACAAACTCCAATGAGTTAAAGAATATCCTGACGATAATCTCAACAGCACTCACAATAGAGCACAAGATTAAGCATCGGCGGACCCCTAACGAGCTAGAAGTGGGACCAGGTGCCCGGGAAGATTAAGCATCCCCTGCTGGCTAGCCGCACCCGCCGTCGATGTTTAAGCACGAAAATGAAAACAATATATGAAATGCATGTACTCTCTGACGTTCTGTCTATATAGAATGTGCTATGGCGACAATGTCAGGGAAATATGTTCAAACATTTACTGTCAAACCCCTCGCGGGAAACTTTTTTACGAGCTCCACACTACAAAGGGCAAAAGTGTGACACAATGAGTTAAAGAAGACCATGACGATAATATAAAACAAGAGCCCCAGGGGGGCACAACGCTCACCTGATATCCATGCACACTCTGAACATACTGACATTGAATAATATTAGAGCCAGAGCCATAGTCAGAATTTTTTGGTCCATATGCCATAAATAATTAAAAAAAAATATCATAAAAATTCCAAAAAAGTAAAATGCAATAAATGAGTGTGCAAAATGGAGAAAATGAAAATGGAAAAAGAAAAAAGAAGGTTTTTTTTGTATTCAGATGATTTAAAAGTGCTTAAAAAGCTTGCAAAATGCAAAAAATGAAAAAAAAATTGGGATGCCAGTGCCTGAATTTGAACCCACAATCCTTGGGTCTATGTGCACGCACAGCATATCTAGATTAAAATATAAAAAAAAAAACAATTCAAAAAATAAAGTTATAGCAAATAATGTATATAAAAGAATTGAGTAACTTAATCTGACAAACATGCAATAAATGAGTGCAGAAGATCATATATTTACTAAGTTATTAAAAGAAATAGTTAAAGAAAAATAATAAGAGCACCCTAACATCTCTCTCTTTCGGGGAAAGGATGGACAACCTAAAGAGGCATCAGATAGGATGTCATCCTTAAGAAATATTAAGTGCAGAAAACCACTGTTAGATGGAGTAAATGAAAGAAAGATTAGTATTTACTCTGATTAGTTCATTAATATACAAGCCAATTAGAAAAAAAAATATTATTTTGTCCAGTTCTTATTATATCATCTAATAGAAAAAAAAATCTGTCAGCAGATGTTGTTACAGAAATTTTGACCCCCCCCCCCTTTTTATACTCTATAGAATACAAGAATTATTATAAATTCAAATTGTACATGTTGTTAATCAAAAATACTATCACACATGCATTCATTAATTTAATTTTACCCAGGATATAGGTTTCAAAATATCAATATGAACTCAAGGGAAATTAATATGGAGAAAATGCCAAACTTCATAAAAATTCCAAAGTTCAAAAAGTGGCAAAAATGGCATTAAAATTATTCAGGTAAGTTAAAAATAGCATTCAAAGCTTAAAATATGGATGAAAAATGAAAAATAAAGAAAAAAATTTTTTAAGGCCCAGCCGGGATTTGAACTCGCTACCTTGGGACTCATTGACAAAGAAAACATGCCTATTTACAGTATTAAAGAAATCATTAAAAATCTAAAAGTCAAGATATTGAGAAAATTCTTTCACTGTTACATTCCTTACAATAAATATGATAAATGTTAAAACAATCATTCATGGGAAGAACCATAAAATGCCAAAAATGATGAAAATGACCATCCTCCCTTCCTTTTTTACAGTATTAAAAAAATCATTAAAAATTCAAAAATAAACCTTTCAGCAAAATTCTTTCACTAAAGCATTCCTTTGCTTAAAAATGGCTAAATTAAACTAAACTGGAGCAGAATTTTTCAATAAGAAAGAAAATATTAAGAGAAATATCAATTTTTGCATTAAAAATGCAATGTCGAAAAAGACGTCAAAAACGCGTCAAAAATTAGTTATTGGATTTTAACGAAATGAACAAACTTGAATTGTACATCCTTCTAGATCACTTAGATACAATTAGTTTTTCAATCCATTCATTGGAACTGGAGAAGAAGATTTTTGAAGAGGGGTACCCTCTGGGGCCTATTTGACCCCGCCCTGGATCCACCCCTGAAGGGATCGAGCCGAAATGAACAAACTTGGTAGAGGACCTTTAGTACTTCATGCATACCAAGTTTCATCAAAATCCCTTCAGCCGTTCTTGAGAAGAAGTTGAAAATGTTAAAAGTTTACGACGGACGGACGGACGACGGACGACGGACGCCGGACGCCGGACGCCGGACGCCACACTATGACAATAGCTCACTTGAGCCTTTGGCTCAGGTGAGCTAAAAAGACACAACAATATTCACTAGAACATCAGACAAAACAACAGACGTACAAAAACATTAAACATTGATGACAACACATAAAGGGAAGGAAACCAATGTGCACCCGGCGCCGACTTTGGACGGCCATATGCCTTTTAGCAAATGGTTTGGTTATCCGGATTACGTGCGCACAACCCTCTCACTTATTCGGATACACAGAGCATATTATTGGTCGTACAGACATATAACATACACCGTTAATTATGAGAGTTTGAGATCTATCCCCCATATAAATTTTCATAGGAAAATATGCCGACAAAGTAGAGAAAGTTTCCCATTTCTGAAAGAGCTGCGCGAACAGTAAAAATAAAACCAAAGGGCGCTAGTGAAATGAATTTTGGTGGTTTATGAAGAGCACGTACTTTGGCTGGAAGCATCACTGATGAGAATTTTAAAATATTCGAAACACATGACTGGTGCATAATAAATTGGTTTGAAATTTTGTTCAAGAAGGTATGGAGTTGGAAACCTCTACTTGGAACCCTTCCGCATTATCACTATTGTCGTTTCACATGAAGATATTGCCCGCCAGCACAATCAAATCACTAGTGCGTCAAATTACAAATTCCAAGCGGCATGTGTGTAATTTTCTCTGGTCAATACAATCGCTCTGAGTACCAATTGATATAATAAACGTCTTTAAATTCAATAAGTCTGTTATATTTGACAATGGTATATTACCTGATCCGAAGAGTAAGCAACAAACTTGGCCATAACAGCATTATCATTATGAGGATTACCCACTTGTCCAATCATCTTTCTTATAAACATGGTGCGCGCCGACAACAACGCCACTAAGGTAGCTTCACTCGCAGTTCCCTTTAAAACAATCAAGAGTATTCACAGTTTGGCAAAAACAGTAGTCCGACTTGCAGACCTACGACGGTGTTATCTGTTTTTTCGTCTTCGGTCTGACTGCTATGCATAGGCAAAACTTGAGAATTTCTGTGCGAAAAAAATTTCGGCAAGTCGTCCTTTTTTTGACAAATTCCGGTCTCTTCAACTAAAAAATAACTCACCCAATCCTCCTGCCCCTAAAAATCCCCTCTAAGCCTGGTTTCACCTCTTCTTCTCTTCCGATTTTCCTCTGATCGACGACAGTTTGTCATGCGCACAGAGGTGAAACCAGGCCTAGAGGGGATTTTTAGAGGGAGAAGGACTGGGTGAGTTATTTTTTGCTTGAAGAGACTGGAATTTGTCAAAAAAGGACGACTTTCCCGAATTTTTTGTCGCACAGAAATTCTCAAGTTTTGCCTATGCATAGCAGTCAGACCGAAGACGAAAAAACAGATAACACCGTCGTAGGTCTGCAAGTCGGACTACAAAAACAGTTATTTGTTTAAGATAGTTGCAGGAGTTGCAAATAACCGTTTTATGTCGATGTCGGTTGAACATTGGTCTCGTCCGTTTGTGTTTTATCGTCGTTATTTTCATGTCATTAGATTATTTTTTATTTTACCTCTGTGTCTCTGATCGTGTTTGTACTACTGAATATGTTAATTTCCTGTAAGTTAACTTCTCCTTATCTTGTTTATAAAATACATTCCAAACACCTTATTCATTCCCTGGGTTTCAAAGACAAAGACAAAACACAAATAAGGATTCAAAACTCAAAAATCAACGGACATACGAACCAGGAAAAAGCAAGAAGGTGATTCCCCTATGGAGATGAAATCAGATGCTCGGGAGGGGTAAACATCTAGAGCATACTTTCTAACAACAAATTGTCAATTTAACTGTACCAAAATGGTGAAAATTTGTTTGTTAAATGTGTCTGTACGTATTATATCGGGAGTTCGCTTCTTTTCATATGGTGGAGGTTTTTGTTTTTGTTTGCTTTGGTTCCTGTTTTATCCTGATTTTGTATGCCTTCGGTTTCTGATTTTCTGAATTGTCGATTTTGTACTGTAGACAGGGATATGGTCATTATCCATATTTGTCATTCGTTGCTTAAACGCTGCATCAACTGTGTTTTATTGTTAGTTTAAAGTTTGCGTTTAAATTTAAATTTGAATTTAACCCACGTAATTCTGCCGGAGAAGCGTCTCATGAGATACTCATTCATTTTATGTGTTCTACAAGAGTGTTGTTGTTGCAATCAAGTTTTCCCATTTATTGTTCTTACCTGGACAGGAATTGTTCAGGTTATTTTAACATTTTACTTAACCAGTCCTTAATCACTACCTCTAGTTCTGTAGAGACTCTCCCTTTATTGTTCTTACCTGTATGACCCCTCCCCCAGGACCACCTGAGCTAGACAGGAACTGTTCAGGTAAGTTTAACATTTTACCCAGCCAGTCCATCATGACAACCTCTAGTTCTGTAGAGACTGGACTTGCTGCCTGCAAAAAAATTAATCATCATTTTTTGATTCTGTAATCCTATTGATACGGATTTAAGGCAGTTTTATGGACGTTTGATGCTTATATAATTATTTCAAAATCTTTTGAAATGCTTCGAGACAAAATTGAATAGGTGATATTAAAATTAAATTCTAATCCATGCAAGATAACAGCCTTTTTTTTCAAGATTTTGCGCACTATTTTCAATTGGATTGTTTGGCATTTAAGAAAAAAAAAACAGAGTCCCTGGACTAAATGTTCATAAAGGGATATATAATCTTGTCACCTTTACATACAAGGATGCTTTCTACTAGTATCTCATTCTTACCCAGGTAAAGCCTATAGGACTAAGGCTGTGTGACAGAATATCGGCTACTATAGAGGGATAGGAATTGGCCGATGCATAATAGGCGTGGAACTGTGGGGATTGCCAGTGAGTAACCTGTAATCAATAATTTATATAGATAATGGTAAATAAATAATAGGTATTTGAAGTATTTGTTCGTGACGATAACATGATTTTATAAAAGAAACTTAATTGCTACTTATGAAAGATTGTCAGTCCCCTCTGGTGCTTGAATATACGAGCTCGCTCCAGCCGACAGAGCAAGGACTGTTTTTCATACGCCATCATGATTTTGATATCAATACATATATATATATATTCGTCTGTTACTCTCTTACTTGTGTTTAGCAACAGGACTCGGTTGATGCATTTAACAACAGGACTTGGTTAATGCATATAGCAACAGGACTTGGTTGATGCATATAGCAACAGGACTCGGTTGATGAGTTTAGCAACAGGACCCGGTTGATGCGTTAAGCAACAGGACTCGGTTGATGCGTTAAGCAACAGGACTCGGTTGCGGCACACCCTTAATGGAAAACACAGTATAGACATGCAAGCACAACTAGAGACAATTAAGGGACAAGAAACCTCAAACATCAGAGGTGACATCTAAACACTCAACACAAAGGGGTACGGCCACGAAGCTCGATATTGGTCCTAATTTTGAACATTGTACTTCATATAATTTTTAGTTGTGATTTGACATTTTGAAACGTTCTCTACTGAATCACGAACAATTTTTTTTATAAACATTACGTTTATCAATAGCTTTAGCCCTTTGAAAACACCAAAATAGGTTATATTCCGCAAAATTTATGCAAAGACTACATATTTCTATCAAATTAGCAATGGCCACAAGCAATAACTAAGATAAAAATTTTTATGTGAAAGATTATCATTATATCTTTTTGTAATAAACATTTTATCTCAGTTAATACATGCGGCCACATTGAATTCTTCTACAAAAGCCATTTTCGTCATATTTTGTCAATAACGTCAAAATGACGTCACTTCATGACGTTATTACAATTAAATGGCACCTAGTTTGGTGATATTTTTATTTTCATTAAAAGCGGTGAACATTTGTCTATTTTCATGAGAGATATCAAGTATTTCTCATGAAATTTATTTCTAGAGAAAAAAACTAGGGCCGATTTAGGGACTTCGTGACCCTATCCCTTTGACTTCATAAACCAACGAGACCAATGGTAACTCAATACACTAGAAACAAATTTGATTTCATAAACCAACGAGACAAATTGTAAATCAATACCCTAGATACAAATTAAACTTCATAAACCAACGATACCAATGGTAAATCAATACCCTAGATACAAATTTGACTTCATAGACCAACGAGACCAATGGTAAATCAATACGCTACATACAAATTTGACTTCAAAGACCAACGAGACCAATGGTAAATCAATACCCTAGATACACATTTGACTTCATAAACCAACGAGACCAATGGTAAATCAATACCCTAGATACAAAGGGGTAGGGCCACGAAGCCCCTAAAACGGCCCTGCAATTTTCCTTAAAATTTAACTTGGTGATAAAAACTTGATATATCACATGAAATATAATGAATGTTTCCCGCTTTTAATGAAAAGAACATATTACGGACCGAAGCACCATAGGAAGAATTATGACATCATCAAGTGACGTCATTTTGACGTTATCTACAGAATATGGTTAAAAAAAATGCTTGAAAATGTGTCTTTCGTTGCGAATTTGGACGTGGCCACATTCGTCGAGAAACATAAAACTTTCATAACAAGAAGATATAATTGCTATCTTTCATGTGTAAATTTTTCTTGTTTTTCGATGCATGTGGCCAATGCTAATTTTAAAGAAACATGTAGGTTTAGCAGCAATTTGACAGAAAATGGCCGGTTTGGGGGGTTTTCACAGGGCTCATAGTTGCTGATACATGCATTATTTACAAAATCTAAACATATGATTTAAATGTTAAGAAACAGGGCCGATTTACGGGTTTCGTGGCCCTACCCCTTTGACTTCATAAAACAACGAGACCAATGGTAAATCAAAACCCTAGATACAAATTTGACTTCATACACCAACGAGACCAATGGTAAATCAATACCCTAGATACAAATTAAACTTCATAAACCAACGAGACCAATGGTAAATCAATACTCTAGATACAAATTTGACTTCATAGACCAACGAAACCAATGGTAAATCAATACCCTAGATACAAATTTGACTTCATAGACCAACGATAATAATGGTAAATCAATACCCTAGATACTTTGACTTCATAGACCAACGAGACCAACGGTAAATCAATACCCTAGATACAAATTTGACTTCATAGACCAACGAGACCAATGGTAAATCAATACCCTAGATACAAATTTGACTTCATAGACCAACGAGACCAATGGCAAATCAATACCCTAGATACAAATTTGACTTCATAGACCAACGAGACCAATGGTAAATCGGGGCCGATTAAGGCCGGCCATCTTCCATGCTTGTAGCAAATTTAAGTGGTGATTACCCGAATAACGTGCGCACAACCCATTCCCTTGACCGCTTACCAAGTGGTAACGATGAATGTATGGAATGAAGACGCAAATAAGAAAGCAAAGCGCAAGGGCCCAAAGAACTCACAGATGAATAAATCAATGGATATTAACAGTATAAGTGCTAACCGTGCTCAGACTGCCAGCTGGAGCTAACTCACCTGCGGAGACCGAATAACAATCAGAGAGGACCTGTTTTATCTAACGAGGTTTCGACAGGGCCCGTCATGGATTTTTTTTTCATTTCACATTTTTGATTTGCAAGTGTTGCTGATGATATTATGTAAAGGAGTATTGGAGGGGGATCAGAACTTTCTGAATTACCAATGATCTCGGTCTTGGAAAAGATATGTTTTCGTACCCCTGGCATTATAACTCTTTCAATGTCCTTGAAAACGTCTTCATATTTTTCACCTTCTTCAGGGGCGTGGTCAGGTATAAGATTTCTAAGGTAGCCAGGTGTGACGTCAGGAAATGGCTGCCGCTCTCTGATATTTTCCAAGTAATCAGCTACGTAATCTATCATCTCTTTCCCATGTCTGCGAAATTCGGAGGCATCCATATCTCTCTAAGAAAAACTTAAATTGTTATAAGTATAGAATGTTAACTTTTAAAGGGCATACCATTGAGATGGGGCAAGACAGATCGTCTTATGATATTAGCAACTCCATAAATGTACCGTATCCTAAAATTCAATTTGATCAAACATTCACTTTTAACGGGGAGGAAATAGCATACATTTATTAAAGAAAGGTCATATGACATTGACATATATGCATGGAAGTGAACACTTAGTTGTCGGTTCGTTGTGATTTCGTTCGTCCCCTTACTATGGTGTATTCATATTGTAATTAAGATGCTATTCTAGAGCAAGCTCAAATTACAGCGACTTCGTTCTAAGCAAAAGGCGAATGACTGGCCGAGAAACTGCAGAATTTTGTTGGGCTATACAATGAAAATATAAAACGCTGTAACATCTAGTAGTCTAAATGCTGACAGAGAGGTATCAACCATCCAAAAGCACCGAATTTGATACATGTACATTCACTGATTTTGACCTTTTCTGTACGACTAGAATGACGTGTGGTGCTGGCAAGCAGAAGATACTTACTCTCCCCGTGATAAATGATCTAATCTTCATAGACGATTTTCACATTACCGCTGACTTGCATTTTACACATCCTAAGGCCCGACATCACAAGATTTGACGTAACTTTTAACTGTGACGTCGTAGCAGATTTATAACGTCACAGTTAGAAATAGCGTCAAAAGTTGTGATGTCGGGTCATAGCGTTTCTAAAATGCAAGTCTGGTGGTAATATGAAGGTCTATTGTGGCGTAACTTTTTGGTACTATTGTAGAATATTTGGTTGTTTCGTTCGGTTTAGCATTTTCCTGGTGTCACAAACTCACAAAATTGATTGTGATTTTTTAAAATTTTGATTGTTTTTGTGTTTAACTTTCACTCACTCATTTCCTGATTTGATAAAGAAGTTTACTTAGTTTACTTGTTAAAGGTATTTTTTGTACAAAATCACGTTCAATATTGCTTTTTTTTATATTCGATAGATTGTCTAAGTAATATGAGTTAAACATAAAAGGACAAAAGGTGTGATTTGAAATTTTGTAGACCGATTTTTTTTTTCATTTATCAATTGCCGGTTAAATCTTTAATAAAGAAACAGAAGTCTCGTACACGTAAAATACAGCTGAAATTAATATGAAACAAAGTAGCCAAATTTTCAACGTAGATACTAGTATTCTCAAAACCATGAAAATTTCAACTAGCTCTAACACCATTTACGTTCCTGGGTTAATAACTCAAGTATACCATGCCCATTTTTTTCTAAATCTTTAACAAAGAATCTAATCATGATAACAAATTGGTTTAGATATCATACAAACTTAACCAAATGAATACCTTTCCTTCGCCCAATGCTCCGTCAATAAGAAAACTCCTCCTCATCCGAAAAAAACCATTCGCTTGTGCGTGCTTTTTACGACTATCGCATATTTCTTGTTACATATATTTTTTTGTTGAAATCTTTTAGGTCACCGATGCATTATGTCGACTTGTAATGCAATCCCAGGTTTTGTTTATAATCTTAGATAGTATAAAATGTTTTTATCCGTTTGTAGTTTTGTTGTTCTATATCCGTTGACCTTTTAAGAATTTTAAAAAGAATTTCTATTGTAATTTGTACTTAAATCTTTGTTTAAGCGAGATTCTGAAACAAAAATAAATAAAAAGGAAAATATATAAATAAATGCTAAGAAGGTTGGTCATTCGATTTTAGAAAAACTTTGAATCATACTGGACAGATTGTCTTCTCATATTTTAATATTTGAAATCGGAAATACCGGTATACCATTCGAAAATTCAATGTGATGAAACATCTACTTTCAACCGGGAGGAAATAGCATACATTTATAATAGGAAAAGAAGGGAGGAGATCTCCAACAAGACCCCGTTGCAGCATCAATAGTAAAACACCAAAACACCCGATGCAAAAACACAAAAGACAAGTACAGCACGAGACGGAAAAGAGACACACGACATGTAAACATCAAACACAAAAGACTACACATAAACCGACGAGACCAATGGGTAACCGGTGCCGACTTTGGACGGCCATCTGTCACGCAAGTAGCAAATGGTGTGGTTATCCTGGATTACGTGCGCACAACCCTCTCACTTCTCCAATTACCCAGAGGTCTCGAAGAACGTACAATTGTGGTGTAAAACAACCTCCTCACTGTAAGATGACATCACACAAACTAGACCGCGAAACGCAGAGGCCCCATAGACACAGATGAATATGTAAATGGATATAAAAAGATGGCATGCGTAATACAGTCCGTGCTCTGCCGGCTGTAGCGAGCTCATGTATGTAATCACCCGAGGAGTCCGACTGACATTCAGAGAGGACAGGTGGTCTGGGCCCTGTCTTCTCTAAAGAGGTTTGGACAGGGCCCGTCATGGAGTCCCGTCGTCACAGTCAGTCAGAGTGCAAGTCTCAAGGATGCGCTTGTACGAGACTGTAGATTGGTCAGGAAGGTCATGACATTGGCCTATATGCATGGAAATAAAAATTTAGTTGTCGGTTCGTTGTGATTTCGTTCGTCTCCTTACTATGGTGTATTCATATTGTAATTAAGATTATATTTTAGAGTAAGCTCAACTTATAGCGACTTCGTTCAGCAGCCTGTTTCACACAAAATCGATATCTTAAGAAAAATTTCAGGAATTTTCGTAACTTTTGATTTCTTCGTTCTACTTCCTTACTAGATTTAGCGAAGTTTTGTTTCTGAATCTATATTTAGTATGTGAAAATGATATAAGAAAACACAATCAATCTGAAAAGAAAAAAAAATACAACATTTATTCCATGATGAAAGTTACGAAAATTCCTTAAAAAATTAAAGAACTTTAGTGAAATTGGGCACTTTAAGGCAACTGGCCGAGAAACTGCTACTTTGTCACTGCAGAATTTTGTCGGGCGATGTAATGAAAATATAAAACGCTGTGATATCTTGTTGTCCATGATGTTGACAGAGAGGTATCAGCCATCCAAAAGCACCGACACATTGACTGATGTTCACCTGTCCTGTACGGCTACAGTGACGAGTGGTATTGGTAAGCAGGAGATACTTACTCTACCCGGGAAATGATCCTATCTCTATCGGGGTTTAACGTTTTGATATTTTTAAAGAATATTTGGTTGTATCGTTCGGTCTTGCTTTTTTCCCGGTTTCTTATCTAAAATTGATTGTGATTTTTTTTAAAATTCTGATTATTTTTGTGTTTCACTTTCAATCATTCATTTGATAAAGAAGCATACTTGTTTTCATTATTCTAAATTTTTTTATGTATTCTTAAATGTATTCTCTGTACAAAATCTCGTCAATATTGTTTATGTATTCGATAGAGTGACGTCATATGAGTTGAACAGATGATTTTTGAATTTTTGTAGACAGGTTCTTTTCAATTTTGTAATTTATTAAGTCTTTAATTATATAAACCAAACTCTTGGGGCGTCGCCCACTATAAAAAGGCCCCAACCTGTTGCGTCAACGGACACATACGCAACAGTTAATTTAGGTGTCCCTAGAATAAATTTACATGATATTAGAGGTGAAACATTCGTAGTAAGATGCAACCATGAGTTTTGGTATAAACATGCAGATGCATAGGTATGTTAAAGATTTAAGTCGTCGATTTACTAAAAGAGTATCAATTTTCACCAAGCGATTGCTTAATTTCTAAGTGCGGCACGAAGAACTGCAAAACTTGTAACATCCTCATAACAGACACTTCATTCGCAAGTAATCTAACAAAACACACATTTAACACGCATAGTTTTGAAAACCTAAACTGTAAGACATCTAATAATATCTACGGAATAGAGTGCTCACTTTGTTGATTGATTTATGTGGGTGAAACCAAAGGTCAGCTCAGAACCATGATGTCAGGTTATCGGTCAAAAATAAATAATAAAGGAACTCAACTTCTTTATCGGCATTTTGACCTAGCTGATCATTCTGTTTTATCTATGAGAGTCAGAATCCTGGATAAAATAGATCATCCCACAAACAATCACAATTTGAGCACACCCTTCCATCGCAACAGAGAAGAGTTCTGGATAAAAAATCTTGACACTGCAGCGCCCTATGGGTGCAACGACAACATTACTAGCATAGGAATCTTAACAAGTCCCGGTTGTCAATCGGTAAATGTGATTATAGCTTTTTCGACAGACCACAAAGAAGACCTCGAAGTCATCGCACTCGTAAATATAAAAGGCCGGAGATACATAGTTTCTCCTTCGATGACTTGGTTCCATTTTTGAATGAGCCTCTAGGCCTGCATCATATTTGTACCAAATTATACTCTGTTCCTTTACGGAGGTTACACGAAATCTACGAATATACTAAGGACCTCACATTTACCGATACACGTCTTCCAGAATACAGACTACAAGGAGTCATCTTGGACATTTCTAATTTTCGTTTATTTCAAGCAGTCAGATAAATCAAAACTGTCACGGAAAAAATTCCACCATATTTGAAAAGAAAAGAAACTCCTTGTATTTCATATTATTAGCTACACACCAACAGTTGCATCCAAAATTTACAATTACAAACGATTCCTGCAGTGTATTTAAGTGATCCCTCACTACATCCACTTCCTTCGTCGGATTTCAACTACTCTCCTTGTGGACACGTACATTATTACTGGCGACCTTAGTATAGTCAAGAGCGACAAGTTGAGAGCTAGACTTGTGAAAAAGGGTCCCAAATACAGAGAAAGTAAATCCTTTACATGGAATCAAAATTTCAAAATCATCATGGAATCTTGTGAGAAATAAGCAGGACGTTTGGCAAGAAAGTGGATGTACAGATCGACATCCTTTCCGAATGGATAAAATCCATCAGAGGGTTACTTTTATCTATAATTAATTTACCGACTAAAATAAACTGTGAACACCAGATTCGAGTCTTCTTTAAAGACCCTGAGTTTATCACAGAGCTTATACCTACCTCCAAGAACATTATATCATCACACCAGCAGACAATGCCTCAAATAATTACACATTTACTTGCAAAAAGTACTATTTCGACAGCCTTGTTCAAGAGTTGGTTTAAATTCGACACCTGGAAATCCCACTTACACCCCAATAAACCTTTCTGCCTCTGAAATAATAGATAACCACAAATCAGCCCTCGCTTTCTTTGGCTTCGACACAAACAATTTAGATTTAGATTTACCATACTCATACTGCATACCTAAAATGCTCAAGAATCAGTACAAACAATGTTTCATCGCTGGTTCCTCAAAATGTTCTACCAAATCTGTATCGATCTTACTCACCAAAGTTTTATCTGAAATCTTCAAAAAAATTGTTCGACGTTATATTCCCGTAGCGGTATCAACCAGATAAAGAATTCGAAGGAGCTTTAAGAACATCTGAAATCCACTCATTTTAGTAGAGTCCATTTCATCAAAGCATTTGATTTTTCGACACTTTACATTACAATTCCACATTCTAAATTGAAAGAAAGACTCGCAAAAATTATAACTAATGCGTTTAAAAACAAGAACGGCAATCGCAAATACAAATTTATCGTTGTTAACAATGACAAAACCTACTTTGTAAAAGAAAAGTCCGATTCTGAAAATAAGTACACCGAAACAGATATTATTCAGATGTTAATCTTCCTGATCGACAACATTTTTTGTGGTGTTCGGAGGAAAGGTCTTCCAGCAAATTGTCGGAATTCCAATGGGAACCAATTGTGTCTTTACTCGTACGAAGCTGAATTCATTCAATCTTTAGTCTCTGAAGGGAAAAGATAATTAGCTTCTGACTTCAACTTCGCTTACAGATACATTGACGATGTGTTGTCCATCAATAATCCAAAATTCGCGGATTACCTCAGCAAAATCTATCCTTCGGAGCTTGAAATCAAAGAAACTACAAAGACAAATAATTCAGCATCCTATTTGGACATGATGTTGATACGCTATGTCAGAGCAAGTACCAAATATACAGATTTTATTCTGAGGGCTAGGCGTCTTTCAGAAAAGCTTCTCAGTCAGGGATACGATTGTGACCGAATAACATCGCCACTGAGGAAGTTCTATGGTCGATATGGGGAACTCGTCATACACTATGATATCCCACTCTCCAGAATGGTGGATGATATTCTGTCATAGCCCATTTGAACCATCCAACCAAAGATTGTACTCTATGTCTTCCGAAATGGAAGTAACCGGATGTGACAGTTCTATCTAATTGAAGCGGCGGGTGTTGCATGCAAGCAGGAGATGCTTACTCTTCCTGGGCACCTGGTCTCACTCCCATATCGGGGGTTCGCTTCTTTTCATGTGGTGGAGGTTTTTGTTTGTTTGCTTTGGTTCCTGTTTCATCCTGATTTTGTATGCCTTCGGTTTCTGATTTTCTGAATTATCGATTTTGTGCTGTATACAGGGATATGGTCATTATCTATATTTGGCATTCCAAAACGGAAGTAACCGGATGTGACAATTCTATCGAATTGAAGCGACGGGTGTTGCATGCAAGCAGGAGATGCTGACTCTTCCAGGGCACCTGGTCTCACTCCCATTTCGGCAGTTCGCTACTTTTCATGTGGTGGAGGTCTTTGTTTGTTTACTTTGGTCCCTGTTTTATCCTGATTTTGTATGCCTTCGGTTTATGATTTTCTGTGTTTTCGATTTTGTGCTGTATATAGCATTATGGTCATTATCCATTTTTGTCATTAACATGAAACAAAGTAGCCAAATTTCCAAAGTAGATAAATATTCACGAAACCATGAAAATTGTAAATAATTCTATCAGCATTTATACGTTGCTGGGTTATAAACACAAGAATACCAAGGCAAACCTTTTTTTCTTAATCTTTAGCAAAGAATCGATTCATGATAAAAATATTATATAGAAATCATACATGTATACCTTTCCTTCGTCCAATCCTCCGATCATAAGAGATCTCCTCCTCGACCGAAAAAAATCACGCACTTGTGCGTGCTTTTTACGACTATCGCTTATTTTAATATATTTGATTTTTGTTGAAATCACCGATGCATCATGTAGAATTGTAATGCAACCCCAGATTTTGTATATAATCTAAGGTAGTACAACAATGTTTTATCCGTTTGTAGTTTTGTTGTACTATATTCGTCGACATTTTCAGAATTCAAAAGAATTTTTACTGTAATTTGTACTTGAAATCTTTGTTTAAGCAAGATTCTGACACGAAAAGAAATGAAAGAGAAATCATATAAATAAATGCTAAGAAAGTGGGTCATTCGACTTCAGAAAAACTTTGAATCATACTGGACTACTTCTTAATGCTTTTCTTCAATTAAATGATCGCAATTAGAAAACTGATTGAAATAGAAACCTAGACAACGCAAAGCGTAGCATCCCCTCGCACGGCATGTAAATCAATGATCTTACTCACGCTGTATACGATAATTTTTACTACTAGTATTTCAAATCTACACCTTGACCTTTGATCTATGACCTCAATAGAGCTTCTTCCTCAAAATCAAAAGGGTTCTTCCTATTGCAACCGGGTGTTGTTGGAGATCCCACCTTTCTTTCATCTTGCCACGAGAAATAAGTGTATGAAGTTTGGAGAAGATCCAATCAAAGCTGCACCCTCTAGACTGTATACAAGGACTTAAACTATTTTCACAAGAATTTTAACTATTTCCCATCTGTGACCGTGACCTTTGATCTATGAAATTGAAAATCAAAAGGGCTCTTCATCCTGTCATAAGCAAGAAAAGTATGAAGTTTGTTAAAGATTAAACCAAACCTGTGACCTTTGACCTTGAAAAACAATAGCATTCTTCCTCCATGATAAATAAGTGTATGAAGTTTGGTCAGGATCCAATCCAAACCTTGCCCTCTTGGCTGTATACAAGGATTTTAGCCATTTCAATTCTGTGACCTTGACCTATGATCTTTAAAATCAATTCGATTGTTTCTCTTACCATGAGGAATGAGTGTATGAAGTTTGGTCAAGATCTAACCAAAACTTCGCCCTCTAGGCTGTATACAAGGATTTTAGCCATTTCTAATCTCTGACCTTGACCTTTGATCTAGGACTTTGAAAATCAATAGGGTTCTTCCTCTTGTCATAAGGAATATATTGTATACAAAAATGTGACTTATCAACGCACACACACATACACTCACACACACACTCTTACACATGAACGACGGCGTTATTATATCGGTATCCCCCTGCAACTATGTTGCGAGGGGATAAAAAATAATAAAATAATTCCAGTGATAATATGTATAACAAAGGAGGGGATCTCCAACAAAATAAAACGATAACACCAACACGTAGTCGTCAAATGAATTTTGTGCAGAAATATGCATATCGCTCCCATTTATCATCCAATCGCAAGAACAGTCTAAGCTTGTACTTTCCCAGGGACATTTAAACAAATTTTGGATTCAAAAAATTAAACTAGCGGTCACTACTATAAGGAAGGAGGATATCTCGAACAAGACTCGGTTGTAGCACCCACAGCAAAACACCAAAACATCAGCGAGTGATAACTAAGAAAAGACACGTGCAGCAGGAGACGCAAAAGAGACAGGAACACCAGATACGACATCAAAACACCAAGCACAAAATGAGGCACAGAAGGGACAAGGAACGCCAAATACGACATCAAAACACCAAGCACAAAATGAGGCACAAAAGGGACAAGGAACACCAAATACAGCATCAAAACACCAAACACAAAAAGAGGCACAAAAGAGACAAGGAACACCAAATACGACATCAAAACACACAGCACAAAAAGAGACACAGAAGGGACAAGGAACACCAAATACGACATCAAAACACACAACACAAAAAGAGACACAGAAGGGACAAGGAACACCAAATACGACATCAAAACACACAGCACAAAATGAGGCACAAACGGGACAAGGAACACCAAATACGACATCAAAACACCAAGCACAAAAAGAGGCACAAAAGAGACAAGGAACACCAAATACGACATCAAAACACACAGCACAAAAAGAGACACAAAAGGAACAAGGAACACCAAATATAACATCAAAACACCAAGCACAAAAAGAGGCACAAAAGGGACAGGAACACCAGATACGACATCAAAACACCAAGCACAAAAAGAGACACAAAAGGGACAAGGAACACCAGATACGACATCAAAACACCAAGCACAAAAAGAGGCACAAAAGGGACAAAGAACATCAAATACGACATCAAAACACCAAGCACAAAAAGAGACACAAAAGGGACAAAGAACATCAAATACGACATCAAAACACCAAGCACAAAAAGAGACACAAAAGGGACAGGAACTCCAAATACGACATCAAAACACCAAGCACAAAAAGAGACACAGAAGGGACAAGGAATACCAAATACGACATCAAAACACCAAGCACAAAAAGAGACACAAAAGGAACAGGAACACCAAATACGACATCAAAACACCAAGCACAAAAAGAGACACAAAAGGGACAAAGAACATCAAATACGACATCAAAACACCAAGCACAAAAAGAGACGCAAAAGGGACAGGAACACCAGATACGACATCAAAACACCAAGCACAAAAAGAGACACAAAAGGGACAAAGAACATCAAATACGACATCAAAACACCAAGCACAAAAAGAGACGCAAAAGGGACAGGAACACCAGATACGACATCAAAACACCAAGCACAAAAAGAGACACAAAAGGGACAAAGAACATCAAATACGACATCAAAACACCAAGCACAAAAAGAGACGCAAAAGGGACAGGAACACCAGATACGACATCAAAACACCAAGCACAAAAAGAGACACAAAAGGGACAAAGAACATCAAATACGAAATCAAAACACCAAGCACAAAAAGAGACGCAAAAGGGACAGGAACACCAGATACGACATCAAAACACCAAGCACAAAAAGAGACACAAAAGGGACAAAGAACATCAAATACGACATCAAAAGACAACACATAAAATACACTTAGCTTGTTCTAAAAATCAATTGGCTTGAAGTACCACTGATGAAGAATTACTATATGAAACACGTGTCTGGTGATATAAAATTGGTTTGAACTTTAATCAAGAAGGTATTGTTGGAACACTCCAATTTCCTTTGGAACAGAAAAAAAGCGAAATAATCAACGTGGGTTGACCAAATGTTCAAAGTAGGGAAGAAATGACTGTTAGATATTTTCAAGGTCAAGATGGACGGAAACCGATAACTTATGAAGAACATGGAAAATAAAACCTAGACAACGCAAGGTGTAGCATCCCCTCGCATGGCATGTAAATCAATGTACTTACTCAGGCTGTATACAAGGATTTTAGCTGTTTCCAATATGTGACCTTGACCTATGACCTTGAAAATCAATAGGCTTCTACCTCTTGTCATAAAAAACTGTGCAATCTAGGCTTTATACAAGAATTTTAGGTTTTTCCAATCTGTGACCTTGACCTTTTACCTTGAAAATCAATCGGCTTCTACCTCTTGTCATAAGGAATAAGTGTATGAAGTTTGGTCAAGATCCGATCAAAGCTGTGTCCTCTAGGCTGAATACAGGGATTTTAGCCATTTCCATTCTGTGACCTTAACCTTTGACCTATGACATTGAAAAACAGTAGCGTTCTTTCTCTTACCATGAGAAATAAGTGTATGAAGTTTGCTAAAGATCCAATTAAAACTTTGCCCTCTAGGCTGTATCCAAGGATTTTAGCCATTTCCCATCTCTGACCTTGAATTGTGACCTATGATCTTGAAAATCAGTTAGGTTATTTCTTTTGCCATGAGGAATGAGTGTATGAAGTTTCGTCAAGATCTAACCAAAACTTTGCCCTCTAGGCTGTATACAAGGATTTTGGACATTTCTAATCTGTGACCTTGACCTTGATATATGACTTTGAAAAATCAATAGGATTGTATTACGTACACCCTCTTTTTATATCCATTTACATATTCATCTATGTTGCTTGGGCCCCTGCGTTTGTGTGTGGTCATCTGACAGTGAAGAGGTTGTTTTACACCACGATTATATGTTCTTCGAGACCTCTGGGAAATCGGAAAAGTGGGAGGGTTGTGCGCACCTAATCCAGGATAACCACACCGTCTGCTACTGACGTGGTAGATGGCCGTCCTAAGTCGGCATCGATTGTTCATTGGTCTTGTTGGTTTATGTGTAGTCATATGTGTTTGATGTTTCTCTGTGATTTGACGTTCCTTGTACCATTACGTCTCTTTGTGTTTTTACAGTGGGTTCTTTGGGGGTTTGCTGCCGGTGCTGCAACTAGGTGTTGTTGGAGATCCCTTCCTTTCTTCCTCTTGTCATAAGGAATATACTGTATACAAGAATGTGACTTACAAACGCACCCTCGCATACACTCACTCTTACACATGAACTACGGCGTTAGTATATCTGTATCCCCCTGCAACTTTGTTGCGAGGGGATATAAAGTAATAAAATAATTCCAGTGATAATATGTATAAATCGAGGAACAGGGAACACTAGATACGACATCAAAACACCAATTCGGTCATTTCGAAATAGAGAGTTACTTCCCATTTGCGCAAGTATTTGACGCCAACGCATTGTGACGTCATCAAATTCTAAGGAAATCAGCGTGAAATTCAGGGAAATAGGGTTACATATATGACGTTTTCAAAGGAATTTAAGGACGTCACAATGCTTTCACGTAAGATACCTGCACAAATCGCGATCGAACGCAAAACTGTAAAATCGAAAAGACGGAATTACTATCCGAAACACTTGGCTGGTGCAATGACTTTGGTTTGAAATTTATTCATTAAGACGCTAGGTAGTTGAAACTCTTTAATTTTCATTTGAACAGCAAAAAAAGAGCGAAGAATCACCGTAGGATGACCAATTTTGTGTTCCATGTAGGGAGGGGATGACCTTTAGATATTTTCCAGGTCAAGATGGACGTAAACTGATTACTGATGAAGAACGAGGAAAATAAAGCAATGGGATATTCAAACCTTCCACAAATGTTTACAATTTGGTTAATTGCTCAAAAATGCATCCTCATTTTGGTTTTAAGTGCAACTGTTGAGGGTTCACTATCCGAATCACGCGTCTGGTGCACTAAAATTGGTTTGAAATGATGGTCAAGAAGATTATTGTGACCAAGCTTTGCACTTAAAAGTTGCTAATTCTATGCAAAATCATCCAAACTTACTTGAGCCTAACAAAGATTTCTGAAGTTTTATCAAAATCTGATTTTTGACCCAACAGATGAATATGACACTTAATATGTTGTCCGTCGATGCTCAATTTGGTGCTCTGCTGCGAGTGCTGTTGATATTGTCGTCAGGATCTTCTTTATCTCATTATTATCCCTTCGCAACATAGTTGAAGGGAGATATAGTAACGCAACCGTCCGTGTGTAAGTGTGGTAGGGTGTGTTGGTATGTACGTCTCTTTTTCATTGTATTCAGCCTAGAGGGTGCATTTCCTATCGGATCTCTATAAATGACATAAGAAAAAACCTATCGATTTTCAAGGTCAAGGTCACAGACTGGAAATGTTTAAAATCCTAGTATGCAGCATAGAGGACACTTTTTTGAATGGATCTTGACCTAACTTCATAAACAGATTGCTTATAACAAGAGGAAGAATCCTATTTATTTTCAAGGTCATAGGTTTATAAAAAGGTCAAGGCCACAGATTTGAAATGTTTAAAATCCTTGTTTGTGACCTAGAAATCAGTTATGATAGAATCTTGACTAAACTTCATATAATTATATGTACTAAATACTTATGCAAGAACTCTATTGGGGTCAAAGATAAAGATCATCCAAAATATGTACTAAATACTTATGCAAGAACTCTATTGGGGTCAAAGATCAAGGGCACAGATAGGAAATGTTTAAAATCCTTGTATACTGTCTAGAGTGCACAGTTTTGATTGGATATTGACCAAACTTCATACACTGATTGATAATGACAAGAGAAAGAACCCTGCAGATTTTCAGATTGAAAATGTTTAAAATCTGTGTATACAGTCTAAAGGGCACAGCTTTGATTGAACCTTGACCTAACTTCACACACTAACTGCTTACGAAAAAAGGAAGAACTCTTGATTTTCGAGGTCATACATTAAAGGTTATGGTCACAGATTAGAATCGGTCAAAATCCTTGAAAATGCTCTAGAGGTGTCATTAGAGGTGTTCTTAGAAATAGGAATTGTTTGAATGCTACTTCCGGCCTATATGTGAGCGCATCAATATTTATGCTGAGTGAGGGAATGCTACGCTTTGCGTTGCTTAGTTCTTACTAAGAAGGATATATGAACATCTTTAATTCTAGCCAGTTGTAATCTGTCACCTAATGCATATTTGACCTTGAATAAATAAACTTGATTTTGAAGGTGACCTCATTTGTTTTTTAGACTTATAATGCTTCATCATCCCTTCAATTTTGTTGGTAGCTAGTATAATGTAAATCAAATAAGTTATAGCTATATTCATGTGAAAGTGTGACCATTGTACAGACTGATAGACAGATGGATGCTGATCAGGTTTATCCCCATAAATATTGCCTCTGTATTGCAGACAACATCAAAACATTTGCAGAAGTTGCCATGAAAACTTTCATTCTCAGTATGAATAAACAACTCATATTCATACATAAATTTTTTACTCAACCTTTTTTTAATTTGGCAAATCACAAACAGGACGCCTTAAATTATTATCAATTTTTTTCATTATTCATAACAACAATACTCAAACAACGGAAGATTTGTAACAGCTACTATCTAATGCTGTTTATTGATATACATGTAATAAAACAAGTGTTGAATTTCTTTTCTTAGATTGACAATTACATGTACATATACCTAAGACTAGAAATAATGTGACGAAATATATAAATCATTAACAGTGGAATGTTATTGTATATTTATACAATATACAACACAAAAACTGATCTTATATACATGTATATGTACCTTTCAGACCTTTCTATGTATTTTATCCAAATTTTAAATAAACAGGAAAATGATCATTAACTTTCCAAAATATGTAAACTTCCCACCTTTAATATGTACCCACCTAATACTTGTTTTCAAAAGATGAGAGATTTTCGTTCAATTTTTTTTTAAATATGAAGATTGACCATATTGCTGTCAATTCAAGTAAATTTTGGAGCTAAATTTCTGATTTATAAATTTTTGCAATTTTTAAATGATTTATAAAATGTTTTTAAAATGTTTTATAAATTTTTCCAATAAAATGTCAATTTTTGACCAGAAAATTTCCCCAAAAATTTTGAATTTTTTCCCCAGTATTGTATAAAGGTAAATAATGCTAACAATAGGTTGACATTTTTCATGCACTATAAAGCTCAGAAGAAAAAATAATGAGATGAGATTTTCATGAATTTTCTGATGTTTATGCTACCTCAGGATACTTATTTACGGTGGGTAGTGTATATTATCATTCTGACCTCACTGACATCACAGGCACAAATGAATTTCAATAAGGGGAATTCAACTATCAATGTACATGTAAATATTATCAAAATGACAAAATAGATAGAGGGATAGAAAGAAAGTATTCACATAATTTATTAACTGAAATGAACTCTGCATAACAAAACCTGACCCATGGTATAGGCTAATGCAAAATCATACAAAATAAATTGTAAAAGTAATAAAATTGACTTAACAAAGCATATCATATGAGTTTGATATGACTAGTCGTACAATATGGTCTGATACCGTATAACCAGAAAGGGCAAGGGGCGGTAAGGGGGTTTCTTAAGGCCTAAAATTGCTGTTAATTCCTAAGATTAAAAAATATTGAAATTGATACTAAAATTGGTTAAAAGAAGCTTGTCTTTAATAGATTCAACATGAAAAATGTTTAATTTCATTTTTTCGTTGGAGTTATCCCCCTTTGAAATCACCTATGAAACCGGAAATGAACAAAAAATCAATATATTTTCAATTGTGATAGCAAAATTAGACTTGGCCACATGAAAACAACAAGTTCATATTTTTTTCTGTATATCCGAATAAGTAGTTTGGAAATGCTGTGAAAGTATGAATCTGTTGTTTTCATGTGGCCACATCGAAAACGGAAGGAAATCAATGACTGTTACCAAGCGAGCGGGTTGTTTTAGAAACAGAAAAACACCTTTTAACTTCTATAATACAAGAATTATTTGAGTAATATCGATACAATTCAATAGATTTTTGGCCGGATTGCAAAGCAATTCCGGTCTATAGATTGACGATGTCCGTCCGTCCGTCTGTCTGTCCGTTCGTCCGTCTGCTGTCAACATTTTGGTTAAGGTTTCTGGTTGACCTAGTGACCTTGACCTTGGACTTTGACCTAGTTAAAGATTTTGGTTAAAGTTTCTGGTTGAGGCAAAATCTAAGTAACTATATGCAGTAGAAACTTTTTTATATTATACATGAAGCTTGCCCATGACAAGACCTTTCAATTTATGCTGTAACATTTGACCTAGTGACCTTGACCTTGGACTTTGACCTAGTTAAGGATTTTGGTTAAAGTTCCTAGTTTAAGCAAAATCTATGGTACTGTATGCAGTAGAAACTTTATATTATTAATGAAGCTCGCCCATGACAAGACCTTTCAATTTATGCCGTAACATTTGACCTAGTGACCTTGACCTTGGACTTTGACCTAGTTAAGGATTTTGGTTAAAGTTCCTAGTTTAAGCAAAATCTATGGAACTGTATGCAGTAGAAACTTTATTTTATACATGTAGGTTGCCTCTGACAAAACCTTTCAATTTATGCTGTATTATTTGACCTATTGACCTTGACCCAGTCGGTGACAAAAACTTACTTTGCAATCCGGCCATACCGTCTTTAGCGGTGTTTTATGTTCTGTTGTTATTGATGATATTGATTATTTATTCCCACATGCACGAAACCAAATAATACAGACAAAAATGTCTTTCAAATGTTTATTATCCTCGTAACGTAACGGATATTCAGGACGATAGAATGCAATATGACGTCATACTGAATATATGACGTCATATATGTTCGCGACTTTGATATTGCTTGTATTTTGCGAAAAAAAGTGGTCATTTCATAAGCATATTGAATCGAAACGACAGAGTATCTAAAAGGGTACTAGTACAGTCAGCATTTATAAAATGTCAAACTTTGAGCCAGAATCAACGAATTAAAATATTTTAAAATAAAAAAAAAACCCTGAATAAGAAACAAGAAAAAGGAGAAAAACTAAACAAACAACATCAACACCCCCAGCACGCACAAAAATCAACCAAACAAACTATTATATTAAATGAAGATGCGAAATACAGCCCTCCGTTTAAAAAAAAATATCTATTTATTTCATATCAAACTGAGAAATGAAGGCCATGTAAAATAGACACCACCGCGTATGATTTGCCGTCCACGAGATGTACTTATTTTTGCAAATTCAGGGGGGGGGGGGGGGGGGGGTTATCTGCCATGTCTTATTTTCGACTGAGAAAAATCTTTTTATTTTATTGAAAATGTGTTACAGAAAATATGTTGTCAATATTTAAAATGAAAATTGTCCAAATGGACGCGGCGCGTCATTTCACGGTAATGGACATTCTGCGAGTATTGTGTACATACATGTATATATCGATATTGTCCACGCCTTGTAGTTGTACATAAATCATTTACAGTAGCACATTCTGTATCTTCATAACTTGTTCATTTTTTTTTCAATGATGGATATTTCAATCAGTAAAAGTGCAATCCACGAAATGTATTCATAAAAATAAAGAATCATCATCTTAATTCGGGGAGATTTATTTTAACATTTTACCATGCGTGTGTTTTACAAAAACTGACAGGGTATCGGCGAATCCCATGTCAGAAATTGAGTTTTACCGCGAGGATCAGGGCGTTTAGAAAGTAGGAAATATCCTTACTTTACCAACAGCAAAACGTACTTAATGAAATAATCGATCTAACTAAAATTCAGCTCTCTTTATTTCGTAATCTTTGTAGTTTACGAAATAAAGAGAGCTGAATTTTAATTAGACTGTAAAATGATGCAAAAATACAGTAGAAATTATTGAGTGCTGAACTGGATTCTGGAAGGTATCATAGGTGGCGCTATGATACACAATTTTATGTTTAAATTATTGATTACTAATAAACTTTATTAGCATACTTTTGAATTTCTTAATCCATCCCTTTTCTATGTAAAAACAACGTGTGTAATTATATAATCATGCAGTGGCGAATCTAGGGTCTCAGAGAAAGGGGGCGAAGACAAGTTTAAAGAAAATTGTTCATAGAAAAAAGGGAGATAAAAATCAAGAAAGTCTTATTGAGCGGTACGGCAGCCAACGCATAATTGAATTATTTATTTCATTTAGTTTTTTATTTTTTGATAAGATGTGCATCAAATTGTTGTGTTGAAATTGAGACATGCGAGGTGCTTCTTGAAACTGGCGAGCGGTAGCTAGCCAACAAACTTTTTAAAATAGAAAAAAACCATTTCTATTAGAAAAGACAATGTTGACCACCACAAAGAGGGGATCGGAGCCCGCTCATACCCTCTAAATTCGCAAATCAACACACATTAGAAAAGACATCACAATGCAAAGTAAGCTGAAACAGCATCAAATAGTGCCAACAATTCTGAATCAATGACTTTGTGCGAAAGGGGGGGGGGGCTTCGTTTTTTTTTTTTTTTTTTTTTTTGCTTTATCTGGGCTGGTCTTCTGGGATGAATCGGAAGAGAAAAAAATTGAGCCGGAAAAGGGGGGTTAAAATAGGATCTGTTGGGTTACATGTACTGGAAATAGACACACATGTACTTTTTAAGGCCTTGGTGAAAATTATCATTATATTAACATTAATATTAAGATTTCCGTAAGTCAACAAAGGCGTGTCCAAATTACCCCTCATTATATTATAGTGAAACCTACCATGTACATATACTAGTATTATATCATGATATTGATAGTTTATCTACACAATTAATAGCATAAATAGTATTAGAATATAGCAGCAAATTACCTATAGACAACGTCACATTACAATGTGATCGTAACGTCATATAAGTTGTCAAAATCAGTGTAAAATATAGCTGACTATCCTGTCTTCAAATTAGTGTAGAATCGCAACGGGATGTCCGATTCTCAAAATTTAAATTGATTTATACTCTGTAAATCCTGTATTTTCAATATTCAATGTTTGTCCCAGTTTTGAAATTGGGCCGATTTTGGCCCTTACCGCCCCTTGCCCTTTTGCGAGATACTAATTTTCGCTACATTTGCGATTGATTTGGAATCGCGGAAAATTATTCTCCTGAAAAATTGTGTTTGATAAGGTATATCATAAATTGTTATATCCATTACATTTGTTCATATTGTACATGTGTCATTCTTCACTTTTCCTGATTAAACGTAATGAGGAGTGAATTGAGTGTATTCTTATGATTTACTAAACTAAAACTTCAACAAATGAAGGTACAAAACAGAAACATCATATGAACACATTTGTTTGTAATTTAGAAATCGTGAAAACTTGTACTCACAAAAATAAACACACCTTTTTTTTTACCATAAAATCGCGAAATTTGATACTCGCGAAAATTTCTGGTTATAAGGTATTACATACAAACATGTACATGTATTTATATAATTAGATGTTATGGAATAATTTGGTACCTGATAAATATAATGCTGAATCATGATTGAAAATTCTTTATATATATACATGTATATAATATTAAATGATTCAAAAATGAAAAGAATTAAGCATAAATTTTGGCTCTAAAAATAATTCACAACACAATCAAAAGAAATATCTGCTTGTAATTGAAACAGATGAATCTTTGAATACTATAAATAATGAGTCATGTAAAATTAACTCATGTACATCAGTGGATTTCAATTAGTATATAACATATCACATGGATCAAGCTAAAATCACTGAGTTTTTATATCATGTATAAATTCTATGGATTCTTTGACAGATAATGACAATCAATCAATTTGCAAGATCGCAACTATGTACAGCACATGCAGCGTGTCCGTTCTGATTTTTCCTTTAGTCACCTACCTAACCCATTGTTTAAAACTTGGGCACCTTTTCTGCCCAAGTAAATTGATGACGTCAAAGCAATGGAGAACTATCAAAGAGTGTGCGAAAAAGGTCCTATAATCTTGGTTACAAGTATTTGCGATCTTCTGTATTGGAACAGTACTACACTAATGTAAATGTATCACTTTATTATTACATGTATATGTACGTGAATTATGTTACTTTTTGCTCCTTTTCACTCCTTTGTCCTAAGCATACAAAGATGATCATACTTTGATTGACAGCAAAAAATGACTGTTCAAACACAGACAGAAGTACAAATCTACATTTTACTAAGTCACATAGAACCTCAAACAGCCACTTTGTTAAGCATTATTATACGTTACATGTATCATCATAATGCATAAATACTTCATGGTTTCATGATGAGATCATTCAAACTAGTACAAATTATATGTGAAATACATTTACTAATAGATGAGATCAAAGAAATTAACCTGACATGCCATCACTCTCACGTATATCTAAACTTCATACTCTTATATAAACTATTTATGTATGTTATTTCAAATATCCCTAAAAGTTTTCATAGCACTTGCAATTTTTATCTATCCTAGGCTAATAGCATTATGTACTTTCAAAATTTGAGGGCATTTTGAGGGCTATACTACTGACATGAAAATCAGTAAAATTGATGGATGTTAACTACACACAGCAATTTTGATACAGATGGTTCTATTTTTTAGTGGCCTTGACCTTTTAGAGATAATCATGAATGGCCTGTATCTGAAAGTTACAATGTATATTGATCACATCAATAACCTTGACCTTTTAGAGATAATCATAATGATCACATTAATAACCCTGACCTTTAAACTTAAAATCATTTTGAAGATCTTTGTCTGAAGGCCAAAACTCTACATAACAGTTTGTGAATTTTCATCAAATTCTGTTAAAAAGGGGGTTACATAAGCATTATAAGTTTTCTTTTGTTTCATATATGTAACATAGCAAACCACCTTGACCTTTCAGAAATGTCCTTGAGTGACCTTTGTCTGAAACTCACATCCTGTAAAATATTTTTTTTAAGTATGATGTATGACCTCTATCACTCTTCTGACATCTTTTTAATGCATTAAAATAATCTCAAAACCTGTAACCTTGACCTTTGTTTGGTGAGTTTGAACCTTCTTTGCCTCACTGTGAGCTGGTATCTCATATCATAATTAAAATCTTAATAAGCTTAAATTTTTAAGGGAGCATTAAAAAACTACTAATTGATCATGTTGATATAGATTGAAATATTTCTTCCAGAGAGAAGGGATCTTTATCTTTGATAATCTATAATCTACAATTTGTGTATTTGAGTGTTTGTGTTTTTATTTGTACTAATTGATACGCTGACAGAATTTTTTTTTACATGGTGTATTAGTTTGATCAGTAAACTCTTTTAAATTCACCCTCAAGTCAAGAGCCTACCAATAGAACTGGCTAAATTTGACATTCACTATCAAGAATACTTAGCAATATTTGTAACAGTAACAACCCTAAATATAATTCACTGTTTCAGTGATGACATCAAGCCATTGGTTATCTCCCTTGTTACATTCCACGCCAGTCTAACATCCTGGCTTGTCGTACGGGAAGCACAGATTGCCAGACGGAGAAAATAAGTGTCCTTCACCTTGGATGGAACTATATGGATTCTTCTGTCGTCATTAATCAACTTTAGCAGCTTCTCATTCAGTTCATTTGATCCCTGAAATACAGTAAAGCTTTAAATGTAGTGAATTATGATACACGTAAACTATCTAAAGAATTATGACATAATGTCATTTATCAAACTTAAGGCATTAGGTCCATAACATAAAAAATTATGACATGGTGTTATTAATCAAATCTAAGGCATTAGGGGTATAATACTCTACTTTTGGTTGTTTTGATAACATATGTGTTTGTGAAACACAAATGCCCCCGTTGACATCGTTGTCAGTGAAAATTGTAAAATGGTCAAACTCCAAGGTCAAGGTCACAAGGTCAAATATTTGGTATCCATGGAAAGGTCTAGTCACAAGAAATATGCATGTGAAATATCAAAGCCTTATCCCCAACCATTCAAAAGTTATGACAAAGTTTAAAGTTTTTCAAAAGTAGGTCAAACTCCAAGGTCAAGGTCACAAGGTCAGAAATTTTGGTATCCATGGAAAGGTTTTGTCACAAGGAATACACATGTGAAATATCAAAGCCCTATCCCTTACCATTCAAAAGTTATGGCCAAGGTTAAAGTTTTTTGTGGACAAACAGAGTAAAAGAGAAACAGACAGGACAAAAGTTATATGCCCCCGATTCTTCGATTACGGGGGCATAAAAAAATATCAAATATTTAAAAATGTGTAAGATATGGAAGCTTTTAAACAAATTGCTATTATACCCCTTATAACTTAAGTTGCATCATGTAATAATTGTACTGTAACATGTTATCTTTGATGATCTATAATTATTTACCTATAAGTCAAGCTTGATAAATCACCTTCCAAAGAGTTTGACAAATGAGGTGATTTGATTGTATGTATTGTGACGTAAAAATAAAGACTTTTTACTACATGAAATGATTTCAGAATTTAAGAATGAAATAATGACTCATTGATCAGAGATTGTGGAAGGGTTAATTTCATCTAAATCTTGATATCCATCACTAATAAAATCAAATTCAAGGAATTGTGGTCCCCCGCTTTTGGGTGTTTGTCTTTAAAGAAATGCTTACAGACATCCCCCCATTCTTAAGTTTTAATAATATATCTCATATATTATCAACATTCTAAATACGAAAGATTAACTCCAAGAAAAGGTCAAAAGGTCCAAACTTGTGTTTTGTTTCCAAGGGACAGGGCTTATGAAAAGGTATGCACATGTGAAATATTTAAGACCTATGATTTAAATTACCATCAAAAACTTATGGTCGAGGTTGAAGTTTTTAAATGTGGGTCAACCTCCATGGACAAGGTCACAATGTCAGAATGTTATTACCAACAGAAAGGTCTCATCACAAGGAATTCACATGTGAAATGTGAAAGCCCTATCATTTTCCATTAAAACGTTATGGACAAGGTTATAGTTTTTTGAAAAGTAGGTCGAACTCAAAGGTCAAGGTCAAAAATGTTGGTATCCATGCAAAGGTCTTGTCACAAGGAATACACATGTGAAATATCAAAGCCCTATCACTTTCCATTCAAAAGTTATGGTCAAGGTTAAAGTTTTTAATAAGTAGGTCAAAGTCCAAGGTCAAGGTCACAAGGTCAAAATTTTTGGTATCCATGGAAAGGTCTTGTCACAAGGAATACACATGTGAAATATCAAAGCCCTATCACTTACCATTCAAAAGTAATGGTCAATGTTAAAGTTTTTAATAAGTAGGTCAAAGTGCAAGGTCAAGGTCACAAGGTCAAAAATTTTGGTATCCATGAAAAGGTCTTGTCACAAGGAATACACATGTGAAATATCAAAGCCCTATCACTTTCCATTCAAAAGTTATGGTCAAGGTTAAAGTTTTTAATAAGTAGGTCAAAGTCCAAGGTCAAGGTCACAAGGTCAAAATTTTTGGTATCCATGGAAAGGTCTTGTCACAAAGAATACACATGTGAAATATCAAAGCCCTATCACTTTCCATTCAAAAGTTATGGTCAAGGTTAAAGTTTTTAATAAGTAGGTCAAAGTCCAAGGTCAAGGTCACAAGGTCAAAATTTTTGGTATCCATGGAAAGGTCTTGTCACAAGGAATACACATGTGAAATATCAAAGCCCTATCACTTTCCATTCAAAAGTTATGGTCAAGGTTAAAGTTTTTAATAAGTAGGTCAAAGTCTAAGGTCAAGGTCACAAGGTCAAAATTTTTGGTATCCATGGAAAGGTCTTGTCACAAGGAATACACATGTGAAATATCAAAGCCCTATCACTTTCCATTCAAAAGTAATGGTCAATGTTAAAGTTTTTAATAAGTAGGTCAAAGTCCAAGGTCAAGGTCACAAGGTCAAAATTTTTGGTATCCATGGAAAGGTCTTGTCACAAGGAATACACATGTGAAATATCAAAGCCCTATCACTTTCCATTCAAAAGTTATGGTCAAGGTTAAAGTTTTTAATAAGTAGGTCAAAGTCCAAGGTCAAGGTCACAAGGTCAAAAATTTTGGTATCCATGTAAAGGTCTTGTCACAAGGAATACACATGTGAAATATCAAAGCCCTATCACTTTCCATTCAAAAGTTATGGTCAAGGTTAAAGTTTTTAATAAGTAGGTCGAACTCAAAGGTCAAGGTCACAAGGTCAAAAATTTTGGTATCCATGGAAAGGTCTTGTCACAAGGAATACACACGTGAAATATCAAACCCTATCACTTACCATTCAAAAGTTATGCACAAGGTTAAAGTTTTTGTGACTGACGGACAGACGGACAGACAAACCGGTTTTAATGTCCCCGCGCTTTCGCGAAAGCGGGGGACAATAAAAGCGCTTTAAAAATACAATTGCGCACTTTTAAGGAAGCAAACATTAATTACACTAATTGATGGAGATCCTAATTGCCCAAAGCTACAAGTACATTTTTTTTCACATACCTTGAGTCTGAAGCAAACAAGGCCCATAACCACCTCTCCAAATATCTCAAACCTCTCATCTGACTTAATATATGCCTCAAACTCATGGGCCAACATCACGTCCTGTAATTAATTTACAGAGAGGATAATTATTTTAAAGTAGATATTAACTTGGATCACATCTGATTGCTTTGTTGCAATATCAACTATGTTTAAATTCAGTTACTTATATCTGTTTATGAGTCGACAGAAATTTACATTTTTGTGATTTACCAACCTGAAGTAGAACTTTCACCCTTATCTTTGAAATATTAAAATTGAACAAAAGTTTCAGTGTTATATTCACTATTTCATATTGTAATCATAAGCTGAATAATAAAAGCTGTCATTTCATATACAAACAAATCAAAGAGCAATGAAATTCAAAACCTTTGAATGTATCATTTTTTCTTCAGTAAATTATCTAAATATACATGTAACTTTTTTGATAAAAGTGAACTATGCTTTAAAGATTAAAAGAATTTATGATCAATTCTCACATATGATCATGTATTTACATGTATATTAGGTATATCACTGAATATCTTTTTTAAAGGGATCATGGAAATATTTTTTAGGTTGATCGAGGCATCAACACAAAAACATTGAGAGAAAACTGCATCATTATGTGCACAATGCATAAGTTTTCCCTCAATTTTTGGTGTTGATACCTCGATCAACAAAAAATATATTACACTGATTACTTATCATTTTATTTTGTCACTTTTCAACGTTTATTTGCAGCTTTGAAATTGTGTTGCTACTAATCGATTATGACGTTGCTTAGAGCATGAACTTCCAGTTTCTGTTGATGCAGATAACAAAATTTTCCGGCCAATCAGAATCTTCCTTTCTTTAAAGAATAACAATGGAAATTGAATGATACAGATATAATCATAATGACTAATTACCTTTCGAATACTTTCTTGAAGTCCTTTTATTCCGTATAGCCTGAGTACAAACCAAAGTTTGAGTGAGCGGAATCTACGACCTAATGGAATGTGCCAGTGCTGTGATAAAAGAAACCACAAAATATTACAATGTTTAATATTACAATGATTCCCCATTTGATTTAAAGGAAATTGAAAAAAATTCAATTCAAAATGCCAAGGAGCTGTTAAGATAAGGGCCGGATTTAGCCCTGAAATCACTCAATAATTTCTTGTGCGCTGTCCTTCCAATTTAGATGAAAGTTGGTCAGGATAAAAATATAAAGTATTATAAGATTCATGGTAGGTATTTTATTTAAATAAATTTGGTGAAAGATGTTATAATTACGGGTTGAAGAGGTAGGGGTACAGATGACGGAAAACGTTGAATATCACTGGAAAATGCACAAAAAATGCATTATTTTTTACGTTTATTAGGCTTCTGTTACCTTTTCTTGTCAAAATTGGATAAGCAAAATTAACTTTGAGGTTATTATATCAATAAAATCGGCAAATTCTGCAATCCGGAAACAGAAAAACGGTTTTATTTCGTTTTTCTCAGCCACTTATGTAGCTTTCTGGCGCGAAATACACACGGTGTAGAAACAGACAACTTTCTCGTTTATGTCCTTCCAAACGGTTAAATATTTGATCGGAACACACTCTGAATAGATTGTTCCGTGATATAAAAAGAAAAAGATGGCAATATAACTTACTTTATCGCTCTAAAGGCAAATTTAAAAATAGTCATCCATCCCCCCTTTTTTCGTTTTTCGCCTGTGGGACATTGTTCCCCCCCTCACTTGAGAACCCCACTTGGCCAGAAAATGTGTTTTATTGATATACACCTTTGGTGAAAGTGGCATTGTAAAGCGAGGGGGGGGGAACGATGTTGTACTTTTCTGTTTTCCATTGATTTCTGTGTAAAAAACGCTTATTTTGTCCCAAATATCGGTCTTATTTTGCATAAATTATCCCATCTGACAGCAGATTCATATGTGGACCAAGTTACTTGAAATTTCTAACGAAAAAGATTCTCAAATTTTGCATTTTGAAATTTCGACTTTTCAGGGCAGATTCTACACCTTATCTTAACTGCTCCTTTAAATGTCGGTCTTCTTATAAAATATACAATCACTTCACATTTGGCCGGTAATTCTGACATACATGAATTATGATGCAATCAAATTCCTAAGGAAACATAATTTGAACATTGTATTTGAGGTAAGTTTTCCTGAATTTTGTTCCCATAGAATTTGACGACATCAGAATTCAGTTACATCATAAACCATTCCAAATGGAGAGTATCTCTGTATGACATGTATTGAAAGATCAAATAAAGAAATCTAGAGAAATTATTTGGGTAAATTGTAATCTAATGTATAGGAATATAAATGCCCCATTATTAAAATTTCAAAAGACCAATGAAATTTAAACTTTCTTAAAATTACAAAAGTAACAAATAATATTTACATTTTCTGAAAATTCTCATAAAACTTTCAATATATTGAAGTTGGTAAATATTCAAAATTTCAAATGACAGAGTTATTACAACAGATATTCGTAGCTACAATCATTCAAATACAGAAAAAGAAGTCTTATTTTAAATAAAAAAAATTGAAATTCATTCTATAAAAGATATCAAAATGGATTTAAACAGTTAAAGTAAATCAATGAAGATAAGGAAATACATGTATTACTCATTTTAATCAGATAAATACCCTATAATCCGGCATTTTGCCTTGATTCTCATGTTTAAGATACAAAGGATCTACTTCAAAGGCGTCACTCAACAGCCGACTGTCCTTTACCCTGGAAAAAATTCAATTCACTGATTTTGATTGAAAGTTAAATCTAATTTTGGTATTATTTTCAATATAAAGGAAAATGAATATTTTAGTAGTTTAAATTGCTACAATTTCATTTCTCTTGAACTATACAGACCGCAATACAAATCACATGAGGTAAATGTGACTGTAAATTTGTATAAAAAATGTCCTCATACATTAAAATATAAGAATTATAATACACAATTTGCATCTCTACGCTACATGAAGTTCTGCAAATAATTATACCTTTAAACATTGTATGAAACTTACCACATAGCAGAGCAGTCAAAGTTCACCTTCAGCCATTTATGAGGATTAAAGTTGAAAGACATGGCATACTGTAAAGTATAGTAGTATGTGTATATCATAATATCATTAATCATTTATAGGAAACAGATATGAAAATGAATGAACCTTTATAAAAATGCTTATTCTTCAGATATTTGCATAATTATGCTTTCCGTAAATGAAAAAGCTATAATGCCTGTCACTTGAACTTTCATGAATGTAAAGATTCTGATTTTAGAAGCTTTTGTTTTATATAAAATTCTAAATTTATACCTCTAAACATATGGAAAACTAAAGTGTGACAGACAGACAGACAAACAGGGTGGAAACTATAAGTCCCCTCCAGCGAGCCTGTAGGGGACTAAAATTTATGATGTCTGTTACTTGAAATATCATGATTGTGAAGATTCTGATTCTAAATTACCTCTACACCATCAAGAAGGTGTCGGAATTCTGGACATATAAAAGCACTCCCAGCAGTACGCTGCATCTATATGCATCCACAAACCTTCCTTCTCACCTGTTATAAAAATATAGAAAGTTTTTAGTGCATGTATTAGCTTTGACCCTTCTTAAACATACATGTACATGTATATAGTATATGTAACTTTAAAGCACATTATGAAGTGCTAGCTGTGGCATATCCTACATTGAAAACTGCTGAATTAAGTAACATCCTTTCTGGTATATTAAAGATACACCATATATTCTTCTAACTTTTTTTAGTTCTTTTATTATTAGTAATAGGAATTTTGTGTTTCACCTAAAACTTGCTTCTGATAACATTATAAATACGAAGGTGCATGTACATTGTATTCAACTAATACATGTATAGTTAGGAACAAATTACTCACAAACTTTGCCAACTTCTAAAACATTGTCAAAGGCACATGATGGTGTAGTTCCTAGAGTTGCACATACCTAAAAAGTCAAACATCATTTTTTTTTAAATATTGATACAAGTACATTGCATTTACATGTATCTATCAAAGCTTCATCCAACAATAACATCATTCTTAAGCTTAAACTGAAGAAAAAATACAATGATTGATTATACACATAAGGATTATTGGAGATAAAACTAAAAGGCTTAGCTGTAATTCTTCTCCTTTAACACATTCATCTAGGAAAGAATCTTTAGAAATAAAAACATTAAGAAGAAAACAATATATTCACAGCAATTTAACACAATATTTTTACTTACGAAAAATGGTATAAGTCCTGCTGCCTTGTCCCTCTGTATGGCTAATTGTAAAGTTTCCCCTCGTAGGGCCCCTTTACTGTCTGTCTCCAGCATTCTCATTGGTACACCTCCGATAAGCCCCGCCCTCTCCACAGAAGAATGGGCCTATTTTGAAAAAGAAAATAATATGAGCATGATGAGGTTATGAAATTTTTAAGTATTGTAAAACATTAGCAATTTATTCGACACACAATTTTTTAATAGTGAATGGATCAAATGATTGAATTAAAAGTACATGGTGTATATGCTTTGAAATGTATCATGTATATCATTAACGCTGTCAAGTTATATTTCCTAATTTTCATCTGATACATACTCTTTTAATTAACTGATTTTACATTATTGAGAGTAATTGAACGATCAAGTGTTGTTACAGATAAATTCAATGATTTGCTATACTGTACATATTAATATTTACATTCCTACTGCGTTTCCCTTATATAGAAGGTACCAAACCAACTGTTGCTTTATTTCTCGATAAACGCAAGAGCCTATCACGTGACTTTAGAACTTACGCGGATTAATTTCTGATTAAATGCCCATTTTCATACAGATTCAAAACATGCATCCATTATCAAACGACGCCGTCTATCCCCAGTGATTCAATGTGTCAAAATCTAGGTCACCCACATGTACACTTCCAAGAAGTGTGACGTAGTAAGTCAATCACGCGTCAGTAGACGAAGTTCAAGGACGAACTGCATTGCTGTCTGCAGAAAGATGCCGCGTTTGGATGAGCGAATATTCAGGCATAAGTGGATCAAATATTCAGTATTTAGGATGAGGATTTGATTCACTTGTGTCGTTTATCAACAGTGAATTCATCTTTGCTTCTTATGGAATCATAATATCAGAAATATTTCGAGTATCAGCGAATCTTTAGCCATGATGTTGAGGTAAGTCATGAAAATAACGAAAGTTTTCGTGTTATCCACGGCTGTACTCGACTTTTGCATTATTCTAATTACTTCAAGATGAAATAGGGTATTTACAGAAGTTTGTATACAATAGTACCGATTGATTTCATATGTCTAAGCAGTTTAACAGTGTGTTAAAATGAGTTTTCAATAGTTTTTCCCTCAGTTCTGTAAAATTTCTCCAGTTAAACTCTCTGCTATGTCTGAATTATGTTGGACAAAAGTCACGAATTTTCACGATTCAATTTTCTTTAGTTTTATTTGAAATGTTCAAAATACAGCCAAAGGACAAAATTCAGTTTCTCATTTGTCAACATACAGAAGGTACTACTTTGAATCAATCGAAAAACGTCGAACGTTCGTTTGCTCTTATGTCAAGTGGCGTTCTCCCTCCGCAACTATATTTCAAATGTAAAGAAACTGGATGAAAAATTGGCAGAAATAACTTGATGAACACATAAAATGTAAATATAAGGATTGTTTTTCAGCTTTTGCGCTTTATCGGTGTGTATTGGCAGTAGGGAATGTGAATTATACCGTTTGTGCATCGGCTTTTTGAGGTTATTTCCCATAACCAAAAAGAATTCTAGAATCATTCCTTAAAACAATAATACAATTCTGAAAAAGCACAAAAATTACCCCATGCATAAATTTTCTTGTTTACAGTACATGTATACATGTTATATACCTGGTCTGAGCAGTAAGCCACAAATTTAGTCATGACGGCATTCTCCCTATGTGGGTCGTCCCCCGGCCCTATATGCTTCCTGATAAACATGGTCCTCGCTGACAACAAGGCTACTAGGGTGGCCTCACTGGCCGTAGACTGGAAAAAAAGATGTAATTACACGTCAGTCAAATTAGGGGGGAAACGATATGCGGAAAGTGAATTCATTAAATTGCAATATTTTATCAGCTGTATTGCGATATATTGTTTCTTTTAATTTTTATCATTTTTCATGTAAAATCAGGGTCCTCTCTCTATGTTTGTCCATAATTTTCATATTTTCTGATTGAATTTCACATTGTCAATGTGATTTGCTTGAAAGAAATGCAATAAGTCCTTATGATTGCTTTTGTAATAATTCATTTTGATTTCAATTACACTGATTAAAATTAAAGTGACTCAATCATTTATTCATATAATTTATAAGGTCGCGATATATTGTGATACACATTTTGTATCGTGATACGATACACATTTATTAAATATCGCAAAATATCAATATATTGTTACACCCCTAGCCTTTTGAAAAACTTCTAAATGTTTAATATTGACACAATTAACAGACAAACCATACACAAGCTGTATATGTGTTTGACAAACACTTAATCCTGCTTACAACGTCATAACAGTAGACTAATGGCTTCATTACAGACATTTGGAATGTGATTATACCGTGATAACCTACAATGGATCCAGGAATTACATATGTATGTTCCATAACGCACATTAGCGCATTATTAGAGACATAATTTCTGGATCCATTGTAGGTTATCACAGTATAATCACGTTCCAAATAGACAATAATTGTATATTATTTACATTCCAGTTTTTCACGCCTAAATGACGTTTGAATATGTTTAAAACTCCGTTCCTAAGGCTTCTGTTACTTAACGTACCATCATAGATCAAATCAAGACACCACGGTTATATTCCTATAATCAGAGTGTACTTAATGCTGATATTCTAACCTGTATAACCCCATCCCAAGGACCACCTAATTTGTACTAAATACTGATATTCTTACCTGTATTACCCCACCCCAAAGACCACCTGATCTGCAAATAAATGCTGATATTCTTACTTGTATAACCTCAACCTAAAGACCAACTGATCTGTAAGTAAATGCTGATATTCTTACCTGTATGACCCCACCGCAAGGACCACCTGATCTGTAAGTAAATGCTGATATTTTTACCTGTATGACCCCACCCCAAGAACCACCTGATCTGTAAGTAAATGCTGATATTCTTACCTGTATGACCCAACCCCAAGGACCACCTGATCTTAAGTAAATGCTGATATTCTTACCTGTATGACCCCATCCCAACAACCACCTGATCTGTAAGTAAATGCTGATATACTAACCTGTATGACCCCACCCCAAGGACCACCTGAGCTGTAAGTAAATGCTGATATTTTTACCTGTATTACCCCAACCCAAGGACCACCTGATCTGTAAGTAAATGCTGATACACTGTATTCTAACCTGTATGACCCAACCCCAAGGACCACCTGATCTGTAAGTAAATGCTGATATTCTTACCTGTATGACACCACCCCAACAACCACCTGATCTGAAAGTAAATGCTGATATTCTTACCTGTATGACCCCACCCCAAGAACCATCTGATCTGAAAGTAAATGCTGATATTCTTACCTGTATGACCCCACCCCAAGGACCACCTGATCTGCAAGTAAATGCTGATATTCTTACCTGTATGACCCCACCCCAACAACCACCTGATCTGTAAATAAATGCTGATATTCTTACCTGTATGACCCCATCCCAACAACCACCTGATCTGTAAATAAATGCTGATATTCTTACCTGTATTACCCCACCCAACTACCACCTGATCTGTAAGTAAATGCTGATACTCTTACCTGTATGACCCCACCCCAAGGACCATATCTGATCTGTACTAAATGCTGATATTCTTACCTGTATAACCCCTCCCCCAGGACCACCTGAGCTGGACAGGAATTGTTCAGGTAAGTTTAACATTTTACCCAGCCAGTCCATCATTACTACCTCTAGTTCTGTACAAGCTGGACTTGATGCCTATAGAAACAGACAGTATATTTATTTATAGGGCAATAACACTTTGGCAGAAATACAGGTAAAAATTGGGCAATTTGACATAAGGTATAGTCTTTCATAGTATTCTATGTAAGACAAAGAATTTAGTGAAGTCTTGAATTGGCACTTTTTGACAGAGCTTACTCTTTATATTCTTTAAAGTCCTATTCAATCAAAGTTAAAATCAGTTTCAATATATTATGTATAAAAGTGATATGACCGATCATAATTAACATGTTAAACAGAGATAAATACATCATAACATACAAAATACATCAATGCAATGTATATACATAACGCTATCTTAAAATCTTACCCAAGTAAAGCCTATACAACCAATGGCATCAGAGAGAATATCAGCTACAATGCCGGGATAGGAATTAGCTGTGGGGAAGTAGGCGTGGAACTGGGGAGAATGCCAGTGTGTTACCTGTAAAGTAAAATATATAAACATGGTTGATGATATCTCACAATTTTGGTACATGTATCTCAATATTGATTAATTTTTGTTTACACTGACACTGTTAATTCTTCAATAGAACACATTTGTGATAATGCACTAGTATTTGATAAGAAGCTATAGGTTTATATCAAATGTCTTTACCAGAAGTACTTAATGTATATTTCCATAATAATCTTGTATCATATTGAATTTTTCTTTTCCTCTGGACTGTACAATATGTGATTCACAATATATGCAATTAACAAGTTAATTAATCGTATACATGTGTTACTACTGATATTATTGATTAATAAGGAAATCTTTACATAGTACTGTATTTTAACCAATCTTCTAAAAATTATCTTCATGCAACATGTATTGCATATCATTAATATGGTCATATTATCAAATCTTACCTATAGTGTAAAAGGCCTATTAAATTAACTTACCCCTGGCATTATAACTCTTTCAATGTCCTTGAAAACCTCTTCATATTTCTCTCCTTCTTCAGGGGCGTGGTCAGGAATAAGGTTTCTAAGGTAACCAGGTGTAACGTCAGGGAATGGCTGCCTCTCTCTGATATTTTCCAGGTAATCAGCTACGTAATCTATCATCTCCTTTCCACGTCTGCGGAATTCTGAGGCATCCATGGCTTCCCTTCCTTTACCTGTAAACAGAAATTCGAACACGTACATTATAGATTAAGAAAGTGAACGGGAATTACATATTACTAAAACCTCTCTCATAACAATTCTCTCATCATACACGTCTTTGTGTAACTGAAACCCTTGACAAGATGCCAGCAACTGTCAAGCATTTTCCTATTAGATATACCTTTCACACGCAAACTCTTCCCCCATGGGAAGGTGGACAGGGATCAAGTATTGTCGGAGGGTTGGAGATTGGGTGGATTTGGGATGGCCTATAATTTTCAAAACACGAAAAAAAATCCTTGGTGTCATCTTGGCCAATTCCAGGGAGGGTTTAGTCATGTGCATGCCAAGCTAGGATCGAAACTTCAAAACGTCAGGAATAGATCATTGTGTTATAACATATGAAGATTTGTCTATATTTGACTCGACCTTTGACCTTGACGGTTCAAAATTTGTAGGTGTGTTCCTCTCATGATCTTTTATCTGTGTATGAACTAAGAAAAATATTTGAGTTAAAGCAAGGACTTATAAACAGTTTATAAGTCCTTGGTTAAAGCAACAGAACCGATAAAGTATTGAAATTTCATTGAGACTGTCTAAAGTTGACGTTAAAAATTTATACTTATTAGACAACTTCGTCTTACCATGCCCAGTTTACATTGAAAGCTACCAGAGTTATCGTGTCAGAACCATCAGTACTGACTGACGGACCAGTGGCGAATTCAAGGGGGGGGGGGGGCGTAGGAGGCGTAAAAAGCTGGATCCGCCACTGCGGACGGACAGACGGTATACGTGATCCCGCATTATCTTTCGGGCCCTAAATAATCACGATTCATCGAGGGCCACGAGATTGTTAGACATATTAACAACGAATAGACATTACGATTCCTATATGATCGGACCCTAACGCGTAAATAAATGCACTGCTAAAAATTAGTCCGAAATACCTGACCAAACCCTGCAGCCTTTGACGGTTATTCAAAGGCGGTTAGGTCTGGGGTTTCCCAGCCCCAACCGCCCAAATAACCGTCAAAGGCTGGGTTTGGTCAGGTATTTCGGACTATTAAAATGCTACGGTGAAAAGTTCGAATCTAGACGCATTTTTATTCATTAAATAGAAATTTTAAATAAACATCTGCAAATATTTAAAATTTAAAAGTTGTTTTGTTCCCTATATTTGTTTTAGCAGTGTACAAGATTTGTGGATATTCTACTTGTATAAATTAAAGTAAATGAATAGGGGTAAAACAAATTTTATCAAATCGAGCAGTGAAAATTCAATCTCGGGGTCCTAGAAAACTTTTCGAATGTTCCATAAGCAACTAAAATTAGTAAAAACATGTAAAAAGAGGAGACAGTAAACATGATAAAGCGGATATACTAAAAATTTGTTCAGAATTCACTAACGAAACAACCAAGACTGAAAATGCATCCTAATAATGGCGATAAGAACTGAACATTTTCAGAAGAAATTTTCCTTCAAAATTTGTATAAAATATAATAATTATTACAAACTCACCAGATTATACACAGATATTCCTATATTGTACCTGTTTATAGCACAGATAATATCCAACTGAAGTTTGCTTTATTTGTACTACCGAACAATTTGAAACTAAGACCTCGTACAAACCGATGTTAAGATAGAAGTAACGGACAGTGTGATTGATTTTACAGTACCATTCAACGACGTGTTCACAATCGATGACAACGCAGTCAAAAATCGCACTCTATTAAAACATTGGCAGATTTTCTTTTATTAGTCTTGCATGATGGTTGTTGTTTGTTGGGCTTACACGCGGGATCCGATATTCTCCATTAACGTTTGGTTTGTATAAATCACACTCAATAGCTGGTGTGACAACTTGTAGGGTAAAACACCATCGATCCATGAGAATCAACTGTATACTAGTAGCCACAAGACCAAAGCAATTAGCCAAGTATTTAGTAACCACCTACAATTAGTTAAAGATTCAATAAGAAAACTCATATATAGTAAAAATATATTGATCATTAACATTTCCATTTAGTGTTAAGTATCATATTCAGATTATTAGGGTCCAAATTCGGGTCTAATTCCCGTCTGTAACGGGGATATGCTCACAATCACCGTTTCCCTTTCATAGATTAGACTTGCTCAAATTATTTGGGAGAATTTGACAAAACAATGTCCATAATCTAGTACATCACTTCCCTGAAATTCATACTTATAAAAGATTAAGTGTTTATTCTGTAAGGCCATAACTGTTTTTATTGGAATATCCCATAGAGCAGCATCTCGTGGTGGTAGCCTAGTAGGGAAGCAAAGAAAGTGGTACAAAGTGATACTTTTGTTTCATTTTAGTCAATTTTCAGGATCTAAACCTTTAGTAAGACTAAAAAACAAATTAAAATTGTTGACAGACTATATATACTTCTTTCTTGAAAAAAAGGCTAATTAATAATAATAAAAAAATATTGAAACAGAGTGTTTTTGTTTTTTTTTTTTTGTTTTTTGTTTTTTTTTTTTTTTTGCATACCCGCCCGCTGACGCTTAACAAAGAAAAAATAGCAATCCAAGGAATGCTTGTGTCGCCTGCGAAGCGGATTTTTTAAAATTGAAAGTAGGTCAAATATCAAGGACAAGGTAACTAGGTCAAAATTATGGCATGTTTAGAAAGGTCTTTTCATAAGGAATACAAATGTGAGATATCAAAGCCCTATCACTTACCAATCAAAAGATATAGCCAATCTTAGATTTTTTTGAAAAGTAGGTCAAATATCTAGGGCAAGGTCACGAGGTAAAGAATGATGGTATGTGAAGAAAGGTCTTGTCACATGGAATACACATGTGAAATATCAAAGCCTATCACTCACCAATCAAAAGATATAGCCAATCTAAGATTTTTTGAAAAGTAGGTCAAATATCTAGGTCAAGGTCATGAGGTCAAAAGTTATGATATGTGTAGAAAGGCCTTGTCACAGGGAATACACATATGAAATATCAAAGCCCTATCACTTACCAATCAAAAGATAAAGCAAATCTTAATTTTTTTTTTTTTTGAAAAGTAGGTCAAATATCTAGGTAAAGCTCACGATGTCAAAATTATGGTATGTGTAGAAAGGTATTGTCACCAGGAATACACAAGAGAAATATAAAGCCCTATCACTTACCAATCAAAAAATATAGCCAATCTTAGATTTTTGAAAAGAAGGTCAAATATCTAGGTCAAGGTCACAAGGTCAAAAATTATATATAATTTGTGTAGAAAGGGCTTGTCACAAGGAATACACATGTGAAATATCAAAGCCCTATCACTTACCAATCAAAAGATATATTTAGCCAATCTGAGATTTTTTGAAAAGTAGGTCAAATATCTAGGTCAAGGTCACGAGGTCAAAAATTATAGTTTTAATGTGTAGAAAGGGCTTGTCACAAGGAATACACATGTGGAATATCCCATAGAGTAGCATCTCATGGTAGTAGCCTAGTAGGGAAGCAAAGAAAGTGGTACAAAGTGATACTTTTGTTTCATTTTAGTCAATTTTCAGGATCTAAACCTTTAGTAAGACTAAAAAACAAATTAAAATTGTTGACAGACTATATATACTTCTTTCTTGAAAAAAAGGCTAATTAATAATAATAAAAATTGATATTGAAACAGAGTGTTTGTGTTTTTTTGTTTTTGTTTTTTGTTTTTTTGCAAACAATACCCTAAAAACCTACCCGCCCGCTGACGCTTAACAAAGAAAAAATAGCAATCCAAGGAATGCTTGTGTCGCCTGCGAAGCGGATTTTTTAAAATTGAAAGTAGGTCAAATATCAAGGACAAGGTAACTAGGTCAAAATTATGGCATGTTTAGAAAGGTCTTTTCATAAGGAATACACATGTGAAATATCAAAGCCCTATCACTAACCAATCAAGAGATATAGCCAATCTTAGATTTTTTGAAAAGTAGGCCAAATATCTAGGTTAAGGTCACGAGGTCAAAAATTATCATATGTGTAGAAAGGTCTTGTCACAAGGAATACACGTGAAATATCAAAGCCCTATCACTTACCAATCAAAAGTTATGGGGTGTGACACCCAAGTGTGTCAGACAGACGGACACAGACAGACAGACACAGACAGACAGACAGACAGACGGACAACGGACAAAGTGATCCCTAAGTGCCTCTGTGCTTCGCAGGCGACACAAAAATTTGGTGTGGTCTAATCTCTAATAGCAAAACTTTCTTGGTCGTTACAGGATAATAGCGGACATATCCAATGTCAAATTAAACTAGTATGTACTTGAAAGTGAATTTCTTTTTACATGTTTAAGATACCGATTTAGAAAGGATTGAGTGACTGAAATAATGCACCTTCTAATATAATAAATATGTAAGCATCTCAAATCAGGATAGATCCGTAGCTCGCACTATGACCATTTAAGAACCAATATTTAATGCATGTTGCTCCTAAAACAAATTAATGCTGATTTCTTGTGTGATTGGGCTTTTCCTATGCATCGATCTTGTAATGAGCAAGAAAATCAATTTTTACAGGAATTCAATGCCATTAGGCACCATAAGTTTAATGTAAAAATCAAATCTCAATAAATACTGTTTAAGAATCAATCACTGTTTACGAATTGGGACATACCATACAGATCGACTTTTGGAAAACGGAGATAGTGGGAGTGAAAGAAAATCAATCCATAAACCCTTTTAGTTATAACATAATGTGAAATCCCACTCCATAAGTCACTTCAAACTTTAAGCGAAGACTCAAAATTTCAACTATGTATTTACTGCAGAAAAAAATTGTCCTTCGTTTAGATTTAGAACCGAGTTACAAAACACTAAAAGCCATTCGCGAATCCAGAAAAAAAAACGTATTTAGAGGGTTTAAAAAAAAGAGGAGGAGGGTTTTGATCAGATTATTTCAATCACGTCAATTATTTTCTATTGCATCGTATCAGATTATTTTCTTATGCTTCGTGGTTAACTTATTGATTGTAAACAAAGGTACAAAATATGAATCGAATTGTAGTTCGTGCAATACTTGTAGAATGGTTAGATATTCAAAAATACTTAAGTAATTCGTAGGTTTTGGACGACTTCCTCTTTTTAATATTCAACAGTTGCCAAAGATGGAGGGGATCGCGGGGTCTCACAGGGGTGAGGTATCATCGCTTGATCACAAACCCTTTCCTCTTACAAACCCTTTCTTCTATATTAAGGGTTTTATATGTAGATATAAAGAAGAAAGGGTTTGTATTGAGAAAAGGGTTTGTGACCAAGCGATGATACCTCACCCCTGTGCGGGGTCTGTATCTACCAGTGATTAATATCTTTCATTCCTGGACGCTAGAAAACATCTTGAATGCCTTTGTATTCCAGATTTCCTATTTGTTATTCTGTCTTTCTCTTAATTTCCCAGAAAACCAATAATTCTCATGAATGTAAATGGATGTGTAATCCCTTATTTGTCCTATGACAACCAAGAAAAGCCATATAAAAATCTGGATGCTTGAATAATGATAGTATGGATTGAGCATACTGTCATCGTCAACGGACAACTCCATATTATATATATGTTTTATCTTGTATATGTTGTATTTTCTTCCTATAATAATTGTTAGACGTTAATTTCATTTTTGTAAATTTCACCTCAAGGAGGCTCCCGGGGGGGGGGGGGGGGGGCGTTGGCAGCATTTTATGCCAAGATGCTGAACTAACATGTTATTTTTTAACTGTTTCGCTCAGGCACTATTACACCCAAAAGCAACGGGGATTGTGAGCATTGATTTGGCAAACTCTCCAGTCGAGCTCCCTCCTGAAAGGAATTGGTTTATAGGTAACCGATCGCTGGATGTTAGAAGTTTGATTTTGGAACTGGAATTCAGGCATACGACCTTGACATTTGATCCCAAAATCAACATGGTACACCATTGGGCGCAATTCTATGAAGTTCCATGAATATACTACCGGTATATATGTAGATGAAATGCATATTCTGTAATGATCCAGAAATTATTTCTTATCTTCCAAGTCCTTTGACCTTGACCTTTGGACCCAAAAAGCAATACCCATGCACATCATCTATGAAGTTTCACGATGATAAGTAAAATACATGAACACGATGACCCCAATATGATCAAGACACAATTATCAACCAGGCTGAGCTCTGTAAAAGAATCAAAGAGCTCTCTAATACAACTAGCACATACTATAGAGCTCTTTAATTCATACTCTGTCGATTGTTGCGATTAGAGAGCTCTTCTATTAAGTTTTTAAGTTTGATTGAATTGATATAGAGCTCTCCGATACAATTATAGTTCTCTATATATAATTAAAGAGCTCATAAATTAGAGATAACTGTTACAGAACCTCAAATAATTTGAAAGCTCTTCTATTCTTTATGTAAATTTAAGAGCTCTCTTTCAGAAGTTGATAACCCTTATTAATTACAGAGCTCCGTAAAAGAATTGAATAGCTCTCCATGAGCTCTCTTATCAGATAGTTGTAACAAGAGCTCTTTAAATGAATAACTCTTTAATTCTTTTAGAGAGCTCTTTAATTCTTTTAGAGAGCTCTTTAATTAATTTATTAGAGAACTCTTTCATTATATTTTTAAATGCTGTGAATTAAAAAGTTCTTTAAAAGAATAAAAGAGCTCTATAGTTATATTGTATAATTTTTATTATAGCATGCATGCAAATAATATATATGGTAATTGGACTTTAATAAGTCAAGGACTTACATACCTTAGTCCTTGAATATGTTTACATGTAATTTTACAAACATATATGTCAATGATACATGTATGAGTGTACATAATATAGCTTGTATATGCATAGTAGACTTCTGTGCATCTGTACAGCTGAATGTATCTATGTATTTCTACAAGAATTTGTGCATGCTCAGAGGCAGGTTTTTTTTATCATGGGGAAAGTGCCTGTGCCTGACCCGGCCGTTTGGAAAATTTTGTGATATTTTGCTGAAATTGGGAAAATTTTTTATACAATTCTCACCACAGTATACATGTAACACTAAAGTATCATTTATTAACACTTCTAATCCATTGATTTGCTTGAACAAACAATGGATGAATGAAAAACTTAAAGAATAATTAGATGCACTTGGAAATAGTACATTTTGTGCTGACTTCCGGGTTTTAAGTTATATTTTCTCAGATGATTTTTTCATAATTCTTCTTTGGGAATTTAAGAGCGATTTTTGGGGAAAAATAGATGAGATTTGGCATTGGGAAGGGGGAACATGGGGGTGGGATGGTAACATCATTTTTCAATTTGAATGATGTACACTTTTCTTTAGCTGTACTGCAATGTCAATGAATTAAAGAAGATCCTGACGATAATGTCAATAAACATCCCGTGCCAATAGTTTGAAAATGTTGTTGCCCCTCTCCAGAGATGTACCCCCCACCCCACTCAAGTAACTACATACCTATCCATTGACTGCAAGAATGAATATATCTAATTTTTTTTTGTTACTTAAGTCGATCAATCTGAATCAGTTCGAATAGGTATTGCAAGTAGACCTAAAATTACCAGTGAAGTTTTGTATTTTGAAATGACTAGCAATACTAGCTAGTACTACTGTCCTATTTACTAAATCAAGAGCATCTTGTAAAGGGGCATTATACAGGATATCGACCCTCTTTCTACATGTGCCTGTGACCAGAAAAACATGCTCTGGACCAGTGGTCGCCCAGGACCAGTTACGGCCTATTGCATTTTAAGGGGACTTAAGTTTAAAATAATGACATGAAAATTTGTCAGCAGTTTTTAACACATATTCTTTACTTGATTATACAAAAATAGTTGCCAGAGTTACCTAATGCTTGACTGCATAGCACAATGTCTTTAATGACAGCCAATTTCTGAAGCTCACTTTTTTCTCAAATTTGTATACTCATGAAGCACCTATACTTTGCTCAATATTAGCTTCTAAAAGCAAAATCACTCAAGCAAATAAAAGTATGTCAAGGTAATTTTATGGAACAGGTAACACTTATACTTTGCTCAATATTAGCTTCTAAAAGCAAAATCACTCAAGCAAATAAAAGTATGTCAAGGTAATTTTATGGAACATGTAACACTTATACTTTGCTCAATATTGGCTTCTAAAAGCAAAATCACTCAAGCAAATAAAAGTATGTCAAGGTAATTTTATGGAACATGTAACACTTATACTTTGCTCAATATTGGCTTCTAAAAGCAAAATCACTCAAGCAAATAAAAGTATGTCAAGGTAATTTTATGGAACATGTAACACTTATACTTTGCTCAATATTGGCTTCTAAAAGCAAAATCACTCAAGCAAATAAAAGTATGTCAAGGTAATTTTATGGAACATGTAACACTTATACTTTGCTCAATATTGGCTTCTAAAAGCAAAATCACTCAAGCAAATAAAAGTATGTCAAGGTAATTTTATGGAACATGTAACACTTATACTTTGCTCAATATTAGCTTCTAAAAGCAAAATCACTCAAGCAAATAAAAGTATGTCAAGGTAATTTTATGGAACATGTAACACTTATACTTTGCTCAATATTGGCTTCTAAAAGCAAAATCACTCAAGCAAATAAAAGTATGTCAAGGTAATTTTATGGAACATGTAACACTTATACTTTGCTCAATATTAGCTTCTAAAAGCAAAATCACTCAAGCAAATAAAAGTATGTCAAGGTAATTTTATGGAACATGTAACACTTATACTTTGCTCAATATTGGCTTCTAAAAGCAAAATCACTCAAGCAAATAAAAGTATGTCAAGGTAATTTTATGGAACATGTAACACTTATACTTTGCTCAATATTAGCTTCTAAAAGCAAAATCACTCAAGCAAATAAAAGTATGTCAAGGTAATTTTATGGAACATGTAACACTTATACTTTGCTCAATATTAGCTTCTAAAAGCAAAATCACTCAAGCAAATAAAAGTATGTCAAGGTAATTTTATGGAACATGTAACACTTATACTTTGCTCAATATTAGCTTCTAAAAGCAAAATCACTCAAGCAAATAAAAGTATGTCAAGGTAATTTTATGGAACATGTAACACTTATACTTTGCTCAATATTAGCTTCTAAAAGCAAAATCACTCAAGCAAATAAAAGTATGTCAAGGTAATTTTATGGAACATGTAACACTTATACTTTGCTCAATATTAGCTTCTAAAAGCAAAATCACTCAAGCAAATAAAAGTATGTCAAGGTAATTTTATGGAACATGTAACACTTATACTTTGCTCAATATTAGCTTCTAAAAGCAAAATCACTCAAGCAAATAAAAGTATGTCAAGGTAATTTTATGGAACATGTAACACTTATACTTTGCTCAATATTAGCTTCTAAAAGCAAAATCACTCAAGCAAATAAAAGTATGTCAAGGTAATTTTATGGAACATGTAACACTTATACTTTGCTCAATATTAGCTTCTAAAAGCAAAATCACTCAAGCAAATAAAAGTATGTCAAGGTAATTTTATGGAACATGTAACACTTATACTTTGCTCAATATTGGCTTCTAAAAGCAAAATCACTCAAGCAAATAAAAGTATGTCAAGGTAATTTTATGGAACATGTAACACTTATACTTTGCTCAATATTAGCTTCTAAAAGCAAAATCACTCAAGCAAATAAAAGTATGTCAAGGTAATTTTATGGAACATGTAACACTTATACTTTGCTCAATATTAGCTTCTAAAAGCAAAATCACTCAAGCAAATAAAGTATGTCAAGGTAATTTTATGAAACATGTAACACTTATACTTTGCTCAATATTAGCTTCTAAAAGCAAAATCACTCAAGCAAATAAAAGTATGTCAAGGTAATTTTATGGAACATGTAACACTTATACTTTGCTCAATATTAGCTTCTAAAAGCAAAATCACTCAAGCAAATAAAAGTATGTCAAGGTAATTTTATGGAACATGTAACACTTATACTTTGCTCAATATTAGCTTCTAAAAGCAAAATCACTCAAGCAAATAAAAGTATGTCAAGGTAATTTTATGGAACATGTAACACTTATACTTTGCTCAATATTAGCTTCTAAAAGCAAAATCACTCAAGCAAATAAAAGTATGTCAAGGTAATTTTATAACGCGAAACTTTTGCGTTATAAAGCAAAACTTTCGCGTTATAACGCGAAACTTACGCATTATAACGCGAACTTTACGCGTTATATCGCGAAACTTTTGCGTAATATCGCGAAGATAAACGTGCAGAAACTGTCGCGTTATATCGCGAAACTTCGCGTTATAACGCGAAACTTAGGCGTTATAATGTGAAATGTTCGCATTACAACGCGAAACTTTCGCGTTATTACGCAAAATTTACGTTTAAATTTAAGTTTCGAGTAATTACGCGTAAGTTTCTATAACGCGTAAGTTTCGCGTTTTAACCTGTTAAGTTCGCAATATAACGCGTAAGTTTCGCGTTATAATGCGTAATTTTCGCGTTATAACGCGAAACCAATAAGTAGGCTATGTAAGATGAATATATGTATGAAATATCAATGGCCTTCCATTGATAGTATAAAAGTTATCTGCGTTCAATTTTCTCGACTTTAAATGAAACATAGGCCAAAAGTTGATGTCAGACTGAGTGCAATTTACAATTTAAAAGTATGGTAAACATGGTAAATGTATTTTGGAGTTACCTGCTCACTCGAGTATAAAGTATGATTCAGATTATCCACACCAGAATTGCAGTAAGCATCCTCGGATACATCACCCATACAAGTTTGGTTGATCTAAGACTAATGATAAGATGGATCTGTCTTGTTTTACTTAAGATGGTCAATCAAGTGTAAAGTATAGGTCATATTCAGCTTCCCTACCATGCATTGCAGGAAGGATCCTCAGATTCATCATTCACACAAATTTGGATGATCTAGGACTTATAATAGACTGGAAATTGACTTGTCCAATTTTACTTAAACTGGTTTTTCAGGCATGCAATATAGGTCAAATGCAGCATACGTACCGCACATTACAGTATGCATCCTTTCTAGAGTAGATGCATAACCAACACAAGTTTGGTTGATTTAGGGCTTTTAAAAGATATGCTGATAAAGGACCTGTCCTATTTCACTTAGCCTGGTTGCTCAAGCGTGAAATATAGGTCCCGTTTTCTTGAGTGCGGACACCAATGCCGTATAACCCCCCCCCCTTCTTCTACGTCAAGGTGAATCTTGCTTGGACCATGTAACTCAATATAAGCTTTCGTACCAATGATGCTCGATTCGTCCCAAAATCTTGTCGCAATTAAAAATCTTAGTATTTAAATACACAAAGGAAGGGGGATGCCCAAAAGTGTTTACTGGGAGACAGCTATGATTGACGTACTACATTTCATACTGATATGTCTGGCAGGGCGTTCGTTCATCACTTTTATATACATTATATCAGATTCAGATACATATGTATCACATGAAAGGTAGTTGGAAATCAACACATTTAAGGCATTTTTTAAGCATTATCGAGAAAACTAAATGGTCTTAAAAATACTAATGTTTCTTCTACTATCGGTTTATGTTTAAAAATACAATCTTCAATCATCAATCATGTTAGATAAGTTCTTGATTGATACTTTGGTTTTATGTTCATTCTGCATAAAAATGATAAATTGAACCCTAAATTTGAGCAATAATTTGATGGATATTACCTAAACTCTAGCTTGAATAGTTCTATTTATTTGACATAAACATTCCTTTCTACTTGTCAGAGAGGATATTCAGCATCAAACGACAGAAAAAGCTATGATTTCAAATGTCAAAAGAAGACAAAAAAATAATGGTTAGGAAATACATGACAATGTAAAAATTCATGAAAAAGTCAGGAAATACATGAAACGCCTGACCAACTTCAGGAATTCCATGTAATGACTGATCGATACAGGCATTACACGAAATCCCTTAAATTTAGGAATCACGTAAAATCTCTGATTACATTTATTCACTATAACATATACATGTATTTTAATATTCCTGAACTCAAGGGATTTCGTGATATGATGTGTATATCTTAAAGTGAATAAGTATAATAAGGGATTTTACGTACTTCCCGAAATTAAGGGATTTTGTGTAATGCCTATATCGATCATTCATAACATGTAGTTATTGGAAATGGCAAGGTATTTCGAGTAAATCTTGACATTTTCTTGAAAATTTAATTACTCTTGTTTTCTGATTGAAATTTCGTCGTATGTATATACATGTACATGTATTTCATAATAATCTTATATATTGTTATTGCTATGAAACTACTCTAGGCTGGGGGTGTCCTGAAGCTCCTACTGGGGCTCCGATTTGAAATCTTTTACATACTGCATACATACAAATTTTCGCGTTATAACGCGAAAGTTTCGCGTAATAACGCGAAAGTTTCGCGTTATAACGCGTAAGTTTCGCGTTATTACGCGTAAGTTTCGTGTTATAACGCGTAAGCTTCACGTTATAACGCGAAAAAATAAATTTCTCAGCTACCACTTGAGCTCAATAGGCTTTCGTAGTCTCAAACCAAAAAAAAAAAAAGTCTGGAAATATATAAATATATAAATGATAGAACTTCTTAACCAAATAACTGCTTTTGAGGTCAGAGTTCAAGGTCAATATGATCATGTCAAATTTGTTGCAATTGTTATGGGTGTATGTATGAAGTATAATGTCCTATCACTTTTACTTTAGGAGATATTTGCTTTTGAAACTTCTTGACCAACTTAATACCAACATCTTAGGTTTATTAAGTATCAAACTGAAAAACCTTTTTTCCTAGTTGGTAAATAGCTCATCAGAGCTAATGTTGATTGTTATAAATTATGTCTGACTTTAAATATATATTATTGATTAATTGATTTACTTGTCTTTAGTCTTCTACACATCCACAATTTTTTTAAAAATCTAAGGTCTTTTTTATCCTAAATACAATACTTTTACCTATCTATCTAAAAATGGGGTGCTCCTTGTACAGAGGAGGGAAGTACAAAGAAAAAAGATGCGCCATATTTTAATGCACTGACATCAACAAGTGATCGCTATTCCTGTAGCATCGTTCCTTGTAGCATTTTTTTGCATTCTCATAATGCATTTAACCCATTATTTACAACTTGAACTTAAATGTCTGTCATCTAATATGTTCTTTTGTCAAATCGTAGTGGTCCTATTTCTTACTGCGCTAGTAACATTGTGCGTTGTTTGGTCCGTGCAGGGTTATCAAGTGCAAAGTTGAAAGCCATAGCAATGAGAGTTGGCTTTGCCAACTCAAAAATGACACCAAACAATCAGGTTAAGATTGATTTCATTGCTCCAAAAGAACGGCATGCATGGAACAAAATATTTCTGTTTAAAGAATTATAGGCTTTAACTGGTACAGCAGTCATGCAAAAAGTGTTCAAGTTTAAGCTCATTTTAAGACGTACACAGTGAGTATATTAACACAATCATGAAATTTTTCCAAGAAAATTCAAAGCAATTTGATAAGCGTAAACCATTTTCATTACATGTATAAAGTTTTAATGAATTATTTTGTTAATTAAAAATTTTATTGAAAAAAACCTTGAAAAATAGGCGGCCACTTGTCCTCGACCACGGACCAGTACTGTACTGTCCTAATCACTAATCCAGAGCACCCTGTTTTACTGGTCACAGGGCAGTGGCGGATTCAGGGGGGTGCGGAGGGGGCATCCGCCCCCGGCACTGACCCAAAATTTTCCACTATTTATTCCCTTTTTTATATGAAAAATTTATTTTTTGATATCACAAATTTATTTTTTGATATCGCAAATTTAATTTTTGATATCAAAAAATTTGTTATATCAAAAAATTTGTGATATCAAAAATTCATTTTTTGATATCACAAAATCGATAATTTGATATAAAAAAATCGAATTTGTGATATGAAAAATTTGATAAGATTTTGTGATATCAAAAATTACAATTTTTGATATCACAAAACTGATTTTTTTTTTTTATATCAAATAATCAAATTTGTGATATCCCAAATTCGAATTTGTGATATCAAAAAATCGATTTGGTGATATCACAAAATATGACGGAATTTGTGATATCAAATTATCGATTTTGTGATATCACAAATTCTATTTTTTGACATTGATATCAAATAATGGATTTTTTGATATCAAAAAACAATTTGTATTAGCCGTATTACTATTTATTCCCTGTTTTTTGATATCAAAAATTGAAATTGTGATATCACAAATTCAATTTATTGATATCACAAATTCGAATTTTTGATATCACAAATTCCGTCATATTTTGTGATATCAAAAAATCGAATTTTTGATATCACAAATTCCATTGTGTGATATCACAAAATTGAATTTGTGATATCACAAATTCGATAATTTGATATCACAAAATAGAATGTGATATCAAAATCGATTTTTGATATCACAAAATATGACGGAATTTGTGATATCAAAAAATCGAACTTGTGATATCACAAATTTCAATTTGTGATATCAAAAAATAGGGAATAAAAAGTAAAACGGCGCCTCATACCATTTTCAGTAACAAAAAATCGCCATAATTCACCCCTTGACCCCCCGGCAATGCTAAGGGGGCGCAGGATCCGCCACTGCACTGCAGGGGGCCAAATTTAGTAATAAGAAAGAAAAAGATCATTATAAATCAATACTGTAGAGTACTGTAGACATTCTTGTTTAAAATGCATGTGTACCAAATTGCCACCAAGGTTACTCATGTACTGAAGACGATCATTTACTCAGGTCCTGTTACTGATTACTGAAGTGGAGAACACGTGCACTTGTTTACATGGAACGTAAATATAATCATTTTACAAAACGAATACTAAATAGAGCGAAGAACCATATTTCGCCGGTGACCATATTTCGCCGTTTTATAGTTAATCGCTTCTCATTGGTTATCGGAAATATTTGTGAAGTTTATTTTTCTATATCCTATCAAATAATATGAATCAAGGCAAAGCCTTTTTGTGCGAGCGGAGAGAAAATAAATATGATTTTAGACTATGACGGTTTATCCTATCTTACTAAACTTTCTGTTTGGTGATTGCCAAAAAAAAAAAAAGGCAGTATAAGGCGAGTGGAAACACAGAGGCATTTGTAAAATTGGTCTAGACCAGCAGATGAACATTTTAAGGGGGGGGGGGGGGGCTTAAAATATGGTTCTTTGTACGTTCCTGTTTGGCCTTGACCGGCAAATATTAGATTAGGTTGAAGGGGGGGGGGGGGGATTCCAGTCAAATTTACAGAAAAATACGAGCAAACACAAAAGGTGTATGATTTTGAAACTTTGTATCAACGATCTAGTTTAAAGAGCTCAGCTAGAACTGGTCAGACCAAGGATTTATAAACAGACCTGGTTATATTTCCTACATGTGATTTTTTTTATTTCAAGCCATTATAATTTTGTTATAAAACGGTTAAATGAAAATAAATAACTCATTGCATATCGCCCAAAAGAAAAAATCCATCTCGCCGATGTCAGATACAATCGTCCAAAGCCTGTTTCATAACATTTCAATAAAGAAAACCACTTTAATATCGGACTTCAAAATTATAATTTTGGAGAAATGTTCGGATGCCTCCAAATATTATCGTAAAATCCGAGAAGTGTTCTGGATTGAGAAACTTAATAACGTGAAGCCATCCGGATTGATCACAAAATCGCCCATGGGAATACTTTGGCCGGTTTATTGACCTTTTTAGAAGCGTTTACGTCAAGCAAAATAGGTCCATTAAAGGAAAATCTTACAACGTCATTTGAAGTGACATTAAGAATTTGGCGCGATGACGTCAATGACGTCATAGAAGCACAGTAAACAAAATACTCAAACGAAGATCTCGGCTTTCCTAAAAAGATTCCGCGGTTTCGCCGAGTTGTCGATGCTATTTCGTAATCTGCTTTACGAAAAATTATGTCAATAAATTTAACTTGTAAACAAAAATTGAGTATAACATATACGTATACTCGGAGTCGAAAAAAAAAATTAAATGGCAATATTCAGCATCTCCGCAGTAACTCTGTCTGCGAGGGGACGAAAGTTTTTGAAAGCATAGTAGTACATTCTCATTCTTTGATTTAGCATATTTTCTCACTAAGGTAAGTGTATACGCGTTACCATAAGGGCGAGCTTCGCTCGCAAAGGCCCTTCGGGCCTTTGCAGCGAGCTCCGCTCGCTATTACCGTAGCCGTCATGTTTTGATAAATTATGAAATCTCCTGCACTATATTTCTGCAAAAAATACCACAAAATGTGGAAAATTTACTGAAAACACCAAATTTTAGACGTAAACATCCATAATTTTGACAAAACCCAAAAGTAGAAAAACATTCTTGTTCGCACCTTTTCTTAAAAGTAGTGGTGATGAAAGATTTCATGAAAAGAAAATCACATTTTTTTCCGTTTTGTGTGCAATTAGATACTTATCAACAAAAACGGCGAAATATGGTCACCCCCGAAAACATGGAAACGAAATATTTTGACGTTTTATAAGGAAACGATTAAATGAATAAAATAAATAAATTTTGAAACATTTCAATCAAGAATAGAGTTAAATTAAATTATAGCAAAGGCAATTATCAATTTGGCCTCCAAGTATTGAAATTTTCTAAGAAATGTACGAAAAATGCGGCGAAATATGGTCACTTGCTCCAATCGGAGGAGGGGAGTGTCACAACGGAGAGTGGAAATATTAATTCAGTAACGAGTTCTTGGTTGTACATTAGTCCATATCCTTGATATTTTTGTTTTAAGTAGATCTAGCCTAAATTTTAGTCTAGATCTTAAAATATCAATTTACTAGATTCTAGATACCATCACCCCCCTCCCCGAAATTCACAACAGCACTTGACGTTTACGTCCATGTTTATAAGTCCTTGCTGTTTCCAAATACTTTGAGACAACAACCACCGAGAAAATTCGTCTGTAAATACTAATTTATTCAATCAAATACGCCTTTAGTTACATACGTTTTGTAAAGCCCATTTTCTCTCTCTCTCTCTCCATATTTAAAAAAAAGTAACGAAATGAATGAAAACTGTATAGAATCTATAGATCTGTAGTATTTGACAAATTTCTATGACTCAAGAACATGTAGTGACAACACAACTATCTACTAGAGTAGGCTTAGTGTTGATACAAACTGGTCTCCTGTTTTATTCGTTTTGTATAAACAAATATGAAACTGATTCATTTCCGGTTTGGGTTGGAGCTGTAGTTCGAGTCAATGCCCTCAAGTTTTTACTGAATTTGTCTCATCTGTGCTGTTTGTAATAGCTGAAATAACTCTTAGTCATGAGGAAAACATAGATTTAAACAATTTCATCGTCTAAGGTCGAGCGATGGACAGGAATTTTCCAATTTCATCTTAGTCTGATGTTGACCGACTTTTGACTTTGTTTTGACATAATCTGTCAGTGCACGTCCGTGCTATCATCTTCTTTCAATTTCACTGGAAACCATCAACAGCATGGCGAAACGTCTCATTTGTAGATCTATTGTGTGAATTATTCTGGTGGTGCGAAAAGATTATGTCTTCAACTGTAGACAGAGGCACAGCAATGGATCATGGTCATTTATTGGAAAAGGAAACAGAAGCCAGATTGAAATTTGAGAAAGCCTGTCAACAAATTGCTTTACTAGATCAGAAGATCAAAGACTTGGAATTCAGATACAAAAGAGCTGTGAAGCGAAAGAAGAATTCATTTCGTTATAATTTACGACTTCGTCTCTCCGTGGTAACAGGAGTGAAAATGATGTATCACCATTATGCCAGCACAAAAGCCGAGGAACTAACAAAGATTAGACGACAAATAAACAATTCTATTCAACGAGCAGAATCTTCTAGAGAAGCTATGAGATCTTTGCGTGAAAGAGAAAGAGAAGTCACTCGTGCAATAGCCGCTGCAGCAGCTTCATTAAACTCGGAACCTTGTTAATTTTAAGTTTGTCATTATACTTTATGCCCGAGTATCTGAGATCAGTGGGCATTCTAGTATTGTTTTTGTCTTGTTTGTTTGTCCGTCCAAATTTTAGATTAATGTTGAATATATATCAATATCATTTCAATAATTTTAAACGAAAGGGATATGTTGATAAGTTGTAATATACTACATTTTGTACATGTATATATGGCTTTCATATATTCCTCAGAACTTTTTGTTTGGTACCAAGATTTGACCTTGTTAAGTTTGTGACCTTGACATTGTTCTGAGTATACTACACTTACACACAGATAGTGTTTCTATTTCAACTGTATTGGTAAATGGATTTTCACATTCATAATATTCTCTTGTAAAACACTGAGTTATTAATTTAGATGTGTTGATAGATCGACAGCTGAGTGAGATCATTGCCTATAATAGGAATAGATGAATCAATGTGTAATACAGTAACACAAACATTTGTGGTATAGTTATACCTGTTTATGATCATTTTTGTCAATGTTTTGTTACTTAAATATTTTAGTGACTACAGATCAAAATTTGTATGTCACAATATGCTATTGTTATGTTGTCAATTAGTTGATGGTCTTTCATGGGCCTTAGAATTCTATTTAAAATTATATTCATGAATTACATTCATGTAATTGGCCTTTTAATTCATTCACGTATACTGTCATTTACTGATTATTTTTAAAAAGTTGCATATACCTACACCATGTACATGTACAATACAAAAATAAGTGATATTTTTGCATATAAAATATATGTTGAAAGTAGCAGATACATTATCAAATGCACAGTCATAGATGTTTTAATACAGAGACATATCCTTTTGCCAAAATTCCTAAAAAAATGATGATTTTTACTTAAGCTTTATAGAAATCCCAACACAAGTATGATAAGAAATGAGACCATAATATAAAGTAGTATTCATGAATTAAATTTACAATTAATTTTTTAATTGATTTCACATACAAGGTGTGTGGTTTTTTTTTTTTTTATTACCAAGTAAATTGATGATTTGGAATATTAATGTTTAGTTTGTATTTGAAAAAAAATATTTTTACATACTTAATAGACAAGTTATTCCTGCTATAAAGGACAATAATAGGGCTAGCCTTACAATTTCAATATTGGAATGTAACAAGCTGGTCATCATCTTTGACTTAATTTAATCCTTACTTTCTGTAAAGTGTAAAATAACTCATACTGGCCATACATGTAGTATGTTCATATTCATTTAAGTTCTATTTCGTGATAAAGTAAGTAATCAAATTGTGTACATGTACATGTATTTTTGATTCAAAGATACAAACATTTTCTGCGATACTTATGTATAAGTTCTTCACTGATGAACTTGACCGTAACGATTGTCTTTTGTTTTTAAATGTGTCAGAATTGATGCAGGTATTTTTGCTGTTGTTGTAGTGCATCAGTGCTTCACAAACATCCCTTGTTTTTCATTATTTTTCCAACATTTTAACATCAAATTGATGTACACGTATTTTAATATGTGGAATGAACTCTTGTAGAATACATTGAGACATGCTCTAGTTACTGCATGATTATTGTCTTCATTTTTCTGTTACATGTGTCACAAGGTGATATTAAAACGTGGAAAATTCAAATAATAATTTCTTTTCTGATTCAGAAAAATGATCAAAAGGTCACATACTAGTACAGTGGTACCAGTACATGTACATGCATGTATAGTCTAGGTGCCATTCAAGAAACCCAAAAATTTGTTACGCACAAAATGTTTTTGCATGAAAGTGTTGTCAATACCCTCTTATTTGATAATCCGGCTGATGCCACTCTGGCATCCTTGGGCATTTCGAAATTTTGGGGTAAAATGGAATTTTTCGAAGAAAACCCGTTGAAAATAGGAAAAATTCAACTACTTTTTCCATGCTGCAGCTAGATCAACAAAATTGGTACCAAAAGAACGACAATTTTATTGTCTTTAAGTCTCAAGCTTAATTTACCAATTTACTTGTCCATAAGATGGGGGAAAACTATGGATTTTCGATGAAAAATCGTTGAAAATTGGGAAAACACCATATCTTTTTTTATTCTGTAGCTAAATAAACAATTTTGGTACCAAACGCAAAATAAATTTATTGCCTTTCATTTTAATTAATACAGAAGTCAGATTTGCAATATGCTGGTACGAAAAATTGGGAAAAACAACTACTCTTTGATGAAAAATCGCTGAAAATTTGCAAAATGCAATGACTTTTTCAAACTGTAGTTAGTATGAGGTTCTGCAATTATGGTACCAAATTAAAGGTTTTTGTTATTGTCTTTTAATCTGAATAAATATTCAGCAACTTGCTCATAAATAAAATGGGTGAAGAACAATGAGGGAGAAAACTTTGATTTTTGAAGGGTTTTTTTTTCCATACAAAGTTGGGACTTTGAAAAATGCAAAACATTTAGAGAAAATCTAGAACAAAGATATAAGTATTCAATTCAACAGTTAAAAAAAACCCAATTTACTAGTACATGGAGTCTTATAGCAAGCTTTTGAAAGATGTGGGTGAAATTAGACGCATTGTTCAAAAGGAATCGGTTACTGTCTATGATACATAACGTGCATGTCTTGTCCACTCTGTTAATTAATCTGCTTTTAAATTATGCTAATGAATTTGAAGACGTTTAACATTTGTACCACTCGGTGAGTGTCACTGCCGGTGGACCAGGAGTCCCCGAGGATACATGTAGCCAAGTTTGATCAATTTCGGTTGGTCGTTTCTTCAAATCGTAATCCAGGATAACCACACCTTCTGCTATTTCCGTGGCAGATGGCCGTCCTAAGTCGGCACCGGTTGCTCGTTGGTTTATGTGTAGTCCTTTGTGTTTGATGTTTCTGTGTTGTGCGTTGACGTTCCTTGTCCCTTATGCATCTCTTTCTGTGCTTGTCTGCTTTGTGTTTTTGCATAGGGGGTTTTGCTAAGGGTGCTGCAACCTGCTGTTGTTGGAAATCCCCTCCTTTGTTTCAAACGCATTCGAAAATTTCTGTTTACAAAATTGTCACAAATTTCTGAAACCTGGGTCCTGTAGCATCATATCCTAGTCATCTGGCTACGTCTTATATTTTGGACATAGTTATCACACATTTTGGCCATATTTCATTGTTTGGATTGAGGATCAATGACGAGGGTTAAATATCCGAAACGTGCATGTCTAGTCCACGCTGTTAATTAATCTGCTTTTAAATGATGCTAATGAATTTGAAGATGTTTAACATAGATGATTTCTGCCAGGGTTGTGAAGTTGTTTTCAATCATTGAAGTGGATCTTAAAGACCTGCTTAGAGGTGACATTGTTCAATGTTAAAAAGATTACTTCAGTTTTGCAACTTCGAAATATGTTCTTAAAATAAGCTCCAGGTTATCTATTCGACAAGAATGCCTAGGAGCTGATGATCGATTGATGTATGCAGGGCTCTGGTGTATCAACTGACCATTAAATGGCAGAATTAATACCTTGATTGTTTCTGATCATATAATTCTAAAAATAACTAAACACTTCAGATGTTCAATGATAAGTGTTCCAGTTATCTACCTTCTTGAAGAAAGTTTTAAACCAATTTTAATGCACCTGACACGTGTTTCGGATAGAAAAATCCTCATTTGTGATGCTTTCAATTAAAGTGACTTCATGGCACAGCCAAAATCCTCTCCAGCAGCTCCCCTGGCCCTATTTTCTGAACTTGAAATTGCTAATACTTTGCAGAGAGCAAATTTAAATGATATTCAATTGACTCCTTCTTACGATCACAATGACATAAAAGATTCAGTCAAGAAAGCTACATCTCATGAAATGAAGTGCAACTGATTGATATTACATGTACTTGCAATCATTTGATCGAGAAAGCAATCTGATTGATTAAGAACTCGCATTCTACACATTATTCTAAAGATGTAGGTATTGCGAACAGATCATGGTGATGGATACTATCAACATATGATGGTATAGGAGAGACAAAGGTTGTTCTGTGGGGAATCTTTTGAAGTGGTGTTCCGTGTCAAATTTGAGAGAAGTTAATTCAGATATTGAAAAGATGGTGACTGAGGCCATGGTATTCATAAAAAATTACTATGGTTTAGAGGTCAGGTCCAGTGTACGATTGAATGAAATGGGCTATAAGAGAAAGGAGGGGATCTCCAACAACACTAGGTTGCAGCACCCACAGCAAAATCCCAAAACACCCACGCAAAAAAACACAGAGCAGACACCCACAGAAAGAGACGCAAAAAGGGACAAGGAACACCAACTCAGATCATAGAAACATGAAACATTAAAGACTAAACATAAACCAACGATACCAATGGACAACCGGTGCCGACTTCGGACGGCCATCCGCCACGTAAATAGCAGACGGTGTGGTTATCCTGGATTACGTGCGCACAACCCTCCCACTATTCCGATTTCCCAGAGGTCTCGAAGAACGCACAATTATGGTGTAAAACAACCTCCTCACAGAGTTCAAAACTCTTGGATGACCATTACCACCAACTTTATTAATTGAAGAATCTCGATAAAATGTCAAGAAAAACGAAATATTTTAGCCATGCATAAGGAAACATTCTTAAGATGCAGTTCAATCAAACCTGGATCTGCTGAAAGAACTAAATTTAAGATAAATGTTGAGACCTATTGTGATAATATTTTGCCAATTGCGTCTGAACCTCTATCTGTTATCCTGTTGATTTGTTGTAGTCGCACATGAAATCTGAGCTGTGTAACAAACAGATGTGACAAATTCTGTGCTCAATTTTCTTTAATTCTGTAAATGTTTTGGAGTAGAAAATTGTCAGAGTACGATGCAAAGGAGGCATTTTGATCAACCATGTAAGAGGGGTTCTTTGTTGTTAGAAGTAGTTGCACACAAGAATTACAATTGCATGTTGATGACAAAAACAAGGCAATAAGAAAAGAGGTAATCTCCAACAAAACTGGGTTACACATCAAAACACCTCAAGTAACAATACAGAGAAGACAAACACAGAAAGAGAAACCAAACGGGCAGGGAACAGCAAACACGACATCAAACATCAAATAAGCAATGTATGAATTATGCAATTAAAATGGAACATTCTTTTCGTGAAATGATGTGTGATATTGTAAGATGATGCTAGGACATTTATACTATTTGGAATGATTTATCTAGAGTAGAATAAAGGGTAATAAGAGAGTGCAAATCTAAAACTATTAATATGCAATCATTTTGATACGAAAATTGTTGTTTTAGAATTTCTTTAAACCGATTTTTTTTTACAATTTTAAACATGTTTTCAGCAAAAACAAAACAAAACAAGAAGATTCAATTTGCTTGAGTGGAATTCTGAATTTGAAGCAAGTTTTCCTAACTACAGCATGGAAAAAACATTGCAATATCCCAATTTTCAGCGATTTTTCATTCAAAATTCATTCTTGTCCCCATTTTCGTACTTGCAAATTGCTAATATGATATTTAAAACGAAAGGCTATACATTTATTGTGCGTTTGGTACAAAAACTGTTGTTTTATCTACGGTATAAAAAAAGATATGACATATTCCCAATTTTCAACGGTTTTTCATCGAAAATCCATAGTTTTCCCCATTTTATGGACGAGTAAATTGATAATATGAGCTTGTGACTTAAAGGCAATGGCATTGCTGTTCTTTTGATACCAAATTTGTTGTTCTAGCTACAACATGGACAAAGTAATTGCGTTTTTCCAATTTTCAACGGTTTTCGTTGAAAAATGACCTTTTTTCCCCAAAATGTCGAAATGCCCAAGGATGCGAGAGTGGCATCCGCCGGATTATCAAAGTAGAGGGTATTAACATCACTTTCATGCAAAAACATTTTGTGCGTAACATTTTTTTGGGTTCACCCCAAAATAGCCATTTGGCAACTAGACTAGTATGATTGAGTTTGTAACAGGTATCGCTTGTGTGTACATGCACATACAGGTAACAGCAGACATCGCGAAAGTTTTTACAACTTACCAGACATTTTTGAACTTTTGTAGAAATTCAAACATGTTTATTAAGAAAAAAATGAAATATTTTACCAGACCGAAGCAAATTTTACCAGATTTGTCTGGTATGTCTGGTGACTTTCGGATTGACTGTAACAGGTGTCCTTGCTGATTTTACTGTATGTGGAGCTCGTATCAAATGATTAGATTTGTGTATGGTATGTGGATGTACAATCTGAATTGCTTTTCATCCATTGGTTCTTTTACCAAACTGGTATAAAACACCGCTAAAGACGGTATGGCCGGATTGCAAAGTAAGTTTTTGTCACTAACTGGGTTACATGTAAGGTGAATAGGTCAAATAATACAGCATAAATTGAAAGGTTTTGTCAGAGGCAACCTACATGTATGAAATAAAGTTTCTACTGCATACAGTTCCAAAGATTTTGCCTCAACCAGAAACTTTAACCAAAATATTTAACTAGGTCAAAGTCCAAGGTCAAGGTCACTAGGTCAAATGTAATGGCATAAATTGAAAGGTCTTGTGATGGGCAAGCTTCATGTATAATATAAAGTTTCTACTGCATATATAGTTACTTAGATTTTGCCTCAACCAGAAACTTTAACCAAAATATTTAACTAGGTCAAAGTCCAAGGTCAAGGTCACTAGGTCAAATGTAATGGCATAAATTGAAAGGTCTTGTGATGGGCAAGCTTCATGTATAATATAAAGTTTCTACTGCATATATAGTTACTTAGATTTTGCCTCAACCAGAAACTTTAACCAAAATATTTAACTAGGTCAAAGTCCAAGGTCAAGGTCACTAGGTCAAATGTAATGGCATAAATTGAAAGGTCTTGTGATGGGCAAGCTTCATGTATAATATAAAGTTTCTACTGCATATATAGTTACTTAGATTTTGCCTCAACCAGAAACTTTAACCAAAATATTTAACTAGGTCAAAGTCCAAGGTCAAGGTCAATAAGTCAAATGTTACGGCATAAATTGAAAGGTCTTGTGATGAGCAAGCTTCATGTATAATATAAAGTTTCTACTGCATATAGTTACTTAGATTTTGCCTCAACCACAAACTTTAACCAAAATCTTTAACTAGGTCAAGGTCACTAGGTCAAATGTTATGGCATAAATTGAAAGGTCTTGTCATGGGCAAGCTTCATGTATAATATAAAGTTTCTACTGCGTATGGTTCCTTAGATTTTGCCTCAACCAGAAACTTTAACCAAAATGTTGACGGCAGATGGACGGACATCGTCAATCTATGGGCCGGAATTGCTTTGCAATCCGGCCAAAAATCTATAAATGGTGTTCTTCATGCAAGATTTATATGAAGTGATTTCCAAAAGCCTTTACTAAGAAACTTTGATGCCACTGAAAAACTAGTACATGCGATACATAAAACACCGCTAAAGACGGTATGGCCGGATTGCAAAGTAAGTTTTTGTCACCAACTGGGTCAAGGTCAATAGGTCAAATAATACAGCATAAATTGAAAGGTTTTGTCAGAGGCAACCTACATGTATAAAATAAAGTTTCTACTGCATACAGTTCCATAGATTTTGCTTAAACCAGGAACTTTAACCAAAATCCTTAACTAGGTCAAAGTCCAAGGTCAAGGTCACTAGGTCAAATGTTACGGCATAAATTGAAAGGTCTTGTCATGGGCGAGCTTCATTAATAATATAAAGTTTCCACTGCATACAGTACCATAGATTTTGCTTAAACCAGGAACTTTAATCAAAATCTTTGAGTAGGTCAAAGTCGAAGGTCAAGGTCACTAGGTCAAATGTTACGGCATAAATTGAAAGGTCTTGTCATGGGCAAGCTTCATGTATAATATAAAGTTTCTACTGCATATAGTAACTTAGATTTTGCCTCAACCAGAAACTTTAACCAAAATCTTTAACTAGGTCAAAGTCCAAGGTCAAGGTCACTAGGTCAAATGTTACGGCATAAATTGAAAAGTCTTGTCATGGGCAAGCTTCATGTATAATATAAAGTTTCTACTGCATATAGTTACTTAGATTTTGCCTCAACCAGAAACTTTAACCAAAATGTTTAACTAGGTCAAAGTCCAAGGTCAAGGTCACTAGGTCAAATGTTATGGCATAAATTGAAAGGTCTTGTGATGGGCAAGCTTCATGTATAATATAAAGTTTCTACTGCATATAGTTCCTTAGATTTTGCCTCAACCAGAAACCTTAACCAAAATGTTGACGGCAGACGGACGGACAGACTGACGGACGGACATCGTCAATCTATAGACCGGAATTGCTTTGCAATCCGGCCAAAAATCAATAATGGTACTATCCTGCCTCACAAATTGAATAATTAGAAATTGATGACAAGCCTTTGTGTACCTTATTATGAAATTTAATGAACTTTCAATTCATTGCTTGCACTTGAAGCAATAATTTGTTCAACCTTGCTTTATTGACCTTGAGGCTTGACCTTATCAATTGACCAATATGTATCATCCGAGAATTATCACCAGAATAGATTACCATCATATAATCGATAAAAATGACCATATGATAGGCCTAAAATAAACTCATATTAAGTAGATTTAGACAGTATTTATTTGTCAAAGACGATTCCCGTGGAACATATCATTTGCGTATCAAGTCATACGCCACAGTGAGTCCAGGTGCATCTAAAATGTCGACAAAAATAGGATTAGGCCATACCAAATTCTAAAAACGTTCTTTGGATTTTCATGTGAAAAAAAGGGTGCGATCGGGCGAAAATATAATTATTTTCGTATTTTTAAGTATTGCAGTTTTTAAGGTGCGGGCGAGTAAAATAATTTCATTTTTCATATAGGTTACCCCAGTAATACATTTCTGATGTTTTTCGTACTCAAAAAGGAATCCCCATAGAAATCTTGTGACTAGGAAGCCTGACACATAGCTCTACGGAAAAGATTTTCGAACACCCCCCCCCTCCTTGACTTTCGATGGGACAACAAATTTGGATCCAAAATAATTTTTTAAACACAAGAAGTATCATTTTCTTCGAAATTTGTACAATCTCAGACTTCTAGAAGCTTTAAGATTTGCAGAAGTCAGAACCGACCCTAAAAAAAAATCTTGAGCCAGAAATTTCGTGGTGCGGGCGAGCATTTTATTTTTAGCTCTACTGGTCTCAGACCAGTCGAGCTTATGCGATCACCCTTTGTCCGGCGTCCGTCCGTCTGTCCGTCTGTCCGTAAACAATTCTTGTCCGGACAACTCCTCTGAAACTGTAAGAGATAGAAAGTTAATTCTTTTTGCATTTTACTTGGACCATTGTCTAGTTGTGCACCTGACATTTAGTTTCACTCCCTGACCCCCAGGGTCTTAGAAATGGGCGTGGTCATTAAATTCTATGTAATCTTGTCCGGACAACTCCTCAGAAACTGTTAGAGATAGAAAGTTAATTCTTTTTGCATTTTACTTGGTCCATGGTCTAGTTGTGCACCTGACATTTAGTTTCAGTCCCTGACCCCCAGGGTCTTAGAAAATGGGCGTGGTCATTAAATTCTATGTAATCTTGTCTGGACAACTCCTCTGACACTATAAATGATGGAGACTTAATTTTTTTTGCAATATGATGGGTCTGTGGTCTTGTTGTGCACCTGATATTTTGTTTGAGCCCCTTACCCCCAGGGTCTTAGAAATGGGTGTGGTCATTTTCTCCTATATAACTCTATGTAATCTTGTGTTGGCAACTCCTCTGACACTATAAATGATGGAGACTTAAATCTTTTTGCAATATGATGGGTCTGTGGTCTTATTGTGCACCTGATATTTTGTTTGAGCCCCCTGACCCCCAGGGTCTTAGAAATGGGTGTGGTCATTTTCTCCTATATAACTCTATGTAATCTTGTGTTCGCAACTCCTCTGACTTTATAAATGATGGAGACTTAATTCTTTTTGCAATATGATGGGTCTGTAGTCTCATTGTGCACCTGATATTTTGTTTGAGCCCCTGACCCCCAGGGTCTTAGAAATGGGTGTGGTCATTTTCTCCTATATAACTCTATGTAATCTTGTGTTCGCAACTCCTCTGACTTTTTAAATGATGGAGACTTAATTCTTCTTGCAATATGATTGGTCTGTAGTCTCATTGTGCACCTGATATTTTGTTTGAGCCCCTGACCCCCAGGTTCTAAGAAATGGGTGTGGTCATTTTCTCCTATATAACTCTATATAATCTGTGCTCGCAACTCCTCTGACAATATAAATGATGAAGACTTAATTCTTTTTGCAGTATGATGGGTCTGTGATCTTGTTGTGCACCTGATATTTTGTTTGAGCCCCTGACCCCCAGGGTCTTAGAAATGGGTGTGGTCATTTTCTCCTAAACAACTCTATGTAATCTTGTGTTCGCAACTCCTCTGACACCATAAATGATGGAGACTTAATTCTTTCTGCAATGTGATGGGTCTGTGGTCTGGTTGTGCTGATATTTTGTTTGAGCCCCTGACCCCCAGGGTCATAGAAATGGGTGTGGTCATTTTCTCCTATATAACTCTATGTAATCTTGTGCTCACAACTCCTCTGACTAAATTCTTATTGCAATATTATGGGTCTCTGGTCTAGTTGTGCACCTGTTTTTATGTTTTAGCCCCAGACCCTTAGGGTCTCAGAAATGGGTGTGGTCATTTTTCCTATATAAGTAAATGTAATCTTGTGCTTGTAACCCCTCTGACACTATAAATGATGTAGAATTAATTCTTTTTGCAATGATTGGTCTGTGGCATAGATGTGCACCTGATATTTTGTTTAGCCTTATACCCCTAGGGTCTTTGAAAATGGGTGTGGTAATTTTTCCTATATAGTTGTGCTCTCTTCTCGTTTAAAGCTATTTACACTGCCATCCATAAATTAGTATACACTATTTCTGTTCGTGTTGCTGTCAGAAACAGAACAATTTCGAATCTATTGCTGTATAACTCTGAAGATGAACCTTATAGAAATCATTTGTAATAAACTTGACCCAAATATTTGCATTTTTTGAATTTTCATTCTTTTTTATATAAAAATGACAATTTTTGAAAAAAAATTGTGCTGATGAAAAAAGAATCTTTTTACATTTTTGTTATCACAATTAATAATATAAATTTATGTGAAGCCAATTATTGTTATTCTTTCAAGTTCAGAATGGAAAAATTTGGATAAATCTATAAAGAATTTAGAATGATTTCCTTGTTTGTATAGTTATTTATGGATGGCAGTGTATGATGGAGAGTTAATTCTTTATCCAAGTCTTGATGTGTCATTGGTAGTTCATTTGAGCTAGCAGTCCTTGGCCCCTAGGATCTTGGAAAATGGGTGTGACATTCTTTTTAGAAATACTTTATCTCGGATATTATGAATTATATGAGTGCTATTATAGTTGCAGTATAATGGATATGTAGTTTTGTCATGCTACTTATAATTTGTTAGAGCGCCTGCTCCCTATGGTCTTGGTTAAAAAAAAAAAGGAAATTGATGTTTTAGAAAAAACAACCAGGAGAGCTACAGTCTCGTCAGAGACTTCTGGTTATAATATTATTTTTTGAATTTTGAAAAATATGGTGCGGGAAATCCAAAGAACATTTGATTAATTTGGTATGGCCTTGTGATAATATATTTTATGAATTAGCTACAGAATACGGGTCTTAAGTTCTTTCTGAATCTGAATAAAAGCAATGAAACAAATATCCTGCTTTACATGCCCATGACACATTGATCTTTAGGCCCTGCAACAGTTTTGAGTAAAAGGAGATGTCGACGCTGTAGAATTGAAAGGTCGTAAGTGCAATTTGCAAATTTTTCAGGAGAGAGATAAAACTTTTACATTGCTATCTTGTAATCCAAGAGAAAAAAAGAAACCATAGAAAATTTGCATTTGGGTATATAAACAAAAGGCAACATGTTTTTCCACAAAAATTTCAATATAAATACAAAAACAAAAGTCTATTATTTCCTTTATAAGACATTGGGATATGAAAGGTCGTAATTAACACTTATGACCTTTAAGAGTTAAAATTTAGGCAAATTATGGGTTGTATCTGACACATACGACCTTTCATATGTAGGTTTTTTAATCCGTTACCATGGTTACAGACAGGATATCATTATGAAACTTCACAGGAAGATGGGAAATTACATGACCTATCTGTTCATAGCAAAAAGTCAAACATAGGTAATCACAGATTACAAAGCTCACCTCATGACAGCAAAATTCAATTCAAACATATTTCTTAGTACATGTATATAGGCTTTTAAAGGCAAAACCACTCAAGCAGATACATCCAATATGCAAGTTTGGTACATGTATCACTTATACTTTGCTCAATATTGGCTTTTATAGGCAAAATCACTCAAGCGGAAAAAGTAGGTCGAGGTCATTTTATGAAAGATTGATCAAAGATACATCCAATATGCAAGTTTGGTACATGTATCACTTATACTTTGCTCAATATTGGCTTTTAAAGGCAAAATCACTCAAGCGGAAAAAGTAGGTCAAGGTCATTTTATGAAAGTTTGATCAAAGATACATCCAATATGCAAGTTTGGTACATGTATCACTTATACTTTGCTCAATATTGGCTTTTAAAGGCAAAATCACTCAAGCGGAAAAAGTAGGTCGAGGTCATTTTATGAAAGTTTGATCAAAGATACATCTAATATGCAAGTTTGGAACATCTAGCACTTATACTTTGCTCAATATTGGCTTTTAAAGGCAAAATCACTCAAGCGGAAAAAGTAGGTCAAGGTCATTTTATGAAAGTTTGATCAAAGATACATCCAATATGCAAGTTTGGTACATGTAGCACTTATACTTTGCTCAATATTGGCTTTTAAAAGAGAAATCACTCAAGTGGAAAAAGTAGGTCAGATGCTGCATCCGATGCATGGGTCCATCTCGGCATCCAAAGATGAATCACTTGTGCAAGTTTGGTTACTGTAGCATTAGTACTTTGTTAGATACTGAGCTACCCCAAACTTCTTATCCAAATCACTCAAGCGTAAAATGTAGGTCAGATGCTGCATCCGGTGCATGGGTTCACCTCAGCATCCAAAGATGAATCACTTATGCAAGTTTGGTTACTGTAGCATCAGTACTTTGTCAGATACTGAGCTACCCCAAACTTCTTAACCAAGTTACTCAAGCGGAAAATGTATGTCAGATGCTGCATCCGATGCATGGGTTCACCTCAGCATCCAAAGATGAATCACTTGTGCAAGTTTGGTTACTGTAGCATCAGTACTTTGCCAGATACTGAGCTACCCCAAACTTCTTAACCAAGTCACTCAAGCGGAAAATGTAGGTCAGATGCTGCATCCGATGCATGGGTTCACCTCAGCATCCAAAGATGAATCACTTGTGCCAGTTTGGTTACTGTAGCATTAGTACTTTGTCAGATACTGAGCTACCCCAAACTTCTTAACCAAGTCACTCAAGCGGAAAATGTAGGTCAGATGCTGCATCCGATGCATGGGTTCACCTCAGCATCCAAAGATGAATCACTTGTGCCAGTTTGGTTATTGTAGCATCAGTACTTTGTCAGATACTGAGCTACCCCAAACTTCTTAACCAAGTCACTCAAGCGGAAAATGAAGGTCAGATGCTGCATACGATGCATGGGTTCACCTCAGCATCCAAAGATGAATCACTTGTGCCAGTTTGGTTACTGTAGCATTAGTACTTTGTCAGATACTGAGCTACCCCAAACTTCTTAACCAAGTCTCTCAAGCGGAAAATGTAGGTCAGATGCTGCATCCGATGCATGGGTTCACCTCAGCATCCAAAGATGAATCACTTGTGCCAGTTTGGTTACTGTAGCATTAGTACTTTGTCAGATACTGAGCTACCCCAAACTTCTTAACCAGACGCGGACGCGGACGCGGACGTGTGGGGTTATAGCATAAGCTCACTCAACTTCGTCGAGGTGAGCTAAAAAGGTCGTATGTGTTACTTACAACCTTTCAATTCTACAGCATCCATGTGTCTTTGACATTAATTTGATAGGAACACCTTTTGATAAGAATCCACATCTCCACATTTGGTTTGAATACTTTTAAGAAAATCAACACGTGGTAAAGTCTTCTTTCCATATCAATGACATTAACTATCAATACCTTTCTTTATGATGATTTCCCTCTGATGTTTATCAGATTTCCTTTATCTTTAATCCTTATTGTTTCACTACTGGTACTGTATTTTCAATATGACAGTTGGGCCTCTTTTCAAGTAATTTCCATTTTTTTTCTCACTGAGAAAATGGGTATCCTTGCATTCAAACTTGATTAGATAGGTTGATTCTTAAATAAGATATCTGAATACTGAAAGTGTGATGGAAGAATGGAATAATAGAATCTATCACTGGGTGTGAGCATTGACAAGGAAATCCAACCCGAGTGTCTGGGATTTGCTTGTACCGTGACGAGGCTTGTGATTGCAGGATGGAAAAGCTCTTAATGTATGTGTCCTTATATGATGGCTGCATAAAGATGCCGTACAGATAATGTAATAATTATCAAAGAACTACTGCAACTTATAAATGCATTTATTTGACTTTAACAATTCATGGCTGACTTTGCCTTTAACTAAAATATAAACAACAAATTGAGCATGAATGATGAATATTTACAGCGTACTTGTATGATGACAGCATGAATTCAGCTAGATTGATGAGATGAGATTGATTTATGTAGAAATAAAAACGATGTTCTCTTGGAAAAACAATAGGTCAATAATTACATGTACCTCTAAAATTCTATTCTTCCATGTTTCATATTTGATTTTTGAAATTTTGAAATCAACAATACAAGTAAAACAGATGTCTTAGTGAAACATGAATCCCCCCCCCCCCCAGGCATCTTTGTCAGTATGACAGCTGTTATTGAAAAAGTAGGTCATACTACAATACATGTACAAGGTCAAGGGCAAATTTTTTGTTACAATGAAAAGGTCAAGGTGAAAAAAATTGGTTCAAATAGAAATAAAAAAAAAATGGTTCCAATAGAAATGTGTTGTGCAATGGTTCAAATGAGAAATATGAAAGCCCTATCACTTACCAATATAGAGTTCTTATGACCAAGGTTAAATATCTTGCAGGCAAACATACATGTATCTGTACAAACAAACATGCCAAATACTACATACCCCAAATCTCCCTATTACAGGGGCATACAAATAAACGTTCCTAAGTATATATATATACCTCAAAATCTCCCTATTACAGGGGCATAAAAATAAACGTTCCTAAGTACATGTATATACCATATGGGACTTCAGTTGTAGATAAGGAATGCCTTAATATAAACAATTAGTTGTAATAGTTGTAATTTTTGATATTGAATAACAAAATATATAACAATCATCATGTGTTCATCGATCGTCATGAACTGGGCTACAGTTACTAACTTGACTACAGTAACTAACTCTACTGAGCTCATAGAAATAAGATACAGCTAGGTAGCTCTTACATACATGTATATTCGATATAACACATCTCTGAGTATATCTAAAGCAGAAATTTGTACAATTTACTGTATAAGCAGAATAATTCGCTGGTACTTTCTTTCGCGGTTTTGTAAAAGTAAACCTTTTCGGTGGGACAAAAATTTGCGGATCCATTCCTGCTTCAATTCATTTATGCATTTGGAATTTTTTTTCACTGGTTCAAACTTTCGCTGTACGAAGCTGGCCGCGAAAGTAGCGAAGGTTAATACACGGCGAATGATTCTACGTATACAGTTATCATTACTCAGTTCACTAGGGAGTCATGCCACTGTTAAGATCTTTCCTACTTGAACATAAAAATATCTACAATCATTCTTGCAGGCCAGCAGTCCTTTGTATGTCCAAAATGGATCTACTTCTCTTAAGAATCTCCTGTTACATGAATATTAATCATAATTGTTCATTCTTTCTTAAGCTAATAGATATTCAAGGTCTTGCTTGAACATTTATTTTCAAATGGAATCAAGTAGATTTTGGTTGCACTAATGGTAAAGTTTGTGCAAAAATAAGTGCATATATAGAAAGGACAGTAACAATGGCAAATGCGTGATAGTTCATATACTGTAAATGAGGAAATTTTTCCCATGGGGGTAACTTTTGCGTTTTTCGTGAATCGATAGACATCACAAAAAAATCCCCGCTGCATTCTCACAATGGGAAAGACTTTTATCGCGAGTATTTCCCCCACGCGTAAAATCTTGATGTTAGAATTGCAAAATTTTCCCCCAGCGAAAATAACCACGTTTACAAATACATGTATACCAATGAGCTTTGGAAAAAAATGTTTTACAAACTACAACAGAATCATTATTTTGTCATCAAAACTTCAAGGCAAGATGTGATTATGATTATCATAGTATGGACATTACCAATACGATATTGAGTATTTGCGGAAAACAGAGTTATTTCCCATTTGAGACATTACCTGACGTAAAACCATTATGATGTCATGAGAATGGTATGCTAACGTCAATTTTATACCGTCATTTCCCAGAGTTTATTGTCCGTTTCCATAGAATTATATGACGTCACAATAAGTCTACGTCAGATACTGTCTCAAAGGGGAAGCAACTCTTGTTTTTGAAAACAGCGAATAAGAAGCATGTAGATTTTTATTGAACATGTGCAAGGCTATCTAATTGTTTTAGATATGATCTTTTACTCCAAAACAGAGACAAGCTAAAATTGCAAACTTTACGCTACTAAGAAAAACACTCAACATATTTACACAAGTCATTTTTTTCAAGCACCATTTGTGAAAGACGGGTTCTGAAAACTCTTTGTAACGAACACATAAACTTTTGCATATTGATAACAACCAAAGCAATTCATCGTTATGAAACAGCGTCCAGCTATAACAGTGGAAATGTTAAGATTAAGTACAATAATAATTGAAATACAATTAAGTGCAAATCGAACTTTCTTTGCTGGGGATATAACCAAATAAATCTTACGGAAGCTCCATTGAACTACAATAAAATCTTGAAGAGGAAAAAAAAAAGATATCTTACTAGAGTTATAACAAAAATCTAATCTAAGATTTCCATCAGTGAGTAATAGTGAATCACAAGTTACTGTCCATGTAAATGCAGCACTGTTTTTGCCTTATAAAATTGCGTAATTTGAGACAAATATTTGTATCATAATTAATCAAGACTAAATCACAGTGAAAGCTTGGTCTACGCTGTTTGAACCTTGTCAAATAATTTGAATTTAATCAGAACTATTCTTCATAAAGGTGACTATATGGATCAGAAGCACCATCTGACACATGATATGTAAGAATGCATATTAATTTCTGGTCCAGATTTGCTTTGTTTCACTACTGTTTTAATAGGTCAGAACATAAAAACAATATAACATCTGAATGAAATCGCAACATAAAAATATAAAGTTACATCATGAGATTCATTGGCTCCAATAAAAAAACTCAAAAGAATTCATTATTCATACATGTATAACTGACTTGGTCTGATTGTGCACAACTCAGACAAAAGATGTGGTTAAGGAGCTGTTAAGATAAGGGCCGTATTTAGCCCTGAATCCCGTGACTTATTTCTTCCGCATGGCGAATCGTACACAGAAAAACATGAATCATTATTGAAATATAATGTATTTGCAGACCTTTTACATTTTTTATATTATGTTGAGGAACTCTTAAGGTTGTAAAATTAAGGTCGAAAGAGGTAGGGGTGCTCAGATAGAAAATCCGATAATATTGACAAAAAATGTATACATTTTTGAATATTTTATCTAAAATGGATAAATATAAGCTAAAAGACATCAAATATGTCTACATTGTGTATCAGAAATAGATTTCGAACATTCTACCTCCTTTAATCGGTAAATAATGAAATCCAGAACTTAAAATACGGTCTTATTCTTCATTCAATGGCTACAATGTAAGCCTTTTAGCGCGAAATACACAGTGACGAAGAAATGAACATCACTCTTGCTTATTTCGTTTCTAATTCTTGTATCTTTCATTCAATCATATTGAGTACACAATGTTTGATGGATTAAAGAGGAAAAATAGTCAAATATGCTATATTTAATGGTCAAAAAGATCGATTCTTATAAAATGCACCCCCCTTTCCATTTTTAGTTTTTCGTCTCTGGGGTAGTGTTCCCCCCGGAGATACAGAACCCCACTTTGCCAAAAAATTTGTATCATGGATACACATTTCCAGTAAAAGTGGCTTTCTGTATATCCGGGGGGAACAATGTTCAATAAAACTTTTCCGTTTTCTATTGATTTCTATGAGAAAAAGATAAGTTTTGACCTAAAAATTAGCAATATTATGCAAAACAGATAAAAAATAACTTCATATTCTGATGGGATGCCGTATAGGTATACATTTTACCAAAAAAGGTTCTTGAAATTTCAATTTTCAAAATTCCACTTTTCAGGGCTGATTTTACTGCCTTATCTTAACAGCTCCTTTGACAACTTTTATCACTTAGATATGTTGGTACACATGGAGTAAGACCAAAACAAGTTCAATAATCAACAAATAAGAACAGATTCTTACAATTTACATGAAAAATTAAGGCGAGTTTCTATCTAAAACTTAATTTGACATAGTCCATGATTGCAGTAGAGCGTAAAAGTACATAACAACCTTACAGAACAAATATTATACATACATGTATATGGTATAGACCCTTTCACATTATCTGTGGTACTGAATTTGAAGCTCAGTTCTGGAGGACAAACAACAGATTGAGCATGCACCAATGACACATTTTGATTTTGTGCGGAATCTTGTTTCATTTGCTCCGCGAAGAAGTAATAATCAAATGACATCACTCGTGCATGTGCAATCTATTGTTTGTCCCCGGTACTGTGCTTCAAATTCAGTGCCGCAGATAATGTGAAAAGGTCTATACAAAATGTGAAAAGGTCTATACAAAATGTGAAAAGGTCTATACATAATACAGTGTAGCACAGGATAAGTATTGAGCACCAAAGCTTGTGAAACTTGCACTTCAGCATAAACTACAGTACATGTATATTACATCTATCATATTTACAAGCAATACCGTAAACTTAAAGCACCATAGGCAACAAACATTATTTTGTATTTAGAACCACCAGCATTTTCCTGAATCTTATTCTTTCTATTTTTCATTAAATGGAATTAAAGAATAACATGTCGAGAAAGTATAAATTCAATCCAGAAAAGCAAGTGATGAATCAAATCATAGAAAATGAATTTGTTACTAACAAATCTTGAAATTAAAAAATAAATTGTCTGCTATCAGCAAAGTCGTGTGTTCATCTTTATTTTTGATTTATTATTTTACATATGCATTCTATTACTATCGTAAACATAGCAAATGTATCTACATGTATTATAAAATCATGTTTGTCTGTTACAGATTCTTGTACATGAGATCAACATACATGTACATGTATATAATAATTTCGAAAACATTTTCCCTTTTATGTACTTGTATTTTTCTTGCTCATCATAAATGGTGTAATGATGAAAAAAAAACTAGTTTCGTCCTTTTGTTAAGTGGAATAGTCGAGGGGAAAAAAGTGAATCAGTTATATGAACACCAGGAATGTAGAAAATAACAGCTGAATATAAACAAGAAATTGAAAAATGTAACTAAATGCAGTGATTGGGATGGAAACTTTGTCTATAATTTTGTACAATTTCAAGGGCCATTTCCTAGGAAAGTAGAGAGATTTCAATGGCCCATTTATCAAATTAATGGGACTATGGCACATGACCCTTCTCTTGCCCAATCACAGTAAATGTGAAGAGACAGACAGACAGACACATCGACAGACAGACACATCGACAGACAGACACATCGACAGACAGACACATAGACAGACATAGTGATTCAGTTTGATTGCAAGGAATTGATAACAATAAGGAATGATGGATTTATATAGGTAAGTATAAGGCAGTAATTATGAACACATCATGGTATAATGCCACTATTCTTCTCTGACTCTACAATAATACTGAAATTTCTGTCTCTCGAATACACAATACAAGCTGTTTCATTGCAACAATGGAGAGAAAACCAGCACTTACTGTGACTCTGTAACAACAACATCAAACAGACATTTCAATTCTTAACTCTAATGCCCATATCTATCATTTCCATATACGTACAACATATCTATCTCTATCATTTCTTCCCTATATGACTAAATATCAAAATCTAACTTCATAAGTATCAACAACTGAATAAACAAGGAGAACATATTCATAAAACATATGACCCCCAATACAGCAAATTGACTCTCGAAACATCAATAAATGATAATAAGTGTGATCTTGACAGTCGACCCCAAGGTTCAATCTGTGTTTTCCTCTCACAAGTTTCCAAGAATCCAAATCAAGTATAGTTAGGTGAAAAGATTCTCACGTCTTCATCTGGACACCAATATTTAAAATCCTTCCTTGATATTTGCCTTTGATCCCAAAATAAATAAAATTATGATCGCTGAGCGATATAAGTCCCCTACCAGCATGTGTTGCAGAAAAAGTCCAGAAAACTGAATTTGCAAGTCATCAAGGGGCAAAACTCCTAGAAAAATAAGTCAAGCGTGACGAAAGTCGAACTTGCACTGTAACTATCCAAGACCAAGCTGTGTATCAAATTTCACCTAAATATTTGTATGTGTTGCAGAAAAAAAGTTCAGAAAACTGAAAAAAGGGATAGATGGACTGACCGAGAGGAAACTAAGAGTCACCTTCAGTGTAGCCGGTAGGGGACTAAAAGGTGTTTTCTACTCTTGCTAAGTATTCATATATAAAAATCTTTATTTGGGAAAAAATCATTTCTGGAGTTATAATTCTGAAACCAATATCACCAGTTTTTTCCTATCAGTGACCTTGAAATTTATCACATTGTCCAAAAATTCTAACGTCAAAGTGTTTTCTCCTCTTGCTAAGTATTCCAACAACTATTTGTGATCAGTTTTGACAGCTTGAAAGATTTCTGAGTTATCCGCAAACTGAAAGTGTGATGGGAATGATGGACAATGAAAACTCGCGAGGGCATACACATAAAAATAATCTCATCTCCAAATATTTGGCAAAATTTGATTATTGGATATGATATGTGTAGGTGGTAATTTGATTACACTTGCCTTTATTGGCAGTAAAGCTTAAATGAAAATATGCTAATACAGTCACCAATATGCAGACCATAGTCACCAATAAGCTGACAATGTACCCACTATGCTGATACAGTCACCAATAAGCTGATGGTGTACCCAATATGCTGACACAGTCACAAATACACTGACAAAGTCACCAATGCACTGACAAAGTCACCAATGCATTGTCACAGTAAACAATGCATTTGCTAGCATATCAATTTAACGTAGTCAATAACAAAAAAATATGCCATTACAAATTCCCATGTTCTGACAGAGACTGTACATATATTGATACAAACTTAATATAATCATACTCGTCAACCTTATCCTGGCAGGCTGAATTTCTCCGTTGTTAATTTTCTGTGGTAACTCGGACACATCATTACATTGCATCGCTACATTATATCCTAGAACTGCTGTTGGATACCGGTAGTTGTCACCTGTTTATGGTACATCGGTAAGTTACCCACAGCGATCAGGTAACGGCACTCGGGTGCCACCAGTACATGGTACACCCACAGGTTCCCATCAGCGATCTGGTAACGCCACCAATATCTCGTGAAGCTTACAGATATTCTTGTCCAATAACGGTAATACCTTCTTTAGGACTTCCCTGTAACCAATACATCCATGCATTACCAAGAGCTTATAGAAGTGAATAGAAGGTCTATAAGATACATCATGTACCGTATAACCAGAATTTTTTGCGAGTATCAAATTTCGTGATTTTATAGTAAAATGGGGTGTCTTTATTTTCACAAGTACAATTTTTCGCGATTGCTAAATTACAAACAAATATGAACACATGATGTTAGTGTTTTGTACCTTTCATTATTGAATTTTTAGTTAGTTTAAACATAAGAGTACACTCCATTCACTTCTCTTAACGTTAAATATAAAAAAATTAAGAATGCAGATGAACATGTACAATAAGAACAAAACATAACTGTCACATATACAAATTTATCATATACCTTATCAAACAACTTTTTCGTGGAGATTTATTTTCGCGATTCCACATCGCGAATACAAACATGTATAGTGAAAATTAGTACCTTGTGAAAGTATCTGGTTATACGGTATTCCATTAAATATTGGTAATTAACAGTCCAGGAGAATACTAAAAATAGTAATATTACTTAAAACTGTAATATTACTGTTAACAGTAATCGGCCCTGATATTATTGAAAACAGTAATGTTGCCACCCTATGTTACATATTTCTGTAATATAGAAAAAGGAATGTTTTAAAGCCACTAGCACAGTTTCTATCATATAATTCTTTCACTCAACAACAAATTCATTAAATATGAAAAACAAATTCTACTGAAAAGTGAAAATAACATCCATTTGGAACCTATTTTTCATTTTTTCTTCTTTCTGAAATCACATTTTCTTAGGAAAAAATTTTCCTGATGTTCTAAATAATTTTTCAGTGTACATTTGAATGAGATCCAAGTCCTAATCACCTTCATTTCTCCCCGAATCCACTGGTATAAGAGCGAACTGACAATCTAAATAGTATTACTACTTACAGTAATATAAAGAGATAAATTTCCAAGAAAGATAACTCCAATTTAATCTATATTATTGCTTTAAGTAATATTACTGTTTCCAGTATTCTCTTGGACTGATTAAGGTATAAGGGGGGGGGTTAGGGGTAAAAGAACAATATCGTGGAAAGCTAGTAATTATATACTTCTATATCTTCCATATTTTTAGATATTTGATATTTTTCAATGTTTCATTCAAATCAACATGAAAATGCATGGTCCCAAACATTGCTGAAGTCGTATGTCTCCGACTAACTTCGTGGTATTCATTTTTTCTGTTATCAAAACAACCGGAAGTAGAATATCATACCCCTAATGCCTTAAATAAGAAACTGATCAATCAAAATTTATTCAACAAGTACATGTACAACTAATTGGTATGAATTAACTTTCTGTTTGAAAGACAAAATGTGATATGTCAATAATACAGCATACTACTTACACGTAAATAAAATATGAGCAATCATCACCTTCAAATGAACTTGAAATGACTGACCAGATGAAGATAAGTCTGACCAGTCAAGTCACTTATGTATTACAATATTCAATGAAGAAGAGAATAGAGCTTTGAAGGAAGTGTACGATATAATTCAACGAATTAAAAGAAATATTTTGAGTTAGTATTTACATGTACCTTTGATTTGCTGCTGAGAATAAAGCTTGCATCTCTTCTGATGTGACTTGTGTATCATTTCCCTGAAGAGAAAAAGTACATAATACAATTCATATTTATGCAAAAAGCAACCTTATTCTTAAAGCCTAGAATACATGGAGCATGTTTTTAGGTGTCTTGCAGTATTTTGCCTACGGTATGTTTTTAATGGAGAACTCTGTATAATACATGTAAATAGGAGAGAATCAATTCCTTCAGAAAGAAAGAAGGAATATTTCAATGTCAATCGTTTCAACATGTAAAAAATACACATAAAATGTGTCCAGAAACCCACAGCATTTTACACAGATTTTTTGCACTAGCAGGACTGGCTTAACAGAGAAATTTGGTATCATACTTCATACCATGCATATTGCTATTACAGTGACCGCTAAAATTTCTGGTTTGATATGTCCCTGCTCTTTTGCCTGGAGATAACGATGTAACGCTTGATTCAAATGGCCAAGATTTTCTTAAAATGTTTCCAGGTGAGCCTCTTGATACCCTCTTACACAGCCAATTGTGCCTCACATGATATTCACATGAAATGAGCATCGTGTAAATTTCACATGAAAGTTCATGTAAAATTCATATCAATTTCACATAAGATTTGTGTGAAAAATATTTCACATGAATTTCACATAAAGGATCCCGGACCTTAAGGCCCCTTTTTTAATAACTCTTAAATAGGAGAATCCAATGTCATTTGTATGACTTTTTACATATAATGTATTAAATAACTATTAAAGTTTCGCTTGTATACAAAGATGTTACTAATTGTGATGTCTGTTTTGTCACAGGGGTATTTGGCAAATCCAGATAAATCGCCATCGATTCCGGCCTTGAATATTGTTTTCTCAATACATATGCATGAGAGGGATCGAACAAATTGTCTCATGATCACATATTTTGTGAACACGACCAATCGGGTAAAAATCAATATATGCTAATGAATCGATACTGTCGGTTGAGTGATATTAGAGGTGTGGCTTTATGTTAATCTGTGTACTTTTGATACTACTTTTTTCGTGAATTTTCTCTAATTTGAACATGAAGGCAAATTAGAATGGCTAATTCCTTCTCGGGGAGACTTTGTCAAATAAGTATCTGTCTGTCATTTTTCTGAATTAGCCATTCTGACATGAGTCCATGCCTAATTTTGATAAAAGTCTATCAGACTACCTGGGTTTTTTGTGCATAGTTCAACCAAAGCTGGCGAAGGGTGGGTAAATTTTAGTTGACTTTGCCAGCGTTTCGGGCAATATCTTAACAGAAAGGGGCAAGAAACTTGTTCTTTATACATAGTTCAAACAATTTATAAGGTCAGTTCAATAAATTGTGAAAATTTTGAAATCCAATTTTATAGCCTTTCCTTAAGCTCCGGATCCTTTCCTTCATATGAATTCACATGAATTTTTCTAAGTGACCTTCACAGGAAACTGAATTCACATAACATCCATGTAAAAATCTTCACATGAATTTCATGTGGAAAATTTCATGTAAATTTCATGTTCGTGCTCATTTCACATAAATTTCATGTGAACTATCATGTAAATTTCACATGAATGTCACTTGAGGCACAATTGGCTGTGTACGAGAGGAGGCAGCTCAGAAGATTGAGGTTTTCTAGCAATAATATAATTAACACTGAACCTGAAATATGGGTACCAATATTATAGAAATTATTTACTCATTAAGACAGCTCCTCACCTGTATGTTACACCTGCAGAATAGCCATTGTTAATCTACATGTATATCTAGGGGATAAACGTACTGTGTTTTGTGGTTCTGACAGGTATAATTATGTTGGATATGCTGTTGGAAACACAGTTATACTGTCGACGGTATAACGTACATGTATGTTTCCAACAGTTTATCCAACATACCTGTCGGAACCACAAAACACAGTACGTTTATCCCTATTCTAATTCATGTGACATATTTTAACTTTTTACAACCCTCAGAGGGTCTCATTTATCGCTTTGGAGGCGACGCTGCTACGGAGGACTAGCAACGACCAACAGAAATTATTCCGCTACAAAAGATAATATACAACTGCTTTGTATTTATTACAATGGCGGAAAATCAAAGTGTTATCAATAATAAACTTACTTGCTCTGTTGTTTATGAGTGAAGAACGCCAAACAGAATGAATTAGAATCTGAGTTAACACTCACCTGTATGTTACATCTGGAGAAGAAGCCATTAACCTGTATCCATAGTTCATGGACATTCGCTGCCTGTTTTCTCACTTGTTCAGGGCTGTACTCCATAGTTCTAAGAACAGATAATGAAAACTGAGTAATTTTCATCCATTTACATTTAAATCACACTAGACACTAAAACAGAAAGCTTTGACAAACATATAATCAAATAATGCATGCTGTTTTAAATAATTCAATTGGCTATCAATTTTGCAAAGAAAGTTGAAAACAAAAGCATTTTAAACTTTTACAGTGCAATCAACAATTCTTTCTTCTTACACACACATCATAGAGATAATGCTGTGCATTATTTTAACCAGTTATGATAAAATTCTGTTGAACAATACATAAGGAGTCGGTGTGTCAACATGATACTACAGTAATTACCAATTTGCAACTGCCAGTTTTTAGCTTAATCTTAATTACCTAGAGTAAATGTATCGTAGATCTGTGACTGCCGGCACTATTTTCTCATACAACATATAGACTTGCTGGAGTTGAGCCAGATCTCGTGCCCTGTTATACGTCTTCAGGAACTCATGAACACTGTTACTGAAATCACAGAATAAGTCCATTGTACCTTACAGAATTTCAATGATAATTTATCCACTGAAGTCCATGTACTTGTACAATATCGTGTCATGATATTCTATTATATACATGTAAATCTACATGCAAGCATTTCAATCTTCAGGAGTGCATACTTTCATTCAATTGAAAAAAAAAATAATGACAGGTTAGCTTAAATTTTATTTCAAATCCTATTCTTCTGAACGGGCATGCACAGACACAACTTCCGAGACTTTATTGAGACAAAATTTACATCCCATAGTGAGCAGGGATGATTGAGCATAAAAGGGTAAATAAGGGGTTTTCATCTAATTTTCTTTTTGGAGACATTTCTATTATACGAGTTTGCTTTGCAAACAGCCCCATCTGACTGTTCGAGCTGCGCTTTCTGATATACATGTAATTCCACATGAACATGTATGTCATAACTACTGTAGTTCTTTGTACATGTATTATATAACCAGGAAAGTTTGCTGATTCTGATTTGATGATTATAGGTTGCCATTTTACAATTGACTGCAGGTTAAAAACTTAAACTTGGTGTGCTGTTTCAGAGTTTCTATGTTTTGTTACTTCTCCAGGATGAAAAGATTGTTAAAATGAAATTCCATACACACGTAATTTGTCACTAAAATATTAACTTCATTAAGTCATAATGCATTTACATCAGACTATCCCGGATGGGAAGTAACTCTGTAAATACACCTTCTTCATATTACCGCTAGACTTGCATTTTAGACACACCAAGACCCGAAATCACAACTTTTGACGTTATTTGTAACTGTGATGTCAAATACAAGTATCTGCTATGATGTCACAGTAAACATAGGGTAATCAAAGATTACATAGCTCGCCTATACAGGTTTTTGTCAGAAACCAGGTTAAAGTTTTTGAAAAGTAGGTCAAAGTCCAAGGTCAAGGTCACTAGGTCAAAGGTCATGGTCTCAAATGAAAGGTCTCGTCACAAGGTATCTACATGTGAAATATCAAAGCCCTACCCCTTATAGTTCAAGAGATATAGCCCAGGTTAAAGTTTTGTCTACGGACGACGACAACAACAATGTCGACGACAAGGGTATGGCATTAGCTCTCTGGACTTTTTCGTCCCGGCGAGCTAAAAAGTTGTGATGTCGGGTCTTAGGATGTGTAAATGCAAGTCAACTGCGGTAATGTGAAAATCATCTATTGGAAAGACAGAAAATATGACACAGGTAATATCACTTTCCGGCGTTCTTGAAGAATAATCAGCTAAAAATCAATTATGATGCTATAATCCCTATGACAACTTTGAAAAGGTATTTGCCCAAAATGATAAAACAGATTTCTCAATTTGAATGTTATTCACATCTATTAAACCTCATCATAAATGTGACAAAACAAATCTAACATAGGTAATCACAGATTACGAAGCTCACCTCGTGACAGCAAAATTCAATTCAAACATATTTCTTAGTACATGTATATTGGCTTTTAAAGGCAAAACCACTCAAGCAGAAAAAGTAGGTCAAGGTCATTTTATGAAAGTTTGATCAAAGATACATCTAATATGCAAGTTTGGAACATCTAGCAGTTATACTTTGCTCAATATTGGCTTTATAGAGCAAAATCACTCAAGCTGAAAAAGTAGGTCAAGGTCATTTTATGAAAGATTGATCAAAGATATATCCAATATGCAAGTTTGGTACATGTATCACTTATACTTTGCTCAATATTGGCTTTTAAAGGCAAAATCACTCAAGCGGAAAAAGTAGGTCGAGGTCATTTTATGAAAGTTTAATCAAAGATACATCTAATATGCAAGTTTGGAACATCTAACACTTATACTTTGCTCAATATTGGCTTTTAAAGGCAAAATCACTCAAGCGGAAAAAGTAGGTCAAGGTCATTTTATGAAAGATTGATCAAAGATATATCCAATATTCAAGTTTGGTACATGTATCACTTATACTTTGCTCAATAGTGGCTTTTAAAGGCAAAATCACTCAAGCGGAAAAAGTAGGTCGAGGTCATTTTATGAAAGTTTGATCAAAGATACATCTAATATGCAAGTTTGGAACATCTAGCACTTATACTTTGCTCAATATTGGCTTTTAAAGGCAAAATCACTCAAGCGGAAAAAGTAGGTCAAGGTCATTTTAAGAAAGTTTGATCAAAGATACATCCAATATGCAAGTTTGGTACATGTAGCACTTATACTTTGCTCAATATTGGCTTTTAAAAGCGAAATCACTCAAGTGGAAAAAGTAGGTCAGATGCTGCATCCGATGCATGGGTCCATCTCGGCATCCAAAGATGAATCACTTGTGCAAGTTTGGTTACTGTAGCATTAGTACTTTGTCAGATACTGAGCTACCCCAAACTTCTTATCCAAATAACTCAAGCGGAAAATGTAGGTCAGATGCTGCATCCGATGCATGGGTTCACCTCAGCATCCAAAGATGAATCACTTGTGCAAGTTTGGTTACTGTAGCATCAGTACTTTGTCAGATATTGAGCTACCCCAAGCTTCTTAACCAAGTCACTCAAGCGGAAAATGTAGGTCAGATGCTGCATCTGATGCATGGGTTCACTTCAGCATCCAAAGATGAATCACTTGTGCAAGTTTGGTTACTGTAGCATCAGTACTTTGTCAGATACTGAGCTACCCTAAACTTCTTAACCAAGTCACTCAAGCGGAAAATGTGGGTCAGATGCTGCATACGATGCATGGGTTCACCTCAGCATCCAAAGATGAATCACTTGTGCCAGTTTGGTTACTGTAGCATTAGTACTTTGTCAGATACTGAGCTACCCCAAACTTCTTAACAAAGTCACTCAAGCGAAAAATGTAGGTCAGATGCTGCATCCGATGCATGGGTTCACCTCAGCATCCAAAGATGAATCACTTGTGCAAGTTTGGTTACTGTAGCATTATTACTTTGTCAGATACTGAGCTACCCCAAACTTCTTAACCGGACGCGGACGCGGACGAGGACGCGGACGCGGACGCGGACGCATGGGGTTATAGCATAAGCTCACTCAACTTCGTCGAGGTGAGCTAAAAATTATAATGTTTCTATTTTGCTGTCTATGAAAACAACTTCAGATTGAATTTCAATTGAAAGAATTTCTTCATACATGTATATACATGTACATGTAGCACATGTATTGTATACCTAGAATTATTTGCTGGTAGTTAATTTTTTTGCATGGACATTGATTCATAGATCCATTCCTGATGATATAAAGATAAACGTGTGATATATTAAGTCAAGGTAAGAGAGTGGTCGCCACAGTCATCAAAGATTTCTTTGTTTATTCACATGAAAATCTTGAATTTTGTCGAAACTTCATCAGGATAAAAACTACTTACATGAATGACTCCACACATGTACAAATATCACGTAGCTTGATGTGAGCCCTCTCTGCCATTTTGCTGCTATTTTCAATTTGAATATCATCCACTTCAGCCTCGACCTAGATAAAAATACACTCCATCCATTAAATACAAGTACCGTTGTAATCAGTGATTCATTTTGAAAATTGTTTGAATGGGTACAGTTGTCTTCAAGAATGGACCGATTTGTTTCCCAAAGCAAGTACTTGTTGACCCACCACAGCCACTTTATAGAGGTTTTATTTTTTTCTTCTTCTTTTTTTTGTGAACACTGTACACAGAAAGTTGCCAGTTTTTGCTGGTTGAAATGCAAAGGCAAGATCTAGCAATTTTCCACATATGCTGTTCCCCGTGAAAACTCAATCAAGTGTCTCTACCATATCCGGAAATTTGAATCGGCATACTCTGGCACACACCGCTTAGGAGAGAAACAAATCAGATCATTGTAACTTACCTTTTGTGTTGACTTCGACTCTAGATAATCCTCTAATTTCTTGACTTGAACGTTCCCTTTCTGTATGTCAAGTATCAGAGTTTGAAGTTTCCTCATCGTCTTTAAGGACTGAGATACTACCTTATCATTTCTGTATAAACAAATCAAGGTAAATGTATTAGTCAACAGGGACATCAAAACTCAAGACGATAGTTTTGGATATACTTTTATTATAATTTTAAGGATTTCTAAAGAAAATGATGAATAAAAGCACTTGAGTAACATTCGCTTTGTGGACTTACATGTATCATACATACATATGATATCAGCTATTCAAAAAACAAATGTAGAGAAAACAGTTGAAACTCAATAAATAGAACAATCTGAACACTGAATCTTTCTTATACATGTACATTGTATTCATAATGATCTTACTTTTCCAGATTGTGGTAACTTTCAAGGATTGGCATGGCATCTGATAACAGTTCTTTTAATGAATCCACAGTGACAGCAAAACCTATCAATAACAATTGTACATGTATTATCTTTGTTCAAGTCTTTCTGAATTAAAATGAAATCAATACAAGCGATTATTTTTCATAATTTTGGAACTTTGTGTATAGTTGACTAGAAGGAAATCTAGTCTTGAAGGATAATTCTTAAATGATAATTTAAGATTACTCCAGGATTACAATTTCAATACTTGTACAGTCAACAATCATTATGTAGATAGTAATAAAGATAAATTATTGTACCTTTAGAGAACCTGAATGCTTGCCAAAGTCTCTCTATATTAGAATGATGGCGTCTCTTCAGTATATCCCCAAACACTGCTATCCAGTGCCTAGTAACATACAAAATGCACTAGAATTAGATACATGTTGGTCCATGTAAATAAATAGTCAAATCATACATAATAGTTTACAGTTTATCCAATATGTTCCATTACAAACTAAAAATTATCTGGTTATTACTGTAATTGACTATTGCAGGCTATTTAGATAGATCTTACTTACTTTCTAATGCATTCTATAAGGTCTCGTAGACTCCAGGGAGGCTTCCTCAGTACTATCTCCAGCCTAAATAAAGAATTCATAACATAGTGTACTTATAAGATATAGACTCTAGTTTAGTTCAGAAACTTCAAGTCTTATTAATCTTATAAAAGATATTCGAATCTTGTAAAAGATATGTTCAGTAAACTCTGTTTTTTTAAATGTCAATGTTATGTCCCTACGAGTACTGTACATGTAAAGAAGTGTCTTCAACATACATGTACATGTACATTGTATGTACATACATGTATATTACTAGCACATGTATGTTCTTACCGAATATCCTTACAAGTCCTTGCCATCTCCCTCTAGGAGTTATTATTACCACTATAACTTACCATATATCTTTATAGGCCCTTTCCATCTCCCTCTCTAGCATTCCTTCTAACGATTCCTTCAGCAATGACTTCACTTTACAGTATATGTCATCCAACTGTAAATAACAAACGTCATTAGCAATAGATCACTTGCTGAAATTCATAATGGGTGACAAAATGACGCCAAATATTCGAGGTAGGAAGTTTTTGCCCTCTTCTTCATTGTTTAGTCTCAATGGAATCGTGTCTTTTTTTTCAGTCATGTTACGATGAAAAAAAATTCTAAAAGATTTTGACCCAGACATTTTGAATTGAATTACACAGACTGGAAAGTGATTTTTTTTTTTAATTTCTTCAAAATTTTGCAATTGAAACAGAAAATGCATGTATAATTTATGGCATATGAAGGCATGTAACATTTATCTGACTCTCCTGATGGTGCCAGCACTTTTTTATAATTCATAATGTCACTTTTTGCCAGAGTTTGAAGATTCTTTGCTCTAGGTGAAATCATTGTGACATTACATAGTTTGGCACCATGTTTCCTGCAATGGGAACGGTCAACTGAATTGAGAATTCGAAACTTTTTATATACATGTACATGTAGATAAATTCTTTATTTACAGTAAACTTCACCTACATGTATAACGAACAGGTTTATAGCAAAATTCTGCTTGTAACGAAGTAAAAAGAAAGTGCCCAAAGAAGTCCTATTACCCTCCATTGATTTTTATACGCCTGTAACAAATTTGTATATAACGAATTATCGGCTTTTACGAAGCCAACTCGTGGTCCCGCGGTGATAGTTTCTTCACTATTTTCACCTGATGTAACGAAATACCCTCCAAGTATTCCCAATTAACAAACCTGGCGGACAGATAATTACTAATTATCAAATAATTGCTCTCCCCGTCTGTTGTCCCCGGGCTAATTACCTATTAGGAGACGTGTTGTATATACACATGAGGTATTGATTGCCAATCATTTAATACTCTGTCGTTATTTTAATTGTAAAGAATGCTTACTTAATAAATCACAACATAGCTACTGAATACTGGTCTTAACATTTCATTCATTCAGAACGGCCACACCAAGGAAACATATTTAGCATCAAAATGCATGTAACAAAATATGGCTATAACGAATTTGGACCAATGGTCCCCTAGGCTTTGTTATATACGAAGTTTATTGAATAGATAAATTCTTTAAAATTCCCGATGAGCCGACTCACCATAGCTTCCTTGTTGTAATCCTGTAGTGTATTGGTTGGTGATGTGAGAGACTTTTCTGATTGTTTCTCATTTCCTAAAAAGGAAGTTAAATATGGTCAGTCAGAAAAAATTGAATGTTCCAATACAATTTTTAATACATGTTGAAGCAAGATAACACAAAGTTGAAGCAAGACTTTCTTTTCTAACAGCCTTGAAAATTTTTGGAAAGATTTCTTCTTGCTATATAGTATTGTCTTCGAGTAACTTAAAATGACAATGTACTACATCTCCTTAAAATTGCCATTAATGACAAACTACATGTATTTCGCACAATAAATCTGTTTTTTTAACCACCAGAAATGCATGACATAGACAAATTGACAACAAGTAGCATTTCTTCTCTAACTTGACAACTGCCTCTGATTAATTCTAGTTTCATACTCAGACTTACATTATGTGTCAAATTGTTCCGAGTCAAATTGATCATCCATACCTTTAGTCTTATCAACTGTGTCTTGGGATGTCTTCTTTAACTTCTGCATACCAGACAAAAAGCCCTGTAGACAAAATTAATCATTAGCTTTAGAATACAGCTTCACAAATAATATTCTGCCTGATGATGTGTGACTGAGAATGTTGACATTAACATGTTAGAGGTAAATTATATATCAATATAAGTTTGGACATAGAGCCATACATACTGACAAACATGTGTGTCATGTACCACAACCCTATTTCATCCCACCCCATTGCACATTTCTGCATTGATCGAGTTGCTTTGTTCAAAGAAACACATTAAAATACAAGATACATGTAAATGAAAAAATATCATACTTACATGCATCAAAAAGCAACATCATTAAATGGTAGGCATAATTTTGATACAACAACTGTTTTGGGGGATGGGGGGGGGGGCATTTCTTAAGGCATCAAAGGAGAAATCAATGTTTCCTGTATACTGTGCAGTTAAATAAAACAGAAAAAGATAAAGTAAAGTGAAGTTCTACATACCATCCTACAGAAAGCAGAAATTCCCATTATGTGAGCCTTTGAGCAGAGGTTTCTATCGTTTGACAGCAGTACTATCTGAGAGTTAGATCCTATATCAAAAAACATTTATATAATGTACTTTCAAACAAATATTAGTCACCTAAGAAATAAATATAAATACAAGTAAAGCACAAGAGCAAGTTTCAAAAGAAGTGTCTATTATTTGAAGTGAAAGTTAAGCACAATAATTATACAAAATGTGCACTTATCAGTATATAATGTGTATAACACAAACACTTCTTCCTCTAATCTGGATAACAGAAATAAAATATGCAAGAAATAGAATTCTATAAACTCAGAGTGAGATTATATAAGTACATGCACATGTATAAAAGTTAAGGAAGCAAATGAAATCTCACTTTGTTTCTGACACTGTACACAACACTGCAGTATTCTGTCGTCATTCATCTCAGACCTAAAAATCTCTGCCGCCTCCTTGGCCTACAACATAATAGGACAACCTTACTAATCATCACCATGTAAACAATATCTATCACTTCTTACAATTTCAGCTGAAAACTTCAAGATTTGTTGAAGCTGAAATGGATAAAAAATGATAAAGTTCAGTGATTTTGATGAAATAGCTAATTTTCCAGTAGATTCATACAGACACCAGATATCACAAAATTTGGCAATATTTTCATTATGAAGTCAAAATAGAAAGCATGAAAACACATCAAGGTTTTTCAAGACAGTGCAATCAGATGTGACGTCACAATTGAAAATTTTACCAAATGATGTGATGGCTGTTTTCTGTACATATAAACTCAAGGTTTAAAACGGTCATAGATATTTTCTGGAAAATGGACATTCACTATTTTAGTGCATTACTTGACAAAAATCATGTGATTTTCTATGACTTTGCTCTACCTAAAGTATTTCAATAGCTGTACCTACATGTATAAAGTACCTATATTATTTTAAGCAACCATTATTTTCAATAACCTGTATTGGAGTCTGGCGTTCTGTTGCTTTGCTTTACCTAAAGTACATGTATTTCAAATGCTGGAACTATAACGAAGTGGTGGTGAAGTAGTGGTAAACACGGAGGAATAGGAAGTTGAGAATTTTTTTGAATGTACAGGTGAAGTAGTGGTAAACACGGAGGAATAGGAAGTTGAGAATGCTTTTGAATGTACAGGTTTTGTAAGGGAGGTAATTGTAAAAATCAGGCTTTGCTTAATTTATTTCTAGCTACTATTATTTCTATTAACCTGTATTGGAGTCTGCCCTACGACCCTGGGATGTTTCTCTGTGAAATTATCATTCAGGAAATGTACAGCATCTCTTGCCTTCTTTGTGGTAGTCAAAGACTGAAACAAAACGAAATAGAAGTGGTTAAATTAAGATGTATATGACATTTTGAGAGTAATAGTTAGGATAGATGGTTTATTTCCATTATAATTTTGTCTGCAGTTGAAATAATCAGAGATATAGAAAATCTTCTTTGATATAAAACTTAGTCTGCTCCTTATAGTGAAAGAAACTGCCATAATGTGAAGCATTGCTGTAAAATTGTTGAAGCAAAGATGACCTATCAATGCCCGTTTTGGGGCTGTATGCTCTCTCAATGTTGCTTATGCATGAGTGACAGAGAACAGGCATTAAGCGCATCACATGACCTTAAATCAAAGTGTTAAGGAGAAACTAATGTGTATGTCTTTCAGTTATACCTCATTTTCAAACATTGCTGTTTACAAGTTTACAAGTTTATTTCAATCTCATCATTAAACACATATTGAGACAATATACAACAAATACATAGTCGAATGAAATAAATATGTACAATGATGTGCAGTACTTAAAGCTCCTAACCAGAAGGGGCAACTCTCTGTTCCTGTAATCATGTTTAACAAGGGATATTACTCTGTCAAGCAAAAAAAACAAACAAAAACAAGAGGCCCAAGGGGGCCACATCCCTCATCTGAGTTGCAAACAAAAGAATGATTGTGGACAATTTGGTGGAGGCCCTTGAATGCTTGCTTCCTTTAAGGTTTTGTGAAATTATTAGCATCACTTTTGGAAATGTCGAAAATGTGTCGGCCAATCAGAGCCCTCGGTGGCCACAATTGTTGAAAGAATGGAAAGAAAAGCAAAAATTTGGTAGAGGACCTTGAGTTCTTGCTTCCTGTAAGGATTCCTGAAAGTCTGTGCAGTGGTTGCAGAGGAGAAGTCGAAAATGCAGCAGCCAATAAGAGCCCTCAGTAGCCATATTTGTTGACCAATCGGCACGAAAGGTTTCATGAAATTCTCTGCAGTGGTTGCAGGGGAGAAGTCGAAAATGCGTCAGCCAATCAGAGCCCTCAGTGGCAATATTTGTTGTCTGAACGGCAAAAAACACAAACTTGGTAGAGGAATGTGAATAATTTCTTCCTGCAAGGTTTGGTGAAATTCCATGCAGCGATTGCAGAGATGTCGAAAATGTTAAAAGTTTACACCGTACGACGACGGATGGATGCCACTCTATGTAAGTGAGCTCAAGTGAGCTAAAAACCCCATCGTAACAGGCTCCTGTACTTACCAGGTTAACATGGGATTTGGAATCCTTCAATGAATCTAGTTCTTGCATGACAACCCATGGTAATAAAATTGTTGGCTTTCCAAAACCTGTCAAATATACATATATACATGTATGTATAAAACAGATGCAATAGAGAACTTGTTCCCAAAGACTGAATAAAAATTTCATACACATGTATTTACATTTATTTCTGAATTTGATGGAATGTAAATACACGTAATAGTGACAAAATAAATTGATCTATTTGTGAAAGCAGCATAATGTTTGATGACAACTGATTTGGTTGTCTAGCTTTTGTATCATGATTATTCCACTGTAAATTTGCAGTCTTCGAGTATAATTTCATACCTTGAATGTCCTGGTCACGCAGATCCTGTACAAAGCCTAAATCACTGATCAGCACACACGTGTCGATGACAATCACCAAACTCTGAAAGAAAAGCAAAGAAAGTCGGGCTTAAATCATTGATCAGCACACACATGTCGATGACAATCACCAAACGCTGTAAAAAAAATTCCCGAAAGGTGAGGTTCAGATCACTGATTAACATATGAGTGCCAATAACAATCACCAAACTCTGAAAGGAACGTTTGACAGATAAAAGCCTTGCTAATTAGCCATTATTTTAAGAAAATTGAATTTTTCAAACTTGATACCTTCTTGAATAAAATTTCAAACTAATTTTAATACCTACATACACATGGGTATACAAAAGACTTAAAAACAGTTCATCATTATGGTCTTTAATCATTATGGTCTTTAAATGACTCATAGAAAAATGAAAGACAAGATGACTAAGAGAGAAAAAACCTGATAAGAATCCTCTGGTGTTTTGGCTTTCACTAGTTCTGTCAGAGTTCCTGTAACCTACAATGACAACAAAAGATATCCATCATCTATTTTCATTGAAAACTTAATAAAATAAATAACAATAAACACTCAATATCCACAAATTTTCGGCCACTCGGCCAATCAAGTTATTTGATAAAGGCCGAGTGGCCGAAAATTTGTGGATATTGAATATCTATTGTTATTCATTATATAAACTTCCCTACGGAGGACTTTATTTCATTCTCTTAACAAAATATATATGGTGGGAGGGACAATGAGATGAGAGATACTGTCATAAAATAGACAAACCAGTCTAAAAATTATGTTTCATATATAATATGCTTATCTACAATTTTCATGATATAAACAAGTACAAAAGCTATCCACTATCAATCTTTCTCTTCACAGTGTACACAGATTTTAAAATGATTGAAAGTACATATAATAGACCCTTTCACATTATCTGCGGTACTAAATTTGAATGCCAGTTCCGGGGGACAATGAATAGATTGCGCATGCACCAGTGACGTCATTTGATTGTTCTAGGACGTTTAGCGCAGAATCATGTTTCGTTTGTTCCGCGGAAAACATCTTGGAACAATCGAATTACGTCACTGGTACATGCGCAATCTATTGTTTGTCCCCCGGAACTGGCCTTCAAATTCAGTACCGCAGATAATGTGAAAGGGTCTATACTGTAATTGTGTTGGTTATTAATCATCAGCTATTTGCTTAACATTTACAATTTATACCATATATTATTATGAGATTTACTTACCTCCTCAGGATTTTTCAGTACATTATGAGATTTACTTACCTCCTCAGGATTTTTCAGTACATTATGAGATTTACTTACCTCCTCAGGATTTTTCATTACATTATGAGATTTACTTACCTCCGCAGGATTTTTCAGTACATTATGAGATTTCCTTACCTCCGCAATATTTTTCAGTACATTATGAGATTTACTTACCTCCGCAGGATTTTTCAGTACATTATGAGATTTACTTACCTCCGCAGGATTTTTCAGTACATTATGAGATTTACTTACCTCCTCAGGATTTTTCAGTACATTAGGAGATTTACTTACCTCCTCAGGATTTTTCAGTACATTAGGAGATTTACTTACCTCCTCAGGATTTTTCAGTACATGCTGCCTCACTTCTTTTAGCTGGAAAAGACATTCAAAATCCAATAGTTTTCATTCTCACATTACATATTAAGCCTAGAACACAGTGGAGACTGTTGGAAATACATAATTGATTAAATTTTTATTTTACATTTTAAATTATATGAATAATAGATTAAGACAAAAATGCATTGAATTCTATTGATCAAAATGTTTCCATTACTCCTCATTTCAAAGTTAAATCTTAATCCTGACGTCTCGCCAAGACTTTGAAGATTTCAGAGATAGCAATCTAAAAACTATTTTCAGGAAGGTGAAGGGTATTCCAGTGTACATCCATTTCAGGAAAAACCTTAAAGAATGTGTCTTTTTGATAATTTCCCTCTGCCCCAATTTCTTGATATGCACATTGCATTTCATATTTAAAATATCGACTGGTAACTGAAGAAGAGTAAAACAACTAATTCCTCATACCCAAGAGAACCAACAGTTTGCCCGACAGGAAAGTTGAATACTGCTTGAACACAAACAAATTGAAAGAATAGTAGTCCTGCTTTTGGGTATTTGTCAAAAACGAACAATTTAAACACAAAGGTCAAAGTCACAGAGTCAAATTTAAGGTCTTTTCACAATGAATGCCTATGTACGTATATATGAAATATACAAGTCTTTACAGCTCATCAAGTTATACCCAAGGTGTTATAAGTTTTGTAAATGACAGATTGATGGACAGACAGAGAGACAGACGGATAGACCAGCATTAATGTCCCCTAGTTTTTGTGAGAGAGTGGGACAAAATGTGTACATACCACTATATCTGTAACATCCATGTCCTCTATCTCCCTATTCTCTACTACATGTATGTCCTCAACCTCCATGCTCTCCTCTACATGTCTGACATGGTGTACAGGAGGGGGGTATGAGTGAACATCTAGTAAAGTAAACAGCTCAAGGTAAATTCAAGTCAATTGATAAGTATATAAAACGTATCAATTAAGACAAAGATCATTAATATCATATACATATGGCAACCCAAAAATGCTGAAAATGCCTTTGTCTTCAGTCAAAAACATGTTGAAACTCTAGGTTCCATTTTGTTTTGTCCAATCTCTGACTTGTCATGACTAGAACATTTCAAATTATAATGATAGTGTTTTTAAAAATTTTTACCCAGCTCTGTCAGTGCAATTGAGGGATCGCCAGATGTCTGCTGTTGCACCTGTTAGCAAACTTTTACATTATGATGTCACAATCGATGGCCAATCAAATATATTTCAATGGGTCATTTGTCATAATTAAGAAATTCACCACAGGAGCGGCATTGGACAATTGGCGATCCCTCAATCGACACTTCTGATTGAAAATTTTCAGAAACTTAATGTCCATTTTTGATGTATGATCAAGTTTGAAGCTGTTTTGTCCAAGATAAAAAACATCGCGACATCACAAAATTAAGCACTTTCCCAGAAGGGTCAATTTACTTATAAACCAGTTTCAATTTCATTATCTACATCTACTATGAGCTTTCAATGCATAACAAATTCTCAATGAAAATGAGAAGTAGCCTAGATTTGCCAAGGTACCTACATCATCAAAAGTCTATTAAATATTAGTGTACACCTACCTTTCCATGGATTGTTGAGGACATGTCCACTATGCTCTCCTATGGAAGATATACCACTGTCCTCCGTCTTATTAGGGTAATTGTTAACGACGATCTTCCTACTGTCATTATCACTGTAACAAGACACGCTCAGCGTTATAGAGTCAGGAGAGGTCCTGTTAGTGCTAGAGCTTAATTCACCGCCGGCATCACTGAACGAGTCTAGCTGAGGATCGTTAGGCTCCCATTGGTCGATCCAACTCTGTATGTGACGTATTTTCTCTGGATCCTGAAAATGAGGCAGATCTGTCATGTCCAGAGATTCCTCCGAGATTTGACGATGCACAACGCGACGTGTATCAGTGTCACTACCCGCTGATCCAGCTGTTGATGATACATATGCCCTCTTCTCTTGCGCAACTTTCCGTCTTTTTTCTAACGGCTTAAGTTCCTTTTCATCTTTAGCCTCCTCTACTTTTCTCTTGGCAAGTCTTGCCTCCACTTTTGCAATTGCCTCTTTTTTCTTGTCACTAAGTTGATTTTTCTTTTCTTCATTGGGATTGACAACCTTTGAACATGAGCTTGAAGATGAATATTTTTTGTCGGTAATTTTGATTTTGTTGCTATTTGACGGTGCAGGTGTAGACTTTTTCACAACCTTTTTTGGCCCAAGAAAGTTTCTAATAGTACTCGTTGTCTGAGTTGTTTGAGTAGAACTTTCATCAACCAAAGTTACATCAGTTTTACTCTTTGTTGCAATGTCTTTTCCGTGAAAGCTGACGGACTTTTTCCCACCTTTTTCCTTATTCCATCCACTTAAAGAACTCATTGACATGGGTTGTGAGCCCGACAGTTTATCATCATACATAGGCTTATAAATCGACTGTGAACTAGATGATCCTAAAGTAGATGGAGGATTATATGACTGATAACCGGACGGTTGAATGCTTGGTTGTGGTGGGTACATGTTAAAAGCATTGTGAGGAGACAGCATTTCCTGTGAATTTGGTTGACCTGGAATCGATGGTGGATATGATTGGTGATACATGGGATTGATAGAAAAATTGGGATGTTGTACTGGAGTGGGATTCGTTGAGACAGGGGTATACCCTGAAGGAAAATGGTTCCCAGCTCCATATGAACCTGAAAAGTCACTCGGAAAATGTACATTTCCAGGCTGTTGTCCAACATGAGAAGGTAGTTGTGAATATGAGTTATTATCTTGTAGATGAGAACTATGCTGTGGAGGTAATAAAGTGTGACTCGGAAATTGACTATGCACAGGATATTGCTGGTTGCTCTGAGGTAGGAGGGGGGCTGATTCTAAATCTAGGTCATCGTCCGAATCGTTAGGATCCTGATACACGGGAGTGGCACTACCATCTGAACCCTCCAACTCAGGCGAAAATTTGGCTTCTGGGGAAAATCTGGCAACAATTTCACCACCATGGTACATTGGTGCTGTAGAAGCCTCATGGCTATTAATAGTGCCTGTACTAGAGGACCCTGGGACTTTGGGAGTGCTCTGATGTACTGGAGGTTCTAAATTATTGGTCTTGCTTTTCCTCTGGAAAATAAACAACCAAATGAACATTACTTGTAATCAATCAGGATTATCTGAGATCAATTTGGTTAAATCTTAGCACTCATTACAGTTATGAATATGAACAAACTTTATTTCCAGAATAAGCCTTGGTGGAAATACTCAATACAACCATAACAAATTGTATGATTATAATATCATGAGTTGCTTGCCAGAAGGAGTTATCCTGGACATTTGGTCTTACTTCTTTTGAGGCGTTTTGTTCAACCCAGATAAATCATGTCTCCAGACTGGGCAATTATAATTATTATATACCAAAAAGCTGACGAAAGGCCATTCTTAATGTGGCCTGCAGTAGTCATCGTAACAAGAGAGAGAGAGACACTGACAGCATTTACTTACATAGAATATTCAGGAGCAAGCTTAGTTGCTCAATCTTTACCTTTTCTGTGTCTAAACTCTGATCTCAACTTACTTGTTTAATCCAACATAAAATATGAAGTTATGTGATGCCATGAGACGTGGCATCTCTGAAGGGAAACATGACGTCTCTGGAGGGAGACAGTAAGTTTTGTCACCAACCCACGTGACCTCTCCAAACAAATCAGATTTCTTTATGTGTTGTATTAATTATATGTGGTACAGTAAATTATAATGTTAATCAAGACCTCATAGCCATTTATGTAAAAGTGTGACTACCAGACAGTTAGTCAGACAGACAGATACCAGACAAAGTGTTTTTTTTTGTTTTGCAGATGACAAAAATACAAAAGATTTGTGATTTGTGTCTCCATTGTCAATCTTTACACTGACCTGTTTGATGAACGATTTGAGTAATGCTGGAACCTCCCATGTTGATGATCCAGTGTGTACATTAAAGTAGTAGACACGATCGGGGTAGGTCTTACTCTGCTTCACTATCCAGCCATGTGGTAAGTTAGGTTTAGGGTGATTCATTCTCCTACTATCAAGTCAGCGGTATAATCTGAATTAAAAATTCATCATCTTAATACTCATTGAATAAACTACATGTAGAACTGCCCTAAAGTGGAGGAATTATACCCCCGCGGGACGTTTTTTTCTAAACGGGACAATTTATGACAGAATGTTCATTTGTTCAAATCGAAACTCTCATTCAGGATTAAATGCATTGGTATGAAAATTAAGTACTTAGTATGCTGCTTTCAAAACTTCATCACCAAAATACCAGTATTCTGGTTATGAAGTTCATTACTTCTTACATAGGCCCAAAGTTAAGATCGAGGTCACAAGGTTAAAAGTCACCACACAAAAACGTAGTGTTCTTTATGGTCAATGTGTGCATGGATTATAAAAGGCCTACCATTGATAGTATAAAAGAAATCTGCTTTCAAATCTTCTTAACATAATTGCAACAAAATCCCAAGTCAAGTCAAGGTCAAGGTTAATAGGTCAAAAGTCATGATATCAAACTGTAGCAGTCTTTTTTGGTGAATGTTTGTATTAAATATGAAAGGCCTATGAAACAAACAAGCTTCAAGCCTTGGTCAAACATTGAAATTGCATTGTGACGTCATAGAATTTCTCAAATTTTACCAACAAAATTATTTATGTGCAAAGCAATCAAATCGACATCGAGCGAAAAGGACAAAATGACAATGGTCAAGAAAAACAAATAAAATTGTTGGTTATACTTTAAACATTCTATTTTGATGCAATTGCAGTGTATGTCTATGTTAATAAAATAGCAATCCAAGGAATGCTTGTGTCGCCTGCGAAGCGGTTTGATTATTATTCTAGAAGTGGATCAAAATTCTTGAAAAGTAGGTCTAGGTCAAATATCTAGATCAAGGTCAAAAGGTCAAATTTTATGGTCTGTGTAGAAAGGTCTTGTCACAAGGAATACACATGTGAAATACCAAAGCCCTATCACTTACCAATCAAAAGATATATCCATTCTTAATTTTTTTTTTAAAAGTAGGTCAAATATGTAGGTCAAGGTCAAAAGGTAAAAAAATAATGGTATGTGTAGAATGGCATTGTTACAAGGAAAATACATGTGAAATATCAAAGCCCTATCACCTACCAATCAAAAGATATAGCCAATATTACTTTTCTTGAAAAGTAGGTCAAATATCTAGATCAAGGTCAAAAGGTCAAATTTAATGGTCTGTGTAGAAAGGTCTTTTCAGAAGGAATACACATGTGAAATATCGAAGCCCTATCACTTACCAACCAAAAGATATAGCGAATCTTATCTTTTTTTCAAAAGTAGGTCAAATATCTAGGTCAAGGTCACAAGGTCAAAAATTATGGTATGTGAAGAAAGGTCTTGCCACGAGGATTGCACATGTGAAATATCAAAGTCCTAACACTTACCAATAAAAAGATATATCCATTCTTAATTTTTTTTTTGAAAAGTAGGTCAAATATGTAGGTCAAGGTCACTAGGTCAAAAATTATTGTATGTGTAGGAAGGTCTTGTCACAAGGAATACAGATGTGAAATATCAAAGCCCTATCACTTACCAATCAAAAGATATAGCGAATCTTATCTTTTTTTCAAAAGTAGGTCAAATATCTAGGTCAAGGTCACAAGGTCAAAAATTATGGTATGCGTAGAAAGGTCTTGCCACAAGGATTGCACATGTAAAATATCAAAGTCCTAACACTTACCAATAAAAAGATATATCCATTCTTAATTTTTTTGAAAAGCAGGTCAAATATGTAGGTCAAGGTCACTAGGTCAAAAAATATTGTATGTGTAGAAAGGTCTTGTCACAAGGAATACAGATGTGAAATATCAAAGCCCTATCACTTACCAATCAAAAGATATAGCGAATCTTATCTTTTTTTTCAAAAGTAGGTCAAATATCTAGGTCAAGGTCACAAGGTCAAAAATTATGGTATGCGTAGAAAGGTCTTGCCACAAGGATTGCACATGTGAAATATCAAAGTCCTATCACTTACCAATCAAAAGATATAGCGAATCTTATCTTTTTTTCAAAAGTAGGTCAAATATCTAGGTCAAGGTCACAAGGTCAATAATAATGGTATGTGTAGAAAGGTCTTGTCACAAGGAATACAGATGTGAAATATCAAAGCCCTATCACTTACCAATCAAAAGTTATGGGCTGTGACACCCAAAGTGTGACAGACAGACAGACGGATGGACAGACGGACGGACGGACAGACGGACAACGGACAAAGTGATCCCTAAGTGTCGCTATGCTTTACAGGCGACACAATAAAACCTGTGTTTGTGAAACACGAATGCCCCCGGTGGCATCTTTGTTAGTATAAACACTATTTTCTGTTAAGTACATGTATGTGAAAGGTCAAGGTCAAGGTCACAAGGTCAAAAAATTTGGTATCATTGGAAAGGTCTTGTCACAAGGAATACACATGTGAAATATGAAAGCCCTATCACTTACCATTTAAAGGTTATGCCAAATGTTAAAGTTTTTTAAAAGTAGGTCAAAGGTCAAGGTCAAGCCAAGGTCAGAAGGTCAAAAATTTTGGTATCATTGGAAAGGTCTTGTCACAAGGAATACACATGTGAAATATGAAAGCCTATCACTTACCTATACTTTGATTCCGTGGGCATAAAAAGGTTGAAAAGGTTGCAGCCTCAATGGTATTTCACTAGTTTTGAACATAATTTTTGAAAATATGATAGTTCCGATAATCAATCGATAGTTAGTTTCCGATAGTGTCCCGATAATCGGTAATAAAATGTGTTCGATTGCTCATCACTACAAAGTGAATGTGTGTATGAAATATGAAAGGACTACCATTCATAGTATAAAAGAAATCTGCTTTCAAAACTTCTTAACCGGAAGGACTAACAGACAGATGGACAGACAGATGGACAGGGTGATTCCTACATACCTCTTTAAACTTTTTTTTGGGGTGGGGGATATAATAATTACCAATACAGTACAGAGTAGTAATAATTAGAGCTAGCAGAGTTCTTGAAAACTTCAATGGAGTGTCAGACATTTGGGGATCTTTACCAGTCCGATCAAACAATTTTCTATTGGTAAATCTGATAAAACCTATACTTTTCTGGAACTCTTACCTAGCATGGGCAATACCTTGTAGTAAAGTACATTGTTAATAGCTGCCAAAGTTTTGCATTATTCACATTATCTTCCAATAAACAAGGTTCTGTCTAATTGTTCCAAAATACACTGTATGGCAGTGTATGTTGTATATTTCTACTGGTACATAAACTACATGTATATGTGTGAAATTATTGTAATACAGACTAGCTACATAATATGAAACCAACTGTCATAATAATAAATTCTGTCCACAAAAAAAAGATAAAAACTTGTTGACCGATTCGCACAAAAAACACAAACAACTTTGTAGAGGACCTTAAGTACTTGCTTACGTTAAATTTTCGTAAAATTCTGTGCAGCTGCGGAGGAGAAGTAGTTTAAACATATTTTATTTCATTATATAATAATAGAAATGGGATTAGGCAAAAGTTTCACAACATTACAAGATTCCCTCTCCCTATAGAGGAGGAGAAGTAAATAATGTGTCAACCAATCAGAGCCCTTGGCGGCCAATTTGTTGACTGATTCAGTGATTGGCATGAAAAACACAAACTTTTTAGAGGACCTTGAGTAATTTGGGGACATTTATCAGTCCAGATTATAATAGTAATGTGAGTATTTATCAGTGATCGGGAAGGCTAACTTGCTCAATGGGACCACAGGCACATGTAGAAAGAGCGTCAATATCTTGTATGATACCCCTTTACAGGTCATAAGGGAATATATGTATAGAGAGACAAGGCTTCCAACGAATTTTCAGCCAGAAGTAGCATCTGAAATGTTTGCATTTGTCATGTTTGAAGGGCAAAATGGGGTATGACCATAAAGATTCATTTGTATACTTCCTAGAAACATAAATAATTCACCCAAAAAATCTCATAACATAGCCTAATTGTCTATCTAAGTTGGACTGTTTTCTACTTTCTGTCTTGAATCTCCATTGCCAGATTGGACAAATACTGATTCATTCAGAGGCTTTACTCCTCTTACTGTAAGCAGAGTAAAACATCTGGATGATTCAGACTAGCCAATCTGGAAATTGAGGTTCAAGACAGAAAGTAGAAAACAGTCCAACTTAGGTAGACGATTAGGCTATGTTATGAGATTTTTTTAGGTGAAGTATTGATGATTTTAGGAAGTATACAAATCATTCTTTATGGTCATACCCCATTTTGCCCTTCAAATGCAAAAAAATGCAGAAATGCTACTTCTAGCTGAAAATTCGTCGGAAGCCTTGTCTCTCTATAAGATGTACCAGTATTCTCTTATGACCATACAGGATATTGACGCTCTTTCTACATGTGCCTGTAAATGGGACTATGGCCCCATCTTAATATTCTTATGTTAATTTTACCATGATGCTGTCGACGTTCTCCATAGACTCAGTGTTAAACATCGGTGACGTCGCGCTAAAATTAACATAGAAAACTCCCCATCTAAAACTATTTTCTTTCACTGTGAGCGTAATATTTGTCGTACAGACATATATCATACAGCGTTAGTTATGAGACTGCGAGATCCATCCTCCGATATAAATTTTAATCTCAAAAATTGCCGACAAAGTAGAAAAAACTTCAATTTTCTGATTTCTGAAGTGAGGTGCGCGGACAGTAGATCTACGTTACAACGTAAATACGAGTACAGAACTTTTATACAGATTTGAAAACCAAACATGTATTATATATCATGAATATATTTGCAGGTTCAAATGCTCAAAACTGAAGCAAATCTAAGACATCTTGTATGAACAGTTTGTCTATATAGAGTGAGTAAAGACCGAATAACAAATGACTCTATGTTGTCACTGACTACAGTAGCTTTTCCAACTTGTTGCAAGTTGACATCCATAATTTGATACAGTACAGTCAGTACATCATTCTCTCATTTGGACGTTGAAATAAATTTCAGCAATAAACGCAAGGTATCTAACATAGAAAACAAATAAATCAATACAGTTTACATTGGAAATCGTGGATAGAAAGCCTTTCATATTCTCAGGTTTGCAGGTGGTTGCATCTGCTGTCCGACACATGGCAATTCTACTATTCAAAACTAATCCGTACATGCCGATTCCGGACCGGAGCAGATCCGCAGGCGCGCGATCTCGCAAAGCCAGACTGAGAGTACTCTTTCAAGTAGAAACACGTTTCAGACAGGGCCTGTCTGATGAGGGGATGGGGTGGGTAGGGGTTAGCTTCAATATTTCGCTCGTCTAAAACACGTTATGCATACACACAAAATATAAGTTGGGATCTGCCTTGCAACTAGTGCTGTATATTGAACAGTATTTTCGATACGCATCGATACACAAATGTTGAGTATCGATACTTTGTAATACATTTGATAACGATAACTTTTAATTCTTTTTTGTTTTTATTTTTATGTTTCTTCTGAATACTCTCCGATCACTTACAAACGTTGTACGCTTAGGCATACGAGTTACAACAAGCGCGGATCCAGAGCGGGGGTCGGGGGGTCCGGACCCCCCTGGAATTTTCGAAACATTGCTAAATTTTTGTTATTAATATACATATTTCATAAGATTAAGTCCCAATTCCCCTTTTGTTGTCATAATATTTGAAAAATATATCATGAATTTGTATAAGAAATCTTTCATTTTGATAATATTTTGCCGTCAGCATTTCAAAATTTTTCTCTGACTCGCTTCCGCTCGCCAGAATTTATTACATACATGTACGTTATTTTTAAACGATGCATCTGCGCTTTCCTATACATTACACCTAGGTCAATAAACAGGGGCACTAAGGAAACGAAAAGAAATTGAAAAGACACAAATAGTGGATTTTATTGCAATTCTTGGAAAAAAATTTCGCTGGCTTGCTATCGCTCGCCATTTGTTGTATTTATACATATTAGAACTGACAATCAATTTAATCAATTACTATATACATGTATATGATGTGAAAATTCAAAATTTTAAGCTGTTTGCACGCCATTGCTCTCCAGTCACCAGTTTTATGAAAAATAAGAGACAGAACTGACAGTCATCAATCAATATCTTTATTTTCTTGCGTTTGCGTTCTTTTTTTTTTTTTTTTTTTTTTTTTGCTCTTCAAAAAATTCGGACTTCAGGACCCCCCCCCCCTGAAAAAAATTTCTGGATCCGCCCATGTACAATAAAAGCTTTTGGACACCTGGACTAACTCCCAAATTGGGAGTTCGCTTCTTTTCATTAGGTGGATGTTTTTTGTTTGTTTGCTTTGGTTTCTGTTTTATCCTGATTTTGTATGCCTCCGTATATGATTTTCTGAATTATCGATTTTGTTTCAGTTGTGTATTGGTATATGGTCATTGTCCTTATTGTCATTCTATCGGTCTTACATTGAGTTGAAAAACGAAATGGTGAGGTCAGCTGTTTGGCAGCATTTTTACAAAATCGATGCCAAAAAAGCCAAATGTAATTACTCGTATGTAATAACGATATGTCAAAATAAATCTTTGGTAGACAAAGAAACACTTTCCATAGCTGCTATTATTATCTTTCTATTCCTTTTTTTGTTCTTGAATTAATTGAAAAAATACATTTGTTGTTTATTTTTGTTCCGTTTTATAAAGCTGTCATTGATTGAAACATAAAAGCTCTATTTATTGATTCATTATAATGATAAATTTGAGAAAAATGAAAAAAAAAAAAAATTGCGCATGGCCACTGACAGGGGCGGATCCAGAACCCCAACTGCCGGGGTCACGCACACTTTTTATTGGGATGGCATGCGAAGCCCGGGTGGCCAAACAAGGGAGAGTATGGGATGAGGTCAAAGTCCAAAGTCAATGTCACAAGGTCAAAAATTTTGGTACCCATGGAAAGGTCTTGTCACAAGGAATTTACATGTGAAATATGAAAGCACTATTACTTACCATTCAAAAGTTATGGCCAAGGTTTTAGTTTTTCAAAAGTAGGTCAAATTCCAAGGTCAAGGTCACAAGGTCAAAAATTTTGGTATCCATGGAAAGGTCTTGTCACAAGGAATACACATGTGAAATATGAAAGCCCTATCACTTACCATTCAAAAGTTATGCCCAAGGTTAAAGTTTTTTAAAAGTAGGTCAAAGTCCAAGGTCAAGGTCACAAGGTCAAAAATTTTGGTATCCATGGAAAGGTTTTGTAACAAGGAATACACATGTGAAATAAGAAAGCCCTATCAACTACCTATCAAAAGTTATGCCCAAGTTTAATGTTGTTCAAAAGTAGGTCAAAGTCCAAGGTCAAGGTCACAAGGTCAACAATTTTGGTTTCCATGACAAGGTCTTGTCACAAGGAATGTACATGTGAAATATGAAAGCCCTGTCACTTACCATTCAAAAGTTATGGCCAAGGTTAAAGTTTTAGCGGACAAACAGACAAAAGGACAGACGGACAGACCAAAAAACAAAATGCCCCCGAAGGTGTATTCATGTGAAATATGAAAGCCCTGTCATTTACCATTCAAAAGTTATGGCCAAGGTTAAAGTTTTTGCGGACAAACAGACAGACAGACAGACGGACAGACCAAAAACTATATGCCCTCGAATCTTCGATTACGGGGGCATAAAAGGTACAACCGATATTTTAAAATTTAGTGCTATATGCTATTTTCTTTTTTTCATGGAATGTCATTGTCAACAACTTAAAGAATTCAAGTTTTCCTCAGGAAATGGATGGATCAAGGAACGATTTGCATGGGAGGGGAGGTCCAGTCATTCAAGGGAGGGAGGTCATCCAATGGTTTAAAAAAAAAACCAGAAACAATCGTAAAAAATAAGAAGTTTTTGTAAATTCTTGGTCCTGCCCCCCCCCCCCCCCCCAACCCTCACTCAGACTTTAGATACTTTTGTTAATCTTATGTGTGGAAAATTCGTTGATGATCTTTGAATTCCTTGAACAACGAGAGATCATGGGGGAGGGGTGTTGATTCCATCTTTTTCCTGATCAGGGCTTCACATACCAGAATTGTCAATCAAGCAAAACATTGTAGCCGAAATGCGGCCCAATTCGGTCATTCCCAATTCGCACTGGAATATAGTTTATGTCTTGCCTAAATATGGCAAGAAGAAATCTAATTCTTCATATCAAGTAGACTGATCATAATGCCTATTTAAGGAGGTATTGAACACTTTGACGCCAAATTCAATTTTTCTCAAAATTTCTTAAATTATTCATTTCTTGTCTGTCCTTCATCATAAAAACTTACATTTGATTCTATCCACAAGAAAATTTTCTATAAGACTTTGAAATATGCATTTATTAACGTATCAGTGAATTTCTTGATGACGTCATGATATTAAAAGTGTCATTCCGGTTCTCTTAAAGCTATTGGAAATTAATTTTGATTTAAATTCCAAAATAGTCATAAATGCATTGCTCTTACATGTGGAGAAGATGGACTGAATTGTGTTATGAAAAAAAGCAGGAATCTGGAATAAAAGATGGCACAGTCGCTCAAAAAATTGCAATTTGGACCCAATTGACTTTAGTTGATAGTTAATTTTTAGGAATCCTGTGGATCAATCCTTGTCAAAAACTAACAGAATGATCAACAATGTCCAGAGATAATTTCATGATTAAATGAGAAAAATTAAATTTTGGAATAAAATTTTACAAAGCTTTGTATTTTCCAATTTTTTCTTCTAAATTCTTCCATTTTCAATGAAGTTACATCCGCTTCTTTGTTATGTAAATTTGTCAATGAGTACACAAAGATAAAAGTTGAATTTTCTATTTTATACATGTAAAGCTTCAATGCGATACGTTTTGTATTAATGTTTTAATTGCATTTTGAATGCGATCATTTTTGACGCCATTTCCTGATAACGTCGAAATGACGTCGTGGTTGGCTCATGGATAAAACTCCCAAAATTTGAAAATCGCTATAATTTCTTCAAATTACGTCGGAAATTATTCAAACTTCATCAGGAATACTCAAATGTATATATCAATTAGGGTATCAAATGTTTTAAGAAAGTAAGGACTGTACTTTTCCTAGGAAGCGAGAAACCAAATAATGCTGCCGCCATCTTGGTGTTGAATCCCTCCTTAAAACAATACACATTAAAATTTCTCGATTTTCTAGTATTATATTGACGATATATAGTATAAAGACATATCTGTATTCAAGCTTGTTTTCTTGCATCTACTGACTTTTATTCCCGATTCATTATGCAAGATTCATTCATGAGATGAAGAAAATTTCCGATATGACAATGACAATGATCAATGCTATATATAGGTTTTTATTCCCAAACGAATACTGATGTGACGTGAATGTATTGACGGTTTTGTTCAGAAGCGGTCGTTGATTTCTAAACCCCAACAGCAATAATGCCCCTCCCTCTTTGGGCACTACGTAATAGAGAATTCGACACTTTAGAATTGAAAGGTCGTAAGTGCAATTTGCAATTTCTTTAGGGGAGGGAAAAACTGTTTGACCTTTCAATTCTACAGCGTCGTAGTTTCATAAGCGTTTTGTTACGAGTATGCAACGCACAGCAAGAGCATTTATCGTACATCTAATGCGCGTTAGATATCGCATTTCATACTATGATACGATAAATGCGCTACTCAGTGGCGGATTCAGGGGGTTGTGGAGTGAGCGCCCGTCCCCCAGCAATGACCCAAAAATTTCCCAAACAGGAAAATGTTGACCCATTTTTACTAAAAATCGGCAAAATTCGCCCCTTGAACCTCCGCATCCGCCACTGCAACTAGATTTTATTACATACATGTATACCCAGGAGATCTTTCGTTCTGTGGGCGTGCTGACTGACAAACCGAGAGGAGGTGCAGATCTAGATTTTTGAGACAGGTCAGCCTTTAGAACCCACTGGAATTTGCCCCAAATCATGATTTTTCTCCAAGATTTTACGTGTAATGTTTTACAAATCAATAGCTGGACTCCCTCGACAGAATGGACCCCTTGATAAACACTATAGATCGCTCATGAACTAACTTAGAACAGGGGCGGACCCGGAACTACCGGGGGGCACATAAATTATTTGACTCACTCGCGAGGCCCGAAGGGGGAGGGTATGGGAGGTTTGGTGGTGGGGGTTCGAGGGGTCTCCCTCGAAAATTTCTTTTGAAAAAGTGGCATCTGAAGCGCATATATTTGAACTGCATTTAGAAGGGATTCTAGGCGAGCATGATTCAGTCAGTGTCAGCAACAATGATTTGTACATTTAAAATTTTGACATTTTCTGATGCTGTCGGCATGTAGAAGTCAACATGCTCAGGATTTCCTAAGGAAATTTGCGGACCAAGAACAGTTTTGAAAGAGCAGGGAGGTCAGCCCAAGGGGGGGGGGGGGGGTTCCAGTCGCAAATTCACGTAAAAATATGTAAAAAATCAACACTTTTTGCAAATTCCATGCGGGACTAACCATCACTCTAGATCCGCGCTTGTTTGTTATTTTTTTTTAAACTATAACTTATTAAGAATAAAACAAGTAAACAAGTATTAGCTTTTACAAAAAGCTTGCCGGCAGTTAGCTGACATTATTCTAGTAAGGAAAAAATGGAATAAACGATTTTTATTCTTGTTTGACCAATCGCACATTTCCGGGCTTTTCCGTTTTTATTTCCGATTCAAGCTACGGAAATTCCCGAGGATCTGTAATTTGTTGTAGGACGTATCGGTACAAAGACTTTTCGATGCATCTCTCGGAAGAAAATGCACTGATACGATATGACTTTCATTTGTCAAGTCATCTAGACTCTTCAGCCAACCTGATGGAAGCATCTTATGCACAGATTCAGAATAACCTTGACGAATATTTGCATATTTTGTAGTTGTTCACCAATCATATTGCCAAGAGTTATTTTATCCGTGCAAGCATGTCACGATTGATTACAGTATACCGGCAGTCATGACTGCCGGTAATGATAAATTTCCTCGACAAACAAGAGATAACGGATGCCCCATTCCCTGCATCGTTCTGATAGAAAGGTTTATAATTATTTGTTGGCAATATGATTCTAAAAATTAAGAAAAACATGCATTTTTGACTCTACAAAATTCTTTGAGGGAGCCGGTCCAAATCTGGCCAAAACAATTTTGTTCATTTAAAAGATTGATCATAACCTGAATTTTAAAACGACCTTTAAAAAGTAAAAACAGTAGATTAATGCTTCCAAAAGCATGTCAAGTGTCCATTCTATGGGCGCTGCTGAATGCGCCACCGTAGAGTCCCGTCTGACTGAGATGTAAAAAATCTTATGCCGCTAAACGTGGTTGAACCGGATTGAAGTCCGTCATCGACCCGTGTTTACAATCTCCCTGTGTTGTCCTACGTGTATTTTTGTGAACTCGGAAAAAATTAGCGTAAATATGTGATTTTGATAGCTGAGATAATGATAAACAGAGCTATTCAAACTGCAGATTATGCTTTTGTTGTTGCAATTGAAATTTATGCACCAATGTAATTTTTGACAATGATCGGAGGAAGTTCGAGAAGAGACCACCAATTATCCATAAACTTGGGTTTTACTGATGATAATGATTACAGCAAGGAGAACAAGAAGAGACAATCTTTACTGAGGGTAGATATTCTGCTTACATTAATAGTTGATTTCAAAGGGGTACTTTGAAGTTACAGATAATATTGCATTTACATGATCAGATGAGATGTTTACGGAAAGGCAATGGCTCCGGATACGAACGTTCGTATCTTGAGACCTATGTCTCGGCATACGAACACAAATCAAAGTGAGCTTCTGCATATATATTTTAATTTGGTTCGTTTTTTTTCAAGGCATCTTGTGTTCAAATTATTCTTTTTTGTGACATATTCTGAAAAGTTAATTAAGTAATAAAGTACGGAGTTGCGTCTACATGTACGTATTTGTTATCGTCTCAAAACTTTCAAATTTTCAACTTCCACTGGAGCGACGGAACGTCAGTACGTGCACACAACAGCTGACAAGTGCGAAGTTTATTATTGATCAGTGATCACTATGATTGAGCATGTTGAGAGCATATACCTTCATATGGTTACAAAAATAAACTTTTTATTTTATGGACACATGACCCGTGTCACGTGACAGTTGGAGACCAATCAGAAACATGTTTGTACGCCGAGACATAGGTCTAAAGATACGAACGTTCGTATCTGGATCCACTTACTTACGGAAACTCCAAACATGCCAAAGGGGCTCATGCCCTCGAGTGTCCTAATTTTGCGAGTCAAATTTCAATGTGAAATCAGGAGAAATCCAAATTATCACTTATGCAGCAAATATTTAACATATCTATACTTTGTTTGATTATACTTTTTATAGTTGGTAAAATTATCATCGAAATAGTACTTGGACCGGTATTAACAAGGCACTTGTAATTGAAAGGGTGCCAACCAAATTTTATTTTGTGGTTCTTGTTAATTATAGTCAGCAACATGATGAATATATAACATATAACACAAAAGTGTAGAATTGAATAAAATTTTAAAATTTGTCTCATTTTAAAGCTCACAGTGATTAAAAATATAGATTCTTTGAGATGCTTTAACAATCACTGGCAGAATTTTCCACACACAGAGGACAGAAGAACTTATTTCTACTAAAACCCCTTGTACATGTACTACAACAAAATTTCAGATGTGTCCAATGCAGGCTTTCTACTGTTCCTACTATTTCCTACTTTTCCTACTTTTTTATTTTGATCCTATTTTTTTCTACTTTTTCTTCGAAACCTCCTACTATTCCTACTTTTTCATCTCAAAAGTAAAAAAATTACTTGCTTCACTTGTCATCGACATCTGATTCAAAGTTTTTAAAAAATTTCGGGCTTGCTTCGCTCACCCATTCTGTATATTTTACATGTAAAATCAATCTGTCCTTATTTCTCTCTGTGATTTCTTCAAAGATGAACATTACAAGTCTTCAATCATTGCTTACTATGATTTGTGTGTCATGCTTACTGAAAATTGTCGCTAAAAGTGATGGAAAATTTCCTACTTTTCCCCTATTAATTCCTACTTTTTCCTATTTTTCTCCTACTTTTTTTCATCGACTATTCCTACTTTTTTCCTACTTTTTCATCAAGGTAGAGTAGAAAGCCTGCCAATGATTACAAGGATGTCCGTCCGTCATAACATCACACTGTGTCCAGTTTGGAAGCATCAGAATATCACTTTCCCTAACTTGTTTATCATTGGCGGATTTAGAGGGGGGGGGGCCCTTTTTGATAAAAAAAATTCGACTTGACCTCTTGTTTGAATCGATAAAGCAGATAAAACCTCAGAACTGAGCTGCACGGTTTAATTAAAACTCATGTTTAATTGAAGAGTAATTCATAGGCAGAGTTGCATGACATAGATATATGCCGCCGGTAAAGGACTTATATCGCTCAGCGATCATAACATTTTTTATCTAGATACGCCGCTGTTTATTTGGTTTATTTCCCTATTGATAATTATTTTATTTCCTTCTTGAGAATCGTATCAAATTAGCAATGCAAACATAAATTCAAAATTAAGTTGGGCTTGGCCTTAAATTCCTTTGACAGTCACGTGATTTCATTCAGCAGAGTCCATTTTGTGTAGACGATGTACTGTCAACATGACACAGTGAGTTTTAGGCTTTTAATGGCACAGGTAAAGTAGGCCTAGAAAAGATATCATGAAAAATGGCCATTTTAACTTCTTTATTTGAAATATGTGTTGATTCTTACTTATTTGAAGTGCATCTTGAAATTTGCTTTCGTGGGAAAATGGGCGGGGCCTATTTACTACAATATTACGACGGAAGTCCAAAATCTCGCAAGAGCATGCGTGATATCAACAGAGAGGCACTTCCATTGAAATTACAACACTGTGGAATTTAAGACCTCCGACCATACTTAAAGAAAATAGTGATTTCTATCATCTACTGGTGGAGAAGGAATTATAGTCGATTTTTCAAACATTTTTAGCTTGCCTCGACAAACTTAAATGAGCTTATGCTATACCCCCCCCCCCCCCCCCCCCCCCCATGTCTGTGTCCTTGTCCGCATCTGGTTAAGAAGACGTTTTGGGTAGCTCAGTATTTGGCAAAGTACTGATGCTACAGTAACCAAAATTGCACAATTTAGTGATTCATCTTCACATGATCTTGGGATGCTGAGGTTAACCCATTGGATGCTGCATCTGACCAACATTTTTTGCTTGAGTGACTTGGTTAAGAAGTTTGGGGTAGCTCATAGTGATTTGGTTAAGAAGTTTAGGGTTGCTCAGTATTTGACAAAGTACTGATGCTACAGTAACCAAACTTGCACAAGTCATTTATCTTGGGATGCTGAGATGGACCGATGCATTGGATGCAGCATCTGACTTACTTTATCCGTTTGAGTGATTTTGCTTTAAAAGCCAATATTTAGCAAAATATAAGTGCTACATGTAAATGTACCAAACTTGCAAATTGGATGTATCTTGTATCAAACTTTCATAACATGACGTTGACCTACTTTTTCCGCTTGAGTGATTTCACCTTAAAAAGCCAATATTGAACAAAGTATAAGTGCTGCATCATAGTACATGTACCAAACTTGCATATTGAATGTATCTTGATCAAACTTTCATAATATGACCTTGAACTAGTTTTTGTGCTTGAATGATTTTGCCTTTAAACATTGTTAAAAGCCAATGTTCAGCAAAGTATAAGTGCTACATGTACCAAACTTGCATATTGGATGTATCTTTGATCAAACTTTCATAATGAGATTAACCTACTTTTTCCCGCTTGAATGATTTTGCCTTTAAAAGCCAATATACATGTACTTAGAAGTATGTTTAAATTGAATTTTGCTGCCACGAGGTGAGCTTTGTAATCTGTGATTTGCCTATGTTTTATCTATTTCTTTTAATTTTTTTAAAGACTTGCACATGAAATTGGGACAACTAGAACCCTTTACCTATACTTCCATAAATTTTTGATAATTCTGATGAATGGTACTGGTTTTATAAGCAATTGAAATGCGCTAGTTTTATTTTAAGCACTCTTAAAAAGGTTGGAGAAGCAATTATCCTCGTGTGGGATCATTCTTGTCTTAATGTCCACAATATTTCAACTAAAATTATACCATTAGATTTCTATATTCTTTCTCTAATCATTTGCAATAAAAATTTTTGAAATTTTAAAATAGTTTGAAATTTCTTCAATGATTGAGATTTAAGAAGACAAACATTGTATTTTGGTTTAACCCCTTACCTCCAGGGTCTTGGAAAATGGATGTGGTAATTTTCTCCTATATAGCTCTATGTAAATTGTAATCTTGTGAACATCAATTCTCTCAAAGTATAATTGATAGAGACTTAATTCTTTTTGCATTATTTAATTATTCTCTGGTCTTGTATTTTGTTTTAGCCCCTGATTCCTAGAGTCGTAGAAAATGGATGTGTCACTTAGATTAATTTAAGCGAACAAACAGGAAAGCTTCAGTCTCATCAAAGACTTCTGGTTAACATGGTTAAAGAAATACTATTTGCTGATTATGATCAATACATGTACCACAAATGAACATCTAGATGTAAACCCCTATACGGGTACATCAAGCGTGGTTATCTAGCAAGATGTGTAAAGGGATATCTACCTCTCCCTCTCTTCCATGTTTAATGTCCGTCTTGATCTTAACCCTTTTTGAGCATTTGTTCTAGTTATTGTATACACATTTTTACATAGATGCCAGTATATTCATGTAAAGTAAATGTTTGATGTAAGCGTCAATTTATATTGATTTAATATAAAAATATTTTATAGATATATGCAAGGTTTCAATGGCGAAAGTTTTGTTTGGAAAATAGAATTGATTATTGACATTTTACAATGCATAAAATTGTTTAGTAATTTTTTCCTTTGAAGTTGTCAATATATTGTATGAAAGTTTCGATCTTATTAAGATACATATTGAATAAGGGGAATAGATAAGTGACGCTGATGTTTATGTTTAATGGGAACTAGAATGAAAAAAAAAAAATGATCATGTTAAGGATATATTGAATTTAAAAAAAAATGAAGGTGAGAACATTTCTGAGACAAGTTGAAACTTTATGAATTATTTGCTTGATATGATGAGGATGTTTTAAAAGTAAACATATATTCTAACATGACTTGAGATTTTCTCCTTATATTATGTACTATAGAACTCGCCTGGTGTAAAATCTCCAACAGACTTCTAGTCCACTAAGACTCACCCATTGTCATCTGTAGAACAATATTAGAATGAAAAAAAGACTACTAGCTAGCCATGGTTTATTGACCAGTAATTCCCCTCGTCGCATAAACAAATCAAATTATCACTTCGCCGCATTGTGGCTATGCTATAATTTGATACATGTACATTTATGGGACTTGGGGAATTACTGGACAATGAACAATGGCTAGCTAGTTGTTATCACCTCGCTGCAGTGCGTCCATTTGTGTGTTAATATGTGTGTGTGTGTGTCCGGATTCTTGTGAATAGCATAGAAGACAAAGTAATGATCATATTAGAAACATCAAACCTTCCACAAATGTTCTCCATGGAGAACCGTATCAATTTTCAAGGTCAAGGGTCAAGGTCACTGTGGACTCTTGCTTAAAATCCTTGTGAACAGCATAGAAGACAAAGTAATAATCATAGAAACATCAAACCTATCACAAATGTTCTCCATGGGGAGAGGATGAATCCTATTGATTTTCAAGATCAAAGGTCAAGGTCACTGTCGATTTAAGGCTTAAAATAATTTTGCTCAGTGATATAGAACATGCAACTGAGAGGGAATGCTACGCTTGTGTTGCCTTTATTATTTCTTAAATTGATAACTTAATTTTGTTGTACACTTTCAGTACTGGAAGAGATTGTCAAGTCTGCAGCGAAGTGTTACCATCCTCTTCATCTTTCTAATTGGAATCAGCGTAGTCTATTTTTATCCATCGTCGAAAGAAGGGACAGAACTGTCACATAATGGGAAAAGGGGAAGTCACTCTGGTGCAATAGATAAGTTAGACCCTGCTGAGCAGGCAAGAATGGAGGAAGAAAAACAGAAAATCCGTCATGCAAGGAAGCAGATTGATGACATAGTGGTAAACAGAATATCTTATAATATTGGTTCATTATACACGTATACATGCAACTCTAATCAGCTGGTTGTACTGATAGGTCGATGTTGAAAACCCAATAGTATGCTTATTCATATTTTTTTCTGTTGATGAATCTTACATTACTAATCTAGGAAATCGAGAAAGACAATATGAAATATAATTGTACTATAAAGCCCCTTTCAGATAAAATTTTTGGAAATAATGTAAATACTTTACTCTTGAAAGTTGTTGACAAACCCCTACGATGCCAAAGTTTTACTTTACTGATATTTCTTGCTCATGGTGATTCTTTGTATCTTTTTCTGTTTCTTGAAGAAAAGGGTTAAAGTAGGAACAAAGAAAGGGCCACCTGTAAACCTTGACAAAGTGGCCAATATTCTGCCTGTAGAGGACAACAAAGACGATAAAATAGAGGATGATGAGAGATTTCCACACGGCAACGTAGATGAAGATAATGGAAAAGATGACAATGTAGATGGACAAATAGTACGGACATTTTGTGTTTTCTTTAAAGCATTGTATCGCAAAAGGATTTCATTATCCAAAATATCTCTGAAAGTCAAGGTCATTTTCAAGAAAAAATCTAGAAGTGCCCGATTAAGATGCTCCGATTTATATTTTTTGCTGAAGGTAGAATTATTCTGATAAACAGGAAGAGAGAGTTCCGAGTGTAGTAAAAGAGATACACCTTCACGACTGAAATGCATGTATATGCTGATTAGATGGCTATTTCATGACTACTTAAATTCCCCCAAGATAGTTGGGAAAGCCTTGGAATCAAAGGGCCTGTCACAATGGTAGATTGATATCCAAGAAGCTGTAAAATTATAGTTATATTGCCCTACAAGGGCTTGTTTTTGAATCTTCGATCTGAAAATGATAACAGAGAGAGCAACAGTTCATGATGTGACGGTCCTGATAGAATAGTTTGAACTGTCAACCAGTCGCTCAAACTTTCACTCACTTGAACGGCCAAAAATATGTTATAGTTTTTGATATATCAGATAAAGGTGATAATAATCACTGCCATGTAGAAGTATGACCAGATAACATATTTCTGATATATATTCTAGGTTCCTCCTCATATTTCTGATATATATTCTAGGTTCCTAATCATATTTCTGATATAAATTCTAGGTTCCTCCTCATATTTCTGATATATATTCTAGGTTCCTCCTCAAAAAGGAGACAGCGATGACTTCAAAGTGGAACAGAATGGAGATAAAGCTTACAACTTCTTTGATAGTAAGTCAGTAAAAATACTAAAGATTCACAGCAATAGACTTTTGGATGATTTTTATGATTGATGACAACAAGTTATAACTACAAGTATTTAAATTAGTATCTTTTGGTGCCTTTTTTCATAGCTAAGCCACTACAAAATTGTGTCTTTATTATAGACATCTTATTGAAATACAATGCGAAATGATTTTAAATCAAAGATCAAACGTTGTAAAATGCTCTATTTATGATAGTCTCAAGGAATGAAATTGCTGATAGCCAAAGTCAAGTTCTCCAGTTATTAAATGAAACCATCTTAGTGCTCATGTAATTAAAGGTAATCTTACAGATACAATGTATCATGATACAAACACAGCTTTGTACATGTTTCAGGTGACCGTCCAATAAATGAGCGTCAGAAAGCAGTGGTTGATGCCTTCAAACATGCTTGGGTTGGGTACAAGAAGCACGCCTGGGGGCATGATGAATACCATCCTATCAGCCGTACTCACTCTGAGTGGTTTGGGGTGGGGCTAACCATACTGGATTCCCTAGACACGATAATAATTATGGGATTAAAGGAAGGTAAGAACTTTATGTGGAATTCACGAAGTAAATAAAACCAGAGGTGATCTCCCCTTTGTATTTCACCTCCAAAGCAAATGATAATGAATAGTAATATGTTTGTCCAGCATTTATTCATCCATCCAACCGCTGTGAGGTGACATTCCTGTTCTTAAACACACATTTCATTTACACATATTTGTCAGGTAAATTCATTTTGATAATTATATTGTATTTGCTGTCAAATATCATATGATTTCAGAATATGATGATGCAAGGGAATGGGTGAAGGAAAAACTTACATTTGATAAGAACCAGGATGTGAATTTATTTGAGATAACGATCAGAGCTTTGGGAGGATTGCTGTCTGCGTTCCATCTGTCTCAGGACGTATTGTTTAAACAGAAAGCAGTAAGTATGGGTATCACATAATCATCGTTGGATACCTCCGGTCTTTTGCTTTCTTTTAAAGAGCAAAAGACTTTGGATATCCGACAATACACATAATAGGCTGACATTCTTGTATGAAGAGTTTTGAGAAAGGAAAATTTCAGTTACTTTTTGAAAATAGAGCATTGAATACTCAAAATATTGACTTCTGTATCATTTTGTACTTACATGTATTTGAATGTATTAATTTGGTGAAATGCTTAACTTGGAATTTTGACCTCATTTGCCACATTTTGATGAAAAAAAAACAACCTTTGTTTCTTTCAGATAAGTATTTCTTCTAAATTGTATATCATTGATGGAAACCTTAGTATTTGTGTTAAATTTTAAGAGATTAAAATGATGTATCTTTCTTATTTGTTTTACCTTTATGAATTTAGAGAGACCTTGGAGAGAGATTACTCCCTTGTTTTAACTCACCATCACACGTTCCTTTCTCGGATGTGAACCTTAAGACAGGTAAAGCCCATGCCCCACGCTGGGGACCGGACAGCAGTACATCAGAGGTGACAACATTACAGCTGGAATTCAAAGATCTATCTAGAGTCACTGGAGAGGTGAAATTTGAGGTGAGATCATTTGATAAATGAAGAAGGCCTTATAAGTGAAAATAAAAAGATAAATTACCTTTATTTTGACGCACCTGAGCTGATAGTGATTTTTTGTCATAATCTGACTTCTGATACTGTACATGTACATGTATGTGCTCTTATTTTAGCACAACCCTATTTTAGCGGAAACAGGGAAAAAAAAGGAGGCAAAATGACATTTTAGCATACTCATAAATAAGTGCACTTTATTAGCTCTACTGGTCAAAGACCAGTCGAGCTTATGCGATACCATGTTGTCCGGCCGGCCGTCTGTCTGTCTGTATGTCCGTCTGTCTGTCTGTTAACAATTTTTTGTGAGCGCAACTCCTCTGTAACCATAAATGATAGAAACCTTATTCTTTTTGCATTTAGTTTGGTCCATGGTCTAGTTTATGCACCTGATATTTTGTTTGAGCCTCTGACCCCCAGGGTCTTCAAAAATGGGTGTGGTCATATTCTCCTATAGAAGTCTATGTAATCTAGTGAACACAATTACTCAGAAAGTATAATTGATAGAGAAATAATTCTTTTTGCATTATAATCAGTCTCTGGTCCAGTTGTGCACCTGATATTTTGTTTGAGCCCTTGGTCCCCAGGGTCTTCAAAAATGGGTGTGGTCATTTTCTCCAATATAAGACTGTAATCTAGTGAACACCAATACTCAGAAAGTATAATTGATAGAGAAATAATTCTTTTTGCAATATAATCAGTCTTTGGTCCAGTTGTGCACCTGATATTTTGTTTGAGCCTCTGACCCCCAGGGACTACAAAAATGGGTGTGGTCATTTTCTCCAATACAAGTCTATGTAATCTAGTGAACACCAATACTCAGAAAGTATAATTGATAGAGAAATGATTCTTTTTGCAATATAATCAGTCTCTGGTCCAGTTGTGCTCTTGATATTTTGTTTGAGCCTCTGGCCCCCAGGGTCTACGAAAATGGTTGTGGTCATTTTCTCCTATGTGAGTCTATGTAACCTATTTAACACCAATTCTAAGAAAGTATAAATGATAGAGAAATAATGCTTTTTGCTATATAGTCAGTCTCTGGTCCAGTTGTGCACCTGATATTTTGTTTGAGCCTCTTACCCCAAGGGTCTTCAAAAATGGGTGTGGTCATATTCTCCTATATACATGTAAGTCTATGTAATCTAGTGAACACCAATACTCAGAAAGTATTAATTGATGGAAAATAATTCTTTTTACATTATAATCAGTCTCTGGTCCAGTTGTGCATCTGATATCATGTTCGAGCATCTGACCCCAGGGTCTTCAAAAATGGGTGTGGTTAAATTCTCCTATTTAAGTCTATGTAATCTAGTGAACACCTATACTCAGAAAGTATAATTGATAGAGAAATAATTCTTTTTGCAATATAATCAGTCTCTGGTCCAGTTGTGCACTTGATATTTTGTTTGAGCCTCTGACCCCAGGGTCTTCAAAAATGGGTGTGGTCATATTCTCCTATATAAGTCTATGTAATCTAGTGAACACCAATACTCAGAAAGTATAATTGATAGAGAAATAATTCTTTTTGCAATATAATCAGTCTCTGGTCCAGTTGTGCACCTGATATCATGTTTGAGCATCTGACCCCAGGGACAACAAAAATGGTTGTGGTCATTTTCTCCTATATAACTCTATGTAATCTAGTGAACTCAAATTCTCAGAAAGTATAATTGATCATGTTGATAGAGAAATAATACTTTCTGCAAATGCCAATATAAACAGTCTGTAGTCTAGTTTTGCACCTATTTTTTTTAACCCTGACTCCAGGGTCTTCAAAAATGGGTGTGGTCATACATGTATAACTCTATGTAATGTTGTGAACATCAATTCTCAGATAGTACAATTGATAGATGGATGCATTTTATCAGTCTCTGGTCTTTTTGTGCGCCTGATATTTTGTTTGAGCCTTGGAACCCCAGGGTCTTGGAAATGGGTGTGGTCATTTTCTCCTATATAAGTATGTAATCTGGTCAATATCATTTCTTTGAAAGTATAATTGATAGAGAGTTCTTTCTTTTTGTGTTATAATTATTCTCGAGTCTATGTGTGTGCCTGATATTATGTTTCAGCCTCTGACAGCCAGGGTCTTGGAAATGGGTGTGGTCATTTTCTCCTTTATAGCACTATGTTATCTTGTGAACACCTATTCACAGAGAGTATAATTGATACTGTAGAAAGATATTGCTTTTTGCATTACCATGAGTCTGTAGTCTAGTTGTGTACTTGAGATTCTGTTTAAGACTCTGACCCATCTTTGAAAATGGGTGTGGTCATTTTCTCAAATATTAGTCTATGTAATCTAGTGAACTCTAGGTCGCAGAAAGTATAATTCATGGAGAGTAAATTCTTTTTGCATTATGTTTCTTTGGTGTAGATATGCATCTGATATTTTGTGTGAGCCCCTAACCCCCAGGGTTGGAAAATGGATGTCAATCTAGTGAATTTAACAAAACAGCCAGTAGAGCTTCAGTCTCATCAGAGACTTCTGGTTTTTCCATTATAATGCTTTGCTGATATAGATATTAGGGTACTTATCAATTACTACTCTTGTGATAGCGCTGACTCCTCTGAAATATGAATCCAGCGAAAATAATTACATGTACTGTATTTAATTTCCGTCTGTCCTGTATCTTTTATATTTGGAATATTGCCATACATGTACCTTACATGAAGCAATTGACACCATCCATTCACAATCACATGTATAAATACTGAAGAATCTGATCAACCGACACATTTATAACTCCACCTTAGCAATCACACCACAGAATTTCACCGCATCTTTCATGACGTAAATATCATACATGTATTTGTATTTACATAATTGTTGAGTTAATGTAGTTTGTTTGTATAGAAATACCACTCGCAAAATACATAGATATTAACTAATAGCATGCACATATTACATGTATTGAATTCTGTTTTTGTTCAGGATGCAGTTACAAGGGTTTCAAACCACGTTCACAATCTGCCCAAAAAAGACGGGCTTGTGCCTATATTTATAAACGCTAATACAGGTAATTTCCGGAGCTCAGGAACCATAACTCTTGGAGCCAGGGGAGACAGTTACTATGAATATCTTCTCAAGCAGTGGGTACAAACAGGAAAAACAGAAGACATGTAAGTAGTGTAAACATATCACGTCGGTGTGATGATAGGTCATGCTGTTGAAAGATTGCATTTTAATCTAAATCTACCACTATCAACCATGCACCTTATTGTCAGATGCTTTGCCATCCAATCCAGAGTCATTCTGTATTCATCGTTTAAAATATATCAAATGACTTTGGCTGAAATGTATGAAAACAAACGCCGGCGCTGTTCAACTACCAGCCTCCATTCTTGTACTGTCGTCTGTTGTTATAGCAACGAGGGAGATAATCCCTACGCAGGCACTTTGCATTGTGTATTGGAGCATTTTCAGGATTTAGATAAGATGCTCAAAATGTACTAAATAACTTAAAATTAAATTGTAAGGAATGTTTCTAAGATTCTTTTTGGTTACGTGAAATAACCTTTTCTGCATCGGCTTTTTATGCCCCCGGAATCAAAGATTCTGGGGCATATAGTTTTTGGCCTGTCCGTCTGTTTGTCTGTCTTTCTGTCTGTCTGTCTGTCTGTCTGTCTGTTTGTCCGAAAAACTTTAACATTGGACATAACTTTTGAATGGTAAGTGATAGGGCTTTCATATTTCACATGTGTACTCCTTGTGACAAGACCTTTCAAATGATACCAAAATTTTTGACTTCGTGACCTGGACCTTGACCTTTGACCTACTTTACAAAAATTTAAACATTGGGAATAACTTTTGAATGATAGTGATAGGGCTTTGATATTTCACATGTGTATTCCTTGTCACAAGATTTTTCCATCGATACCAAAATTTTTTAACCAAGTAACCCTGACCTTGACCATTCACAAACATGTACTTAACAGAAAATAGTGTTTATACTAACAAAGATGCCACCGGGGGCATTCGTGTTTCACAAACACAGGCTTTATTGAGGTTATTTCCCATAACCAAAAGGAATTTTAAATACATTCCTTAAATAGACAAGTATAAACTTCAATAAAGAGAAATCTATGTGAAAATTTCCCACCAAAATTATACGGCCGTTTTCTAAACAGGAAGTAGACGAAAATTTCGCTTTCCTTTGAGCAAACGTGTCAATAACGGGTATATAAATAAACATGTCATCTCTTCAAATCAAAGTGCTATTAAAACATAAAATACTTGCATTTACATATTTTTGACTTGTTTCTCAACTCACCTCACCATTCTAAAATAGAATTTATAGCTCCAATTCAGAATTACTCATCCATATGACGATTATCAACTTTTAATAACTAAGTGTTTTTCTAAGCAAAAGAGAAGTCATTGTTTTGACAAATGACGTGTTTTGACAATCAATTTGAAGGTAGATAAGTAATTAGTTAATTATACCAAGCTATTATCAGAACAATTTTGCCTCACTCACAACTTACTGTCTGCTAAAATCAGGTATGTTTCAATAGATAAGGTAGGCTTGGGTATAAAGGACATGTCAATTTTCTGTCCATTTAATCAAACATATTTTCCATTGCTTCCTATGTTGGAAAATTGGTACATTAAGAAACTGTCTGTTAAGACCAGTTGTCCGCTTATTCAAGGTGTCTGTTAGTACAGATGATAGTGTACATATAATTAAACAAGTATTGTATTGACTCCTCATTAGAAAGGACCTTATGAAACACAATTATTATTTATGATAACAGACAAAATGACTTATTGTGGTCTATTATAGGACTCTCCTTTGAAATTTGCTATCCCTTTTGCAATGTTCTTACCAATTTGTGTGTGTGTGTGTGTGCCATTGAGTGAATGAGCGGTTAGAGGTCACTTACTTCTTTGTATAATAAGGATTTTGCTCTGGCATTAGAGGGAATAGAGATACATTTATTACTGTTATTCTTATTATGCATTTACATGTATTATGCTTTCAGGTATAAGGAGGATTTTGTTCAGGCAGTAGAGGGAATAAAGAAACATTTATTACGGGAATCTCAACCAAATAAATTAGTCTATGTTGGAGAATTACTGGGCGGCAGAAACTTCAGTCCCAAGATGGTATGTATTCTTTGTGAGCTAAGGATTTTGAGCGCTACTGCTCAAAGAAATGTGAAATTTATCATGTATTGACTAAACATCAGCATTTTCTTATTTTTAGGGACTTTTGAAATTCAATTTTGAAGAAATCTTAAAAGCATAATTTGGTAAATTTTCATACACCAAGAGCTAATATATGTAAAAAATTTCCACAGGACCACTTGCTATGCTTCCTGCCAGGGACGTTAGCTTTAGGTTATAAGAATGGCCTACCCAGTGAGCACATGGATCTGGCTACCCAGCTGGCCAGGACTTGCTATGAGATGTACAATAAAATGCCGACAAAACTGAGCCCCGAGATTGTCTACTTTAACCAAGCTCCGACTGGTAAAGATGACCTCATTGTCAAGGTAAGTCTATGTTTCCTGCCAGGGAGTCAGCGTTAGGTTATAAGAATGGCCTACCCAGTGAGCACATGGATCTGGCTACCCAGCTGGCCAGGAGGTGCTATGAGATGTACAATAAAATGCGGACAAAACTGAGCCCCGAGATTGTCTACTTTAACCAAACTTCGACTGGTAAAGATTACCTCATTGTCAAGGTAAGTCTATGTTTCCTGCCAGGGGGTTAGCGTTAGGTTATAAGAACGGCCTACCCAGTGAGCACATGGATCTGGCTACCCAGCTGGCCAGGACGTGCTATGAGATGTACTATAAACTGCCGACAAAACTGAGCCTAGAGATTGTCTACTTTAACCAAGCTACGACTGGTAAAGATGACCTCATTGTCAAGGTAAGTCTAGTTTTCTGCCAGGGAGTCAGCGTTAGGATATAAGAATGGCCTACCCAGTGAGCACAGGGATCTGGCTTCCCAGCTAGCCAAGACGTACTACGAGATGTACAATAAAGTGCCGACAAAACTGAGCCCCAGTATTGTCTACTTTAACCAAGCTCCGACTGGTAAAGATGACCTCATTGTCAAGGTAAGTCTATGATTCCTGCCAGGGAGTCAGCGTTAGGTTATAAGAAAGGCCTACCCAGTGAGCACATGGATCTGGCTACCCAGCTGGCCAGGAGGTGCCAGGAGATGTACAATAAAATGCTGACAAGACTCCTGATATTGTCTACTTTAACCAAGCTCCGACTGGTAATGATGACCTCATTTTCAATGTAAGTCTACAATTTCAGAGCTCCTACTGGTAAAGATGACCTCATTGTCAAGGTAAGTCTACAATTTCTGAGCTTCGTCTTGTAAAGATGACCTCATTGTCAAAGTAAGTCTACAATTTCTGAGCTTCGACTTGTAAAGATGACCTCATTGTCAAGGTAAGTCTACAATTTCTGAGCTTGGACTGGTAAAGATGACCTCATTGTCAAGGTAAGTCTATAATTTCTGAGCTTTGACTTGTAAAGATGACCTCATTGTCCTCAAAGTCCGTTTGATTTAAATTGTTATTTTTCACTCTTTTTTTTAGCCTCTGGATTCCCACAATCTTCTACGACCAGAGACTGTGGAGAGTTTAGTGTATATGTACAGATATACTAAAGACAAGAAATACAGAGACTGGGGTTGGCAGATCTTCCAAGCTTTTATGAAGTACACCAAAGTGGAAGGAGGCTTCTCCTCTATAAACAATGTCAAAAGTCCTGGCAATCCGGGCTTCAAAGATAAACTCGAGAGCTTTTTCTTAGCCGAGACACTCAAATATTTATATCTCCTATTTAGTGATGATCCTAGACTACTACCTTTTGATAGATATGTATTTAATAGTGAAGCTCATCCATTACCGATATATGCCAGCTAGAATCAAGCTATTTTTAGTATTTTAAGTTTGTAGCGTTGTTTTTTTTTATTAATGCTTTGATCGTATTTATTAATTTACCAGTCTCCAAAGTTCTCTGTATCTCAGAAAATGAGAATACTACTTTTCTTGAAATAATAGAAAATGTAATTTGCATGCCAGAATGAACCATTATTAATTTTTCTGCATGTTTGTTGTGAGAGTGAGGAAGATGTGTGATAGATATCATTTAATTCAGATGTTCAATGTTTAAATACAAATCTGAGTTTTTAATGATGTATGTAGAAGAAGTCTTTCATTCTTTGCTCAAATTTTGTTTTGAATGAAGATTATCTATGGTAGTCATATGTAATAATTCTCTATAAGAGATTAAACAAGTAAATCAAATAAAATGATATCAAAGTTAAACTTTACTGAAGAATATACATGTATAAAGTATATAAGGGAGGTAAAACTTTCTTTCATTAAAAGGAGGACTCCAATTTATACAAGTAGCATGCTTTATACATTTGTATAGAAATAACTTAATTTTCAATCTATTTTGTACTCAAATAATTTGCATTGAAGAATAAATTTTCCTATATACATGTACATGAATGTTTATATAAATGAAGCAGCTCTGATTGGTTGATTTGAATGGTTGAGATTTCCTAGGTTCCATGATACATAATGAAGACTTGATTTGATTGGTCGACACTTCAGTGTCTCTTGGAGCATAGATGATCATGAATTGATTTGAATGGTTGATATTTTGTAGTGTTTCATGATTTTCATGAATACAAATGATGAATTTAAGTACAGTTATGTTCATCTTTAAATACAAATACGCAAATTGAAATTCATATACATGTACATGTATGTTGCTATGTACAAGTAACTGATATTGTGAAAAAGTGTAGTATTAATTTACAATGCCTAAGAACTTTAAAAGTATATAGACCTCTATGTACATGTACAAAAGTATTTATGTAATGTATGTGACACTGTATGTGTTTACGTCAAGGTATGACCAGGTTTCTGTCTATATGAATTTACATGTATATATACTGTGATATTTGATTACTTTATGGTTAGGGTTGAAACGATTCACTGTAGTTCTAGGCTAATTATGATCCTAGATGACATTCTAACAATCTGATGTACAGTGTATCATTGACTATATATTAATTTCAAGTTCATTTGAAGAACAATCTTGTCCATCTTTCAGTCACAGTTGCAACATTGGCCACTGTATATTTTTAATGATCTCAGCATGCATGTAAGGTCGTTCAGAATTACTTCTTCGTTATAATTGAATACAACAAAGCATGTTCAAGTCCAATCTCTAGTTGCTTCTAGTATCTCTTAACTGAAAAATGATTGAATTGACATTTCTAATTGAGGGATTGCCGAATGCAGGACATCGTATCTGTAAGTAGAATTTTATATCATCACATCATAATCAATGGCATGTCAAACAATGCTTTGATGAGCCATTTGATTATTACGTTATTATTAAAAATGTGATGTTGAACATTTGGCAGTCCCTCTATTGCGGGTAACAAAGTGCCAAAGGAGCAGGTTCTTTAAGTACATGAAAAATAGGCCCTAATTTTAGAATGTTTTAGATTTCGATTGTATTTCGTATCAAGGAAGTTAAATGTACCGTTGTTTGAAATACCAAATAAATATTTTGATTTACATGCAGTACACCAAAAGATATGGCTTCCAAACCGGCTTAAAGTTGTAAAATGCTGCAAAATTGTAAGAAATTGGCATAATTCTAGTCAAAATTTATAAAATAAGTAGGGCACTAGCCCTCGCCCAAAATAATTTACATATAAAAAAATTATGTTGGGTGAGATTTGGTGGCTATACTTATTTAAAAGATTTTAGTCAAAAATATTGCAAGTTTCTTCATTTTCTGTCATGCAGAGCAAATGCGCGTGATGTTTTAACAAAGAAAAATATTCCCTTTCTATTTTGGCAGGTATTTCAGATAAATATAAGAGATGCTGAATCATAATTTTTCATTAAATTATTTTTCGCAAAAATTAGGGCATTTTTTGGGAGTTAGTGAACCTACCCCTTTCATGACCTCACAATACATTTACATGTATTGTTACGGTGGACAAACAAGCTTCAAATCTTTGGTCAAACATGATAAATGCACTGTACCGTCATAAATTTTTCATAATTTTCTGCTCTATTGAAGAGGCCGGTTGCGTTATGAATCAATCCTGTATCGAAATATGTATCGTAAGCATTATCAGTGTATTATTTTTGCCCTATTGTTGCAATATTTTTTTTAGTCCAGTTGTTTCTTTAATTTGCATTCTCCTACATTTGAGAAATTTTTGTTGCTTTCTATAATGTCTTATCTAAAACATATTCTATAAATTGATGTCTGTTTATGTGTAACATACAGGACGGATTAATTTCTACGTTTATTTGTCAGCTATTGTCAAGTTAGAACTACAACAACTTGCACTGTAATATTTTTGTATGACATATTGCTATACATTTATGCCATATCCATGAACCAATTTTCCTTAAAAAAAATGACAAAATTTTTGAGAAATATAATCCTTTAATAAATGTTCATGTAGTTTGGCAAATTAAGTCAAGGTTTTTGTGTCGCCTGCGAACCATAGCGACACTTAGGGAACTTGGATGTCACACCCTATATAAAAGTGATTCCTAAGTGTCATTATGTTTCGCAGGCGAAACATGCATTCCTTTGCATGATTTTATTACCAACATGTTAAAGTATGGTCTTTCCTCTTACATATATATACATGTACATTTATTTAGTTAGTTCTTAGAATATATAATTGTTTATTGCATTTTAATTTGAAGTGTAATCACATGTGTTCCTTATGATTTGGTATTATTATTTTTTTTCTTTGTGTTTGATTCATCTTTATACATTCCAGTACATGCATTATTTTCATTTTAAAACATGTATATTTTCTCCTTGTTGTTCAAGTCAAATCAAACCTTGTGTAATCGTCACTGATATTTTGAAATCATTGTAGCCGATACATTTGTGTATGTACATACATGTACAGGCAATTTGGGAGTTTCGGATCGCCTGTTTTAGGAGTTCCGGATCGCCTGTTTTGGGAGTTCCGGATTTCACAAAACTGTTGAAAAATTTTAAATGAAAACTTATTTTCTTAATTCTCTGTATTAAAAACACAAATTTTATTTTCCACCTTTAATATGTGAAAAATATAGGTGTAATCTGGAACTCTCAAATTGTATGTTTACCTCAAATGACCAACTTCTTCAATGATAGCATGGCAAAGATTTTTAGCTCACCTTGACGCAGAAGAGGAGGACTTCTGCTTTAGCCTCGTTGTTGGTGTCAGTGCACCATGGTTAGGAAAACGGGACACCTCCCATCCCAACTTTCTGTAAGCCTTACTTTAAATGAACCAAGCTTGTACAAATGCTTCCTGCATTGCCAAAATGCATATATCCAACTTGTATTTCATGCTTGTGTAAGCAGATTAGTTCAAATAATGCACCCTTTCCTCCACTTGAAGCTGATTTTAAGCCCTACATCAACCAAACTTGTGTGGATGATGCATCTAAGGATGCTTACTGCAATGCACGTGAGGATAATGGATCCAACCTGTATTTCATGCACAGGTTTATTTGGTTAGTTAAAAAAAAATGAACCTTCATATGAAGATTACTGTAGGTCCTACATCAACCGAACTTGTGTGGATGACACACTGCATGGTATCGATGCTGGATACTACCTGTATTTCATGCTCGAGTGAACAGGTTAAGGTAATACACCTAGTACATGTACATGTATATTGCAAGTTTACAAAGTCGTGTGCACTATATGGTCTTGATGCTGGCGGTTTAGTTGCTGTCTAGGTGAGCTTTGTCATCTTTGATAGGGTGAACACTATGTTTCAGTATAGCTATGATTATTGTTATAGTATTATTGTTTTCTTCTGTTTCTTACTATTTTTCATTTTCATTGATTGGTGCATTAGTTGAATGAAAGCTGTGGAGTCGTCAAAAAATCCATTTGTGTGAAAATGTGATATTTGTAAATGTAATATATTCATACATGTAAATCATAAAATTAACAGCATTATTGGGTTTGCCTTATCTCAATGCTGTGTCATAAAATTGAATAAAATGTCAAACCTAAAATGTTGTTCATTTGTATAAATCAGAGGTTCTCACATAGCTATGATGTTCAATCATGGACTAATGTGATTACTTGCATGTACATAATCTTATGAAATTTTGTAACTTTTGATCACTTCATTCTCTTGGAGAAACTCAAATTCAGGAAGTTTCCTTTCCAAGTTTCAATCTAGTTCATACATGTAGAAATGATATTAGAAATCTTGTAAAATGCGACTTAACTTTGATGAGAGCCAAAAAGAAAAAAAAAAATTCCGAAACATTTTCTGGAGAATTGTGAAAAAGTATTTTGCCTGTTGACAAGAGGTTTTATGATATGTTTTCCCCTTGTTCATTGGATGCAAACCATTAGATCAAAGGTTTTCACACTTGCAGTAAAGCATCATTATTGAGAAGCCTAGGAACATTAAGGTTGCATTGTGCTGGAAATTCTCAAGGTCAGTGTATGAAAACTTTTTGACCCTTGTTTCTATCTTTCCTGGATTGGATTCTGGTGGAGAAACAGATGGACTGACACCTTAAACTTTATATGCCCTATTGTTCACTGTTCAGCAGAAAAAAAATTGCAAGTAATTTAATGTCTTAAGAGGGCTGATTGATATGCTGTGAGCCTCGATTAGTTCACTAGTTAAAGGAGGACAATGCTCCTGTTCACAAGTCTGTCACTGCCATAGCTGCCATTCACGATTGTGGCTTTAATTTGATTGAGCATCCGCCTTATTCACCTGATCTTGCTCCATCAGACTTTCATCTTTTCCCAAAACTGAAAGCTATTTCTGGCAGCCACTTTCAGTCCATTGATGATGTCATACTTGCAGTGGATAGGTTTCTGACCAGTCAAGGAGCTCTTACCAGTGGCAAAAGTGTATGCAAAACGTCTGATAAAATTCAAATCTTTAAATTTGAGGCTCACAACACATCAATCAGCCCTCGTAAGCACACATACATACATGTATGATAACTTGACCCTCAGGAAACCTAATAGTGGTATAAAAATGTACACTAATATGAGGGCAAATCCATAAACATGAGGGCAAATACACAAATAAGAGGGCAAATAAGATCCTAACTTTTATTAAGGATTTCAGTTTTTGCCTTGCATTGGTACATATACATGTATATGCAGGCAGTTGGTTATGGAATTAATTCATCGTGCAGCACGAAGTTGGTCATGGAATTCCGTGGAATTTATTCCATGACCAACTGCTAGCATACACCAATGCAAAGTAAAAACTGAATTTATATATTTATGTACTGTATTCATATGGTTTCTACCACTCGATCCCCTAGTCTTTTTGCATGACGTCATACACAGTCATATTCCAGTTGCCTATAATGGAAAATGTAAAGCAAGAGCCTTATATACATATACTTCCATAAAGGGGACAGCAGTTCTTGTGTTTGAATTATGAAATTCAGGTCCAGGCCTTTGAAACCAATTTCACTGACCAGTATTAAATTGGAGGATTGAGACAATATTCTGATATGGTAAGAATTATTCATAACTGGCTCTCTCTTAAGTTGATCATTTTGGGGATCTTCATGTTTCTATGATTTGTAGAAATAATGACACAAAAAGCACATGTGTTTGAAATTTCAAATGATTTTTTTTCCCTTTATTCGATTTTTAATGACACATAAATACGTTGAGATTGAAGAATGTTTGTATTCACATGACCAAGAACTTTAGTTGGTACCAGATGGTCTGAAAAAGAAAAGATGAGAAATATTTTACAGTAGGACATTAAAATCACATGTATGAGATAATTCAATTGGGCAACATGGGTAAAATAAGATCTTTTTGATTTATTGTTGGATTGCTTTTTCAAAAAGACCATAGCTATAAATGTTTTTTTGAATGAATGACAATAAAGTTCCTATTTCTGTAAACTTAAAAAGTTAAAGGATCTGAGGCAAAAGAAATAATATCTGACATATTTTCATAGAGAATAAGAGCTGTGAACTCAAGAATCCATGGATTTTTGTTATGTCAACATTATCTGAAACAGAGACTCTATGACTAGTCCATTTCCTAGCTAATCGTATTTCTTCTGATGTGACAACAGTAGATATGATCACTATTATTGAGAATAATGAGATTACTTACTAAACAAATGTACAAAATTATTTTAAAAAGGTTATATAATTCAAAGACTCGAGTCTTAAAAAATAAGAGGAGTTTGCAGATAACTCAATACTTCCATTCCTATTCCAATATGGACTTTAGTTCTAAAGAAACTTCACTGACATAAAATTTTACCAAAGCATCAGGCCAAATAAAAAGGACAATTGCCATTAATGAGCTTACTTTGCCCATTCCACATTAAGGATAAGATGGTCATATCCAAATCCTGATACTCCAGCAATGGCCCGTGCAGCGTCCTCTCTACGATGGAAATTGATGAAGGCAAATCCCTGAAAAGTCAACGTTAGGATTAGGTTTGGTACTACTAGTATACAAAAAGCCTCTTCTGTTACACATTTAAAATGTACACGATAGCTTTCTAGATAGTGCTTGCTCTTTGGTGCAAGTATTACCATCGAGTATTTAACAATGGAGTATGTCTTTAATGTAACCGATGGATGGATGGACATACAGACATGGTATGAGACTTTGATTAGCATACAACAAAAGAATTGTCTGATGGAAAAAGCTATAGTGACCTTGGAAGATCTATCTACTTTGTAAGATAAGTGTAGCAACTCCTTTTGAAAAATTACCTTAATGGACCCTTAGATTCTTCAAATACAGGAATTAATTTGAATGACCAGGAGTCTTGTCCATTTCCTAACTTGATATTGTCTAGCTGTTTGTTGCTTACCTTTGATTGGCCAGTATTTTTATCTTTTGCCAAGTATATCCTCTGGATTGGACCGAACGGTCTGAACAATTCTTGTAGATCTGATTCCCGTGTGTCCTCAGAGAGATTGGTCACTCGGATCGTTGCCGATTCATCTATAAATAAATCAAGATTTTGATGCCATCAGATTTTGTTTTTGTTTACCACCAAAAGAATGCAAGTGATGAAATGTTGAAGGAATTTTACTATTTTACAAAATGAAAATATATACATGTAATACATGGCTCTTTTCTTTGCAGAATGAGGTAGTCACATCTTACCCTATGGTGGGGAAGGAAGGGATTTCAATACAATGTTAGCCTCCTAACTCTCACACTTCTGACCTACCTCTCTTAGAGCTCATGGTTTCACCCCTTCCTTTAGCAGCCCCGTCTCTAAGACTTGGCGGTACATATTTTCCTCCTGGTGTCTTGGCAGGACCCACAGGGGCAGGTTGAGCTGGCCCTGCAGCAGGAGCAGCGTCAGGCGTAGCAGGTTTGTTGTCCTGGAGGTTCTCCTGTAGGGGTCCGAGGGTGTCTTTGTACGGACATTTTGTAGTCCAATGATCTCCCTTACATATACGACACGACACCAACTTCTGACTCTTGATCTTGGCCAATGGATCTTCCTCCTGCTCTACTTGTTCCTTTAAAATTGATATTAATATAACAAAACTTAGTTGCCTCCACATTAGTATTAAATACTGTAAATTGGTTTTTATTCGTCAGGTACCAATTTTCGTCATTTTTGGTCATTTTCGTCAGTGCCTCCCTTGACGAAATTATGTACCGATGAATATAAATACTCCTGACAAAATATAGCGTAGAAAGGAAAAATTGAATCTTAAAGAGTTATTACGACAGACAAATCAATGAAAACTGAATACGCACACAAAGTCGCATATACAAAATTACCAATTACCAAATTATATGTTTTCACAGCAAGCTACATGTAAATGGTATACGTCTCTAATTGTTTGTTTACCAATAACTGTTAAACAAACAATGAAAACAAACGCATACGGCCTATCTGAACGTTAAGTTGGCATTTGATGATTTGAACAGACGAATTTACATTTTAGGGACCCTTGGGATGACGAATTTACGTACTGACGAAATTGTCATTTTGAATGAATTGACGAAAATTTGTACTTACGAAAACAAAGCAATTCACAGTAGTAAAGTATATTTTCAGTATAGAAAGGATGAAATCTACTTATCATGATGATCGAAAGAAGTGCTAGCCATGTGCCTGTATATAACAGAAGATTAATATGTAATCCTTAGTATTATTTCCATCCATTTTATATCACCTGCTGAATTAATCACACGACCCTGCAGTGCTATTTTTTTCTCTTTTACTAAGCAACCAATGCATTTGCAAAACAAAAGAATTGGCATATTTCAACCACAGGCTTTGAATAAATACTTAATATACATGTATCCTGACTCTTTCTACCTCTTATTACTGAATACTTACATCCTGGTTATGAATAAACTGCATGTTGATTTCCTCCACTTGCACGATGGTATTGGCGGGATTTGGGCCCGGGGGATCTCGCTCGGCAGCCCCAAACTTACGCCAGGTCTGTAAGTACACATGCACATTTTGTATTCATGTACATGTACATTCACAATTCATTTCTTTCTTTAATAAGCACCTGTGTATCCAAGCACTTATCTTTTGGTGATATTTTCATCATAGTATCACTTAAAAAGAAATTCTAGGAAATTTCATGGTGATGTCACAAGGGAAAAATACATGTAGGTATGTTTAGAGGCCCATTTTCTTCATTACTACAAATAGGACATTGCAATCAGGCTGTTCTGGACAATCTTGTCCTCAAAGTCTTATAGTTTTGGTGATATCACATCACAGTTTGCAGACAATCTATATGTGTCAATTTAAAATGTACAACTCAAGATCATTAAATCATTTTACATTCAATTGCAATTACAGTTTATTATTTACATGTATACTCAAAAGCTTCAAATAGTCGAGATGAAGCAACTTTGAAAAAAAAAACACCACAGGCATGTAAACAATACAAAGAAAAGGACATTTTTTAGTCTCACACAGAACATAGAAGAGTGTATGACGGCCGACCCGTGGTCAAAGTGGGGTTTGAACCAGTAACCTTGGGGTCACTGACCCGATGCCTTTACGACTAGACCATGGTACAGATAGATGAAGCAACTTCATTTTTCCTTTTGATGTGAAATATACATGTAGTTTGCAAACTGTTGTTCATTGCCGACCCGTGGTCAAAGTGGGGTTTGAACCAGTAACCTTGGGGTCACTGACCCGATGCCTTTACGACTAGACCATGGTACAGATAGATGAAGCAACTTCATTTTTCCTTTTGATGTGAAAAATACATGTAGTTTGCAAACTGTTGTTCATTGCCGACCCGTGGTCAAAGTGGGGTTTGAACCAGTAACCTTGGGGTCACTGACCCGATGCCTTTACGACTAGACCATGGTACAGATAGATGAAGCAACTTCATTTTTCCTTTTGATGTGAAAAATACATGTAGTTTGCAAACTGTTGTTCATTGCCGACCCGTGGTCAAAGTGGGGTTTGAACCAGTAACCTTGGGGTCACTGACCTGATGCCTTTACGACTAGACCATGGTACAGATAGATGAAGCAACTTCATTTTTCCTTTTGACGTGAAATATACATGTAGTTTGCAAACTGTTGTTCATTGCCGACCCGTGGTCAAAGTGGGGTTTGAACCAGTAACCTTGGGGTCACTGACCCGATGCCTTTACGACTAGACCATGGTACAGATAGATGAAGCAACTTCATTTTTCCTTTTGATGTGAAATATACATGTAGTTTGCAAACTGTTGTTCATTGCTGCTAGGCATATAAAAGATTTATTTGATTTCCATAAAGTAGAGGCATGCATGATCTCCTCACCCTATACTTGTGTCAACACAAAATAACACAGATGCCTATAGGCAAATAGGCAAATACATGTACAGAAAGGTTCAGTTTAAGAAAGGATTTCTTATGGAAATGTGTATGTGGGTGAATAAGTCTCCTAACCATATTCATGTAATAGATGGCGAAAATTAGACTGGATGAATTCAAAGCTCTTGAGAGTATTTAGTTTGTAATTGTAAATCTATACATCATCCTTTCTTAAACTGAACCTTTCTGTACATGTATTTGCCCAATCTTAATTTTGACCTCATGGCTGTGGGCAAAAATAAAAGGGGGCCGAAAATTTCCCTGTATTCCGTAGAACTTTATAGTCACTACGTGCCTTGATAAAACTTGCTTATAAAATTTTTTTATGGTAAATTCTATATATTTTTTTAATTCGCCTGGTATGGTCAGAATAGACAAATGTACCAAATAAGATAAATCATGAGAATTATATTGGAATTGATGCCTAGTTACAGTGAAAATCAGAACTAAAGTAAGGTAAGCCATTCTGCAGTTTTACCTTTCTTTTGGCTATTGATTTGGCCACTCTCATCCTCTCTACTTTGTACGTCTTCACAACCTAGAATACATAAAATTCTATCAATTTTTTCGCCATACAATGAAATCATATTGCAGTGTTCTAAATCTGCTGGCAAAAAAGAATTCAAAAACTTGACAAATAGGCCATTTCAATGGTAAAACAGATGGCTTGATTAACAAATTGTTATTCCGTCTTTTCGATTTTACAGTCCTACGTTTGATTTGTGCAGCTATCTGACGTAAAAGCATTGTGACGTCATTAAATTCCTTTGAAAACGTCATATATGTATCCCTGTTTCCCTGAATTTCATGCTCGTTTCCATAGAATTTGAAGACATCACAATACGTTGACTTCAGATACCTGCACAAATGGGAAGTAACTCTCTATTTCGAAAAGACCGATTATATGAGCAACAGTCCTCATTCTGTCTCTTTGATGGCAAAAGAGTTAATACACATACACAAGTTTGCTTGGTTAAAAGCAATTGTACATTGTACTTGCATCCAAAAAATAGCCTTTATTTGTCCATGACTTTTGTATTACAAAACCTGTATATGATTTGACATTCATGTTAACACAAATGCCACATACCATCAATAACACAGTCACATACCTTGACCAACTTTCCTTCTTCATTGTACTTATACTCTGTCATGATCTTGATGCCTTTAGCCTCGTCATAATGCTCTGATGAAGGGGGTAAACCTCCTACATTGTAAATTATAACACAAACTAAATAATATGATAAATGTTAATGTATGCTATGCTTAATGTTAACCGTATATTACACAAGCTAGACTGTTAATGAAAAGGTATGTTGCCCAGTGATTTGGAAGGACAGGGGCCATGCTCCATAGTTCCATTTATTAGAAAAATGGCCCTTTGAAGTCAAAGTACTTTCTTTAGAAATGGCCCATTGACATATCATAAATCATGGAAAACGGTCTATTCAAAAGATTTCCTTCCCAATCACTGGTTGCCTGACCCATATTTGATCCTAAATACAATGTATGTTACCTTGACCTTGAAGGTGACTTTGACCCAAATAATTTTGTTTGTGTTTACCGTACGTATACCATGGACCGCAACAATGTCCCTGTGACGGACGGGACAAACAGGGACACTGACAGCGAAAATCCACCATTTTGACCGCACCGTGACAGGGACATTTACCTGTGTCCGTGCGGTGAAACGGTCACCAGTGGACAGCTATTTCGCTTTGAAATGCTGTGCTGTGTCATAAGCTATATGATCTACCGCCAGGTGAGAACACCGTCAGATGGCACTTAAATTCAAGGAGCCGTTGCGAGCAAAAACAAATTAACGTTTGAATTACTTTTTGAATGATGCAATTTCCAAATGCGTATCTTATCGAATTCTCAAAAAAATCATAGTGGTCATTGTAATAAAACAGGGACAGAACTTAATAATTATCTTTTATAAAAGCTTGATTTATTCAATGAACTCAACTGTCCATCATATTATTGGACAACGGTATTGTATACCGGGAGGTTCATAGATAGTGTATGTCAACAGATATATAAAGGCCTTGGCTTCAATAAGTAAAATTGCTAGATATTTAGTTATATAAAGCCTGTACCTCCTTGAAAAGGCACATATATATAAATTTCACGCATGAGCTGCAGTTGAAGAGTCGACAGTGAAACTGATTTCTTACGTATTCCAAAGCTTCAAGCACATGAAGCCATTGTCCCGGGAAGTTACCTGATGTACCATTCTAATCAGATTAGTGTGTTGGGTTTAAATTGATAATTGGATTAACGCAGGGGTGCACGTTGCTTACACGACGCCGTGTCATTTAATGCAAACATGGATTTAATGTCAATAAAAATCAAGCAATTCTTAAAAACATGTTCGTAAATACTTAAAGTGAATTTTACCACTTGCATCCCTTTTTTATTTTTATTTTTATTTTTTTTTGGGGAGGGGGGAATAATTCATCTTCTTTCTATCTATGATAAACGTGACGGAAAGGAGAATGCTGCTCTACTATTTCAATATAAAAATCTATCCGTATTCTTTTTAAATTGTAAATCGATTGTTAAAATTTACAAAATGAATCTTTTTGGGGACTTGTTTGGAACCGTTTTCTATTCCGATTTTTTCTGGACGCTTAAAATTTTAGAATCGGTGGCAAATTTAATAATGCAAAACGAAAAATATATATTTTTAATTTTTACTTTGAATATGAAAAATAAGGAGTCAGTGCAACCGTTAAAACATAGGGTAATCAAAGATTACATAGCTCGCCTATACAGGTTTTTGTCAGAGACCGGGTTAAAGTTTTTGAAAAGTAGGTCAAAGTCCAAGGTCAAGGTCACTAGGTCAAAGGTCATGGTCTCAAATGAAAGGTCTCGTCACAAGGTATCTACATGTGAAATATCAAAGCCCTACCCCTTATAGTGCAAGAGATATAGCCCAGTTTAAAGTTTTGTCTACGGACGACAACAACGACGCCGACACCGCCGAGGGTATGGCATTAGCTCTCCGGACTTTTTCATCCCGGCAAGCTAAAATTTGAAACAAAAAACTGGCCTAACAGTTCACTTTGAAGGAATATCTGTCTTGTCATTTGATTTCTGACTATTATGTCAATAACAACGATAAGGGTTGAGGCAAAAAACAGGGTTGGTCGGGTGACCGTAAACTTAGCTATTTTTCCCCTTAATACCGTTTTTTTTTTTAACTGATTTTCCGAATTTTTATAATTTGCATGATATATATGTTACAGGGAATAAGTGTAATTAGGGATTTCATGTAATTCTTGAAAGGTTCAGTGATTACGTGTAATTCCTGGTCATTTTAGGAATTACGTGAAATCTCCAAAATATTAGGGATTACATGTAATTCCTAAAATATTTAAGCATTTTTACACTTATTTCCTGACTGTCTTAAATCTTATAAAAATTATGAAATTGCGATTTGATAGATATTTTTCAAGTTCATAATGTGTTATCCCATCGATGAACAAGAAAAAAAAATATCAGATATATTTTTACGGAGGATAATGTTTAAAATCGAAAGTGAAATGAAAAGATAGAAAAACTCATTTGCAGCTAGCATATTTTGGTTTTACATATATTTTTGGCCTACTGATGTGCGAAATCCATCTTTCTTACTTACAGGTACTATGCAAATTGTATATATAGAATCTTGATCGGACAATGTTACTCTAAATAGCTATTGGCACCAAAGTCCAAAAATGATGATCGAATTCGTACCAAATTATTGTCTTTGCAACTGTTATTTACCGATATCAATGAAATTTATGAAGCAATGAAGACATACATGAGCTCGCTACAGCCGGCAGAGCACAGATTGTATTACGCATGCCCTCTTTTTATATCCATTTACATATTCATCTGTGTTGCTTGGGCCCCTGTGTTTTGCGGTCTTGTTTGTGTGTGGTCATCTGACAGTGAGGAGGTTGTTTTACACCACATTTGTACTTTCTTCGAGACCACTGGGTAATTGGAAAGTGGGAGGGTTGTGCGCACGTAATCCTTGTACCTCTGCGTCTCATTCTGTGCGTGACTTCTTTGTGTTTTACAGTGGGTATTTTGGGAAATCGCTGTTGGTGTTGCAACTAGGTGTTGTTGGAGATCCCCTCTTTCTTTTATTGCAATTAAAATCTAAGTATAAAGTCATATTCAAAGTAAGGGGGATGCCTAATTGATTTAGAATACTGACCACTGTGCTCATGCTTGCTGTTGAGCGGGGTATTCGTTGTCTAGCCAATACATCGGTTTTATTTATCTTTAACCTTTACGAGATATTACAAATTTTAAAAAATCAAAACATTCTAAATCCAATATTTTCTTCCAGAGGAAAACATTTTGGGCATATTTTTACGTTTGTGCGTCAACAAGAGAAGAAAATGAGGGTTAAATACCAATATTTTAGTTTAATACTTTCGATTTATGTATAAACATACTGTGGTTTTATGCCCATTTGCATAAATAATAAGAAATGGACTTCGAAATTTGAGCAATATTCTGACAGAAATGACAAGTTCTAGCTCGGATATTTTCATTTATTTGGCATAAAAATTTCTTTGCTCTTGGTAGATAGGATATTCAGCATCAAATGAACGAAAAATCATTGATTTCAAAGGTCAAAATAAGACGAAACTCAGGTTAGGAAATAAGTGTAAAAAGTCATGAAAAATTCAGGAATTACATGAAATAACTGGTCAATTTCAGGAATTACATGTAATGACTAATCGATTCAGGGATTACACGTAATCCCTAAATTTCAGGAATTACGTGAAATCCCTGATTACACTTATTCCCTGTAACATATATATTATCCTCTTTTGATTTTTGTCACTGACTACATTATACTTCTATTGAAAATACTTCAATCATTTCAATGTTTTAAAACTATCATCATGATAATACACTATTCATGAATTTAAGGGCAGATTAATTAACACAGGTACCGTAGATTTTGTCAGATGTTCTACATGGAGCAAAAGGTGCGAAACCTCCCTTAACTGATGCTCCAAAGGTGTGAAAACCCGTCCTTGTTGTCCTCCAGTGGTCAATTCAGGTAGGGGTGTTAATTAACAGGTAAAGCCATGCTATACTCAGGTAAATAGCTACAGTGGACAGATTTTGACCACTGGTGGAGTCCACGGTGGACACTAAGGGACAGTCCACTGGTGGTCAAAGAATTACGTAACTATCTTCAACAGAATACGCACGGTACCAGTAACCATACTACCTTGACCTCGAAGGTGACTTTGACCCACATAATTTTGTTTGTGTCTAACCATGCTGGACTAATCCTCACAATTTTGATAGAAATATCTTATCTGTGTATCAAGTATTTAAGTAAAGAGTGCACATGTGCGGACAAGCAGATCAAATTTTTTTTCTGCTCAGGTGAAAAGATATTATAAGTATGCTTGTCTATCACATGTGCACTTTAAGGAAATGGATTTACATAAGCTTGCAGCTTTTTTCCAGATCCTTTATAATTTTGCATCACGTTACACATGCTTATGTTGAATAAATAAAGAAAGAGCTAGTTGATCACATGATATTTGTATCCTTCGTTCTGATTGGTCGGCTCTCCAAACTTTCGCTTTGCAATGTTAGGTTTGGTAGGGAGTTAAAATTTAGCAAAATGCAACAACGAAGCTTGAAAAAATGTGAGGTGGGTACAGAGAACGCGAAACTTTGTGATGGATTACTGGTCATTCGGACCAGTAATATGTTAAAGATTACTGGTCCGAACCAATTATTACCGGTCCGAAGAATTTTTACCTTTTTTTCTCAATCAGTGATCGGGAAGGCAAATTAACTTGCTCAACCTTCCACTTAGACTTTAATGGGCCATCTTTCTTCATGACAGGGCCTTTCCAGAAATGATAAATTTTCGAAAGGCTTTGAAGACAATGTATGTACAATACATCAGACGTTAGCACATTTTTTTTGTCGTGAAATTCCCAATTTTATCATTTCCAATGAGTAATCCATAGTACACATGTACCGTATCATTGAGCACCCAAGACCAAATTTTCAGCCACCTATCCTGTATTTTTCAAATCGTGTCCACGTATAGACTGCTATGTTACCATTTCAGCTTTGGTGATATTAGGGAAGAAGAGGGGGGGGGGTGCAATTGACAATTCTGTACAAGTTTTATTACTTCAATTTGTACGCATTGACCCAGGCCACTTAAAATGACATGATAATTTTACAGACGAACGCATACACAAGTACCTTTAAGATACGTAAGTGGACGTTGGAGATTTAAATCTCAGGCGCAGAACGAGGGTAACAAAGAATGTCAAAGGAAAATCAATATTGCATCATAATAGCAAGGACTTATAAACAGTTTATAAGTCTTTGATAATAGCAAAGAACCAGCAAATGTCAGTGAACAGAAGACTTTTTGTGCTTCTGACTGGCCATGTACAGTAAGCTGTGATCCACATGTTACTGTCACCAGGTATATATCTACGTTACAACGTTAACTTTAACCAGAAATGGACACCGTAGAATAATGCGCACCAGGGAGCATCGAGTTGCCGATTTTATGGGCCATTTTTGATCAGAATGGGACTACATGTATTAAATGTCGCAGGGCGCGTGGCCTTCCCAATCACTGGATCAATAAAGCATTTGAAACACTCAATGACCAAACGAGTTGACCTATTATCTTCGTAGAAAAGAAAGTGAAACAGTTGAAAAATTGATACCGACACGGAACGTTTTAAATTAAGACTTTTTAAAACTACTTATTGAGAAAATATTTCTGGTCATTTGGACCGACAATTACAACATTTTCATCGGTCCGAGCAGATTTTTACCGGTCATGTCCGTCGGACCGACGAGGTTTCGGTTTCACTGTGGGTAGAGATAATTAGTTAAATGTTTATTTAAGTGTCACCTGCAAGAAAATCAATATTAAAGGTCTGTATTATGGAAAAATCGTTGGGCAACAGTTTCTTCCGACTTTGTTCAGTCTCTTTTATCGGCAGCGGTAGAGACTGGATTATTTAGTCTAGAGCTGTGTAATCCCTTTTGCGATTCTGCCACAGGGATGTTTTATGCTGCCACTGAGCGATACCCCTTACCCAGGTTCGGGAAACTACCAAATATAGCTATTATAGCTATATATAGCTATAATACTGTAGCTATTTCTAGCAATACATTTTGATCATTTTAATCAAGTTTTGGGTAAAACTTCAAAAATAATCATTTCTGCATAAAAAAAGGATCATGTATAGATAGAGTAACACAAAATAACATGATTTATGTTTGTAAAAACATGTTTTCTGACTGCAATTTTTGCCATTTTTTACATCATTAAATGTGATTTTCATGAATGAAAGTCATGTTTATTTATGCTTATTATTATTATCATTAAGAAGTAAACGAAAAAGTTCCTCAATTCCACGTACATGTTCTCACAATTCCTTTTAAATTACCTGGTAAAACTATATCAATTGATAGAAAAGTACCGCTAGCTTTTTCCTCACGGTGATTACACGTGACCACTGAAGCGTTTCAAGATTTCACTGAGTAGCATTCTGTCATGTGATTTTCATATATAAAGAAAAAATGGTTGTTTTGGAATCGTTACTTCAACATGTTCAACATAGATGAATTAATACACAGAAATGACTTTAGTTGAATAAAAAAAAATCATAAATAACATTCTGAAATATTGAAAACTGCAACCCGATTGGAGGGGGGGGGGGGGGGGGTGTTGAGAGGCAGACCTATCTATTTTTACAATTTTTGACCTACAAATACGCTCTACGCTTTTGCTGCTCAGTTTCATACCTAAAACATATTTCCAATCATCATTAATTTTAGAAATATAGAAATATTTGAAACAAACGAATAGACTAGTTGTTACTTGTATTGTGTAAATTAATTTTTAAAAAATGTCAAAGTAGGAAAAAGATGATGTTTTTTTTTTCTTAGCATTGCAAGAAATTGTTTATACTACACTTAAAGATACAGTGTCCCTGAAAATAAATTTTATTGAAAACGTAATATCTATTCCGAAGGGTCTAGATTGAGGAAAAAATAGTTGCCAGAGTCACCTAATGCTCGACTGCATAGCATAATATCTCTCATGACAGCCAATTTATTTAAACTCCCTTTCTCAGGCAACAACATATATCTCATCATAAATCACTGAAGCAGAAAAAGTAGGTCAAGGTCAGATTTCAATAGTCAAACCCAAGATGCATCCAATATGCAAGTCTGGTGCATGTAGCACTTATAGTTAGCTCAATATTGCCAATTTAAAGCAAGATCACTGAAGCGGAAAAAGTAGGTCAAGGTCATATTTCAATAGTCTAACCCAAGATGCATCCAATATGCAAGTCTGGTGCATGTAGCACTTATACTTTTCTCAATATTGGCTTTTAAAGGTAAAATAATTCAAGCGGAAAAAGTAGGTCAAGGTCATTTTATGAAAGTTTGATCAAAGATACATCCAATATGCAAGTTTGGTACATGTAGCACTTATACTTTGCTCAATATTGGCTTTTAAAGGCAAAATAATTCAAGCGGAAAAAAGTAGGTCAAGGTCATTTTTTGAAAGTTTGATCAAAGATACATCAAATATGTAAGTTTGGTACATGTAGCACTTATACTTTGCTCAATACTGGCTTTTAAAGGCAAAATCATTCAAGCGGAAAAAAGTAGGTCAAGGTCATTTTATGAAAGTTTGATCAAAGATACATCCAATATGCAAGTTTGGTACATGTAGCGCTTATACTTTGCTCAATATTGGCTTTTAAAGGTAAAATCATTCAAGCGGAAAAAAGTAGGTCAAGGTCATTTTATGAAAGTTTGATCAAAGATACATCCAATATGCAAGTTTGGTACATGTAGCACTTATACTTTGCTCAATATTGGCTTTTAAAGGCAAAATCATTCAAGCGGAAAAAAGTAGGTCAAGGTCATTTTTTGAAAGTTTGATCAAAGATACATCAAATATGTAAGTTTGGTACATGTAGCACTTATACTTTGCTCAATATTGGCTTTTAAAGGCAAAATCATTCAAGCGGAAAAAAGTAGGTCAAGGTCATTTTTTGAAAGTTTGATCAAAGATACATCAAATATGTAAGTTTGGTATATGTAGCACTTATACTTTGCTCAATATTGGCTTTTAAAGACTTTATTGCTATCTTAACATTTACCTTATCATCTCAACATTTGCCTTATCATTTGAAATAATTTCAAAAATCCCAACCCCAGGGGCTATATCCTCATCTGGATATATTAAATGATGTATAATTAAACATTTGCAACAAAAAAACCCAACAGAATATGAATATAGGAAAGGTAAATGTGTAATCTTAACATTTACCTTATCATCTAGTTCGGACGACGCCGACGCCGACGCGGACGCCGACGCCGACGCGGACGCCGACGCCGACGCGGACGCCGGGGGTATTGCAATAGCTCTTTTGCACTAAAGTGCAGTCGAGCTAAAAAGGAGACACAAAAAGTTTTATTTGAAAATATGCAGTAACAACCATAAAATTGTCGAATTTGTATAATTAAATCTCCATATATACACCTCTATTGTAAAAGCGCAATACATTGTAGGTGGCGCCAGTGAAATGAATTAGAGCTGCGCACCTCAAATTCAAAATGACGTTTTCAAACCGCTATAACTGCGAATGTATGCGTTAGATTCGCCTGAAAATTTATACATTATGAGAATGTAAATTTTCATATGAAAAGAAAGATTTTGCATTGTAAAATTTTGTGATATTAATTTTCAGGGACACCGTACCTTGCAATTCCCTTAAGGCACGGTCCATTTGATATTCAGGGGGGGGGGGCTTGGGTTTTTTGTCGGAGCAAGATTATTTTTTTCGCCCCGGAACGTGGCAAAATTATTTTTTTCTTGCAAAGTTGGAGCAAGGAAATTTTTTTTAACAAAGTGATGCCCATATTTAAAGAATGTTTGTGTTTTATTGATCAATTCCCTTAAGGCACGGTCCATTTGATATTCAGGGGGGGGGGGGGGGGGGGGGCTTGGGTTTTTTGTCGGAGCAAGATTATTTTTTTCGCCTCGAAACGGGGCAAAATTATTTTTTTCTTGCAAAGTTGGAGCAAGGAAATTTTTTTTAACAAAGTGATGCCCATATTTAAAGAATGTTTGTGTTTTATCAATAGAAATTATTTATATTTTTATTCAAAACTCTAAATATTAATATATTATTACTTATTTTTAGCTCACCTCGACGAAGTTGAGTGAGCTTATGCTATAACCCCACGCGTCCGCGTCCGTGTCCGCGTCCGGTTAAGAAGTTCGGGGTAGCTCAGTATCTGACAAAGTACTAATGCTACAGTAACCAAACTTGCACAAGTGATTCATCTTTGGATGCTGAGGTGAACCCATGCATCGGATGCAGCATCTGACCTACATTTTCCGCTTGAGTGACTTGGTTAAGAAGTTTGGGGTAGCTCAGTATCTGACAAAGTGCTAATGCTACAGTTACCAAACTGGCTCAAGTGATTCATCTTTGGATGCTGAGGTGAACCCATGCATCGTATGCAGCATCTGACCTACATTTTCCGCTTGAGTGACTTGGTTAAGAAGTTTGGGGTAGCTCAGTATCTGACAAAGTACTGATGCTACAGTAACCAAACTTGCACAAGTGATTCATCTTTGGATGCTGAGGTAAACCCATGCATCGGATGCAGCATCTGACCTACATTTTCCGCTTGAGTGATTTGGATAAGAAGTTTGGGGTAGCTCAGTATCTGACAAAGTACTAATGCTACAGTAACCAAACTTGCACAAGTGATTCATCTTTGGATGCCGAGATGGACCCATGCATCGGATGCAGCATCTGACCTACTTTTTCCACTTGAGTGATTTCGCTTTTAAAAGCCAATATTGAGCAAAGTATAAGTGCTAGATGTTCCAAACTTGCATATTGGATGTATCTTTGATCAAACTTTCATAAAATGACCTTGACCTACTTTTTCCACTTGAGTGATTTTGCCTTTAAAAGCCAATATTGAGCAAAGTATAAGTGCTAGATGTTCCAAACTTGCATATTAGATGTATCTTTGATCAAACTTTCATAAAATGACCTTGACTTACTTTTTCTGCTTGAGTGATTTTGCCTTTAAAAGCCAATATTGAGCAAAGTATAAGTGATACATGTACCAAACTTGCATATTGGATGTATCTTTGATCAATCTTTCATAAAATGACCTTGACCTACTTTTTCCGCTTGAATGATTTTGCTCCATAAAGCCAATATTGAGCAAAGTATAACTTCTACATGTACCAAACTTGCATATTGGATGTATCTTTGATCAAACTTTCATAAAATGACCTTGACTTACTTTTTCTGCTTGAGTGATTTTGCCTTTAAAAGCCAATATTGAGCAAAGTATAAGTGATACATGTACCAAACTTGCATATTGGATGTATCTTTGATCAATCTTTCATAAAATGACCTTGACCTACTTTTTCCGCTTGAATGATTTTGCTCCATAAAGCCAATATTGAGCAAAGTATAACTTCTACATGTACCAAACTTGCATATTGGATGTATCTTTGATCAAACTTTCATAAAATGACCTCGACCTACTTTTTCCGCTTGAATGATTTTGCCTTTAAAAGCCAATATTGAGCAAAGTATAAGTGATACATGTACCAAACTTGCATATTGGATGTATCTTTGATCAATCTTTCATAAAATGACCTTGACCTACTTTTTCCGCTTGAGTGATTTTGCTCTATAAAGCCAATATTGAGCAAAGTATACCTGCTAGATGTACCAAACTTGCATATTGGATGTATCTTTGATAAAACTTTCATAAAATGACCTTGACCTACTTTTTCTGCTTGAGTGGTTTTGCCTTTAAAAGCCAATATACGTGTACTAAGAGATATGTTTGAATTGAATTTTGCTGTCACAAGGTGAGCTTCGTAATCTGTGATTACCTATGTTTATGCAAGTATTCAATTCACTTTTAAACCGTGAGATAAAAGATTTTTACAATACAATTCTCAATATTTTATATAAGTACATGTATATAACATGTATAAGAGGGTCTGAGGGGAAGGTCTCCTAGAAAATTTTTTAAATGTTACTAAGATTTGTAAATTGGTGAATAACTGAAGTTCTCCTTCCAAGCTTACAAGAACATAAAAAGACTATGGGATACATGCAACATGTATTAATAGCAATACATAAATATTGATAATATATTATATATATAGCCCTTTTCCATTCACATATATGTATAACTTTTGATATATTCAAATATATGAACATTGCCATGAGTAAATAATGTTTTGATAGAATACTATGGCGAGCGAAGCGAGCCAAAATTTTTTTATACAATTTGAAAACTGGGGCGAGCGAAGCGAGCTGGAAAATTTTCGAAAATTTTAGCGAAAAATTATTGTAATTCTTCAAATTCAGATTATTTGTAAGAGCAAGATTATTTTTTTTCTGTCACACCATGAGCAAATTAATTTTTTTCATCAAATTTGAGAGCAAAATTATTTTTTTTCGAAAAAAACCCCAAGCCCCCCCCCCAGGAATATCAAATGGACCGTGCCTAATTACACTTTCAAAATTTTACACTTCTTGGTAAGAAACAGGTCTGGAGAAGAATCCAAATATCAATATTTTCCCGTGTCCATACTTTATTCATTATTGAATGTGCGTGTGACATTGATTTCGTACATGTACATTTATCAGGAAAGGGGTACGTGTGTTACTGAAAAAATATTTACATATAAAAGAAATGTCTGAAAATAGAGAAAATTGATTGTTCCTATGACGTTCACATAGATAGAGGGGGGCATCCCCTCTCTCCGATACATAAGTCTGACCCCCTCCCCCATTTTCCAGCCCAAATTTCCTACAACCTGTCCTTGGATAATCACCATGGTAATCAAAAGAAAGATTCTTAAAATATTTATCTAACCAGAACTACTACTAGGTAAAGGTACCGGTTTGAATACCCGTTATATCCAATGCTTCAGTAGTCACGTGTAATCGCCGTGAGGAAAAAACTAGCGGTACTTTTCTATCAATTGATATAGTATTACCAGGTAATTTAAAAGGAATTGTGAGAACATGTACGTGAAATTGAGGAACTTTTTCCTTTACTTAATGATAATAACAATAACTATCCATAACAATGGATAACTATAATAGGAAATACTTACTTGTAAAAATATTTGAAATTTTCATTAAAAATGACAGAAATATATAGCTAAATATAGCTATTATAGCTATATATAGCTATAATAGCTATATTTGGTAGTTTTCCGAACCTGTTACCATATCAGTCAATGGCAAATAAACGGCCCCATGCAAGAATAGCAAAAGGGATTATTCACTGTGATCACTTACCCTGGTTTTACTTCATGTCTTGCATTGCGATTGTAACGCAAGGGGATCTCAACTCAAAAATTTACTGTGTCTTTTTTTTAAAGATTATAATGCCATGATCTTACCATCTTCCACCTGTTCTACTTGCTCAGCCCAGCTGATGGGAGCAGACCTGAAAATAAATATCAGAATAGTGAATAATCATGTTCACTCAAAGATAAATACACTATTTGTTGAAATGGTTCAGGTTCTCTACTCAAAATATATATTATTTCATAGAAAAACTTACTCTGTTTCAATCGACGGCATGACTATTAACCGGAAGTAGTAATGCGCTTAGACGATAAATTTATGTGTACCCTATATTTTGAATATAGACTTATATACAGCTTGTTTCAAAGAAATTGATCTTCTTCATAATTTTCAAAAAGAACAGTAACAATTATTGAATATTTATGTCTGGTTATGAACGATGTAATAGATTGATATTTATCGACTATGACCAATTTGACAAAAATTCAAGATGGCGGCCTCCATGCAACAATTTTCAGTCCAAGATTGTAAATGTATGAAACCTTGCTGCATTCAGAACGAATCTTGCTTTAAAAACTGTTCTTGTCGTTAGAATTGCTCCCATTTTGGTCATCACTTTTGTTGAAATAACCGTTGCATTATACCGAATATTTTCTGACAGTAGTTGAGCTTCTTTCAGGTCTTAAGGGGTATCGACAAACCGTTATTCGCCATATTGGATTTTATGTAGTGTGTTATTCAAAATCTGTCGTTCTGCAGAATTAAGACTCCAATCTTAACCATTTTAATCCCAAGTATTCTCAGCCCCAATAGCTCATTTTCCCATACTTTCTACGGAAAATTACATTAAGATTTTAACATTAGAAACTTTTTAAATTCATGCACCGAACTGCACAGCTGCACCTCAGAAGAATTTATGAATAATACTATAACTTACCTTAAACATTACATTGATACTATATCTGCAACCATTTGTCCTTCGATTTTGAGTACAAGGTCTCATTATCATATAAATCTCTTGTTAATACAACACGGTGTCTTTTTGAACACGAGTTTTTACAGGTAGCCATTTTCACGTGCCGATCCGCCCCAACATAGGTAGAGAAAATAAACGATTTCTAAGTTCCTGGGGTAATTCACTAGAATTTCGACTGTTTGCGATTCAATTATTAATTATTTACATGATATATATTAGAAAAGTGGGGTAGTCATGTGAATTATAGGTGACAAATTACAAATGTGCAACATTCCGGGGATCCGCCCCTGGATTCATTTTTATGTTGATATGGCTACTAGCCCCTTGTGTGTAAAATGAAGATACCCGGTATTTTGAGAAAGTATGATCAAAATTGGAGGACAAATGGTTGTAGACATAGTATCAATGTAACGTTTAAGGTAGGTTATAGTATTAATCATGAATCCTGCAAACCTGTAGCTGCGCAGTTCGGTGCACTAAGTTCAAATGGTTGTCATGTAAAAATGTTGATGCAGTTTTTGTTTAAAATGATGGGAAAATGACAATGTTGAGGTAAAGAAAACTTAGTATTAAAATGGTTAAGATTGGAGTCTTAATTCTGCAGAACGACAGATTTTGAATAACTCACAACATAAAATCCAATATGGCGAATAACGGTTTGTCGATACCCCTTAAAAGCTCTTGTTTTAGTGTACATGTAATCTGCTGAAAACAGGTTGTCCAATAATCCTCCATCAATGTAAACCGGAAGTGATTCCTTATGATATGGGTTGAGTAGTAAGCCCCGAGCAGTGATTCAGACTGTTTTCAGAAGCTGTAGGACACTTGGCCTAGAGCATAAAAAAATATAGGCCATTTTGTCCTAAACATGGAAAAAGTATAGGCCGTCGCCGAGCGCGAGCTTGCTAGCCCCGGGGTTCCGGGGGCATGCTTCCCCTGAAAATTTTTTTAAATTTAAGGAAAAATGGTGTAAACTGAGCCAATCTGGAGATGAAAATTGAAGTCGACAAACTTGAAAATAATGGGTGTGTAACTGAGGCCTTCTTATTGTTTTCCTGTAGAAATGGGACTATAAGTGTTGTTTGATGGTCGTTAGACTTGATGTGGTCTTTCAAGGAGTTTATTTTTAAAGTTTCTATTACTTTGTGTAAAGGTATTGTTTCTATTTGCATCAAGGCATATTTTACATAGCATGGCGTCCGTAGTTTCATCATACCATAACCAAGGGTATAGGGTTACCCATTTATGTTGAAAATTTCTATCAACAGTACGTTCAAATTGTTCTGCCTGAACTTCGGGGTGTCAGGAGTGCCGCTCGGGGGACCGCCGCAAGGGGGGGGGGGGGGGGGGGGGGGGGGGGGCGCAGCATGGAGATTCTTTGATCAAATTAAACAGTTTGCTGGCCCATGCCCAGATGCAGCTTTTATTTGCATCGCTTATTTACACGCTTTAACAAGCATTTGCCGAGTCACCATTACATAAAGCGCTTGTACGACGGACTCTTTTCAATCATCCTATGAAAACTGTTGTTACATGTTTATCGAGGAACCGGGTCATGTGTCCGCTCATGTGAAAATATGATCGGCCAATATGTCAGACAAACGGGAAAGGAATAGGCCATTTCGGCAGATACAGGACACATTAATCGGCCATTCAAAGTTTTTATCGGCAAATGGCCGATGGCTGACGCCAATCTGAATCTCTGCCCGAGACTCTTGCAAAACCGCAGGGCTGATTTTGTAGGTTATACAGAATTTGTACAGAATCAACATTAGAAACAGGTATTTTTCGGGCGCGGACTGCGTCCTCTATCAAACAGAATTTTATCCATATAGATAAGGACTCTTTTAAAAAATCTTAAACCTATTCAAATCTTTAGTACATTTGTGGAATAAGCGTCGAACATTCGGTACTTGCTTTGTAAAACGGATGCAAACTCATACATGTAGAAAACACTCAACAGAAAGCAACTAAATTAATAAAGGAAATTTGCCATTTATCATATCGTCTTGAATATAATTGATGCCTGCGTAGCAACATGTACAACTATAATATGAATCTAGGTATTGCCTACAAGGGAGCGTAGCATATTTCAAATTATTATCTTAGTTTTGAAGCACCTGTTTGTCTGATCATTTAACACTTTATTCAAATTTTGTCAATTTTGAATTCGTAAATCACTCGTTTAAGGAGGTATTGAACACTTGGACGACAAATTCAATTTTTATCATTACCTCTACTTGGTTTTTCCTATATAAAAGTATACTCATTAAAACTAGCTGTAATTCACCTGAGAAGAATGATTTCCCTGCAAAAGGTGCATTAGTTGGGAAGACTATTTCCCTAGGGAAATAGCTTCGAATTCGGGCGAAGCTTCAGCCAAATTGGGCAAAGCCTCAGCGCGTGATTTTAGTGACGGTATAATAAAACAGTTATATAGTTTATAGGCAGATAGTTTTTGGCCTGTCCATCTGTTTGTTTGTCTGTCTGTTTGTCCGACCATGTGACCTTGACCTTTGACCTACATTTCAAAAACTTTAATATTGAGCATAACTTTTGAGTGGAAAGTGATAAAGCTTTCATATTTCATATGTGTATTCCTTGTGACAAGACCTTTCCATTGATACCAAAATTTTTGACCATGTGACCTTGACCTTTGACCTACTTTTCAAAAACTTTAACATTGGACATAACTTTTGAATGGTAAGTGATAGGGCTTTCATATTTCACATGTGTATTCCTTCTGACAACAACTTTCCATTGATACCAAAATTTTTGACCTTGTGACGTTGAACTTTGACCTACTTTTCAAAAACTTTAACAATAGACATAACTTTTGAATGATTTGTGATACTACTTTCATATTTCACATGGGTATTCCTTGTTTTTGGCCTGTCCGTCTGTTTGTTTGTCTGTCTGTTTGTCTGGAAAACTTTTACATTGGGCATAACATTTGAATGGAAAGTGCATGATAAAGCTTTCATATTTCATATGTGTATTCCTTGTGACAAGAACTTTCCTTGATACCAAAATTTTTGACCTTGTGACCTTGACCTTTGACCTACTTTACGAAAACTTAAATTTTGAAAGGTAAATTATTGGGCTTTGGTATTTCACATGTGTATTCCATGTCACAAGATTTTTCCATTGATACCAACATTTTTAAGCCCCCTGACCTTGACCTTTCACATACTTAACAGAAAGTGGTGTTTATACTAACAAAGATGTTACTGGGGACATTTGTGTTTCACAAACACAGGCTTTATTCTTATAATTTCTGAAATTATATATTTCTTGTCTCTCCTTGATTATGCAAACTAACATTTGATTCTATCCAAAGGAAAATTTTCTATGAGACTTTGAAATATGCATTTTTCAACGTTTCCATGATTTCTTAATGACGTCATAATATTAAAAGTGTCTTTCCAGTTCTCGTGAAGCTATTGGAAATTAATATTGATTTAACTTCCAAAATCTTCATAAATGTATAGCACTTACATATGGAAAAGATAAGATAAATTGTGTTTTAATCAAAGGCAGGATACTGGAATTAAAGATGACACTGTCGCTAAAAAATTGCAATTTTGAACCAATTGACTGTAATTGATAGTTAATGATTAGGAATCCTGTGGATGAATCTTTGTCAAAAACTACCAAAATGATCAACAATGTTAAGAGATGATCTCATGATTAAATGAGAAAAATTGAAGTTAGGATTAAAATATTACAAAGCTGTATATTTTCCCATTTTTCTCTCCGAATTTGTCCACTTTCAATGACGTGACATCCACTTTCCTTAAATAATACAAATTACCAACAAATTGACAGTGATGAAGATTGAATTTTCTACTTTATAAATGCAAAGTTTCAATGTGATACATTTGGCATTATTTCCCCCCCCCCCCCCAACGGGGAGGAGACATATTGGTTTTGCCTTCGTCGTCCGTCTGTCACACATCGTGTCCGGGCCATATCTCCTGAACCGTTTGCTGGATCACTTTCATATTTAAGTATGTTTTTGCTTATGACCCGAAGGTTTCACATCTACTTGACCCAAGGTCATGTGACCAAGGTCAAGGTCACTTAGTGCATTTTTAATAAAATTGTACATAGATTCCTGTCCAGGCTATATCTCTTGAACCTTTTGCCCGATCCCTTTTACATTTTAGTATGTTGTTACTTATGACTCGAAGGTTTCACATAACCTTAACCTAAGGTCATGTGACCAAGGTCAAAGTCACTAAGCGCACATTTTACGAAATTATGCATACATTCCTGTCTGAGCTATATCTCTTGAACAGTTTGCTGGATCACTTTCATATTTTAGTATGTTGTCGCTTTATGAACTGAAAGTTTCACATCTCCTTGACCCAAGGTCATGTGACCAAGGTAACTAAGTACATCTTTTTTAAATTGTACATAGATTCCTGTCAGGGCTATATCTCTTGAACATTTTGCCTGATCCCTTTTATATTTTAGTATGTTCTTGCTTCGAAGGTTTCACATCATCTTGACCCAAGGTCATGTGACAAAGGTCAAGGTCCTTTAGTACATTTTAATGAAATTGTACATACATTCCTGTCTAGGCTATATCTCTTGGACCACATACTGGATTGCTTTCAGGTTTTTGTGTCGCCTGCGAAGCACAGCGACACTTAGGGATCACTTTGTCCGTCTGTCCGTCCGTCTGTCTGTCTGTCTGTCTGTCCGTCTGTCTGTCACACTTGGGTGTCACGCCCAATAACTTTTGATTGGTAAGTGATAGGGCTTTGATATTTCACATGTGTATTCCTTGTGACAAGACCTTTCTACGCATATCATAATTTTTGACCTTGTGACCATGACCTACTTTTCTAAAATCTAATATTGGCTATATCTCTTGATTGGTTAGTGATAGGGCTTTGATATTTCACATGTGTATTCCTTGTGACAAGACCTTTCTACACATATCATAATTTTTATGCCCCCCTTCCAAGAAGAGGGGACATATAGGTTTGCCGCTGTCGGTCGGTCTGTCGGTCGGTCCGCGACATCAGTTTCCGTTCAATATCTCTGGAATGGATTCACATATTGAAATGAAATTTTGTATACAGACAAATCAAACAAAAATCTAGGTCAAATTCATATTTGGGTCTGATCAAAAAAATTTTGACAGAGTTATGCCCCTTGCATTTCGAAAAATACCAAAATTTCAGGGTTTCCGTTCAATATCTCTTGAATGGAGTTACATATTGAAATGAAATTTTGTATACAGACACATCAAACAAAAATCTAGGTCAAGTTCGTATTAAGGTCCGATCGAAAAAATTTTGACAGAGTTATGCCCCTTGCACTTCGAAAAATACCAAAATTTCAGGGTTTCTGTTCAATATCTCTTGAGTGGAGTTACATATTGAAATGAAATTTTGTATACAGACACATCAAATGAAAATCTAGGTCAAATGTATATTTGGGTCCGATCAACAAAATTTTGACAGAGTTATGCCCCTTGCACTTCGAAAAAAAAAACAAAATTTCAGGGTTTCCGTTCAATATCTCTTGAATGGAGTTACATATTGAAATGAAATTTAGTATATGGATACATCAAATGACAATCTAGGTCAAGTTCATATTTTGGTCCAATCAACAAAATTTTGACAGAGTAATGCCCCTTGCACTTTGAAAAATACCAAAATTTCAGGGTTTCCGTTCAATATCTCTTGATTTGAGTTACATATAGAAATGAAATTTTGTATACAGACACATCAAATGAAAATCTAGGTCAAGTTCATATTTAGGTCCAATCAAAAAAATTTGGACAGAGTTATGCCCCTTGCACTTTGAAAAATACCAAAACTTCAGGGTTTCTGTTCAATATCTCTTGAGTGGAGTTACATATTGAAATGAAATTTTGTATACGGACACATCAAATGAAAATCTACTAGGTCAAGTTCATATTTAGGTCCGATGAACAAAATTTTGACAGAGTTACGCCCCTTGCACTTCGAAAAATACCAAAATTTCAGGGTTTCCGTTCAATATCTCTTGAGTGGAGTTACATATTGAAATGAAATTTTGTTTCAGACACATCAAATAAAAATCTAGGTCAAGTTCATATTTGGGTTCAATCAAAAATTTTTATGCCCCCCTTTGAAGAAGAGGGGACATATTGCTTTGCGGCTGTCTGACTTTCTGTCTGTCGGTCCGACGGTTGCCCACGACATTAGTTTCCGTTCAATACCTCTGGAGTGGATTCACATATTGGAATAAAATTTGTGTACAGACATATTAAATGAAAATCTAGGTCAAGTTCATATTAATTACCTTGTAGAAGTTTATTAGAAGAAGAGCTTTAACAAAGCATAAATGCTGTACATACAGGTCCTCCTGACAGTTATACTTCTTTGACTTTTTTTATTACACTGTTACTTTATACCCCCATAGGTTGTATCAATGCAAGTATAAAGTTGTGACAGACTTTAATCACAGAAGGGGTAGGGGGGCATTAATGTTTTACAAACATGACTTTTAACTTGTTGACCTTGTGACCTTGACCTAGATATTTGACCTACTTTTCTAAAAATCTAATATTGGCTATATCTCTTGATTGGCAAGTGATTGGGCTTTGATATTTCACATGTGTAATCTTTGTGACAAGACCTTTCTACGCAAACCATAATTTTTGACCTCGTGACCTTGACCTAGATATTTGACCTACTTTTAAAAAAATCCAAGATTGGCTATATCTTTTGATTGGCAAGTGATAGGACTTTGATATTTCACATGTGTAATCTTTGTGACAAGACCTTTCTACGCAAACCATAATTTTTGACCTCGTGACCTTGACCTAGATATTTGACCTACTTTTAAAAAAATCCAAGATTGGCTTTTTGTTTTGATTGGCAAGTGATAGGGCTTTGATATTTCTCTTGTGTATTCCTTTTGACAATACCTTTCTACACATACTATAATTTTGATCTCTTGACCTTGACCTAGATATTTGACCTACTTTTCAAAAAAATTAAGATTTGCTATATCTTTTGATTTGTAAGTGATAGGGCTTTGATATTTCATATGTGTATTCCTTCTTGTGAGAAGGCTTTTCTACACATATCATAACTTTTGACATCATGACCTTGACCTAGATATTTGACCTCCTTTTCAAAAAATCTTAGATTGGCTGTTTCTTTTGATTGCTGAGTGAAAGGCTTTGATATTTCACATGTGCATTCCATGTGACAAGACCTTTCTTCACATACCATCATTTTTTACCTCGTGCACTTGCCCTATATATTTGACCTACTTTTCAACAAATCTAAGATTGGCTAAATCTTTTGAGTGGTAAGTGATAGGGCTTTGATATTTCACATTTGTATTCCTTATGAAAAGACCTTTCTAAACATTCCATAATTTTTGACCTAGTGACCTTGCCCTTGATATTTGACCTATTTTCAATAAAAAAAATCCGCTTCGCAGGCGACACAAGCATTCCTTGGATTGCTATTTTAGTAAGTATTTGCTCATGACCCAAAGGTTTCACATCACTTTCACCCAAGGTCATTTGATCAAGGTCACTTAGTACATTTTAATGAAATTGTAAATGCTATTCTGTTGTGGCTATATCTCTTTAACTGTTCATCAGATCACTTTCATGCTTTAGTTTGTATTTGCTTGTGACCCAAAGGTTTCACATCAGGATGAACCTATGTCATGTGACCAAGGTCAAGGTCACTTAGTATGTTTTAAATGAAATTGTATATGTTGCGTGTATTATGTCCAGGTTTAATCTTTTGAACCCTGATTTTATCACTTTCATGTTTTAGTATGATGATGCTGATGACCCAAAGGTTTCACACCACCTTGATCCAAGGTCATATGACAAAGGTCAAGGTCAAGTATTATATTTTCTAATGAATTAGTAAATGCTATTGAGTGTGGGCTATATCTCTGGAATCGTCTACTGGATCACTCTGATACTTTACTATGCTGTTGCTCAGGATTGGAGGGTTTCTTATCATCTTGACCCAAGGTCATGTAACCAAGGTCAAGATCATTTAGTTCTTTTTAATAAATTGTACATACATGTACTAATCTTGTCTGGGCTATATCTCCTGAACCCCTTTTACAATTGTTTTCATATTTTAGTATGTTGTTTCTCAGGACTAAATGTTTCTTATCACATTGTCACAAGGTCACATGATTAAGGTCACTTCTTACTTTAGTAATGAAATTGTATATGCTTGTCATGTCCAGGCTGATATTGTCTATGCTTATTATGTTCAGGCTATATGTTTTGAACCGTGTATCCAATCACTAATTCAGTTTTTAGTTGCTCATGATCCATACATTGTAGGTTCAGATCACCTATATCGAAGGTCATGTGACCAAAGTCAATTTCACTAAATATGCTTATAATGAAATTGTATATGCTAATCATGTTTTGGCTATAACTCAAACAATATAATGAATCACTTTCATGTTTTAGTATATGATATTGCCCATGACTTAAAGGTTTCACATCATCTTGGCATAAGGTCAAAGTAACTTAGAGGGGGGAGACATCTGTTTTTTTCTGAAAAACATTTTTTTTAATTGATCTTTTTATTGCATTTTGAATGAGGTTTGTGACGCCATAATTTGCCCCGATCACGTCGAAATGACATCATGGTTTGCTCATGGATAGAACATGTAGAACTCCCAAAGTCCACAGTTTCGAAATTCGCCATTAGTTTTCAAATGACGCTGGAAATTATTCAAACTTCATCAGGATACTCAAATGTGTATACCGATCGGCGTATCAAATATTTCAAGGAAGTTGAGACCCTTCTTTTCCTAGGATGTGAGAAAACAAATAATGTTGCTGCCATCTTAAAACCCTCTTTGATATGAATCTAGGCATTGCCTACAAGGTAGCATAGCAAATAATTAAAGTATTGCATTTGTTTTGCTTTTGAAGCACCCATTTGTCTGATCATCTACCTATTTATTTATCTACCAATTTATTTAAATTCTGTTGATTTGAATTTGTAATGCACACATTTAAACGTAGAATAAATGTCTTTAATTTATAGATGAATAAAGTTATCACGAACATCATACTATACGTGCAGAGTCGCACACAACGTCATACTTGACGTCATAGCCTTTCGAGCACTGATAACGTCATTATTTGAGTTTTGCAAGAAGGCCAAAGTAACATCGGTTTATATATAAATTTATTCAGCTGTGTATGACAAAGAAACTCAAAGGAAATTAAAATTGAATAAGTACTGTTCGCTTGACCGATTTTGAAACAAAAAATTATTCATTCATCTTAACTCTATTTGATATATGTTTTAAATTTAATGTACATTAATATGAAGTCTAATTGAAGTAGTTATGATCTAAATAAAGTAACCCACAGCCATTGTGACTTAGAAAATGCAGTTTAACTAAAATATTTTGCTGTATGATATAGTATAGCGATATCGAAGTGATAATTTGTTGATTTGATTTTCAGGTGCCCTGAGTGACATTTTAGAGGCATTTAAGCAGCCTGACAATCACCATCGTTTGGAGGAAGCCCGTGACATGGCTGGTAACGACATGCTGAGATCCATGCAGATTGTGTTCCCTGTAGCTACACAGATTCAGATGGACATTATTGACAGATATGGTTTCCCAGCTGATGGTGATGGTATGTTATTATAAAATTATTGCCCTCGGCCTTGTCTGAAGGTCCAACAAATCATATGTTGCCCTCATTCACTTTCAATTATCGTTATGTTATACCTTACTTTAATACTGCAGAGTGGCCTGACATATTTACATTCATTTTCATCTATAAGAGGAAGAGCTTGGAGAAATAGGTAGAGTTTTTAAGGTTATCAATGATCTAACGTCACATTTATCGGTCAACGGTTTTTGAACTATTGGCCCTAGGGCCGATATTGATGTAAACAAAGAAACTATGGACTGCTTGATCAAATGTTCAAATTTATAGGCATTTTTCCTATGGAGATTTTATATAGAGATACATGTACTGATAAGGGTATAACAATACTAAATATACTAGAAAACCTCCATGCTGACCGTTAGTTTGACTATTTTCAAATTTTGATATACATGTTGCTTTAAATATCCCTAATCAACTTCATCTAATGTTACTTTACTTTTGAAAATTAATTTGAACAAGGTCTTAGGTATTTATATCATGCTGTAAAATAATTATTTTAAGATAGTAATTCTGATGTCATTTTCCTGTTCTGACTTTTTCGTACATAATACAATGTAGTATTATATTTTGTAGGTTTAATACGGTTTACTCAAGCAGTTAAGGTATATGAAAAACAAGACGAGGAGATTGCACAGTTAAATTACGAACTGCGTACTACGATGATACCTGCATTAACGGTACAGGTGCCAAATGGTGAACAAGATGGGACCTAGTGCTGCTTGTATACAGATTATTATGCGAGGCTTTGAAAATAGATTTTTTAAGGCATTAGAATGGGAACAAGACAAGGTGTACAAGTTACAAATAAAGATTCTGTGATATGCGAGTGATAGAAAATATATCAATACTTGGTATAAACGGTGCATTTACTTGATGTTGTGAAGTAAGAATGATTCGAATAGTGTTAATTATGAGCTTAATGTGTATTGATGAGAATTTATGAGTTTGATATCATAGAGGCTATTTCTTTTACTGTACATGATGAATATTTATCATCAATAAGAGAACTCAATGGAGATACCGGTATAGAGGAACCTGATATCTTGCCTTCATTTGTACATGTAGAAGTCTCATGGATGCACAATTATCAAAATGTAAAATGTATAAATATTTTCTGTATAGATTTTTATTCATATTCAAGGTCAAAATTAGGATCAAACATGGGATAACTATCCTGAAATTGATCAACACTTGTATCTGACTCGATTACTTGAGAAGTTTTTAAGAATATACATGTATATGTATACATAAAGCTAAAATATGTGAGGAAAATCAATTCTTTGGTTCTTACACGATGACAAAATTTTCAAGATACTTATAATTCATATCTGGTCCAGCCTGGTAATGAAAAAGCCAAACTCTAATATGCCTGCAGTGGGATCCTGTATTACTTGTAAATTATTAATTTTCATTTATTAGAATTTGTCAATAATTTGCTTTACATATAATTGTGCAACATAATGATACACATGTATGAATATCTTAATTATAATCAAGTTATAATCAAACTGCACATGCTCCTGTACAAGGTTAATTTTATATGATTTGTACATGTATATGCATGTTCAAGATATGATTGTTTTCATCAAAGAAATATTTGTCTTATTACATGTTACAGGTTAGATAATACAAAATATATATATTACATATTGAAAATCATTGAATCTTGAGGGCATTTTTCAAACAATGCCTATTTCATTGTACATACTAGGATCGACAGCTGGTGATTTCAGTCGATATGTAAATGAAAGGCCCGTTTCATTGGATGAATTTCACATCAAAATTAATATTTATAATTCCTGCAATGTACATTTAATTTAAATGTTGTATACATCAATACATTTTATGAAATATTTGTCATTAATAAATGTCAAAAACACTTTAATGTTGGTGTTTACAATACGGTGTACACTACATGTAGGTGCTAAGTTTTTAGCTCTACTGGTCTCTGACCAATCGAGCTTATGTCATTACACTTTGTCCAGTGTCCGGCCGTCCATAAACAATTCTTGTGCTTGCAACTCCTCTAAAACCATAAGACTGCATACTTGCCATTGTCCCGGCCGGGACAAAAAATGTCCCGCATTTTCGACCGAAAATATCTGTCCCGGCCGGGACACGGAAAATCCCGATATTTGGACGTTTCAAAAAAAAAAAAAAAATCGGCGTAATCATGGTAATATTGATTATTCTTTGTCGATTTCAGTCGTTCCGTCTTTTCTTAAACTTTCATTGTTTATTTAAACGTCTCCAATTATCTTCGCTATATACCCATATACAGTAATCAGCCGATAATCGACCTATGTTTTGATAGTAATACAATGTAGGTTGATTAAAGGTCGGCTGTCCCACAAACGTCGCTAAATACATTCATGCAGCCTTTCTCTTGTTGATATTTTTTTTAGCTCACAAAATATTCGATCATTGAAATAAATAAAGCAATAGCAATAGTTATACGATGTGTAAGCCAAGATATGAATTTATTTTTATGACAGGAAACAACGTGATGTAAAACATGTAAACAAGATTTAAAAAAAAAAAAGAAAAAAAAAACCGCAACCACGGAACGCTCTAGAGTAACTATAATATGCTCTTTATTATTATCACGTCAAAAACCTCTCAGTATCAATCAAAGTACGTTTGCTTAGTGTCGTTTTTAATACCCGAGTCGTTAAGTTATCGATTGTGTATTTATTTAAATCGCCAACGTCAACGCAGGCAACAGCGCAGATGTTCAATACTTGTGTTCAGAAAGTTGTGAATATAAAACGTGAACAATGGAGTAAAAGACTTTTAAAAATTTCACAGAGGAAAATTAAATAGGGTAGACAAGTTCAATGAAGCGCCACTTTTAGAAATGCGTCCGACGAGGAGCCATCTACGTATACGGCGCGCGTTAATAAGATTTATTTTTTACTCTGACCAGTGGCGGATTCAGGGGGTGCGGAGGGGGCGCCGCCCCCCCCCCCCCCCCCGGCACTGACCCCAAATTTTCCAAAATCAGGTATATTTTTGCCCATTTTCAGTAAAAATCGGCAAAATTCGCCCCTTGACCCCCCGGCAAAGGGGGCGCTGGATCCGCCACTGCTGACGTTCTTTCGTTTGCAGAGGGCAATGATCTAGTGCAATTTTGGATTGCAATATCTGATGTTCAACCTCCTAAAAGTGTCCCTCTTTATGTCCCTCAATGACGTTATATTTGTCCCGCATTTTGATGATTTGTCCCTCTTTTTGTCCCTCTTTGCAATGACAAAACTCCGAAAAATTATGGCAAGTATGTAAGAGATAGAAAGTCAATTCTTTTTGCATTCTACTTGGTATATGGTCTAGTTGTGCACCTGACATTTTGTTTAAGCCCCTGATCCCCAGGGTCTTAGAAAATGGGTGTGGTCTTTCAAATCTATGTAATCTTGTGCTCGTAACTCCTCTGCGACTATAAATGATGGAGACTTACTTCCTTTTGCAATATAATGGTTCTGCATTCTAGTCGGCACCTGATATTTAGTTTGGGCCTCTGACCCTCAGCGAATTAGAAAATGGGTGTGGTCATTTTCTCCTATATAATTCTATGTAATCTTGTGCTCGCAACTCCTCTGACGATATAAATGATGGAGAGATAATTCTTTTTACAATATGATAGGTATGTCATAGGTCTAGTTGTGCACCTGATATTTTGTTTGGACTCCTGGCCCCCAGGGACTTAGAAAATGGATGTGGTCATTTTCTCCTATGTGATTCTATATGTAATCTTGTGCCCACAACTCCTCTGAAGCTATAAGTCATTGTTTACTCTGCAATATGATAGGTCGGTGGTATAGATGTGAACCAAAAATTTTGGCACCTGACCCCCAGGGACTTAGAAAATGGGTGTGGTCATTTTCTCATGGTAAATCTTTGTAAACTAAATGCACTCACAACTCCTCTTACACTATAAATGATGGAGTCACTGAATTCTTTTTGGAATAAAAGAGGTCTTTGGTATAGTAGCCCACCTTATATTCGATTTTCAAGGTAAAAGATTTTTTTTACTGCCTGCATGGATCTGAATATGATGTGTCATAACCTTGATCCAAGGTCAAAGTTCAAGGTGACAGTACGTGTGGGTTGAAAAATATTCTCTTGACAATTTTTCACTGCCTGCATGGATCTGAATAAAGTCAAGATCAAAGTACATTTGGATTAGATAATTTTCCCAGACCATAATTATCAATTGATTAATATTATTTCACAGAATTACTGCCTATGATCAAAGGGTGTGTTATGAGTACATTTGGATTTAAAATATTCTCCTGACAATTATATCACTGCCTGCATGGAGCTGAATTATACATGTATTTTAAAAATATTTTGCCCATGACTGAAGGATATTATAGACCTTGACGCAAGGCCGTAGGTCAGAGTCACGGTACTTTGTTCGAATAGTTTTGTTGTGGTAATAACTTTTCACTGCATGGATTGAGTTGAATATTTCAAAGAAGTTTTGCCTAGGACTCAAGGGTATCTCATTGCTTTGAACAAAGGTCAAGGTCATAAAGCATTTGAAAGTTAGATTTTGAGATGTAATACAGATCAAGTTTGACTTCAGTTTGGATTGAAGTTTACTACTAGTAGGTAGATATATGCCAATTAGGTACATTTATTGTTCAGTGATCAAAGTTGCACTTGATCACCATATGGTTGTGTTAAAGAATACAAACAAAATCAAGGATAATGTTATGTGGTTTTTAAGACTTATTAAAGAACATTTCATTAAAAGCTTCCCATGTGAAATCCTTAATTTTGTGAATATTCCTTCACTCAAAATACATTAACAAATTCTGAGCGAAGCAAAAATGCTTCATTTTCAAACTTACAATAAAGACAAGTCCTAACAGGCAGATGAATTTGAAGTCATTTAATTTCCATTTGAAGACCTTGACCTTCTTCTACAGCCAATGACTTTTCATCACATTGACCTTTGCATCTCAGACTTTTTAAACTTTCAAACTTCGTTTGAATGATAGGCCTTCCTTGTACGTAACAAGACATTTCAATTTCTGTAGTTTTATCCTTGACCTTTTTTTTTCTTCTGAGACAAGTGCCCATGGGACTTATCATTTACAAGCACATTGTACGCATTAATTTGAGCCCTCAATATATACGTGTCCTTTGACAGAAAATCAATCTGTTGTCATTTTAAATCTCATATATCCTCCGATTCAGGAACAAAAATAGAAATTTGTACAATGGCACATCATGGAAACAATTTAAACCTTCTACCACAGACAAATCTAGAGGTGACAGTCACAAGTAAGCTAACTCTACATCTCAATACCTTAAATCGCAGATAAGTGAACTCTAAAAAATACCGATTTAAAGTTACAAGTGCTACATTCTTAGTGGGGTGAATAGTTTGCTCACTTGTAACTTTCACCTCTAGATTCGTGTGTGTGAATGCCTCGATAGAATGTTTTGTGTCCTTCACCTTCATGTCAGCCCAAAAACTGATGGAGATTCTCCAGGTGTTGCATTGTGTAATCTTAAATTTAGAAAGAATTCATTCTTTTCTCACTTTCATTTTTGTGACAGTCCATGATGTAATGGGATGTCAATCTTAAATTTGACCTTGAAAATTAATAAAGCATTTTCTGATGGTCATTAAAATGCTTTTAGAATCAAGCAAGATTCTAGAAAAGGTGGTGAAATCTATTTCTATCTGTCAGATTTACTGGTTTCAGGAAATGTGAACTTGGAATGAAGACCTTGACATTAAGCAACTTGGAGTTGGGAATCATGGTCAGCAGTTTCTGAATAGAAATTGACCTTGACCTCTCCCCTTGATAGTGTTGCCGTCTCAAGAGCAAGAAAATAATTTAACAGATATTTTACACAACTCTCGAAATGATACTTTTGAGCTATACTCCATTGGCATTGGCCAAGACCATGACCATGTAGACAAGTAAGTGCAGCCAACAATCACAGATTTCTATACGACTTCACAGGAAACAACTGATTATAATTTTGATCCATGCTCCGGTAAGCAAAGACCTCAACAACTTGGCGTAGCTAATAATCTATATCATTTTCTGGGATACAACAGAAACGATCTGCAGTTTCGTCACTGCAGAAATGCTTGAAGTATAAAACAAAATGAAAGCTAAATAAACAATTCTTTTATTTTTGTTCCATACATATTTACAATACATATGGATTCCACACATCTTTTACTACATACACTCACTTGTACACATTCATACATCTTTGACAGGCATAACTTGGAATTTCTTTGTTCCCTCACATAATTGCACACATTTATACAGTGTGAAAAACCTATATATATACTCTTGGAATCTCTTGAGCCATGATCTGATGTAGTTTACATACACATGCATTCACACATGTACAACTCTTGCATGCAACAGACATTCAAATCATTCGCATTTGAATTTTTTCATGAGATCTCACAAGTGATCAAACTATACCCTTTTGACATATCAAATGTTAAAAAATTATTCCTTTCGATTCAAAAATCATGATTTTTATAATTACATCAACATAACAATTTATCAGTATTAAACTTAATGCAATTTAGCCCTACAGTTTTCATTTTCAAAGAAATGGATAATTTGAACAAAATGTATGTTCAGTCTCCAGAATTATGTTCAGATAAATTCTACTCTCAACACAAAATAATATACAACTATTATCAGCTGTAGAAAAATTAAAAGATCCAACACATTTGTACATATCACAATAGAAAGTCAAACATACATATAGTATGATACGAGAAAGCTGAGGAAATCATCAACAAACAATGATTATGGATGAGAAAACGATAAATAATGAACCATGAACATGTTATGAACATTAATTCCTAATGAGAACTATTCTTATAATTCGTCGTGATCTTCGTCTTTAGATCCCTGGTCTGCCCCATCACCACCAGGGGGAGGTGCCCCTCCTGCACCTTGGTAAAGTTTGCTCATAATTGGTTGAACAACTTCTTCAAGTTCTTTCTTTTGTGCTTTTAAATCGTCAACATCGGCATCAGCGTTACTTTCTAACCACTTAATTTTCTCATCTACAGCTTCTTCTACTTTCTTCTTATCATCGTCACTAAGTTTACCACCTAATTTTTCTTTATCTCCTAATTGATTTTTAAGTGAATATGCATAGCTTTCTAATTCGTTTTTAGCGTCAACTTTATCTTTAACTTTCTTATCTTCATCAGCGAATTTTTCAGCGTCATTTATCATGCGCTCAATATCTTCTGGAGACAGCCTGTTATTATCATTCTGGATAACTATATGATTTTTGCTGCCTGTTCCTTTGTCCTCTGCACTGACTTTTAAGATGCCGTTTACGTCAATCTCGAATGTGACCTCGATTTGAGGCACACCTCTTGGGGCAGGTGGAATTCCAGTAAGATCAAATTTTCCAAGGTTATGGTTATCCTTTGTCATGGATCGTTCTCCCTCAAAGACCTGGATGGTTACAGTTGGCTGGTTATCAGCGGCAGTGGAGAAGATTTGTGACTTTTTGGTAGGAATGACGGTGTTTCTTGGGATAAGTTTGGTCATGACACCTCCAACAGTTTCGATTCCAAGGGTCAGTGGGTTGACGTCGAGCAGTAAGAGATCACCAGTGTCTTCCTCTCCCCCGAGTACACCTGCTTGTACGGCAGCACCGAAAGCCACAGCTTCATCAGGGTTTACACCACGGTTTGGCTCCTGAAAAAGTATTCATAAAATAATTTGGCTTCTTCTCATATATGTACATGTTTGTATTCAGGGTTTTGAATAAGATTTAATTGAGGCGGCAATGTTGCAATTTGAGGCAAATCATTTGTGCACTTTATAGATCCACCTTCCTTTTACATCAAAAGACATTCAAATCTTGCCATAAAAATCCTTGTAAAATTTTGAAAAGAAAATGGGACAATTTTAATGAGGAGGGAAATTACTGATTTTTAATCAAAAATACACACCTTGCCGTTGAAGAATTCTTTGACGAGCTGTTGAATTTTTGGAATTCTGGTAGATCCACCAACAAGTACAATCTCGTCAATGTCTTCCTTTTTAAGGTCAGCATCATCGAGCACCTGCTTGACTGGCTTCATTGTTGATCGGAATAAATCCTGAAAAAAATATAATTACAAAATAAGAAAATATGATTACAATCAAATTGGAGATTTATGATAAAAGTAGAAATATCCACTTGAAAAGACTTATGAGAGATGATTCTTAGGAACATGCCCTACTACATAGATTCTAAAATTACATTAATTTCAAAACACAAATGTACTGAAAGGAGATACTCTCAAGAAAATAATTGTACAGAAGGCTCTAGTGTATCTAATGATTTTAAATGTTTTATGTAAATACATACCATGTTCAGTTCCTCAAATCTGGCACGAGTGAGAGTCTCAGAGAAGTCTTCGCCATCGTACAAGGATTCAATTTCAATTCTGGCCTGATGCTGAGTGGAGAGACCTCTCTTTGCCTTTTCTACTTCACGTCGAAGTTTCTGTACGGCACGGTTGTCTTTCCTGATGTCCTTGCCCTTCTTCTTCTTGTACAGTTTGATGAAGTGCTCCATCACACGCTGATCAAAGTCCTCACCTCCAAGATGGGTGTCACCAGTTGGTGGATACAACCTCAAACACACCATTGTCAATGGTCAGCAATGACACGTCAAAAGTACCACCTCCAAGATCAAAGACCAATATGTTCTTCTCTCCTTCCTTCTTGTCCAATCCATATGCAATAGCTGCAGCAGTACTGAAAAGAATAGTTAGGAAAATTGACTTAATTTCTGCATGTACCAGTATAAATTATTTCCATGTATCAATGCAATAATCGAAATATTTTTAGTAACTGAGAAAATATGCAGAGAAAATACTTATTTAATGATGAGGAATCATAAAATCTCCAGATTCATTCATACTTATAGAGTATACTTACGGTTCATTGATGATTCTCATAACATTAAGGCCTGCAATGGTTCCAGCATCTTTTGTGGCTTGTCTCTGAGCATCGTTAAAGTAAGCTGGGACTGTGATGACGGCATTGTTGATTTTCTTTCCTAAGAATTCCTCAGCTACCTCCCTCATTTTGCCAAGTACCATAGCAGAGATTTCCTCTGGAGCAAAAGTTTTCTCCCCTGATCCAGTGTTGACCACCAGGTGGGGCTTGTTGGCCTTGTTCTTGACAGTGAATGGATAGTACTTTATATCGCTCTGTACACTCTTGTCATCCCATGTACGTCCAATCAATCTCTTCACATCAAATATGGTGTTCTCCGGGTTTGAGGTAAGCTGGTTTTTAGCAGAATCTCCAATCAATCTCTCTCCCTCGCTGGTGAAGGCTACATAGGATGGTGTGATACGGTTACCTTGGTCATTAGCAATGATTTCAACTCGCCCATTCTTGAACACGCCAACACTGGAAATGCATTTCAAATAAATTAGCAACTGGAACAAATACTGATATTGATAATCTGTTCTATATTTCAACATGATGTAAGCTTTAAAATTTAATTCATCTTACAGATTTTTAGGTTTCCATACTACTGACAATTCTTTGGCAGTTTAACAAGTTACAACTAATCTTGAGTTCAACAAGACACAACTAATATTTAACATAAATTAGTCAAAGCAAAATGACAAAAATTTTGAAGTAAGGCACTACAATATATCTCTACAATCAATAATCATTAAAACATACCATGAGTAAGTGGTACCCAGATCTATTCCTATGACAGTTCCTACACTCTCCTTCTTCTTTTCTTTCTCCTCGTCCTCGTCTTTACACGATACGAAGGAGGCACTGACAAACAGTGCTATAACCACTCCATACATCAATCTCTTCATATTGATTCTCTGGAAAAAAAGAAAAACATTACAAGTCTTTGTTAAATGATTAGGAATTATAGCCAATTTTGCTTATTTCTGAATGTCTTCGAGTGAAGTGACATCACAATGACCAGTGTGCGTTGTAGTGTTAGATGTGTTGACTTTACGTATCATTACAATGTAAATGTTAAAAAGTATTCCTGATAATTCAATAAAGCAGTTATTGACTTTTGACTTCGGTCTACCTGTGACTTTACAGACCTGGTCAGGTATTGGTTAACCTCGACCTTTGGCCTCAGTCAACCAATACCTGACCAGGTCTGTATAGTCACGAGTAGACTGAAATCAAAAGTGAATAATTGTATGATGTTCTTCGGTACTCTTTTTCTGTGTTAAAGAGATGAGACAATTATATACTTTATATGGATGAGACCATTATATACTTTATTTAGACACCACTTGTTTCACTTGTAGGGACTGAACAGAAAGAATTTGGCGACTGCCACAAAATGTCAAACATCGCACATGTTTACAGACTTATATAATGGTTTCATAGTCAATGGCATGTCAATGCTCTGACAGTCCATATAGGATCATGATGACATAGTGCATGTCCTCTAACTATTAGATGATCAACATTCACAGGTTTTAACAGTATTTATTCAAAAGTTACAATTTGTTTTGAATTAGAATAATTTGAATTTCAATACATAACTTGATAAGGACTGATTAACAACTATGAATATCTTATGTAAAACTTTAGTATTACTAGAGTTTCGAAGATGCCTTAATAGACCTTCTTCATATTACCACTTGTCTTGCATTTTAGACATTATTCCAAGAACCGACATCACAACTTTTGATGTTATTTTCTATCATGACGTCATCATTTAATTTCCATTGTCATTTTCAAGAAACGAAGATTCTGATTGGCTGAGAAATTTTGTTGATACATCGATCAACACAATTTTTCACGGAAGTCTATTTATAGCACTATTTTTAGAACTGGGGGTTCCCTCAAACACGAATGAACTCGTTGCTGAAAATACAATTTGTTGATGTTTGCTTATCATTTCAAGGGTACCATTTCTTTTCTACTTACTCAAAATTTAACTGTGCATGTAGAATTTGCTCTAACTGGTCCTTATTCCAAAGATATAGAGAGACGATCGTTCGCTGTTTGAATCATGGCGGCTGCCATAACTTGTTTTGGCAGACGTATCACTGCGAAACCTTCCGACTTACGAAATATAGTGCAGTGATTGATTGTTTTTAGATCCAAGAAAACAGTCTGTTTTCCATAATTAAATGATAAGAAATGAATCTTATATTTTTTCTGTTGATGCAGGTATCACCCGAAAAATTGGACAGAAAACTTTTGCATCAACGCGCTACGCGCATTGATGCAGTTTTCTGTCCAATTTTTCGGGTGATACCTGCATCAACAGAAAAAATATAAGATTCATTTCTTAAATCATGGTCATAGAGATGTTTCTACATATCAGTTAAAATGTTGTGACATCGAGTCTTGGCATGCATTAAATACAAGTTTAATGTGGTAATGTGAAATCTTCTATTTGACAACTATAGTAGTCCAGTAACACTTGCTGTCTTTTCACTATAAACAGTACTCTATAGAGATATACATGTGGGCATGATATCAAATGAGAGATCATCTCAAACTTGACACTCGTTCAGCACTTATCAGATGTTAACATGTAACTGCAATGAAGGCTTTTGTTTTGAGAAATCTTAGGTTGCATACTTCCAATCTAAGCTTATTCTTGCTGTGAAGTGTATATAATGTTTATGAAAATTTCCAACCCATAAGTCATTTTTCATGCTTTTTCAATAATGAATATTTTAAGTTTCTTTCTACTTCTTTAAAAATTAAAATATAGATTTCAATGAAATGTCGACATTTGGGGATTTTTATCGCTATAATGTGAGATTTTATTGGACCAAACAATTTTTCATCGGCAAATCTGATAAAACCCCCGATACATTTCATGAACTCTGAAATAAGTAGAATGTAGACAATCACCATAGGCAAATTAATGGCAATAAGACACATTTCGTAAACACTTAGTTCTGCAGAACATAATTCTGTCTCTTTTTTGTCCTGCCCCTCCCCGATCCCCCCTTTTTCATCCCCCCCTTTTTTCATCATAGCTACTGAAGACACACATTATTTTAATCAATTATACTACTGTACAAAAACATATAAATGGTAGCTAAAATTTATATACATGATACAGATAATTCAAAATAATACACATACAACAGATGAACATATGACAAGTTGCCGGCACCTTTCAAGAATTATGCAGTTCTAAAGTTGATTTATCGTGGAAAGAAAAAAGAAAGTACTCACAATATATGTGCTGTTCAGTCCCTGAATATCTCTCTGAACTTCTATGGCGTTTGAACTCGAATGACTGATTCTGACTTTCTATATTTCTTAACTTGTATGTGCTTCAAAACGTATTGTCAGTGTGTTACTTCGCGTGCACCTTTTCTTCCTTCACAGCCTCATCGTGTCTCACGCCGATTGGTTGGAGTAATACTTTTCCTCGATTTTGATTGGTTCACGTCATGACATTAGTTCATTCATCTGTCAAGGCCACGTATCTCGTAAATATACGTCATTCGCGTAAAGACACGAATGGTCAAGAAATATTGATGCAACATCAAGAATATGCGCAATCTTATATGAAATATATAATTTTATAGAAATTCATAAATGACAAAAGAAGTTTCAATGCTTTTAAAAAGTTTACATAGACTGTCATAGTACATAAAATTATTTATGTATACAATAAAAATAGTGCGCGGACTTCAGAATGTACAACGCGTGCGCACTTGAATATATAGGGATTCGTGTCCCTGTGAACGAACTTTTCTTCCACATAATATTTCTTTCCCCCGGAAGGTTTATTATTTATAATGAAAATTCCCAGGATTTTTTATTATGGAATATTTTTTCCTTGTCCATGATACTTTTTCCACGGTCCTTTCAGTACGTAAAAAAGAGTAAAACATCAACACTTTTCATAATGTTTGATCAACGTTTCCGTCTATATAAACGGAAACGTTGTTATGAAAATTGTTGATGTTTTACTCTTTTTACACTTACCCAAAAGAGATGCGTTTTCTTTAAATCAGAAGAAATATTATATGTGAATATCATGTATAATATTTTTCCCATCTATGATTCAAACACATAAATGACTGATTTACGGATATATTTCTCATAATTCAAACATTTCAATGATTTAACAGTAACATGGTTAGCTTACAGGAATAAATATTACAGAACAAAAAAATCTGTGGAATGGGTTCATTTGTTACTTGTTAGTGAACACTGAAGGTATTAATACATTTACCTTTTTCAATCTTATTATGATAAAATTTATACTCTTTAATTTCTTTCTACAAATGCAACACTCAGCTATCGGAAGAAATAATGTAGGGATCAAATTTTCATGCTGTACAGTAGTACATTGTACAGTACATGATTTTTGAAATTTATTATCTCATATTCTGAATTCTATTTTAAATAAGTTCAATATAATATTTTTTTCCGGTGACAATTATTATGCACATATATGAAATCCTGATTGGAATTTTTGATCTGTAAGTCAGATTTTCCCATGATACTAGTATCAGAAGATTTATTGTGAACATAAAAAAATCCAGAGGGAATATTTGTTTCCATGCACGAGAACTTTTATTTTGATCATGGAAGATTCATTACATAATAAAATTTCCTTTTGGAATTTTTGATACATAATAAAAGTTCTTTGGAAAAAATATTATATTATAAAATTTACAAGGAATAAATATTATGCAGGAAGAAACATTTCATTACATCCCATACCTTTGGGGACGATTTCTAGAAAGCGAATAAAATATTCTTGACCACAAAAATTAAAATACGAGAAATTATGAAAATAATGAAAAGTTTTGGAATCATTTACCAGATCGGTGCACCAATGTTTGAAAATAGGCTTGATAGGTATTGGTAAGACCATCCTTTAATAGAGGAATACCGACCATACTCCGAAGAAGCATACAAATACAAACGCGCAACTAGAACTGCCTGTAGAGAACAAAGAGGTACTGCGGGCAGAATCAACATAAGGTAATATAAAGTTAAAAAAGGGACAACTTCATTTTTTTTTACAGTTGTGAAATATCTTCCATCTTTTTTTTTTTCACACGAAAGATCTCTTTCATCCAGTCATTTCACAAGATGAAATAGTACTGTCCGAAGGTTGAGTGATTTTCAAAAGTTAAATATTCAAGAGAAGTAAAAAATATTGGCTTCTGTACGACTGGGTGCGTCCATTGATAATTCGGAGGGGGGAGGGGTTCGAAAAAAATTAATTTGCTCAGAATTTTGATGAAAAAAATAAATTTGCTTATGGTGTGACAGAAAAAATAATCTTGCTCTTTCAAGTAATCTGAATTTGAAGAATTGCCATAAAATTCGCTTAAAATTCCTGAATTTTTTTTTTGGCTCGCTTCGCTCTTCTCTCGCCGCAGTTTTCACTTTATATAAAAAATGTTTGGCTCGCTTTGCTCGCCTTACTTTTCTTCTTTAATGGCAAAGTTCATATTTCAAAATATACATGTGACTGAAAAAGAAGAGGCTCCCTAAATGCTTAAACATATTATCAATATATTATTTTATCACTTTTAATAGATACATGTGTCACCATAGAGTCTTATTTTATATACAAGACTGGAAGAAGAATTTAATTAAGTTTTTCACCAGTTTACAATTCTAGATTTAAAAAGTTGTCTTGAAGACCCTCCCCTCAGGCCCTCTTACATGTTACATGACCTTATATACATTTTGTTTACTGAAAATTATATATCATTATATTGAAACAATCTTTTATCTCTGTCAGTTTAGAAGTGAATACAAGTTTTACATAAAAATAAAGTAATGTTTTGAGTAATTTCAGTAAAAACGAATATCTATTGAAAAAAAACACATTCTTGATATTCACATCAATTGTTAGAACAAAATTTGCTTGCTCCAACTTTGCAGGAAAAAATAATTTTGCCCCGGTCCGGGGCGAAAAACATAATCTTGCTCTGACACTCCCATATCAAATGGACAGTGCCTAAACTCTTGAAATTTTGGGATATGCCTCCAGTTGCTTGTACGATGTCATAGTTGTGTAAAATCGAATCAGAAATGAAAAAGGCTTATTCTAATAGATCTTTCCCTTTGTTTCAGTACACATCGAAATTTTTCCCCGGAAAATTTTTGAAAAAAATGGAATAAAATGGTGCATTCTGGAGCGCATTTTCTCCTTACCTTCTCGAATATTCAGACCATTTTTCCACTCAATTTATGTGGTTAATAAAGATTTCTAAATATAATAATTTCTCCTTTACTGCTGGCAGAGGCGTAGACAGGGTGTTTTCGATGTGGACGTCTTTAATGAAGGGTTGGACCAAGAACTTCAGCTGTCCGGGGGCACAGACACTTTGGGGGGGGGGATGACTTGCGAGATGTGAACATGGCATTCCCTAAATACTTATATATGTACGTCCACATAAAGTCTTTCAAATCGACAGCTCGCACTTTGTTAGCGATAGTTGTATCATGCGCGGATACAGCATTTTTGGTCAGAGGGGGTCCAAACTTTAAGGAAGTCTACCTATCATGTAGGTAAATATATATCGGCGCACATGATGGGGGGGGGGGTGGCAATTATGTTAGCTTTCCTTCACGTTTATTTTTTTGAAGAATTGGCGAGCGTAGCGAGCCAAAAATTTTTTTAGATATGAAATATTAATTTGTCTTGATTCGATCGGCGAGCAGAGCGAATTTCAGGATAATAAATAGATAAGAGATGTGTCATTTTCCAAATAATCAGACATCTTAAAATGACAAAACCTTGAAAAAGATGAAGGAGGTTACATCTTATGAAGTAAGGGACTGTTCAAAATATGAGTTCCTGAGACTCAAGCCAATTATATAGAATTACTTAGTATGAACAATTGATAATAATTAAGGAATTTTGCAGAAAAAATAATTTTGTATTTGTAAATGGCGAGCGAAGCGAGCCGAAATTTTAGATTTCAAAGCCCTATCATGCATTTTAGACCCATTTCAACTGGATCCGCGCATGGTTGTATTGAGTTCTAATGAAACACGAGAAAATTACGAAAAAATGCATTCAAATCGGTGGTTTCTGGAGTGTCTTTTATCTATTTCTGAACAGTAGTTTGCTTTAAATACTATTTCAAAAGACCCTCCCCCTTCTTTTTGGCAACTGGGGGAGGCGCTCTCCTTTTTTTTTTCGCGAGACGATGTGGACGTTTTTGCGTACAAATGTACGCCTGGCTTCGCCCCTGGCTTGTTGATTTGTCCTTGCTGTATCATGTACTTAGAATATTGGTACGATATCGAGTAAAAAATGTTGAGTATCATTGGGTTTTGGCTTTGAAAATTAAATTGAATGCTTAATTATAGGCCCCCGGAGCATATTCGAGCTATATACAATGTTAAATATTTGCCCATTTTCCCGGTTATTTCAAAGTATGTTTTAACAAAATTTGTAGATGACAAAAATACTCAAACCGGGTATTTGAGAACAGAAACGTGTAGGTTTCTATCCCCGTACCATTTACATTGATTGTTTGACACATGTACATGTTTTGCAAATTATTTGAACATGTTCATATTGTAGTATTTGTTAATGTTAATTTTCAGGAATAAAATAAACAGAAAACCCCCTCTGCGACGTACATTACAAAAACTTCGCGATTGTCTGTACGAATCCACAAATACGCCAGTTGATACGGTATCGAATCGATATGCGATAGAATGTATCGGAAAATTTTTGTAAATTTTGTTTCAAAATAGTGAATTCTGGTGGACATTAAGCAAATTTTTTATTGCTCAGTTTGCAGGGTTTTTTGCGAGTGCTAATGTTACCAAAAAAAAAAAAAAAAAGAATTGGGGAAACCGGGGGGGGGGGTTCCCGAACCCCCCCAAACCCCCCTAAATCCGCCCTTGATTTTTGCAGTAATAAATTAGTGTAGTGGATTTTATATAAGAAATTTTAGAAGCAGTTTAGAAACATTTATTATACCTCTACTGATTTTTTCCTATATAAAAAGAGACTCATTAAATTTAACTAAATCCCTGAAAATCGCCTGATAAGACTATTTCCCTGCATTTCCTTAATTCTCATCATGCATTGCTAAGGGAAATGAATTATTATAAGCATCCTTGCTTTTTTTTCAGATCCCTATCTCATTGTTTGTATCATTGTTTCACTGTATATTTATTAGTACCAATAAATATTGTTTAAACTAAAGGGGTGCGTTAGTTGAGAAGACTATTTCCCTAGGGAGTTAGTTTCAAAATGAGGCGGAGCTTCTTTGGGGATGTGTCAGTATCAGTCAATCAGCGCTATCAATATGCGAGCAAAATCAGAGTAATCTGCCTCCTATCCGCTTTGCACATGAATTAATCCGCAATAAAATAAAACAATAAAATATTAAACATGTATGACTCATACATGTTTAATTTCTTATTGTTTTTTTTTATGATAAATGATGTTTCTGTTTATCTAATCATCAAAAATTGATATTTTCTCATTAATACTTACTCAGTCATTCAGTCGTGAAGGCAAGGCAAAATGATTAGAATTTCCACTGGAACCATGTGAACCTAAGATATATGTTTGTTTCAGTATAATGTTGTTTCGGTATAATAAAACAGTTAATGGTATTCTTTACTGATATTTATGCGAACATTATTACAGCGAACTGTTTGAATGGGTACAGAGTACCCGTCCGGTAAAAATCAATGCGTCACAACTCAAATTCAATTGGTAAAAAGTGTAACCAATGACTATTCAAGTGAAATAAAGTAATTTTTATAACAAGTTTTACATCTTGCTCAATCTTTTTAAAAATTGATTTTTCTTTAGGAAATCACAATATTTTATTGAACACATTCAAATGGAAATAACACTGTCCTACGAAAGCTTATTAAAGCCATTTATTGGAAAGAAAATAGATTAAAAAGTCGTTCTAACGAGTTTATTAGTCGTTCAAACGAGACAAAAAGTCGTTCTAACAAGATAAAAACTCGTTCAAACGACTTAAGAAGTAGTTCAAACAAGATAAAAACTCGTTCAAACAACGCATCAGACTATCAGAGCTACTGCCTATAAAACGCTGGTAAGACCGCAGCTGGAATATGCTTCTTGCGCATGGGATCCCCACACAAGAGAACTGTCCGACAAAATTGAGATGATGCAGCGCAGAACTGCAAGATGGACGGTAAGTGATTTCTCCACTACCTTCAGTGTATCCCTTATACTTGACAGACTTGGGTGGGAAACACTAGAGAATCTTTGAAAAAAGGCCCAAACACTGTGGCGTATCACGTGATACACAAATGATATGTTCCATGGGAATCCCCTTTGATTAAAATAAGTAAATACTGTCTAAATCTACTTTACATGAATTTATTTTAGGCCTATCATATGGTCATTATCATTAATTATATGATGGTAATTTATTCTGGTCAAGAATAGACGAATATTTGGAGAACACTTAAACAGAAAATTTTGTATCTGTCCGTGCACCATACCATAACATGTGGTGAGCATTGAAAAAATTCTGTTGAAGTGATTTCCGAATACACGTCTATTCTTGACCAGAATAGATAACCATCATATAATTGATGATAATGACCATATTATAGGCCTAAAGTAAAATCATATAAAGAAGATTTAAACAGTATTTACTTGGTTTAATCAAATCATATCATTTGCGTATCACGTGATACGCCACAGTGCAAAGCGTACCATATTTTTTTCCCGTAGCCACAGTTCGACGTTACAGGTCATTTCACTGATTATGCATTTAGATTTTGCTCTTTTTGTCTCTAGAAAAATAGAAACTGGAAAAGGTGAATTCTATCTATGCGTACTCGGGACGTGCTGGATGAAAAAAAACCCCCAATAGTTATTAATGAATGTAATGTGTAAAATACGCAATACGCAGAGCGAATCACTGTAATATTATATACATGCATATAGTTTTGACGAGGGTTTAGTATCCGAAACGTGCTTGTCTGGTCCATGCTGTAAATTTATCAGGTCTTAAATGATGCTATTGAATTTGAAGACGTTTAACATTTGAACTACTTGGTGAGTGTCACTGCTGGTGGACCAAGAGTCCCCGAGGGCACATGTAGCCAAGTTCGATCAACTTCTGTTGATCGTCTGTCTCTTTAACGCATTTGAAATTTTCTGTTACAAAATTTCTTGAAATTTCTAAAACGTGGGTCCTGTAGGATCATATCCCACCCATTCTGCTACGTCTTTTTGGTACATTTTTTGGACATAAGAATTTTCATACTTTTTGGCCATTTTACATTATTTAGACTGAGGATCACTGACGAGGGTTTAGTACCCGAAACGTGCATGTCTGGTCCATGCTGTAAATTTATCAGGTCTTTAAAAATGATGCTATTGAATTTGAAGACGTTTACCATTTGAACTACTTGGTGAGTGTCAGTGCTGGAGGACCAAGAGTCCCCGAGGGCACATGTAGCCAAGTTCGATCAACTTCTGTTGATCGTCTGTCTCTTTAACGCATTTGAAATTTTCTGTTACAAAATGTCTTAAAATTTCTAAAACGTGGGTCCTGTAGGATCATATCCCACCCATTCTGCTACGTCTTTTGGTACATTTTTTGGACATAATAATTTTCATACTTTTTGGCCATTTTACATTGTTTAGACTGAGGATCACTGACGAGGGTTTAGTACCCGAAACGTGCATGTCTGGTCCATGCTGTAAATTTATCAGGTCTTAAGAAGGGAGGAAATCTCCAACAAGACCCTGTTGCAGCATCAACAGCAAAACACCAAAACACCCGATGCAAAAACACAAAAGACGAGTACAGCACGAGACGGAAAAGAGACACACGACATGTAAACATCAAACAGAAAAGATTACACATAAACCGACGAGACCAATGGGCAACCGGTGCCGACTTTGGACGGCCATTTGTCACGCAAGTAGCAAATGGTGTGGTTATCATATCTTAAATGATACTATTGAATTTGAAGTCGTTTAACATTTGAACTACTCGGTGAGTGTCGCTGCTGGTGGACCAAGAGTCCACGAGGGCACATGTAGCCAAGTTCGATCAACTTCGGTTGATCGTCTGTCTCTTCAACGCATTTGAAATTTTCTGTTACAAAATTTCTTGAAATTTCTAAAACGTGGGTCCTGTAGGATCATATCCCACCCATTCTGCTACGTCTTTTGGTACATTTTTTGGACATAATAATTTTCATACTTTTTGGCCATTTTACATTGTTTAGACTGAGGATCACTGACGAGGGTTTAGTACCCGAAACGTGCATGTCTGGTCCATGCTGTAAATTTATCAGGTCTTAAGAAGGGAGGAAATCTCCAACAAGACCCTGTTGCAGCATCAACAGCAAAACACCAAAACACCCGATGCAAAAACACAAAAGACGAGTACAGCACGAGACGGAAAAGAGACACACGACATGTAAACATCAAACAGAAAAGATTACACATAAACCGACGAGACCAATGGGCAACCGGTGCCGACTTTGGACGGCCATTTGTCACGCAAGTAGCAAATGGTGTGGTTATCATATCTTAAATGATACTATTGAATTTGAAGTCGTTTAACATTTGAACTACTCGGTGAGTGTCGCTGCTGGTGGACCAAGAGTCCACGAGGGCACATGTAGCCAAGTTCGATCAACTTCGGTTGATCGTCTGTCTCTTCAACGCATTTGAAATTTTCTGTTACAAAATTTCTTGAAATTTCTAAAACGTGGGTCCTGTAGCATCATATTCCACCCATTCTGCTACGTGTTTTGGTACATTTTTGGACATAATAATCTTCATACTTTTTGGCCATTTTACATTGTTTAGACTGAGGATCACTGACGAGGGTTTAGTACCCGAAACGTGCATGTCTGGTCCATGCTGTAAATTTATCAGGTCTTAAATGATGCTATTGAATTTGAAGAAGTTTAACAATTGACGTTTTACCTACTTTTCAAAAACTTCAACATTGGGTTTAGCTTTTGATTGGTAAGTGATAGGGCTTTCATATTCCATATGTGCATTTCTTGTGACAAGACCTTTTCATTGATACCAAATTTTTTGACCTTGTGACCTTGACTTTGACCTTTGACCTACTTTTCAAAAACTTAAACATCGTGTTAACTTTTGAATGGTAAATTATTTTCAGACATGTTTGTTTACACGAATCTACGCATTTTTATTGGTCCAAAATACACGTTCATACCTCAATGAACACGAAATAATACCGGATGAGCTGGAACTACTTTCATCAAAATCATTCAATGTTGCTAAGATCGGCTTTCGAATGATAAAATTGCAAAAACAAACATATTTTTGTTAACAGAAACCCTTAGATATAAATACGATATCAAAATTTATGAAAATTGAATGACATTGTATCGATGTACGCGGTTTTTACAGCATTTTCCGGTTGCTATGCGCCTGTTTTTGAAGCTCAAAAGACCATTCTATGGCTACGCGGTTTTATACAATTTGTGATACGACAAACCAAAGTTCATACTCCAATAAACTGTCAAAATTGAACAGTCAATTCTTAATTGATAGAGCTTTCATATTTCATATGTGCATTTCTTGTGACAAGACCTTTCCATTAATACCAAAAATCATGACCTCTTGGTCTTGATCTTTGACCTACTATTCGAAAACTTTAACACTGGGCATAACTTTTGAATGGTAAGTGATAGTGCTTGGACATTTTACATGTGCATACCTTGTCACAAGTTTTTTTTTCCCATTGATACCAACATTTTTAACCGTGTGACCCTGACCTTGACCTTTCAACTACTTTTAGAGAAAGACGTGTTTACACTAACAAAGATGCCACCGAGGGCATTCGTATTTCACAAACAGATTTTATTTATCTATTTATTTATTTATTTGTAGTAAAGGATAAATTGATATCAGAACTAGTTTATATTTATTGACGAAAACACAACCCAAAATAATAATAATAATAAAAATAAATAAATAAATAAAATAAATTCTGCAAGACGTTAAAGTCCCGCCGGTGTAGTACGAATATAAGAAATTAACCAGTTTATAATCGTCTCTTTCTTTCATTAACATGAATCTATTTAAGATATATGGATTTTCCGTACTTTATTTTTATTCTATGATAATTATTCAATTTTCAGAATACATAATCCCGATTGTAAAAAAAAGAAGACATCCCTATCGTACTACATTTTAAAAAATACCCATGCATAATTATATTTCTACAGACGCATAGAGGGGACATGTATGAATTTTTTATCATCTCGTGGCGACGAGATAATTAGACGTGGCCATGACTTATTATCTCGTGGCCACGACTTACTAACTCGTGGTAACGATATAATTATCTCGTGGCCACAACTTATTATCATGTGGCCACGACTTATTATCATGTGGCCACGACTTAGTAACTCCTGGACACGACTTAGAATCTTGTGACCACGACTTAACTTAGTGACTCGTGGTCACGACTGAATTATCTCCTGGCAACGACATAATAGCCATTTTTTCTTGAATCAAAAGGGATGTCATCTTCTCACCCTTGTCTACTTACTTGCAAATTTTGATGAAGAATAGAAATTGTGACCTCTAGAGTGTCCACAAGCGTTTTCTTGATCTTCTTTAACTCTGTTATATGGTTCATTGTAATCTCGACCTATGACATCTGACCTTGAAAATTAATAGGTGTCGTCCTCTTACTGCGAGGGGATGACAAAGCTCTTTTCTCAAGGTCATAGGACAAGAGGCCAACGGGTGCCACGTCGCTCACCTGATTTAAAGACAATAGAATGATATTGGACAAACGAAAATTAAATTCTCATCAGTAATGCTTTCAGAGGAGCCACCAAAATTCTATCAGGAGCGCCCTCTTGTTTTATTTTTTCAAAGTAAGTGTATTGACAAACTAGGTGTACGGAAAGCCACAGGGATTGATGGTATTTCAGCCAAAATAGTCAAGATGGTAGGCAATGATATTCTTAAACTTTTGACATGTATTGTAATTTTTTCTCTTTTAAAATGTAGTTTTCCAGATAAAATGAAAATAGTACAAGTGGTACCATTACATAAGAAAAACAGTACATTAGACAGAGGTAACCATCGTCCTGTTAGTGTGTTACCTGTACTGTCCAAAATTTTTGAAAGAGCTATACATTGTCAGTTAGTTGAATTTTTTAATCATCATTTTAATGACTATTTATCAGCATATAGATCTGGATATGGGTGTCAAACTGTATTGTTGAAAGTTATTGAGGATTGGAAGAAAGCATTGGATGAGAATATATATGTATCTGCCATTCTGATGTATCTGTCAGGGATATGGGTGTCAAACTGTATTGTTGAAAGTTATTGAGGATTGGAAGAAAGCATTGGATGAGCATAGATATGTATCTGCCATTCTGATGGACTGTATACCACATGATTAAATGCTGCCTAAATTTAAGATATATGGATAACAGATAGTGCTGTAAATCTTATTCAATCTTACCTTAGTAAGAGGAAACAGTGTGTTAAGGTGAATGACCTATGTAGTGGATTTTTAGACTTGTATAAAGGCGTGCCCCAAGGGTCCATTCTCGGGCCGATAAGTTTTAACATCTGTTTAAATGATATTTTTTACTTTGTTTTAAATTGCGACCTTTACAACTATGCTGATGACAACTCCCTTTCATATTCTAGTACAGATGTTTCGGACGTTAAGTATTTTTTGGAATCAAATAATTCAAATTTAGTTAAATGGTTCTCAGATAATCAAATGCAAGCAAACTCGGACAAGTCTCAGTCTATTTGTATTGGTAAGAAAACGAAATCTGCAAATTTGACTTTTAATATTGAAGGTACTGAAATGTGTAAAATTATTGGGTGTAACTATAGACTTTCAATTTTCAAGCAACTTATTTCTGATAAGAAAGCATCTCGCCAGTTAAATGTTCTTAAGAGAATTGGAAACAACTTAAAAAGACTAGGAAAACTAATCGTTTACTATATATTTTTATCATGTCTAATTTTAATTACTGCCCTTTGGCTTGGCATTTTTGCGGTGAGCAAGAGACTAAGAAGCTTGAAAAAAAAAATTCAAGAGCGTGCATTACGTGTTATTTATAATGATCATACCAGTTCTTATGAATCACTTTTAATACAGGTACAATCCAAGATGCCAAGTTTAAAATTAAGAAGAGTGAGGACTATGGCCATCGAAACTTTTAAAATCATTCATAAAGAAACTCCTCTTTATTTACAAAATCTTGTTACTGTCAAAAATAATGCTAAACTCTTTTAAGTATAGTATCATGGCAGAAATTCCGCAGGTAAGAACCACAGATTATGGCTTAAGGGGTATGGACAAAACTTTATCGGACATAATGGATTTGACGTGAAGCATACTTGAAAATCTGCCATTTTGCAGAGTTAAGACTCCAATTTTAACCATTTTAATACTAAGTTTTCGGTACATAAACATCTACATTTTCCAATCTTTCTGAGTAAAAACTGCATCAATATTTTTCACGACGACCATATGAACTTAGTGCACCGAACTGCGCAGCTACAGTTCTGCAGAATTCATGATTTATACTAAAACTTCCCTTAAAGTTACTATGATCATAGTTATGTCTACAATAAACATCAAAGAAGTACCTAACCGTTATTCAGTCTCAAAATCGAGAAGGCAATGCAAAATCGTGAGAATTCCCATCGAAACGGTTGCGAACCCTGGAATTAACAAAATTCCGAAGTGAGACCAGGTGCCCGGGGAGAGTCAGCGTCTGCAACACCCGTCACAACAGCTCCATGGAAACTTGTCAAATTCGGTGATCGTCTCGATGTACATTTTGATGTACAGATCAGGTAAGTATGTCTTGTTTGGTGATGATGACAGTCATTCAATCACAATGTAGAATGTCACTGATCATTCTGGAAAGGGGGATCTGATATGCTTTTATAATATCCCCGTAGCGACCGAAGAACTTCCGCAATGATGATTTCAGCCGTTGTGTTGATATAACCCTGAACAAGTAGCTTACTTGCAAGCAGTCTGGCTCTAATGATGAAATCTTCATATTTGGAACATTCCCTGGTGTACCGTATCAGCTGAGAAACAAAAACGCCATAAGCAGGAGAAGACTGAATGTTGCTACTCATGAAAGGGAAGTCAGTTATGTGGAAGCTGAAATCGTCACGCTTGTCATACAGTGAGGTGTTCAAATGGCCGTTTGCGTCGAAAGATAGAAGTATATCCGAGTACAATAATGTGTTCTCAATAGACTGATTAACGCAGTTCATAAATATCATAATTTTGTATGGTAATGATTCGGTTCATGATTTTTTGAATTATCGATTTTGTACTGTGTATTGGGATATGGTCATTATCCATATTTGTCATGCAACTGTTATAGCTCTAGAGATGAACAAACGCAATTTAGATTGGACCCCAAGAATTCCCCTCTATCCCCGTTTTTACGTATGATTTTTTTTTTCAAAATATAGATTGGACCCCCTCCCCCATTGACGCTCAAAAGAAACATCTCTCTGCAAAACCCTGGAAAGTTTTCTTTATCCGCCCATTTTCAAAGAAAAACGGGATGTTATTGACATTGATACGCCTAGGAAAATGGAATGTTACTAAGCATTGGAAAATGTCCAAATTGATACAGATTTTACTTTTCCCTGAAGTTTGCAAGCATTGAATGTCCCTTGAACCCTTCTAAATTAATGTCAAATACGCTCCAGATTCGACCAATTAGCTTTATTTTTTCTTTGTAACATGATTTCAATCGATAAAGGAAAGTGGCCTCCAAGAATTCTTTTTTTTGCTTCGTTAACAAACACCATATCATGCTCAAGGCAGGTCGATAACCTTGGAGGTTACTTTGACCATTTTTGAGTGTTCAGTCCAACCATGCTTGACAATCCCTGTATGCTTAAAAATTCATGATGACCTCTTAATTTTTCTGTACTTTTCAAACAAATCTGGACATCACAGCGGATGGGGGTGAGCCTAACGGAAACTAAATAAATTAATCATGTATACATGTTTTAACATCTTAGTCCTTCAATGTCGCTTTCCACTTCAAAACGGATCAAAGGGTAAAGACACAAGTTCTGTGTGCTTATTGAAAGCATTTCCTCTGTGTGTCTACACATGCATGCATGAGGTGGGATTAGTGTGGAGTATGATGCTCTGAATCATATGTCCGACTTTACCCTATATATGTGTGTCCGACTTTACTCTACGGGCACCTGTTGCCTTTCCTTTCAAATATCTCACTAAATTTTGATCAACCAATGGAATTGTTTGTATTAATTTGAGCCTAGACACTCCCTTTTTCGGTTTCTTTCTTGATTTTACGACCACTACATTGTGGACAGTCATATACCGATTGTATATGTGCAATCAAAAAAAAAAAAAAAAAGTTAAAAAAAATAAAGCGTCCGAGATAACCCTCCTCTCCCCTTACTCTAAATGACCTTACCCTTGAGAAAAACTTGGTCTATTCTTGCCTAATCCGGCGGTTCTCGTAGAATGAGCCCAATCGGCTTTTACGGTTGATCAAAAATCACTTCGCTTCGCTTCAGAAGCAACGGCGTAGCTCTGTCTGAAAAGTGGAGGGACACAACATGCCAAAATTTAAAGGGGGGGGGGGAGAGATTCATGTTCTGTATGCACAAATTTTTAAAACATTTCTGGTGCAATTCTAAATTTTAAGTACATGAATAAATTCTTGCGAGCGGTAGCGAGCCAGGAATTTTTTTTAGCAAAATATTGACTTATCAGAAAATACTTTCTATACCAGTACATGTAATAATTAAGGATTGTTTTCAGCTTTTGTGCTTTATCGGTGTGTATTGGCAGTAGGGAATGGAAACAAAATATGTAAAGCACGAAGTGCTTTTCATGAATTTTGTTTCCATTCCCTACTGCCAATACAAACATGATTGTGCCCTCCACACTTTTTTAAAGTGGAGGGGCATGTGCCACCGCAATCTCCTACGCATGCGTCCGATTTCAGTTCCGCTTTTCTTCACTTTGAAATCTACCTCTGCCGTCATCGCCTATTGTTTGTCTGCAAGATTCTTGCAGATTGGAACTGGGGCTTCGTATTTGTAAATAAAATATTGCAAGTATATACCACGAAGTATAACTACATTTATGAGGTATATGATGTACAAGCATTGTCTTTGTTTCAATGCAATACGATGCAGTATCAGGGATTCTTTCTTCATTCGTGCGTTGCCAACACGATCAGCTGAGCGAGAAGTCTCCAATAAAAATACAAATTCTGGCCATATATCGAAACCTACCTCTTTAGACGTGAGTCTTGTAAATTTTCTTGCATCAAGATAAGAATCGTTTCCTTCATTGCCTTTTTACTCGCCCCTAAACACTCAAATATGCACCTCTACCTTTGAACCTGTTGCAATGTTTACGTCAGAAGTCCGAATGACGTCACTGTGACGACATGCCGTACCTGCGATGCCTCTCGGGTTTTATCATTGCGTGAAATGGCGTAGGAAAATAGCGATGACGGCAAGGTTATATTCTGTGCCGCCTATGACCTTGTTTGAGAGTTGGTGCCACCGCTGCCCCCTTCTCCTACGCCCTTGAGAAGTCGGAGTCTGCGTTCGCGCACTACAAGTAGAGATAGCCACGTAATCGTTGATCCGAAGATGTTTTATTTTTAAAATCAATTTTATTCGTAATCAATTATGAATTTACCAAAATCTTCAAATTCAGTTTCGCATATCCTAGTAGCTCACTCGGAAATATTTTTTCTACGGAAAGGTTTGAGATTATGTCGTACAGCAGTAGAGCATGCTGGGTATCTTTTCGAGGCCACGTGCGCCTGGCGGCGCGGAGGAGAGCTGAGATGGCAGTGGAATGTGGTCCTCGGGAATAAAATTCTTCTGCACTTCATTTAAGTGAAACATTGAGAGCTGATGCCTTCGAATTAAGTAAGTAGACATTGATTGTTGAAAGAAGATCTTTTTATAGACACTTTGTTAGTTTTGTGAGACTTTAAGAGTTTTTTTTTTACCTTACCACGTGCTACGGCGAGCAGTACTGGTCGGGAAGTAGTTATCGCCGAGCAGTAATTATCGCCGTTTGCCCATTATCTTCGGTTATACTGACAGAGACTTGATTCTTTCAGCAATAATACTTCTAATATGTTTAGTCCCCTACCGGCAACGCCGAAGGGGACTCTTATTCAAATTGTATATGAAATTTCAAATGAATCCCAGGGTATCATGAACTCAACTGTGAACTTAAAATTTTACTAGCCATGTGGGCTCGTAAAATTTCAATTTTAGGGGCCCACACAACTTTAATTTTTGTCTAGCGCAACCTCAGTTTCAAACGGGTCCCTTTAAGGGTTTACTAAACACAAAATCTACGCAAAAAGAAAATCTCGATTATCACAAAAGTATGAAATAATTTAGCAAATCAGCCACATTTGTGAGTGAATCTTCATGTAACTAAATATTTCTCATTAAAATTTTAGCTTGTACGTTGATATTTCGTAAGCACAGTCTTAAACAAGTTGTCAATTTTTCAAAAAATTTAACTCGTTTTAAACGTCGTAAAACAATATAATTTGTGAATAGTTACCTTCTCTTATTTCTTCCCGAGGGCAAGCTACTTTTCAAATTGTTTGAAAATATATCTACAAAGTGTAGTCCAACTCCTAAATGTGTAGCCCCATGATATGTATAGACATTTTGTATACACCTGTGTAGATACCTGTACAAAGGATGCACAGCGATTACTTTTCATTATAATACACAATGGGTAGAGTGTTCGATAATCAAGTGTAGGTGTGAGAGAGGGGTAAGTTTATTTGAATAGGGAAAATATAGATTTGCAAATCAGTATCCCAAATTGAATGCTAGCTTGCCCTCGGGAAGGAAACAAAGAAGGTATATATGCAATAATCTTATTGTTTGATGACTTTTACGGTCTGTTCTATTTTTTTGAAAATCAGCAACTCCATTGATGCTTGTACTCACAAAATAGTACAGTACAAACTATAATTTTAATAAAAGCTAAATATTTTTGTATCAGTTAATTCGTTATTGGAGATGTTTTGCCGAATAATTCTACAGTTTTTGTAATAATCGAAATATTCATGACACGCTAACTTTGTGTTTAGTAAACCCTTAACAGGTGGGGCACCACCCCTGATTTGCGAGATCGTCTCTATAATGAGGGATGGTCTCGCATTATCGAGACGAAAATATCCCTCTTATTCAAGATTTTCAGTTCAGTTTTATTACTTTTGTGAAATTCGTCTGAAAAAATAAAAAAGCGCAGCATTGTCGGCCATTGGCACGAATATTTAGATCACATTCCTTCTTGACAAATCAAGTTTTATGCAATATAATGATGCGACTTTGAAATATGCTAAATTGAAATCAGCTCCTCTGCATTTCCGTGTCATATTCACATAACAAATTTGGTAATTTCTCTAGCAAACTTCGTTATTTTTCCACAAACTTACTTACATGTGATGAGCTGAGGTTCTCTACTTTCATTTCAGCAATCTATTGCGCATATTAGATTGCGCATCGAGGCAAAATCATCGTCACAAGAAAGTGCATGGTCAATAATCTATGGCGGCCCATTAGGGTTATGATATTCAATGTTGTTGTTCATCAGAGATGCATCGTGTAAGAGTTGTCTTTCCAAACCGTCAACATTTGTCACAAGAACGATCGCTTTATCCAGATTTCATTATGTTTAGTAATGAATAAGTGATGTTGACATAAAATAATAAAAAACCCCTGAATAATTATGTCATAACATTCCATTTCTACATTCAAGAAGAAGGAAGTAATTGAAATATTTCATTACTGATAATTGTTGGTTTTATTTTTTCACAAATACGTTTATTCTATGCAAAAAAAAAAAGAAATTAAGGGGTATGGACAAAAGTTTATCGGCCATATTGGATTTGACGTGAAGCATACTTGAAAATCTGTCGTTCTGCAGAATTAAGACTCCAATCTTAACCATTTTAATACTGAATTTTCTTTACCTCAACATCGTCATTTTCCCATAATTTTAAACAAAAACTGCATCAATATTTTACATGAAAACCATTTGAACTTAGTGCACCGAACTGCGCAGCTACAGGTTTGCAGGATTCATGATTAATACTATAACCTACTTTAAACGTTACTATCATCATATGTTTACAAACATTTGTCCTCCAATTTTGATCATACTTTCTCAAAATACCGGGTATCTTCATTTTACACGCAAGGGGCTAGTAGCCATATCAACATAGAAATGAATCCAGGGGCGGATCCCCGGAATGTTGCACATCTGTAATTTGTCACCTATAATTCACATGACTATCCCACTTCTCTAATATATATCATGTAAATAGTTAATAATTGAATCGCAAACAGTCGAAATTCTAGTGAATTATCCAAGGAACTTTAAAATCGTTTATTTTTTCTACCTATGTTGGGGCGGATCGGCACGTGAAAATGGCTACCTGTAAAAACTCGTGTTCGAAAAGACACCGTGTTGAATTAACAAGAGATTTATATGATAATGAGACCTTGTACTCAAAATCGAAGGACAAATGGTTGTAGATATAGTATCAATGTAATGTTTAAGGTAAGTTATAGTATTATTAATAAATTCTTCTGAGGTGCAGCTGTGCAGTTCGGTGCATGAATTTAAAAAGTTTCTAATGTTAAAATCTTAATGTAATTTTCCGTAGAAAATATGATAAAATGTAGCTATTGGGGTTGAGAATACTTGGGATTAAAATAGTTGAAGTTGGAGCCATGACTCGGTGTAAGGACAGATTTTCAATAACACACTACATAAAATCCAATATGGCGAATAACGGGTTTGTCCATACCCCTTAAATAAACATGATGAATGAAATTCAATGAACAGTAGTCTGAAATGATACCAGCTTGACTATGATAGAGCATTAAAGAAAAATCCAATGTTGCTGAACATTCAACATGCACAAGTCTTAATGTTACGTATTGCTCTCCATACATGATGACAGGAACTGATAACGAAAGTAGGGCAGTGAACTAGATTGAAGCTCATTGGCTCATTATGCAAATGTCATATCCGGGTCAGTGCATAGAAACGTTTTTCAAAGATGTCACAACCATCTCAGTTGGCTTTTTCCGTCAAAGAAATTTTATTTAAAGGTGAAAATAAACATTGAAGTCGGGGGTAGGTAAGATTCTCAGCCTGAAGCAGCTCTAATTTTCAAGTTCCTGCTTCATTGCAGCATCCAATACGTTGATGGTAAACATTTTTATGTTTGTTGGGCAGAGGAAATTCGGACCAAACAGGAAACGCCATGCGCTTTTGCGTTCTTTCCGCAAAATTCAGCTTTATTCTCATTATGATCACAATCATCTCGCATTTGCGAGATATTTTCATGACCCAATTCAGGGATTATGCCTCATTATAGAGACGATCTCGCAAATCAGGGGTGGTGCCCCACCTGTTTAAAGTACGAAACGAAAACGAAACGAAATGAAACGAAACGAAACGAAAACGAAACGAAATGAAACGAAACGAAATAAAAAAATTTGCATGATCAGAAACTTTTTATAAAATTATGGCACGTGAAATAATATCTACAATATCTAATCTTCCTCTTCTTCTATGTCTGACCCTACGCTTACTCGGAGCACTCCCAAATGGACATATGTGCATACAGAACACGAAAACCCCATTCTTTATCCCTTTCCCCCCTCGGTTTTTTTGTTGGCCGGATTGCAAAGCAATTCCGGTCTATAGATTGACGATGTCCGTCCGTCCGTCCGTCCGTCCGTCCGTCCGTCTGTCCGTCTGTCGTCAACATTTTGGTTAAAGTTTCTGGTTGAGGCAAAATCTAAGGAACTGTATGCAGTAGAAACCTTATATTATACATTTAGGTTGCCCATGATGAGACCTTTCAATTTATGCCGTAACATTGGACCTAGTGACCTTGACCTTGGACTTTGACCTAGTTAAAGATTTTGGTTAAAGTTTCTGGTTTAAGCAAAATCTAAGGAACTTTATGCAGTAGAAACCTTATATTATACATTTAAGTTGCCCATCACGAGACTTTTCAATTTATGCCGTAACATTGGACCTAGTGACCTTGACCTTGGACTTTGACCTAGTTAAAGACTTTGGATCAAGTTCCTGGTTTAAGCAAAATCTAAGGAACTGTATACAGTAGAAACTTTATATTATACATGTAGATTGCCTCTGACAAGACCTCTCAATGTATGCTGTAATATTTGACTTAGTGACGACCCAATTGGTGACAAAAACTTACTTTGCAATCCGGCCATACCGTCTTTAGCGGTGTTTTATTTGTTCGTTTTTTGGTTTTTTTTTGTAAGAAATTTTGGGATGTTGTGCCCCTCCACTTTTTCAGACAGAGCTACGCCGTTGCTGGTAATACTTTTTACAAAAAGTTAAGTAGGAATATGATGCCCATGGGCGGATCCAGGATTTTTTTCCAGGAGGGGTCCTAAAATTCATTGGTCCTCAATTTTTTGAAAAGCAAAAAAAAAAAAAAAAAGGCAAAAAGATTGAAATCTTGAATTTCCACCGCGTTGTTCTTGATAAATAATCAAATTTGAAATAGTCCTCGAAAATTTGTCAGAGTTGAAATAAAAAGGACAGACTATAATACCGCTTGCAAGCGCGGATCCAGAGGGGGTTGGGGGTCCGGACCCCCCTGGAATTTTCGAAGCATAGTTTGGTAACGCTTATAAATATACATATTTCATAAGATTAAATCCCGATTCCCTTTTTTTGTCATATAACATTTGAAAAATAACATGAATTGTATTTAAAATCTATCATTTTTACTAATTTTTTGGTCCACATTTCAAAATTTTCCCGGGCTCGCTTACGCCCACCAGATTTTATTGCATATACAAATAAATTTCAAAGTATGCTTACCTTTGCAACCCTTATACATTGCACACCTTCGTCAATAAACAAGGACAAGTAACTGAAAAAATACAGTAATAGAGGATACAAACGGTATTATAGTCTGTCCATTTTATTCCAACTCTGACAAATTTTCGAGGACTATTTCACGTTTGATTATTAATCAAGAACAACGCGGTGGAAATTCAAGATTTCAATCTTTTTGCCTTATTCTTTCTCCTGGAAAAAAATCCTGGATCCGCCCATGGGCTCATATTCCTACTTAACTTTTTGTAAAAAGTATTACCAGCAACGGCGTAGTCCTGTCTGAAAAAGTGGAGGGGCACAACATCCCAAAATTTCTTACAAAAAAAACCCCAAACAACAACAACAGGGACTAAAATTAACGGTCGCCCGGTCGCCCGAGGCGACCACTTTTGCTCCCGGGCCCATGAAACCTTCCTACTCGCTCGCCCGTGTGGCGATTAAAATTCTCGGGGTTTGTATGGATATTTCAAGCCTATTAACAAAGCACCTGTTGTTCGCGCGATGTTTACATCAACGTCAATCGTAATCTTGAAAGAGTTGCATCGTCTAAGTCGCGCGAGTGTTTGAAAGTACGGACCTGATAATGTGAGGAGCCTTAGATCCGTTTTGCTTCTGAATATTACACATAGTTAAAAAATTGCAAAATTTCATTTTTTTTCACGGGCTACCAAAATTTACTCCGGGCTAATAAATCTGAAAATGTAGGGGCCCGGGTGGCTACCATGTAAAAAACTTTAATTTTAGTCCCTGAACAACAACAAACAAAACAAAAAAAAAAAAAAAGAAGAAGAAGAAAAACGAGGGGGGGATAAAGAATGGGGTTTTCGTGTTCTGTATGCACATATGTCCATTTGGGAGTGCTCCGAGTAAGCGTACGTAGGGTCATACATAGAAGAAGAGGAAGATTAAATATTGTAGATATTAATTATTTCACGTGCTATCATTTTATAAAATGTTTCTGAACATGCAATATTTTTGGCCGGATTGCAAAGCAATTCCGGTCTATAGATTGACGATGTCCGTCTGTCTGTCTGTCTGTCTGTCTGTCTGTCCGTCTGCCGTCAACATTTTGGTTAAAGTTTCTGGTTGAGGCAAAATCTAAGGAACTATATGCAGTAGAAACTTTATATTATACATGAAGGTTACCCATGACAAGACCTTTCAATTTATGCCGTAACATTTGACCTAGTGACCTTGACCTTGGACTTTGACCTAGTTAAAGATTTTGGTTAAAGTTCCTGGTTTAAGCAAAATCTATGGAACTGTATGCAGTAGAAACTTTATATTATACATGTATGTTGCCCATGACGAGATCTTTCAATTTATGCCGTAACATTTGACCTAGTGACCTTGACCTTGGACTTTGACCTAGTTAAAGATTTTGGTTAAAGTTTCTGGTTTAAGCAAAATCTAAGGAACTGTATGCAGTAGAAACCTTATATTATAGATATAGGTTGCCCATGATGAGACCTTTCGATTTATGCCATAACTTGGACCTAGTGACCTTGACCTTGGACTTTGACCTAGTTAAAGATTTTGGTTAAAGTTTCTGGTTTAAGCAAAATCTAAGGAACTGTATGCAGTGGAAACCTTATATTATACATTTAGGTTGCCCATGATGAGACCTTTCAATTTATGCCATAACATTGGACCTAGTGACCTTGACCTTGGACTTTGACCTAGTTAAAGATTTTGGTTAAAGTTTCTGGTTTAAGCAAAATCTAAGGAACTGTATGCAGTAGAAACCTTATATTATACATTTAGGTTGCCCATGATGAGACCTTTCAATTTATGCCGTAACATTTGACCCAGTGACCTTGACCTTGAACTTTGACCTAGTTAAAGATTTTGGTTAAAGTTTCTGGTTTAAGCAAAATCTAAGGAACTGTATGCAGTGGAAACCTTATTAGCCGAGTTGCAAAACTCGGCTCTTAATTTGATGTGAGACGGGCGGGCGGGCGGTTGGGCGGGCGTCTGGGCGGGGCGTCTGGGCGGGCGGTTGGGCGGGCGGGAAGGCGTCAACAATTGGTTTCCGGACTATAAGTCAACTACGAAAGAGGCTATAACAATGAAACTTCATACACTTACTCACCATTAGTCAAGGATGAGCCCTATTGATTTTGGGGTCAAAAGGTCAAAGGTCAAGGTCACAGGACTCAGATGATTGAAAATGGTTTCCGGACCATATTTCAGCCTGTATTGCACCTATAATCATGAAACTTGCCAGAAATGTTTCCCTTGAATCAAGGATGAGGCCTATTGATTTTGGGGTCAAAAGGTCAAAGGTCAAGGTCACAGGACTCAGATGATTGAAAATGGTTTCTGGACCATATTTCAGCCTGTATTGCACCTATAATCATGAAACTTGCCAGAAATGTTTCCCTTGAATCAAGGATGAGGCCTATTGATTTTGGGGTCAAAAGGTCAAAGGTCAAGGTCACAGGACTCTGTTGATTGAAATTGGTTTTCGGACCATATTTCAGCCTGTATTGCACCTATAATCATGTAACTTGCCAGAAATGTTTCCTGTGAATAGAAAATGACCACTTTTGATTTTGGGGTCAAAAGGTCAAAGGTCAAGGTCACAGGACTCTGATGATTGAAAATGGTTTCCTGGCCATATTTTAGCCTGTATTGCACCTAAAGTCATGAAACTTGCCAATAATGATTCCCATGAATCAAGAATGACCCCTATTGATTTTGGGGTCAAAAGGTCAAAGGTCAAGGTCACAGGACTCCGATGATTGAAAGTGGTTTCGGACCATATTTCAGCCTGTATTGCAATTATAATCATGAAGCTTGCCAGAAATGTTTCCCATGGATCAAGGATGACCACTATCAATTTTGGGGTTAAAAGGTCAAAGGTCAAGGTCACAGGACTAAGATGATTAAAAATGGTTTCCCGACTGAATTTGAGCCTGTATTGCACCTATAATCATGTAACTTGCCAGAAATGTTTCCAGTGAATAGAAAATGACCACTTTTGATTTAGGGGTCAAAGGGTCAAAGATCAAGGTCACAGGACTTAGGTAATTGAAAATGGTTTCCAGACCATTTTTGAGCCTGTATTGCACCTACACATACGGCAAAGCGTTTTTTTACTGAGCCCACCTATCGCGGCTGGCTTATTTAAGGTGGAATTCCACCTCAGCATCGCCGCTGACCCCCGCAAATCACTTCATCGCGGTGCCAAGATCGCCAGGAGTTGCGGTGGCGTTGCGGTTGATTGCCGCGCTGACAATTACCTGTCCAGATGTTACCTGTCCAGGTGTTACCTGACCAGGTGCTATTTCTTACGGATGAATAGAAACTTAAGCATGACATGTATAAATAAAATGATGATTTAAACATTAGGACATGAAACATAAGTACATTTTGTAAATTGATCCTAAAAATGTTTCTGATAACCTGACTCGATGCCAACGATCCACAAGAATATCCGCCTCTACTTTCCTTATATATATTGACTATAGAGAGACGTGAAGGGGCGGGTGTCATTGAGGGTTGTTGGCATCGAGCTTCTGTGGATCTACCTTATTTTCATCCCGACTCTTTTTTTATATCGGATAAGCGGGTCAAAATAATGAAAATTTACATCTTCTGGCGTCAAGTCCAGATGAAGCGGAATCTATTCACATTAAAATTGAAGCATGATCAAATTATGTCTGTAGGCTCTTTACACGGGTACTTATAATAGGCATGTGAAAGATGCAATTAATCGTCGGTCCTTGTTCACTTCTTATTATTAAAAACATATTAAACTAGCGTTGATAAAATAAATGCTATATGAAAGATTACTCCAGCTGAAATGCAAAATCCCCAGTTGTGTATCACGTTAAGCATTACGCCGTAGTGACCAGACAATCAAATTTCCAAACAAATTAATTAGTGCTAATTATTCAGGTGACAGGTATATTGCTGGACAAACAAAGCCATTAGAGCGGCGATCTCTACACTGTCATGGGTACTCGTCTGACCCCGGGGGCGTAATAGTGTGGATCCGCTCACCATAATGGTTCTTTTCTATAATGATACAATATTGATTTTTCTCAAACATTCTTTTTTATCCTCGTTCTGCGCCCGAGATTTAAATGTCCAACGTCCACTTACGTATCTTATCTACGCAAAGGTACTTGTGTATGCGTTCGTCCGTAAAATCATCATGTCATTTTAAGTGGTCAGTCAATGGGTACAAGTTGAAGTAATCAAATTTGAAGAGTGAGTTGTGATATCGACATATAGATATGTACAAGGGAGACCGGGGAGTTTGGAATTATATAACCCTCCCTTTCCCCTGGCTTTTTACTGAAAAATTTTAGAAATAGCAAGAGGGAGCTACGTGAACATGCATTTGCGGCATCTAATATTTCTGCAATAACATATATAGTTTTTGGCCTGTCCGTCTGTTTGTCTGTTTATCTGTTTGTCTGTTTGTCTGTTTGTCCGAAAAACTTTAACATTGGACATAACTTTTGAATGGGAAGTGATAGGGCTTTCATATTTCACATGTGTATTCCTTGTGACAAGACCTTTCCATTGATACCAAAATTTTTGACCTCGTGACCTTGACCTTGACCTTTGACCTACTTTTCAAAAACTTTAACATTGGGCATAACTTTTGAATGGTAAATGATAGGGCTTTCATATTTCACATGTGTATTCCTTGTGACAAGACCTTTCCATTGATACCAAAATTTTTGACCTCGTGACCTTGACCTTGACCTTTGACCTACTTTTCAAAAAACTTTAACATTGGGCATAACTTTTGAATGGTAAGTGATAGGGCTTTCATATTTCACATGTGTATTCCTTGTGACAAGACCTTTCCATTGATACCAAAATTTTTGACCTTGTGACCTTGACCTTTGACCTACTTTTCAAAAAACTTTAACATTGGGCATAACTTTTGAATGGGAAGTGATAGGGCTTTCATATTTCACATGTGTATTCCTTGTGACAAGACCTTTCCATTGATACCAAAATTTTTGACCTCGTGACCTTGACCTTGACCTTTGACCTACTTTTCAAAAACTTTAACATTGGGCATACCTTTTGAATGGTAAGTGATAGGGCTTTCATATTTCACATGTGTATTCCTTGTGACAAGACCTTTCCATTGATACCAAAATTTTTGACCTCGTGACCTTGACTTTGACCTTTGACCTACTTTTCAAAAACTTTAACATTGGGCATAACTTTTGAATGGTAAGTGATAGGGCTTTCATATTTCACATGTGTATTCCTTGTGACAAGACCTTTCCATTGATACCAAAAAATTTGACCTCGTGACCTTGACCTTTGACCTACTTTTCAAAAACTTTAACATTGGGCATAACTTTTGAATGGTAAGTGATAGGGCTTTCATATTTCGCATGCGTATTCCTTGTGACAAGACCTTTCCATTGATACCAAAATTTTTGATCTCGTGACCTTGACCTTTGAACTTTTAACCCAGCGACCTCCCATACATGTACTTAACAGAAAATAGTGTTCATACTAACAAAGATGCCACCGGGGGCATTCGTGTTTCACAAACACAGGCTTTATTTATTAATTATTTTCTTCAGTCGCTGCCTATTTAAATAAAATACAGAATTTTACGCCAGCACTTCGGGCTGGTAAGATTTATTTCTCGATATTGTTTTTTTTTTTTTTACAAAGTCACATTTCATTTTTTATTTTTTTTTGACAAAGTCGTATTCCAACCCCCAACCCCCTTCAGATTTCCAGAACGGTAAATCAAACGGCCATTGAAGGTAGATGATACGCCGAAGGTGTGAAAACACGTCAATTAGTAATCCCCACTGAACCAGATGGAAGACCCTACCTGTCAAATGCGATTGCATTAACGCGCCACTCCCCCTCCCCTCCCCCTTTTTTTTTAAATTCTCTTTTTTTAAATCAATGGATGGGTTTTTAACTTTTTTTATCGCTTTATAAGCACCCGTCTTTAAACGGGTATAGCTTTGAATTGTACGTCAACACGCGGATTTAGAGATAGGAGGTCAGGATCCAGTCCCGACCATCTGGAATTTGCCATTATAGTAAAGCTGATTTTCATAGCCCCCCCCCCCCCCTCGTGAGTAAGATCTGCCCATTGATTGTAAAAGTATCGCTCCTTAGCAATAATTCGATTCACGATGATTTGACTTTCAGAGAAAACCAATTAAAGACCATTCGATAATGCAATTAAAATAAAGGAAAGAAAAGAATAAAGTGCGTGCTCCTTGTTCTGGTCAAACAAGTCCGCAAAAAAAAAAAAAAAAAAAAAAAAAAAAAGAAATCGATTAATGAAGGACGTGTATCCAGACAAAGATGAATCATGTAAACAAAGTAAAATAATAATAATAAAAAAAAAGACCGGAATACAACATGTATAAGGAAAAGCAAAAAAAAAAAAAAAAAAAAAAAAAATAGCCTAATAATAAAACAAATGTAATACAATAACCCCCCACCTTTTTTTTTCGCACTGAATTCCAAAAGTAAACCGGTGAACGCCAAACCAAAACTAAATCAACAAACGATGCCTCACAAGTTGTTCACACCTTTTCAGTTACCCTGCGCTTCTACCTGTATAACAATCATCCCCTGTACGGGGAGAGGCGATGTCTTCACACCTTGTAAGACCAGACATATAGGCACGCCCATATATAAGATTATAACCCTTCCCTAATCAATATTGACAGCTACGAACACGCGACACGTCGTCACTCAAGCAGAACTAAGGATGTTTTTTGTGGTCACATGTACATGGAAATATCGACGTAAGCGACTTTTCCAGAATATATGCAATTTTATGATAATTATTTACTTCAAGTAAGAAAATAATAAGCAAACATTGTACCAACATGACTTAGCCGTATATAATAAATAAATTTTACATAGTATGTACCTGGATTTTTTCCAAGAATTGAATTTAAACTTTGCATGTTCCGTTCCATGAAATTGAGATTTTTTTTAAAATACATAAAATCAATGATATATATGATTAAAATCTAAAAATAAGACTGAGTGACCAAATATAACTCAATTCAAATCTTATCTATCATAATGTCTAGATTTTTTTTAGTCCGAAGAAAATTAGGCATATTGTGACAGAAAGAAAATAAAATTACGCTCAAAGTTTAATAAGGTTTCCTGTATATAATGTTTACGTACGATATAATTTTTTTTTTTTTTTTTTTTTGAGAAAGAAATAAAATAGTGTTTACACATATTTTTTACGGAAGTCGAAGAGACAGGAAGACACCCAGATTATTTCGATCCACACAAACATCGTCTACCCCTGTATTAATCTAATGATCTAATTAGTAATTTTGGCTTCACGCCTTTTTTGAATCGTGAAGGGGGGGGGGGTCGCGATTTCACACTTAGCATGGACAGAGGGGGGTTGCATTACAGCGCAAAATGCTTTTAAAGATGAAAATAGTATGTATAAAGTCAATAAACGGACAGGCTAGAAAATTTATTCTAACATTTTATAGGAAAATTACCCCCCCCCCTTCTCCCGGACGGCCGCAGGTGATTAATCTACCTCTGAGTCCTGCGTCCCTGGCGCATAAAAACGGAGCTTTTTTTCTATGAAAAGATATATATGCATTGTGAAATGGGAGTTTAACTTCTAGATACATGTTATCTATAAAAAATCTTCTATAATTGTAAACTTTGCAGGACATTGTGAATTATCTATTGAAATCGTTTCGCACCTAATTACCACCTTCGTAATTTCGTATATATATATAATTGGTTTGTTTGGATAACGTTTTACTATACATCGCCTCACTTGCGCAAACAAAACAACAAAATAAACAATAAATTACTAAATAAGGCTATCAAGGCTATATTTGAATAATTGGGAGATTGACGTTTTTCAACATTTTAACATACGAACTAGCGAACATAAAACACCGCTAACTAGTAATCTCAAACGAAAGAATCTACAAAAAAAAGGTATCCAGTGCTTTGGACTTGAACAGTAAAGATATACAAAAAATGTCGTAAAGCCTCGGCTCCAGTCGATGTATCTCTCAAAGTCGAAAGACGGAAACGTTAAACCCATTTTTGCTTGACCGTACCGCTCCCGTAGACTGCCCATTGTTCTCTAATCCTTAGATAAACACAGCTGGACATTATAACTAGTTCTATCATTCAGTCATACGGTTCTCTTTTCGTATGTACAACGTAACGCTTTTAAAGGACATTTTTATGTCACCAATGATAACAATACATCAAAATAAAGGACGTAAATTTTAAAAGAATAAGTAAAATATAAAAGAATGGTTATAGTACTGTTACAGGTAAATAACAAGTTATTAATTGCCGCTGAGAACTGCGGCGATCGCCACCGCGTATCCCGGCGATCGTTGCGGTGAATTGCCAGGATCGATGTCCGCGTTGAGTCAACTCCATTGTTAATCCATGACCGCGGGGATTTAAAACCCTGGGTCAAAAAAGATTGCGGGGATGATTTGACAGGGTAAAAACACGCGATGCCGGTAGTGTATAATCATGAAACTTGCCATTAATTTTTGGGTCAAAAGGTCAAAGATCAAGGTCACAGGAAAATCTGTATCCTTGAAAATATATTACACGCTGATATAGAATAAAGAGAAGACCATTTCTTGATCCAGAAATTTTCATTTAGGACCACAAAATGTTGTTACAAACCATACACATTTCATGTTAGTCTGCATATTCATACTTACATTCCAGTTTTGCAACTCGGCATTTTGCATCTTCGATGCATTTTGAGCTTATATTATACATTTAGGTTGCCCATGATGAGACCTTTCAATTTATGCCGTAACATTGGACCCAGTGACCTTGACCTTGAACTTTGACCTAGTTAAAGATTTTGGTTAAAGTTTCTGGTTTAAGCAAAATCTAAGGAACTGTATGCAGTAGAAACTTTATATTATACATGTAGGTTGCCTCTGACAAGACCTCTCAATGTATGCTGTAATATTTGACTTAGTGACCTTGACCCAGTTGGTGACAAAAACTTACTTTGCAATCCGGCCATACCGTCTTTAGCAGTGTTTTATTCCATTTCGTTTCGTTTCATTTTGTTGGCCGGATTGCAAAGCAATTCCGGTCTATAGATTGACGATGTCCGTCCGTCCGTCCGTCTGTCCGTCCGTCTGTCCGTCTGCCGTCAACATTTTGGTTAAAGTTTCTGGTTGAGGCAAAATCTAAGGAACTGTATGCAGTAGAAACCTTATATTATACATTTAGGTTGCCCATGATGAGACCTTTCAATTTATGCCGTAACATTGGACCTAGTGACCTTGACCTTGGACTTTGACCTAGTTAAAGATTTTGGTTAAAGTTTCTGGTTTAAGCAAAATCTAAGGAACTGTATGCAGTAGAAACCTTATATTATACATTTAGGTTGCCCATGATGAGACCTTTCAATTTATGCCGTAACATTGGGCCTAGTGACCTTGACCTTGGACTTTGACCTAGTTAAAGATTTTGGTTAAAGTTCTTGGTTTAAGCAAAATCTAAGGAACTTTATGCAGTAGAAACCTTATATTATACATTTAGGTTGCCCATGATGAGACCTTTCAATTTATGCCGTAACATTGGACCTAGTGACCTTGACCTTGGACTTTGACCTAGTTAAAGATTTTGGTTAAAGTTTCTGGTTTAAGCAAAATCTAAGGAACTGTATGCAGAAGAAACCTTATATTATACATGTAGGTTGTCCATGATGATACCTTTCAATTTATGCCGTAACATTGGGCCTAGTGACCTTGACCTTGGACTTTGACCTAGTTAAAGATTTTGGTTAAAGTTTCTGGTTTAAGCAAAATCTAAGGAACTGTATGCAGTAGAAACCTTATATTATACATTTAGGTTGCCCATGATGAGACCTTTCAATTTATGCCATAACATTGGACCTAGTGACTTTGACCTTGGACTTTGACCTAGTTAAAGATTTTGGTTAAAGTTTCTGGTTTAAGCAAAATCTAAGGAACTGTATGCAGTAGAAACTTTATATTATACATGTAGGTTGCCCATGTTGAGACCTTTCAATTTATGCAGTAATATTTGACCAAGTGACCTTGACCTTGAACGTTGACCTAGTTAAAGATTTTGGTTAAAGTTCTTGGTTTAAGCAAAATCTAAGGAACTTTATGCAGTAGAAACCTTATATTATACATTTAGGTTGCCCATCATGAGACTTTTCAATTTATGCCGTAACATTGGACCTAGTGACCTTGACCTTGGACTTTGACCTAGTTAAAGACTTTGGATCAAGTTCCTGGTTTAAGCAAAATCTAAGGAACTGTATACAGTAGAAACTTTATATTATACATGTAGATTGCCTCTGACAAGACCTTTCAATGTATGCTGTAATATTTGACTTAGTGACGACCCAGTTGGTGACAAAAACTTACTTTGCAATCCGGCCATACCGTCTTTAGCGGTGTTTTATTTCGTTTTCGTTTCGTTTTAGTTTCGTACTTTAAAGGGACCCGTTTCAAACGCGTCCTTCATAGGAGGTTACTAAAACACGGAATGACGGAATAGCGGAACAACCTAATATACGGAACAACGGAATGTACGGAACAATAATAAATGAGGGAATAGCGGAACAACCTAATATACGGAACAACGGAATGTACGGAACAATAATAAATGACGGAATAGCAGAACAACCTAATATAAGGAACTATGTTAAACTATGTTGAATGACGGAACAACCTAATATACGGAACTCGTCGCGAAGAAGAATGAACAATTACATTTGTGACGTCATTGTAAGTTTTGCTGACTACCGTTGCATCATGGCTCAAGCAATGCTAACTGGACATTCTCCAAGTCCAAAGGAAAAACAAAGTCCTTTGTTAACCGGAGAAGTTCTGGAGTTATTTAACACAGAATTTACTGTAAGCAGCATTCCTTTCCGACCAAACGGAGGACAGATATTCGTCTTTAAGCCTCCGTCATCAATTGAATTTGAAAAAGACGATTGGAAGGCTGATGGCCATCGGTTAGTCTAAAATTTCCTATTTATTTAAAGTCGATTGTACCGTGATTTATGTTCCTTGATTTCAATTCCCCGAAATGGCAGGACTTCAGTCGTCAGCATTGGCAATAGAAGTGAACTTTCGGAAACACGTGGATGAATTCAAATTATCAACAGAAGTCCAGAGTTCATTGGTTCTCACTGGTTGACAATTACAAATATTAATAGCTATTCTCTGTAAGCATTTTCACTTTTATGAAGGACGCATGGCACGGCATGTCTCAGATTTTGATAAAATTTGTACATAAGGTTGGGTCTGACCCAAAAGTAAAAATTTATTAAGAATTTTCTTAATATCACATCCGGTTGCCATGGAAACGGACTTTGAATATTGAAAAAATGGGCATTTTTGGGCGTTTTTGAAGTCACATACATAATTTATGCAGCATAATCTAAAACAAACACTAATGAATTATCAGTACCCTATCATTGCTCTTTCAAGTTAAGTAATAATAATGTTGGGTTAATGGTCTTATCTATATGTTTCCATAGCAACAACACAGGTACCCTATCAAAATAGTATTTTTGGCATTTTTTCAAAATTCAACGATAAATTACTTACATTTTTGAGTTTTTTTATGCAAATAAAACATAAGCATTTACATTGGGACAAAGTTTCTGTTCGTTGCTATGGCAACATGACCTCAAATCGCAAAAATGAAAGCAATTTTTGACAATATTTAGAGTCCTGTTTTTACTAGATCATTGAATTTTAATTCAAAATGATGAAAAGTAATTAATGTAGTTAAGTAGATCTTTCATTACACGAAAGAAAATTTTTTAAAAATGTTCAGGAAATAGCCCGTTGCTATGGGAACGATTATGTAAAATTGCACACAGACCCACTTTGAGTCCTTGGATACGGGCATCAAAAGTTAAGTAATCTGAAATTACTTAAATCTAAAATAACGTTTAGACTTTGCTTTATCTAATATGTAAAAAAGGTTGTGTAAGCCTGTTTCGTTTTTTGAGGAAAAGACTTTGAAAAACAACAAAAAATGCTTAGTTTTGTAATGTATGGCCAAATTACTATAGCAACCATTAATTATTTGAAACTTTTTTATTATATTTTGATAGAGGCTTACTTGATCTTTATTGTTATTAAATTTGAACTTCCTGGGATTAATAATTACTGTTTTATGAAAATAATAAAAAATGGTTGCCATGGTAACATATGTTCCCCATAGCTTTTTCACAGTTTTTGAAAGAACTCTTTGTGTTGGATATTTCCCAACAATTTTTATCTGTTCATCATGATGCAAATTTTTTTAAAATGACTCTGAAGTTGAAAAATAAGTTATATTAAAGACCATAGTTACCGTTGCCAAGGTAACTTATGTACATAGCAACAAGTGGGTTAATGTTGAATTTGCTCATTTTATAAAATAAATCCTATTTCCTTATTATATACCCATCAAGAGAGAAGAAAAATTGGAAAATACAAACAGCAATTTGAAATCAATATATCAAAATTAGCTAATTATGTTGTCATGGTAACCAGCCTTTTTACAATATCAGACACTACTAGTGGGCTTATTTGAAATTTTATGTCCTAATCTTTAGGATGCATCAAAAATCTTCCATTGATGTCACATATAGACCAAATTATAGAGCTTCAAATTAGCTCAATTTTGCCAATTTTTCAACTTTAAAGGCCGTTGCCATGGTAACCAGATGACCTAGAATTAATTTTTTTGTCAAATTTTCCATTTTTCATTGGTCAAATTATAACATAGAGTCATTTTAATTAAATTCCCTTTTTAAGCTGTGGAAAATAGCACAAGAAATAATCCCCCCTTTTTTTCTCTTAATTAAATGATATGATTTATTCTTTCTTCATTTCACCTAAAATTATTTCCATTCTGCTAAAAAATAAAGATTAAACAGAAAAAATAAAACAATGTTTAAAATCGTATTTACCGCCTGAAACAGCTGATTACTAAAAAACATAGGTATTAACCCTTATGGGGCCTCAAAATGATGATCACGTGGTACAAATATAGTAGAATCATGGCGGAGACTGCAGAAAGTACTATCGGTAGATAAAACACGGCAGAATCATGGTTTAAATGGATTATTTTTCACATTTTTGGGTAGGAATCAACAGATGTATGTTTCATCTCAATGCACATGCATTATTTTTGGACTGGCAATGGAAAATACACCGATAATCATAAGATATACAACGAGCTCTGGACTGCCGATTTTTCCCACACACTTTATGAAGGACGCATTTGAAACTGAGGTTGCGCTAGACAAAAATTAAAGAAGCTCCTCAGTTTCCATTGAAATTAGGGGGAAATAATCCCTTTCAAGATCCCCCTCCCTTAAAACTGACCCAACTGTGCCTGTTTGCGAGACATTTGATGTACAAATCACGTATTTTGTGGGCAGGATTGCAAAGTAAGTTTTTGTCACCAACAGGGTCAAGGTCACTAGGTAAAATATTACAGCATACATTGAAAGGTCTTGTCAGACAGGTCCGGGATTACTCCAGAAATGGCTATAATAGCTAAATATGGCTGTAATAGCTATAAATGGCTATATTGGAGAAATTATATTAAGTACTAAAAAATAAAATTTTTGAATTTTTCTTTCAAACTCAAAATCGCAAATCTTTATGACCATCTAATCAAAGTTTACAAAAGAAGCTGGAATGCAAAACTTACAATTTTCAAGTTTTGACCAGGATGAGTTATCAAAATTTGACTCATTCAATCTCAAAGATGGTACATTATACATGTCAACTTCTTTAGTAAACATTGTTCAGATGGTCATAAACATTTGCAATTTTGAGTATTAGCTCAAAATTCCAAAATTTAATTTTTTAGTACTTAAAATCATTTCTCCAATATAGCCATTTATAGCTATTATCACCATATTTAGCTATTATAGCCATTTCTGGAGTAATCCCGGACCTGTCAGAGGCAACCTACATGTATAAGGTTTCTACTGCACACAGTTCCTTAGATTTTGCTTAAACCAGGAACTTTAACCAAAATCTTTAACTAGGTCAAAGTCCAAGGTCAAGGTCACTAGGTCAAATGTTACGGCATAAATTGAAAGGTCTGGTCATGGGCAACCTACATACAGTTCCTTAGATTTTGCTTAAACCAGAAACTTTAACCAAAATCTTTAACTAGGTCAAAGTCCAAGGTCAAGATCACTAGGTCAAATGTTACGGCATAGATTGAAAGGTCTCGTCATGGTTAACCTTCATGTATAATATAAAGTTTCTACTGCATATACAATGTAGTTCCTTAGATTTTGCCTCAACCAGAAACTTTTAACCAAAATGTTGACGGCAGATGGATGGGCAGACGGATGGGCAGACGGACATCGTCAATCTATAGACCAGAATTGCTTTGCAATCGGGCCAATTAATTTTTTTTCTGGGCCCTCAAATTTTAACCTGGGCCCCTATATTTTATTGTTTAGGGGCTCAGTTGGCCCATGGGATATTTTGGTAAAGGTTTGTCCCTGAGTAGCATTTCTGCAGTTTTTTTGCATTTGAAGGGCAATGCCATTTAATAGAGTTTTTGTAAGAATATAGAATTCTAAAATTCCTCCTTCGGGGTGTTATAGGCTTTGACCCCCTTCCTCCAAAAGTGAGAAGAAAAAAACCTCTGAAATGGTCTATTGTCAGTATTACGTAATTAAATAAGTGACCATTTACAATGAGATGCTAATGATGACTTGATATTTGCTACTCTTGACTGTAGTGGATGATGAGAATTTACCACCTTATATCATTGAGGTCTGAAGCATCATTACTATCTGTCGTAGACAATTGGAGAAAAAATGCATGCAAATCGGAAAAATGAACAGTTTTAACAAACTCAGGGCATGCTGTGCCTTCTTGAAATATGACGCAATTTTTAGCTCACCAAGATGAACATTCGGAGACCTGGGGTGGTACTCTTTAACCTGGCCTTCATCATTCATTTGAACTGTGGTAATAGTGTGCTGATTTCCGTGTGATAAGAAGGTTGATTTGAGACCCTTTCTTGTGACCTTTTCAGAGATAATTTTGGGCTGCGAAATTGGGAGAATCTCTCATAATTTTTACAATGCTTAATGCTATGATAGAAATTCTCGATTTGATTTAGAAAGTGGTTAAAAACGTAAAATACTCTCATCACTGGAAACAGCCAGAATAATCCCTGCCTTGTACTTGGACCTAGGTCCTTTCAGAAACTTTAACCCGCTGAGATAAGATGTATAGGGATTTGATGTTTTATGCATAATTAAGATCTTTCATTTTGGGCGGTTACTTTTAACCCTGTAACTGTCTTCCGACAACCCATTTTGTTGAATTGACAGTTGAGACGTAAGCAGGAGATCCCCCACACGACACAAGTGATCACAGCGGAAAAACCCGTTAGATGAGAGAAAAGGAACAAAAAGACAAAGGGAACAATCCCATTATATCGATGGAATACGGAAGGACAAGTTGATAACACTACTTTTGTGTATATGATTATGAAAAATCTGCAGAGTCCCGTTTGAAATAATGAAACAAATATTCATTGTAGGCTTGTAGGAGGTGACATTGGAAAGGATGCAGTGCTGCACAAATTAGAGAGGAAATGTTAAAAGCTGCACCTTCATGTAGAGAGAACACAAGAGGAGCTGCTGAAAAGAAGCCCTGTAAATGTAAGGTACTTTTGTCACAGTGGCAATTAGAATTTTATCCTGATCAAGATTTAATGGTGTAGTTTAGTTTGGACAGTAGAAAAATGGTTCATTTATACAATTACACTTCTTCTCAATATCAAAAATATAAATGGTATGATAGAAATGTATGTCGAGTAAATGATGAATGCAGGCTCTGATGGATCGTGACGGATAACAAATGCCCCCGACTGATACTCGACTGTATCTTTCATTCTTGTACATGAATTGATTTCATAAAAGTTTAGGTACTTGTATGTTTTTTTACCTTTACAACTTTTCATAGCTCTACCTAAGCAATAACAACTCGTATTCTTCTTAGGCTGTATGATGGGTTGGTACAAATGGTGCTCTACGGAGACTTCTGAATTACTGAATAGTTGCAGGACACTAAAAGGTAAGTTGCTTCTACCTAATTTAAATTGTTTATGGAAAAATTCAATTTCATTAAAGCTTCCTGGAAAAGAACAAATGCTCACCAATCATTGCAGTCGATTAAGCACATGTTTTGTTTTGAATAACTTTTATTAGAAGTACATGTTATGTGTACAGCTTATGTCAAGTTATGTGATATTGTTGGATCCTTGGGAGATTGATGAAGCTAGGGCTTTGAGAATACTGGTAGTCCCTCCTTGACTTATTTCTCATTGTGAGAATATTCCCTCTGTCTAAAAACTACAGGGTTAATTGTTTCTTCAAAAAACAAAATTATTAAAAACCGTATCCATAGTCGAGTAAATGATGAATGCAGGGTCTGACAGATCGTGACGGATAACAAATGCCCCCGACTGATACTCGACTGTATCTTAAATTCTTGTACTTGAATAGATTTTGTAAGATGTATTCTGATCTTTCGACTTCTAAATTTTTCATAGAAACCTCAGTCACAGCTCATCCGAAGGAAAAGTGTCGTTTAATTCTACAAGAATGGGATTACTGTATTTAGAATGATTTGGTGATTCTGCTTAGACTGTTAAACCATTGAAGAAGTAAACCATCTCAGAAGGTAAAGGAAAGAAATGTTGAGTAAAATTTCTTCATCATAAATTTGTAATTTTCCCATCTTGGAATAAATAAAAAGCTGCATGTTGGACTCATTACATGGTACACATTAATTTTTATACGCCCGTCATTTGACGGGACGTATTATGGTATGGCGAAGTCCGTCCGTCTGTCCGTCTGTCCGTCCGCCTATGGAACGCAATAACTTGAATACGCGTCAACGGATTTTTATGAAATTTATACATAGTGATCAGTCTGTGGAGAGGAAGCCGCCTTTCGATTTTCAGGTTCATCCGATTTGTCGTTACAGAGTTATGGGACTTAGATTTTTAAAATACAGTGAAAATATACTAAAATATTTAAAAATTATTTAAAAATCTATTTCTGGTTGAAATGTTTTGAAATTTGGTATACTTCAAGTAGAAAGGATGTTCTTTGACATATATAACGGGTTTTTAATTTTTTGGTCGCATAACCGAGATATTGTGTGTAATGGGAAGGGGGGGGGGGGGGGGGTTATATGCACATACATTTTAAGCTAAGGGCAAAATATAGGCGCATGGAACGCAATAACTTGAATATGCGTCAACGGATTTTCATGATATTCATACATTATGATTGGACTGTGGAGAGGAAGCCGCCTTTCGATTTTCAGGTTTATTCGATATGTCGTTACAGAGTTATGGGACTTAGATTTTTAAAATACAGTGAAAATATACTAAAATAGTTAAAAATTATTTAAAAATCTATTTCTGGTCGAAATGTTTTGAAATTTTGTATACTTAAGGTAGAAAGGATGCTCTTTGACATATGTAATGGGTTTTTAATTTTTTGGTCGCATAAGCGAGATATTGTGTGTAATAGGAAGGGGGGGGGGGGGGGTTATATGCACATACATGTTAAGCTATGGGCAAAATATAGGCGCATGGAACGCAATAACTTGAATATGCGTCAACGGATTTTCATGATATTCATACATTTTGATTGGACTGTGGAGAGGAAGCCGCCTTTCGATTTTCAGGTTCATTCGATATGTCGTTACAGAGTTATGGGACTTAGATATTTTAAAATACAGTGAAAATATACTAAAATAGTTAAAAATTATTTAAAAATCTATTTCTGGTTGAAATGTTTTGAAATTTTGTATACTTCAAGTAGAAAGGATGTTCTTTCACATATATAACGGGTTCTTGAATTTTTTGTCACATAATCCAGAAATTATGTGTAATGGGGGTGGGGTTATATGCACATACATGTTAAGCTAACGGCAAAATATAGGTGCATGGAACGCAATAACTTGAATATGTGTCAACATTTTCATGATATTTGTACATTTTGATCAGACTTTGAAGAGGAAGCCGCCTTTCGATTTTAAGCTAGGTTCATCCAATTTGTCCTTATGGAGTTATGGAACTTAGATATTTTGGTGTTGTGAAAAAAATCCCAACGGGCGTATCTTGCTGCGTGAGCGTAGGCTTTATTAGCAAATGTTTTGTGCCAACAGTTTTGCATTTTCGGAACATTTGGAAAAAAAAATTCATATTAGATTTTGTACATGTAAATTAATCTTTCAGATTGCACATGATGATTTCATAGTTCAGATGATTGACTGTGATTGATTTATCAAATGTCTTTCGCTTCTATCTGATGCAATCTGGTAGTGTGTTTCTTTGTCTGAACGAAACAATGTGATTTCCTTTATTGAGAAGGTTTCTTCATGTATTTCAGCACACAAGGTTACACAGCGATTAGCTTATAGAATATTCACAGAATGGAGTTGGTAAGTACAGAATGTACACTTGTATATGTTGTGTTTAGTGCAGTGTTCTGCCAGGAATGAAGTCACCATATGTTATTGTGGGGATGGTGCGACATAATTATACCCCCGCCATACAATGATGGGTATATAGTGATGCTTTTATTTTTGAGTACGCGGTGGAAACATTTGTCTGAAAAATAAAAACTTTGTATGAGAAAATAAACTTTATTCTATAGCAGTCTTTTATAATCAGTCTAATATCAGTTTTATAGGATGCTTGCACATGATGATTTCATAGTTCAAATGACTGATAGTGATTATTTATCAAATGTCTTTCGCTTCTATCTGATGCAGCATCGAATGATTTATAGAATGTAGGAATGTAGTTTCTATCTGATGCAGCATCTAATGATCTATAGAATGTAGGGATGTAGTTAATGATATGGTGTATTCCTGCCTTTTGCTCAAAATATTGATTTCAGTATTTGGACACAAGTAGGGCCCTACATGTAGAATTGTATTATAATGACATTCTTTTATCCCTCCCCTTCCTTCTGAATAAAAGTTGGAGGTACATATAGAATTGGAAAAATCAGAGTTAGCGCTTACAAGATGGAAGTCAATCATTTACCTGATTTTACCTCTTGGTCCAAATTAGTCAAGTAAATGATCAATTTCATAATACATTTATTGGAAAAGTGGCTTTCATCATGTCCATTACCTTCTAAAACTCGTTGCAAGTTAATCTACATATAAGTGGTAAGTTTAACCTTGTTGCATTGGTGATACTATCTTTTAAAAAAAGAGCAGACTTTTTCAAGTCCTTTGACATTATAAGGATTATTAGATAGGGATTCTTTGAGTAGCTGGAAGATTTGATCATGATTGATCCACATTTATGTATATCACCGAAAGGTTGATTTTGAGGGTTATATTTTCCCACTCAGGCAACTTTGAAATTGGATTAATATCAAATATGCAGCAAATTTTCCTTTCAAATGAGCTCTTTGACAACCTGAATTTTTTTTTTATGAATTTCAAACCCTGTAGATGTGGACCTGAAATTAGTTTTGATTGTAAAGTAAGCAGAGATGATGAATGAACTGTACTGAACATCATGTTGAGATACAGTATTAGCTCTAACTGATCTGCATATTTTGGTTACGTTTGGGAATTACTTTTGAGTGATTTCCATATGTCTGTTCATTTGTCCATAGTCCATCTGTCTTGTATGGCTATAACTTTCTTGATGTGTATTTTATTCTTCAATCCAACTCCAAAGCTGGTTAAGCATGTAGAGGTTCTACTTGTGAATGTCAAGTGAAATCAATTTACCGTCTTGAAATTGTTTTATTGAAAATGTGGAGGGAAAGAAATCATTTCAGATTAATATATTAATGACAAGTGCAAATAATATCTGTATAATTGGATTTTTCAGGGTCTGACAACAGTCTGATTTGCAGAGGAAGAATTTATTAGGTTTCTAAGGTATGTGTTATATTAAAATATAAATTATTTATCAAAGTTGTAATCAATTTATGTATATTATTGTAGATTAGATATGAAAAGATATATTTTGAAGTAGCAATGATGATGTATATTTATTCGCGGTTTTCACTGGAGAGCTGTATAGCTCGGGGACAGCCCATCTTCCTTGGATGTCTGAAGCTACTTCGTGTACAGATTCTCTATATCATGTGATAAATTGTCATGTCAACTGAATAACTGAAAAGTGACTCTTGTATAAATCTGACCTAGCTAATTTTTGCCGTTGTGTATTTTCAGATTACAAGTTAACAAGGCAACAATTGAGTCCTCCATAACAGAATATGTGGTGAGTATGTATACAATCCTTGTTGTACAAATTTTTGTTAGGCTTATGCTAAGAAAACAAACCTTTCCTAACTTGTACAAAACTTGCAAATATTGAAGATATCATACATGTACTTCAGATGAAATGAGCATCATGTAAATTTCACATGAAAATTCATGTGAAATTCATATAGATTTTACATAAAATTTATGTGAAATAAATTCACATGAATTTCACATGAATTTTTCTTTGTGACCTTCATGCAAATTTGACTTAACATGCAATTCGTATCAGAAACTTCATCTGAATTTCATGTGAAATTTTTCATGTAAATTTCATGTTCGTGCTCGATTCACATAAATTTCATATGAACTTTTACGTAAAATTCATGTAAATTTCACATGAATTTCATATGAGGCGTAATCGGCTGTGTACATGTACTTCAGATTCACTCATAAAACATTTTTTAAAGGTATATGAGGTATTTATAAAACATACATTAGATAACTTGGTAGGATATGAAATGATAAGAATTATTTTGAAGTAGCAATGATGATGTATATTTATTCGCGGTTTTCACTGGAGAGCTGTATAGCTCGGGGACAGCCCATCTTCCTTGGATGTCTGAGGCTACTTTGTGTGTACATTTGTATTTGCAACATCATGTGATAAATTGTAATGTCTACAGAGACTTGTCATAATGGTAGGTTAGTTTCGCTATCTGTATTTTCAGATTACAAGTTTACACAATCGAAAATGGAGTCCACTCTACCAGACTATGGTGAGTACATATACAATTTTCAGAATGAAGCTTTTTACGAAGCTTGCACTAAGTAAACAAACCCTTTCTAAGGCTTACGAAAAATAAAGTCCAATCCATACGACACTTCAGTTTCACACATGAAATATTTTGAATTTTGATATATAATGGATTTATAGCTCTTTTGATATAATGAACTTGCAAGTTCTATACAGACAAGACTTTGGTTTGACTAGTACAGATTTAAATTGAAAATTCACGGCTCCTGATGTTGTCAAAAGTACAAGAAGGTTCAGGAAGTATCAGTGGAAAATGATGATAGTATGTAATGGGAATCTCTCTGATATTACATGAGGATTTTACATCTGATTCCACTGACAGAAGCATGAAAGATTTTAACTACATAAATCAGTAGATACATGTAAATGGTTTGTTAATAATCAATCAGACTTCACTTGGCATTCATATGAATTAATGTAATAAGACTAAGTTTTTATACACATTCTGTTTGTTCCATAGTAGGCCTGCCTTTGTTCAACATGTCTAAAGTGGGGCTAAATAAGCTTTTCAGAATAGGTACTAAATGGAAATAAGGATATTGTGACCTTAATAAAGGTCATATCTGCAAGGTCAAATTTTGCAGGGACGATAAAAATCCCAAGTCGTGACACATCTTCAATCTTATCTCCATCTTTGATTTGAATAATATTTCATAGGATGAGTAAAACCATGAAGACTAATTTGAATATTACCTCTGAACAACTTTGCATCATTCATGTTGAACCACGTGCATCTTCACATCATCTAGTATTTACATAATAGTCTAAACATTGCGGGTCTTGTCATCATATACATGTATTTGAGAGTAAGAGATACTGCAGAGAGGTATATAGTTGGTCAACAAATCTATAGGGTAGTTTAAAATTGTTTCATTAAGCTGCATTGTCATTTTCAAAAGCAATTTAGTGGGTCTTGCTGTAAAATGATGAACACATGCGTGTCATTTGATCACAAGTAGGTCTGGGACAAGTTGTACTGTAACAATGTTTTGTTGGGACAGTTAGTACTATTTCAGACTGAATTGTGGGAATGATTGTCGTTAAAGCTGATTACACAAGACTCAACGTTTATCTCGAAAAGGACGTGGAATATGTTATAAAAAAAAAATTTCCTATACATTCAAAGGTCAGGAAAAAGTAACTATTTCTTTTGACCATGACATTAACTCAAGGTTATTGATTAGTCTTGGCGTACATGTATATTTCTATTGTAATGCTTGGCTTAACAGTCTTTCATCCTCTAATTAGCTTTTAAGTACTGGAATGTTAGAGCTTATATATATTTCTCAGTCATGTTTTTAAGATACTGCAAACTGCTTGGGACACCTTTGTCAAAAAGAAGAAAATTCCCAATTCATTAGCTGGTCGGTATGCCAAGTGAATTTTACAAAGGTTTATTGTTCAAAGGTTTATTGTTGAACTCAGAGATTTATAAGACCAAATTGGAATGTGGATCACTAATATACATACATCCCTAGTACAAAACATACATGAAGGTTCATAGGTTATTATCTTTACATAGTCTCTGTCTATGACAGCACAATGAACATTTTTTCTGAGAAATAAAAAAACAACAACAACGATGCTAGAGGGTAATTATTCTCTCGGTTCATTGTGAAACAGCCTTTAAGTATTGTGATGGCTACAGATAGAATATGCATGTCAGCATTTTGCTTGAATTTACAAAGGTTAACCTTTGATTTTATCAAAGTTCCAAGATGTTATTATATCACAGAGTGTTAATGATGATGAGTTTTTGCCAGATGAATAAAAATGAAATCATCTCAAGCCCGTATTAACTATCTGAAACACTCTTGTCTTTTCTTTGTAAGCAAACTCTTGTGACTATTCTCTTAATGTGTTGGTTATATGTAAAACAATAGATGTATTTGATTATTTGAAAATTTGATCATTGATGAATGAATGTACTAAAAGTAAATAACGGGTCCCTGTGGAGAGCAAAACTAAACAAAATGGAGCAAATCGAAACGAAACAAATAGAAACAGAACGAAACGAAACGGATCTAAACAAAACATATTTCTCAAATAACTTCGAGAAAAAGCCATGTAGAGGGGGAAATGTTGCTGAGACGCATTACGTAAAGTCAAGACCTGCATGTTATTTTGCTTGATCTACAACTTTAGGTTAACATCTGATTTTATCAAAGTTCTAAGATGTTGTGATATCACAAAGTGTTAATGATGATGAGTTTTTGCCAGATGAATCAAAATGAAATCATCTCAAGCCCGTATTAACTATCTGAAACACTCTTATCTTTTCTTTGTTAGCAAAGTCTTTTGACGATTCTCTTGATGGTTTGGTTATGTTAACAATAGATGAACTTGATTATTTGCTATTTTGATTAATGATGAGTGAATGGACTAAATTTAAAAAAACTTGTACATGAGGCGCTTTCCTCTCACAAACTTACATTTTGTATTTGGTTATTATGTACAAGTTTAGTGTCGTGCCGATTGTCACCGACATTTGCGACATCGTCACCAGTCCCTTCAGATTACGATGATGGATTAATATTTTGATAATTGATAATGTCGATTATAATCAAGAAATTTCAAACATGGTAAGAATGAAATATTTGCATCAATAAACCATACTTTTGCTAGAGAAACAGTTCATACATTGTACTACTAACTTTGGTCTGTATGCATACTCGTATAAAACATTTTTCCGAGTTTCCATAAAATTTGCTGTCAATAAAAAGTGTGTTATGGACAAATCATGAAATATTTTACAGTTTTGCAGTGTATTATAAGAATCCAATTATAATGGATAATCAATGGAAAGGCTTATCCAAATAATCTATTTTCATTACTCCATCTGATTCCCAACATATACTGTAAGACATAGTGACTCAATACACATGTATAGGAACTGACCTTCACTACATCTTTAAAAGTGTTGAGATCTCCATTACCAGTATTTGATAGCAGTGACATCTGTAAATATAGTGACCTACTTCTGGATCAAAGTTAAACAACATATGACAAACATACTATATGTACAGCATTTTTGGCTGAAAATTTAGGGGTGATTAGAATATTGAAAAATGTATATGCAGTCCTTTAATAAATGTGTATGACCTAAAGTAGTAGAGAAAAGTAAAATTTAGCATTCATGCAGACAACAATTATTCTACATGTTATGTTTCGTTGCAGGTTTTTGTGAACTGGTGTTCAAGGAAAGATGTACCTGGACTGCAAACAATTTCAGGTAAAACACTTGTCTGGCATTTCAAATTTAATGAAGTCTGTAGAAAAGAGTTCATCTCTGGCGATGATGATGCGAATGGATGATTTTATATGATATAAACCATAGCCTCGCACTGAGTAGAGAGAGCTTAAATCCTAACTTAAATTTTGTTTTTATTTTTCGGTGGCAAAAAGGTTATGAATTTTGTAAGTAGTGTACACATACATATGAAATTCTCGTGGTAAAGCCTCTTTGTAGTAGACCTGTCTCTTTGATAATGTCACAGTGAAATTCAAAGCAGAATTTTCTGGGCTCAATTGTAACGTAGAAATTGGTATTTGGGAAATCCTGAAAATTGTCTGGAATGTTAAAAGAAAATCTTTGAGTTACATATATAGTCTGTGAATTTTATCTATGAATTTTAGGATGTTAGAGTCTCGAGTTCAAAGAGTTTTAAGAATTAATCTCTTTGTGTCGTTTGGCACATTTTTCCCTGAATTTGTGTCTACTGAGGCTTTGATTTAAAGAATCTTTTAAGATTTTACACAAATTCAATTGAGGCTTCAATTGAAAAATATAACACAAGGTCAGATCAGTCTAGTGTAAATGTGTATCACAGCCAAATGATGACTAGAGTAATACATAGTTGTTACAAGGATGACAATTTCTCATCACCTACCGGTCTGATGGCACCAAAGCAACAGAGGATGGTATCATTCAACATACGCGATGTACTCTGTAGCTTTAACTAAGATACACACGAACATCTGGTTTATAAATTCAAATTCAAATTCTTTATTGGCGAAACACATTTTTATAAATGGTCATTGCCCATATACATGTACTATATACATGTAGCTTTGAACTGACCCAGTTTCTTTTTTCACCCTATTGGAGATAATGCACTGAATTCTTTGTCAGTTAATGCTAAAGAATCATAAATTTGAAATTTTCTTTGCACCTTTTGGAATTGCACTGTCACCCTTGCAAAAGGGCAAAATTCTAGTAAAAAACAACAGACATGACGAATCAATCAGAGACAACCTATTTACATGAATAATTCTTTTTTGCCTCTTATGGAAATTGAAATAATGCATTACAATGTATTGTGTCATTTCCTGTATTTGGAGTGCATGATTGGAAATCCTCTCCACCAATTATGAAGAAAATCTCAGCGAAATTGAAGAAAAGTCGAGACAAAAAATTAAGATGGAAGGTACAAGATATATTTTGAATAAATAAGTAACTTATTTGACCTGATATGGGTACATTGTAGCCATATGATGACTAGAGTTTGACTTATTCATTAAGAGGATGACAATTTCTCACCACCTACCGGTCTGATGGCATTTTAAAGTATATATATAAAATAATGTGATGTATACATCCTATCATAATAACTAACACCTGTGAATATATTACTATATATAGATTGAATCCAGCATAGCTGACACATGAAGTGACCATGCAAAACAACTTCTACACTTGCACTTCCTGGAGCAGTTACTGGATGGGTGTGGTCCAGACCCTGATGGAGGGATAACTCTGTCATGGTGAGGATACAAAATAAACCCAACACTTTTTTCATCCAGAGTTCTTCATCATCTTAAACTATAAATCTTCATTGTATTTTTATGTGTGTGTTTATTGGATAAGTTTCGTAAAACAAAGATCCTACATGTATTTGAATAATCGTACATGGGATAAAAGAAAAGAAATAATTTAACAGTTTAAGGGTTTATATTAAAGGACTAATTTGCAAGTTACTACTTTTGTTTGTCCATTCCAGTCATTAAGGTTGTGTTAAGTTTGGCAAATCAATTTATATCACAAAAGATCCCAGAAATCTCAAGTATGTACTGTACTATAGGTACATGTAATACTAACAGAGTCTTCAATTCCCAACATACTTATCTGTAGATGCATTCAAGTGTACCACTGGTCCCTGTGGGCTAGATGGAAAGGGCAGTTAATGCTATAGTAAACAGGAGTGAACATCTCATACCCAGTAGTTATTCTGCTTGGATTAGTTTACTCTTGTACAAACTTTCAGTTTCACCCCCCCTCCCCCTCACACACTCTTTACATTCAATGATAAACCTTCACTTTGTGACAAAAATGTTATGAAAATACCCAAGTGTTAGACAATTACTGTACAGACCAAAATCTACAGTCTTACAGTTTCTTGTTCCTGCATATAAAATAAAGGAGGGACGATCTTCAACAGTTCTCAGTCACAGCACCCACAACAAAACACTGAAAAAATTATGCCATATATTACACAATTATTGACTTTTGATGAGGTCTACCCGTGACTATACATACCTGGTCAGGCATTAGTTGACGGAGGCCGAAGGCCAATGCCTGACCAGGTCTGTATAGTCACAAGTAGACCAAAATCAAAAGTCAATAACTGCTTTATTAAATTATCAGGATTTTATTAACATTTGCATTGTAATGATACGTGAAGTCAAAGATCTAACACTACAAAAATCAACGCACGCGTCTATTCCTGCGCTTTGGAGCGTTAGCGGTCAACTCACTCTGAGGTAGACTCTATCAAACAGCGTCTCCACCAATCAGAAATAAGCAGGATCGGCAATAATTCCTGATCATTTAATAATTTCAAATAAAGCTTTGTTTGATAGAAAATATGTGGAGTAGAAAGTTATTTCTCGCATATGGGATAGACTGATTCTCCTTTTCAGCAGGATTGCAAAATTGGATCCGGCACTTTTGGTTGCTTTATGATGTCAAAAGACAAATTGATGTATATTGTTACATTTAGCATGATGTTCAGTCATTCTAATGCGAAAACTAGAGGAACTTGAACTTTGAATGTGCAAGAAAAGTAATAAGGCACCACATTAAGTTCTGCATAGAAAAAAAGCAGTCAAGGGTGGGATTGATCAACGTCTCAACCTCGGCTAACGTCTCAGCTGATACTTAATGATAAATCCCACCCTCTACTGATATTTTTCTATCCGGAACTCTTAAGCGGTGCTAGATTCTATTAATCAATCATGTATGATAGATCATGTCCATGTTACATGGCTATGTACACATGCAGATTTCGTGAAAATCGTCAGTTTTATCATATTTGTCGATAAAAAAATTGTTTGGTCTCATCAAAATTCACTTTACATCTATTTCGTAAATTTACATCTATTTAAATCCCCAAATCTCCAACATTTCATGGAAGTATTCAAGAACTCTGAACATACAGTATTTATATGGTGATACATATTTGTCATTAACCTCCCTGGGCAAGAACCCTAGCTATGGCTATTATGGAGTTTATTTAATCAAGGAGGTGACATAAAATGTCCGTATACGTTAATCACAGTGCTTCATCCTATTGAAGATACTGCTTCAAATTACGGATACAAAAATTATATTGCTGTGCTATTGTAGAGTTGAATGTCGACTTAAGATTTCAATTATGATATATTTCTTTGTTTTATTTTCAGATTGACAGAACCAGAAATGCAAACCTCATAGAAGATTTCGGTAAGTACACATGCTTTTATTTATAGAAAAAATGTACATGTTATTAGATTCGGGTGAAATTATCTTCAAATTAATCGTTTGTAACATCTTAGAACTATTATTTTTCAGACAAGTCTTAAACGTACAAGAGAAAGAATGAGCCAACTATTCACATTTTTTTTGCCATAAACTAGTAGATTTATACTTTGAATATGACATGGTTTTAGCACATGTAAACGGTGTGCAAATCCAACTGATGTTACAACAGACCTGTAAATGATGAACATTTAACTGACACCTCTTATGGGAGTGTGATACACGATGAATAAAACGGACTTAAACTATCTCTGATACAGGTCTCCTTATTTACATGTTAGATAAAATTTTGTGAAGAATAGAATAGAGACTTGTCATCACTGTAAGAGAGAATCTCTCTTCTTTATATTCTTGTATAAAGCAGTCGACAGGAGATGAAAGCATACTACAGATATCAACTACGAGTTATTGAACCATAATGGGAACCTCATTGAAGAGTTTGGTAAGTACTCGTGCTTCATTTGTGGAGAAGGAAGAGGGAATGATGTCTTACTACTTGAAATATTTCTTAAAATTGATCATTTGTTGCATTCTTCTACATCTACTTACTGTGCTTAAAATTATTTGTAACAAACATTATCCTAGAACTAAATCTTGTGCTAGATTATGTTATTTGACTATAACAGTGTTTAGCATTTGTACTGTTGTAAACCTTGTACAAATTCATCTGATGGTACAACAGACCTGTAAATGATGAATATTTCACTGACACCTCTTATGGGAGTGTGATACACGATGAATAAAACAGACTTAAGCTATCTCTGATACCGGTCTTGTAATTTACATGTTTGATAAAATTTGTATATTTCATGAAGATTTTAATTTAGACATTTGACGTAACGAAAATTCAATTTCTACTTCAGGTTCATGGAAAAAGGTGACAAGGAAATAAAGGCATTCCACAGAGAAAGTAATTCTGAATAGGTTTTGGATATTGAAATCTGCGATTTACAGATAACAAGTGTTATCGGTATATCTTACATTATCACGATTACATTATCACGATTATAGATAACAAGTGATATCGGTATATCTTACATTATCATGATTATAGATAACAAGCGATATCGGTATATCTTACATTATTATGATTATAGATAACAAGCGATATCGGTATATCTTACATTATTATGATTATAGATAACAAGCGATATCGGTATATCTTACATTATCACGATTATAGATAACAAGCGATATCGGTATATCTTACATTATCATGATTGTAGATAACAAGCGATATCGGTTTATCTTACATTATCATGATTATTAATGATCCTATAGATTATGATATCAAGATACAATGTATCTTATATTTAAGGTAATCAAGGCTATATCATATCTTTGAAGTAAACCTACAAACTAAATAAAATAATCCTACAAAGTACAAGTTACATCTTGGGTATTAGCTGTTTTGTTAATCCTACACATGATGATATCAGGGTATCAGATATTCAAGTGCTGATTACTGCGGATAGCTGATGTAGGGTACTAAAACAAACAGTATATTAACATTCTTTCAAAATCAATCATTTGCACATGATTTACAACTCAAGTACCAAGTTGCTTTGAAAACTTCCTTATGATGTCCTTTACAGTACTGTTTCAGTACAAAGAATTTTTGCCTATTTATGTTCAACCAACAACAGAGCTTGGATGGTTTATAGGAATCACATTGTCTGCCTGATGCTCGGCTGATGAAGTTCTGAAAGTAGATTTTTCGTTTAGTATAAAGTAGAGGGGTCTTCATAAAGTTGAATTCATGTTTCTTTGTTACCGAGTCTTAGTTGTTTAACTTGTTAAGCAGAGTTTACATTCTTCAATGATGACAGTATTGAACTCTCTCACTGAGATTGTTGATGTCAATTTCTGGTCTGATGTGGGATGTAATAATAATAGAAATATAGGGAAAATGTATGATTGTTTGATCGAAATCTTAATTGTTCACACAATATTAGAAATATAAAAGTTTTAACTTCAATATATCTTGTAGAGTATTTATCAATTCATGTGCTCTTGTACCTTAACAATGACTCGTCTAGTCACTTGCAATGCATTTTTATGCTCCCGCTATGGAAGCATAATTTTGCACCTGCATGTCTTTCAGTCTGTCCCCAAAGTCTTGCTTCCTCAACTCCTCTTATTCTTGATGAATTTCAGGGAATTTTGTTACTACATGTACAATGTAGAATGATTTCAAAATATGGTTCAGAAATGAAGGAAGGAGAATATTGAAGAATTTTTGGGCCTTGGACTATTTGAACATCTAGGTTGTACACTAATGGAGCTTATGTACAACACATTGAACAGAAGTTACTAAATGATGACATTGTACAGATAGGGACATATGAATATCACATGATTCATATCTGTTTCTGATAGTGACTTCTGATTGTGTTAGAATTTATAATGAAAAGGAAGGGGGGGGGGCCTGATTGTGTTAGAATTTATCGAGAAAAGGAGGGGGGGGGGCTGATTGTGTTAGAATTTATTGAGAAAAGGAGGGGGGGGGGGGCTGGAACTTCAGATAGTGTCTTGAATGTTTTATGGGCTGGGAATTGAGCCACATTGTTCATAGAAAATGTTTAAATGTTGATATACCATAAATGGAGGAATTTACAAATGTCTGTGGAGCTGTTGTCATACCCATAGTGTGTGCTTCAGATTATTACTTTAACCTGGGCTATATCTCTTTCAACTTTACAAGAAAGTACTTTGACCTTGTGTCCTTGGACTTAAAAAACTTTTTATGTTATACAGACTTTAAAACTTTGTGTTATAAAGGACTTAAACTTAAGAAAACTTAAGCTCAAGAAAACTTTTGCTTTGGCTATACATCTCCAACTTTCAGAGATAGGACATTGATATTTCTCAAGTAGGTTCATCTTCGTAGAGCTTTCGTTTGTTACCAGAACTTTTGACCTTATGACCTTGACTTTGAACTTTTAAGTATTATGTTTATGATCCTATTTACTAGGAAATGCCCAAGTCTTGTTCTATTGAGGATTCCTCTATACAATGTAGTCAACAGATTTTCCCCATAATAGAAGATGGAAGAATTGGGTTCAATTCCCAATCTCCTTCCATACAAAGGAGAAATGGACAATCTTCCATCTCTATCATGTTATGCATCACTTTGAAGCCCAAATGACACCATAGCCAAAAATCTCGGTGTTGACGGTATATCATTAGGGAGATCAAAGTCTTTCAAATTGATCTTGTACATTTTCAAAGTTTTATTATGCCTCTGGTCATTTATGGCCAGGGGGGCATATAGCGATTGTTTTGTCTGTCCGTCATTCCGTCCCGCTTTCAATAAAAGGATAGACAAATTTAAGTAAGATGAGACGGCTTTCAAATTTTGCATGTGTATGTATCTTGAGAAGACGCATCTTTTGTCACTAAATTGTCTGACCTTTTGTCCTTGACCTTTGACCTACTTTTTTTCAATTTTTAAGGAAAATACCCCAAAAATTCATATAACATTTGTTTCTACCTGAAACGCCCTCAATTTTAAAGTGAAATATATTTTATATCCTATATGGTACAGGTTTTTAGAAATTTTATCACATTTTGGAGATATCTTAGCAAATGGAAGGGGGGGGGGGTTGCAAACTGATAAGTTTAAAACTTGGTTATATCTCTTGAACCATAAATGGTAGGGGCTTTAATATTTCACTAGTGGACTATTTATGACAAAAGTATCATGGTTAACTTTTGTTCATTGTATTGTTAAATGAGATCATAATGAAATAGACGTCAACTAGCTTGCAATGTAAATATTTATTGATTTGCTACAATTCTGGCTATTTCAATGCGTACAATCAAATATTACAATACAATCAAATATAACAACATTGATGATCAAAACAGTTCAGGGATAATTTTGGGCTGCGAAATTGTGAGAATCTCTCATAATTTTTACGATTCTCTCATAGAAATTCTTAATTTTGACAGATTCTCCCATTGAAAATGGCTAAATTTTTTAAATTCTCACATCAAATGAACAGCCAGAATTATCCCTGAACATTTACAGTGACACGAGATGTTACAGCAAATTGAGAGTGGAGTATCTTTCAGGCCCTTCAGCCCTTTGATTTCAAACTTCTCAAACTTCACTATATCAAAAAGCCAATATTGAGCAAAGTATAAGTGTTATATGTACCAAACTTGCATATTGGATGTATCTTTGATCAAACTTTCATAAAATGACCATGACACTTTTTCTGCTTGAGTGATTTTGCATTTAAAAGCCAATGCTTAGCAAAGTATAAGTGCTACATGGACCAAACTTGCATATGGGATGTATCTTAAATCAAACTTTCATAAAATGACCTTGACCTTCTTTTTCTGGTTGAGTGATTTTGCTTTAAAAAGCCAATAAGAAAAAAAAATGTGTTACTTGAACTTTACTGCCATGATAACATGCTGCCAGGAGGTGGGTGAGCTTTGTAATCTTTGACTACCTATGTTATTCTCAAAGCATCCACCTGGTGCATTTATGTTTCACAAACATAGAGCTTGTTAGCAATTGGAAGGGGTATGAAGCATCTGTAAGGGTTTTAAAAGTGAAATAATATACAATTTTGCCCAAAATCCAAGTTAAGGTAACTGGTTGATAGCAAACTGTCCAACATAGCATCTAGTGGCAGACTTTGATATTATTATAAAACCAAAAAAAAAAAAAATTATATGATATTATAATTCTTGATAATATTCGAAGTTCTCACATTAAAGTCATGAAAAATGATATTTATCTTCTAAATTATTTTGTCATTCTAGTCATATCTGCGATAGTAATACAAAGGTTGCTGTACACCCTCCCCTAGAGTGTAGTACCCCGATCCTTGTGCATCCCAACAAACGGCTTCTCCTTGCCTCTCATAGATGTATGGTAGTTTCCTTGGACGTCTAACAATGGATTGTAGATATTCTCCGTTCGTTGTGTTCCAGTAGTAGAGTTTAAGGTAATACTTGACTAAGACTTCTCCGTTCACTGAGATGTCCCCTGCCACTGGACCTCCATATGGTGAGTCGAATGGCAGGAATATCCCCTGAGTGACGTTCACCCTTTCACCGCTTCCCCATGTGGTGCTGGGTAATTTGACGAGTTTGCTCCTTCTACTTTGATCTTTTGAAATCAGGTACACATCTGCACCGGGGCTTACCATTATGGTCTCACAGTCGTTTTGGTCCCATCTATAAGGAGATACAATTAAATACCTTTACTTTCTTCAAACGGCACTGTTACTACCAGAGACATGTTTAACCAATGTTAGCATACCTGTTAACCTTGAAATCTTAAAAAGAGGGAGATCTCCCTCTTTGGCACTTGAAAAAGAGGGAGATTGTGCATGAACCCATTTTGCTAAATTTTTAATGAATCGCGACATTTTGTGCAAAACCAATTTTCAAATGATTTCATTGTGCTAACATTTCAATGCAAAAATATCTTTAAACTATGGAACATGTATGAATAATTTATTGCATACTATACTTCTTTTCTTGCATTTTGTCATGCAATTTTTCTTGAAATGCTCTGAATGTCGCTAGAGTTTTTCTTCTCTAGTAGATATGCCAAAAGAGAGAGAAAGAGGATGATTGGTCCAAAAGGAGGGAGATTTTGGTCTCCCTTTAGGGAGAAAGGCCAAGGAGGGAGATGAGGTCAAAAAGAGGGAGTCTCCCTCAAAAAGAGGGACGGTTGACATGTATGTGTTAGCAGGTTATCCCAGTGTAAGAGATTATTACTTTTATTCTAAGATTTGGAAGTTGTTGATCCTTCATCAATCTTTTGAATATTCTGAAAAAGTGTTGGTTAGAGTCTGAATTTTCATGTTATAGATCAGACCATATTCAGAATGATAACATTTCTTTTCAATACCTGAATTTGAGGGTAGAATCCAAGTCCACAGTGACATTAGCCAAGATGGAAGGTTCCCTTATTCGATATACTGTGTTAGATTTTCTATCGGTGTTTCCTCCAGTATCAGCTATGTAAATGCAACTTTGTCCTCCTGGTGTACAAGGTCCAACTGCAATATCCTCCCAGTCTACGTTCTCTGCACCTCGTACAGTTATAGTGGCCACATAACGCCCCGTAAATCTGCCTATTGCAAACACTCTACTCTCACCACCCGAGTCATTGTGAGTATAAAGGATGTGTTCGTGTCGTCTGCTAGCAGCGAGACCAGAAGCCTCCGTTATAAGCGGATTTTTTACATAACCAAGTGTTGTGCCACAACTGAAGTAGGTAGCTGTAATTACAAGACAGGCAAAGCAACAGTGTTGATGAAGTAATCATGGATGTACTGTTTATGCAATATAGTACCTCCAAACATTATATAAGCTTCAAAATACATAAATTTTTTTATGTAACACTATGTCCCAGCCGCAATGCTAGACTTTGAAGGAAACTTTATGTTTCCTGGCTATTCTAGCCTGTCTGTGCTTTAGCCTGTCTGACTGTCTGGGCCATAATATTTCACTCTCTGCATGGATCTGAATAGTATTTCACAGAATTGTTGCCCAGGACCCAAGAAAGTGTCTTGACCTTGATCCAAAATCAAAGGTCAAGGTCATAGTACATTTTGTTTGAAAAAAAAATCATTGCCACAATGCCACTGACACTAAAAGACAATGAGCCTCACTGCTAAGATACTCGAATAAACTATTCCTCAAAACACAACAACCAAAATGAATAACTAAATCTCAAACTAAAGTCAAGTAAATCAAACTCCGAAAATAAATTGTATCCAACGAAATAGATTTATAGCAAATCTATCAAACCGATCAAAACCTAAATTCAAAATATACAGTCCTGTAAATATCCTACCGATTCGTACAACTATCCTACCGGCGACGCCAATGTAGTAGTGGACGAGTGGTGGTGCGTGTAAATCAGACAAAACAATATGATTTCTCTATATTTATTATAAAGTATCTTCTTTATTAAACAAAACCAAAATATATCTCTCATATAACCGAAAACAAAGTCGTCGTAAAAGCCAAACCAAGTTCTTAATCATATCAAATACCAAAACTAACTAAAACAAATAAAATACAATCCAAATAAGTCGTAGCCAAAATATTCCTTAAAATAATGCCAAGATATCAAACTAAATTGCAACTAAATCAGATAGACAAAATGTTTCTATTCTTTACTTTGGAGTCGGAAGCAAACTAGAGAGGCTTTACAAGCCAGAAAGTCTGGCAGAACACTGCATTGAGCTCGCTGAACACTCGCTTTATATACTGCTTGATCACATGGCAGGTACCGAACTGTGAGATATAACAATCAATCTGATTGGCTAAAGATAACGGTTCTTATCTATGTATCTATAAATAGCGTAAAAGTAAAATGTAAGAATAGAAATAGATTAATATTGATGACATAGACACGTTCTGCTACACCATGATTACAAATAAATAGCCATTCTCTGTAAGCATTTGCACTTTTATGAAGGACGCATGGCACGGCATGTCTCAGATTTTGATGAAATGTATATATAAGGTTGGGTCTGACCCAAAAGTAAAAAAAATATGAAAATTTCCTAATGTCACATCCGGTTGCTATGGAAACGGACTTTGAATATTGAAAAAATGCATTTTTGGGCGTTTTTGAACTCGCATAAATCATTAATGCAGCATAATCTTAAACAAACACTAATGAATTATCAGTAACCTATCATTGCTTTTTCAAGTTAAGTAAAAGTAATGTTGGGTTTATGGCCTTATCTATACGTGTCCATGGCAACAACACAGGTACCCTATCAAAGTAGTGTTTTTGGCATTTTTTTCAAAATTCAATGACAAATTACTTACATGTTTCAGTTGTTAATGCAAATAATACATAAGAAATCATCATGGAACAAAGTTTGTGTACGTTGCTATGGCAACATGAACTCAAATCGCAAAAATGAAAGCAATTTTAGACAATATTTAGAGACCTTTTTTTCCTAGATCATTGAATTTTAATTCAAAGTAATGATAATTAATAAATGTATTCAAGTAGATCTTTCAAAACATGAAAGAATTTTTCTTTTAAGTATGCAGGAAATAGCCTGTTGCTATGGGAACGATTGTGTAAACTTGTACATAAGCCCAATTTGAGTTCTTGGATACGGGCATCCAAAGTTAAGTAATGGGAGAATTTTTAAATCTGAAATAAAGTTTCCACTTTCCTTTATAATATATGTAAAACAGTTGTGTAAGCCTGTTTTAGTTTTTGGGGAAAAGGCTTTGAAAAACAGCAAAAAAATGTATATATTTTTATTGTATGGCCGAATTACAATAGCAACCATTAATTATTTGAACGTTTTCTCTTGTATTTTGAAAGAGGCTTTCTCGATCTTTATTAACAATAAATCTTAACTTTCTGGGAATAATAGTTACTGTATAAAAATATGAAAAATATAGAAATAATAAAAAATAGTTGCCATGGTAACATATGTTCCCCATAGCTTTTCACAGTTTTTGAAATAGCTCTTTGTGTTGGATATATTCCAAGATGTTTCATCTATTCATCATGATGCAAAAATTTAAAATTTAACTCTGAAGTTGCAAAATAAGTAATATTATAGAACATAGTTACCGTTGCCAAGGTAACTTATACGCATAGCAACAAGTGGGTTTATCTTGAATTTACTCAATCTATAAAATAAATTCCATTTTCTTATCATATACCCATCAAGAGAGAAGGAAAATGGGAAAATACAAACAGCATTTTGATATTAATATATTAAAACTAGCTCATTATGTTGTCATGGTAACCAGCCTTTTTGACAAAATAAGACGCTACAATTGAGCTTATCTAAAATTTTAGGTCCTAATCCTGAGGTTGCTTAGAAATTCTTCCCAAAATGTCGTATATTAACCAAATTATAGAGCTTCAAAGTAGCTCAATTTTGCCAATTTCTCATCTTTAAAGGCAGTTGCCATGGTAACCAGTTGACCTGAAAGAAAATTTTGGTCTAATTTACCTTTTTTCATTGGTCCCTACTTATGTGTGAAATTTCATGAAAATCAGAGACCATGCGTGCCGAAAATGTTTTAATGGTTACAGAGAATTGCTATTTAAAAAATTATAACGACATATATTATTTAACTTGATTAAGGGTACGGATTATTTAGTCGGTAGTTAGCAAACTTTCAAACCTTTCCAGATTGATGACTAGAAAGCTTCGTGAGATAAAGCTCACCTTTTAGGACATGAGTTTATTTATAAATATTGGGATTGTAAACATTGTGAATTCGCTGGCAAAATACATGTTATGTTTATATATCCTGAACATGAGAACTTTTTGTAGGTTTCTTGACCCAATAAAACAAAAATAATGAAATCTAATAATATACTCTATTTTCTAGAAGATACAACAAATACATCTTTAAAACAAGTTATCAGAACACCATGCGACAAATGATATATCTCTTGACAAAGAAAAAGTGTACATTTCTGCTATGTGTGTGTCGCATTGTTTTTGTTTTGCCTTTCCATTTGTTACGAAGGAGATTGGATGTTTGGTATGACTTTTCAGAACATATCAAAATGATCGATAGAAGAGTTTACTCAAATATGGAGTGCACCCAACTAATAAAAGGTGCGATTTAGTCCAATGCAGTTTCATGGGGGATCTAAAATATCTTAACCAGGGGACCAAAGCCGGGGGGGGGGTCCAGCCTTTGGTTTGAAAAGAAAAATACACGGAAAAATCATCATCTTGGCAAATTCCAAGGGGAAGGAGTCCTGAACTCAAACTTTTAAACCCGAGCTCGATGCATTACAACGTGATTTCTTATTGAAACCTTGCAGTCATGCGTGTAAAAATGCAGGTTTGATGTTTGTGAAATTCAGTTATGATTTTTAAAACTTCTTTCTGGACAAAAAGTATGAGAAAAAGAAATTATTTATCCCTACATGACATTAGGTAAGGGTTAGGGCGCGATACACTGAACTTCATGCAATTATTGCATGACAACATAAAAGGGTTAAATCTAACCCATAGAACTATCATTTGATACAACAACAACAAAAAATAAAAAAAAACTCCAATCCTACAGAGATAGTAAGCTGTCTTGGGCTTCCATCGAATGCATTATCTTATCTTTTTGTCATGTCATTTTAAATTTTCTTTCATTCTTATCACCGAAGAACTTCCTCAATGATGATTTTAAATAGCTGTTGTGCAATATAACCCTGAACAAGTAACTTACTTGCAAGCTGTCTGGCTCTAACGATGAAATCTTCATATTTGGAACATATGCCCTGACGTACAGTATCAGCTGGGAAACAAAAACGCCATATTAGCAGGAAAAGACGGAATGTTGCTACATGTATTCGTGAAAGGGAAGTTAGCTATGTGGAAACTGATATCATCACGCTTGTCATACAGAGAGGTGTTCAAAGATAGAAGTACGAATGTTAAACGTCTTCAAATTCAATAGCATCATTTAAGAACAGATAATATGCAGCATGGACCAGACATGCACGATTCGGGTACTTAACCCTCGTCAGTGATCCTCAGAGTGTGAAAGTTATTATGTCCAAAATGTGCCGACAGACGTAGCAGGATGGGTGGGATGTGATATGCTACAGGACCCACATTTTAGAAATGTCAAGAAATTTTGACAACAGAATTTTTTTAATGCGTTGAAGAAACGATCAACCGAATTCGATCAAGAAGCGGATCTGTCGCTCTCGGTTGTTTCCTCTATCTCTAGTTCATGAGGATAGATTTCATGTAGATTATCCTCAAAGTTCGGGTTATTAATGGACAACAAGTCATCTATGTATCAAGGTCAAAACTTTCATTGGTATTAATTACTTATTAGAATTGTTCAAAAAGCAAGTTGAATCAGATCTATTTTCTAAACCGTGTTAAAACAAGTTATCAGATGGCAATAGGAGAAATGATATATAATGTACTGTATATCGGGTAATTTTCGCAATAAGTCAAAACGGCGAATCACATTCGTATTAGATTAACTTGTAAACGTGCATGTCTGGTCCATGCTGCAAATTTATCTGTTTTAAATGATGCTTTTAAATTTGAAGACGTTTAACATTTGTGCCACTTTGTGAGTGTCACTGCTGGTGGACCAGAAGTCCGCGAGAAATTTTTCAAGAAATTATGAAGTAACGATAAACCGAAGTTGATCGAACTTGGCTACATGTGCACTTGATGACTTCTGGTCCAACAGCAATGACACTCACCAAGTAGTACAAATGTTAAACGTCTTCAAATTCAATATTAACATCATTTAAGAACAGATAAATGTGCAGCATGAACCAGACATGCATGTTTTTCGGGTACCCTATCCCTCGTCAGGGATCCTCAGTCTAAATGATGTGATATGACCAAAGAGTGTGAAAGTTAATATACCGAAAGATGTAGAAGTGACGAATATGGATAATGACCATATCAAAATCGATAATTCAGAAAATCAGAAACCGAAACCGAAGAAAATAAGAAACCGAACCGAAGGATGGGTGGGATATGATGCTACAAGACCCACGTTTTAGAAATTTCAAGAAGTTTAGATAACAGACATTTTAGAATGCGTTGAAGAAACGATCAACCGATTGAACTTGGCTTTATGTGCCCTCGGGGACTCCTGGTCCACCAGCTAATTTACTTCCTATAGCTTTTTAAATAATGATATGGATCGCCTTGAACCCTTCGTGTGTTTCTGAAAACTTTTAGCAAAAGAACAATTCGTGATGTGTCTATGATTATATTTACCAAACTTTTCGTATCATTTCTTATTTTGTGTAATAAACATGAAAGAAGTACCTATCAGTTATTCAGTCTGAAAGTCGAGATGGCAAGGCAAAATCATTAGAATTTCCATAGAAACGGTTGCGAACCTCGGAATGAATAACATTCCGAAGCGAGACCAGGTGCCCGGGGAGAGTCAGTGTCTCCTGATTGCATGCAACACCCGTCGCAACAGCTCCATGGAAACTTGTCAAATTTGGTGGTTGTCTCGATGTAGATATTGATGTACACATTAGGTAAGTATTTCTTGTTTGGTGATAATGACAGCCATTTAATCACAATACAGATTGTCACTGATCATTCTGGAAAGTAGCCGTAGCGACCGAAGAGCTTCCTCAATGATGATTTTAAATAGCTGTTGTGCAATATAACCCTGAACAAGTAACTTACTTGCAAGCTGTCTTGCTTTAACGATGAGATCTTCATATTTGGAACATATGCCCTGGCGTACAGTATCAGCTGGGAAACAAAAACGCGATATTAGCAGGAAAAGACGGAATTTTGCTACATGTACTCGTGAAAGGGAAGTTAGCTATGTGGAAACTGATATCATCACGCTTGTCATACAGTGAGGTGTTCAAAGATAGAAGTACGAATGTTAAACGTCTTCAAATTCAATAGCATCATTTAAGAACAGATAATATGCAGCATGGACCAGACATGCACGATTCGGGTACTTAACCCTCGTCAGTGATCATCAGAGTGTGAAAGTTATTATGTCCAAAATGTGCCGACAGACGTAGCAGGTGGGTGGGATGTGATGCTACAGGACCCACATTTTAGAAATGTCAAGAAATTTTGACAACAGAATTTTTTTAATGCGTTGAAGAAACGATCAAGCGAATTCGACCACGAAGCGGATCTGTCGCTCTCAGTTGTTTCCTTTATCTCTAGTTCATGAGGATAGATTTCATGTAGATTATCCTCAAAGTTCGGGTTATTAATGGACAACAAGTCATCTATTTATCAAGGTCAAATCTTTCATTGGTATTAATAACTTATTAGAATTGTTCAAAAAGCAAGTTGAATCAGATCTATTTTCTAAACCGTGTTAAAACAAGAGTTATCAGATGGCAATGGGAGAAATGATATATAATGTACCGTATATCGGGTAATTTTCGCGTCGGGTAAATTTCGCGAAAATGACATCAAAAAGGTGTGTCTATTTTTCACTGAGTCTTATTTTCGCTTATATGTTAATAAGATCAACGGTTAATATCTGTGTCTTTTTTTCGCTATGTTCATTTTTCGCGATTTCGTGATGCTCGCGAACTTAGCAAAAATTAGACATACGCGAAAAACTCCCGATATACGGTTTTCAATCTGTTGACAAAAAAGTGCGCATGCTGTGGTTTTTTTTTTCGTCTTTTGTAACGAAGGAGAGGTGATGTTTGGTGTTACCTTTCAGAACATATCAAAATGATCGATAGAAGAGTTTCCTCAAAAATAAATATTATGAGATGTAAAGTTACGAGGAAGTGCGCCCAACACATAACAGGTGCGATTTAGTCCAATGCAATTAAATGGGGGATCTAGAATATTTTAACCAAGGGGACCCAATCTGTCGTGGGAAGGGGGGTCCAGCCTGTGGTTTGAAAAAAAAAACACAAAAAAAAATCATTATCTTGACAAATTCCAGGGGGAAGGAGTCCTGAGCCCAAACCCCTTCTAAACCCACTCTTGATGCATGTGAACATGGTAATTTCTTATTGAAACATTGCAGTCATGCGTGTAAAAATGCATGTTTGACGATTGTGAAATTCAGTTATGAATTTTTATAACTTCTAAATTCAGGACAAAAATTATGAGAAAAAGAAATAATTTGTCCCTACATGACATAGGGTTAGGGTTAAAACGGATATACATGTAACTTCATTCAATTATTGCATGACAAATAAATGCTTAAATCAAATCTAGCTTGGTATTTAATTAAAGCGAGTTTTATTTAATACAACATAAAAATACAAATCCACAGAGAGATTAAGTTATCTTGGGCTCCCATCGAATGCATTAGGATGTCTTTTTCATTCCATATTAAAATTTTCTTACATTCTTTATGAATTTATGGAAGTGACGTTGGAACACCTTCTCTTCTAACTAAAAAACATTCGCCAACGATTTTATACCCCCCCCCCCAAAAAAAATGGAACAAAAACTATGTTATTAGCACACATACAACAAAGCAATGATAACCTTCTTACCTTTGGCTACAGCAATAAAGCTCAAGATTATTATTCCCCGTGCATTCATCTCGGATATCAGACGGTGATATGTATTATTGTTGACGTGTTGTTCTTATATCCGGCTTCGTTTAATAGGGAAACATATCTCCGACATGCAGTGAAAACGGCGAATCACAGTCGCATAAGATTAAGTGCCGAAAACGTGCATGTCTTGGTGTTTTGATGTATTTATGACACTCTTTGGTCATATTACATTGTTTAGATTGAGGCCGGATCACTGACGATGGTTAAATAACCGAAACGTGCATGTCTGGTCCACACTGCAAATTTATCCGTTTTTAAATGATGTTATTGAATTTGAAGTCGTTTGACATTTGTACCACTTGGTGAGTGTCACTGCTAGTGGACCAGGAATTCCCGAGGGCACATGTAGACAAGTTCGATCAGCTTTGGTTGATCGTTTCTTCAACGCATTCTAAAATTTCTGTTATCAAAAGTTCTTGAAATTCCTAAAACACGAATCCTGTAGCATTATATACCAACTATCCTGCTACGTCTTTCGGTACATTTTTCAAACTCTTCGGCCATGTTACATTGTATAGATTGAGAATCACTGGCGAGGGCTAAGTATTCGAAACGTGCATGTCTGGTCCAAGCTGCAAATTTATCTGTTCTTAAATGATGTTTTTTAGTTTGAAGACTTTTAACATTGCAGCGATAAAGGACACATCACAAAACAATAATTCAGGATCTTCTTTAACTCATTTGTGTCACACTTATGCCCTTTGCCGTGTGGAGCTCGTAAAAAAGTTCCCCGCGAGGGATTTGACAGTAAGCGTTTTGAATATTTTCCCTGACATGGTCGCCATAGCACTTTCTATATAGATACAATGTATAACATCAGACAGTGCAATGCATGTATTTTAAATATTTTTTTTTTATTTTCGTGCATGGACATCGACGGCGGGTGCGGCTAGCCAACAGGGAATGCTTACTCCTCCCGGGCACCTGGTCCCACCTCTAGCTTCCTAGGGGTCCGTAGATGCTCAATTTGGTGCTCTATTGTGAGTGCTGTTGAGATTATCGTCGGGATCTTCTTTAACTCATTCAGACAAACAACAAAAAGAACGACTAATGCATAAACCTATCGACGACACCAAGAAAAAAGAGAAAGACCGCTGTGAATGTAGATCCGATTTCGGACGTACTTCTGCTGTGTAGATAACAAATCGTGGTTATCCGGATTACTTGTTTATAGCACTTCATAGTTTATTTGCAAAAAAACCCCACATAGTTTATATGCGTTACAAAAAGACAACAATGCAATACACATTCATATGGCATAGTGAAAATTTACAGACAGTTAATAATATTGATAATGATAATATGTATAAGAAAAGTATGATAATGAGAAAAAGTGTATCGTTTATCGTGTAAATATACTTAAGATGATGAAAAATCTTTTTAGGGTACGGTACTTGTTTATAATCCTCCAACTTACACTTGGAATAAAATAGATTTGAATGCTCTTCGAAAAATAATTGGTAGATGTTTATTGATTATATACGTTGAAACATATGCTCTGTGATAACAGTTCCAGTGGACCATGTGTACATTCGAATAGATCAGCGATACTCTATGCTGTCCAAAAGGTGAATATAAACGTGCGTAATACTAAGGATTACCCAAAGTTAATGACAAATTAAGGAAGAACGAGTGTCTGCTCGTATAAATGACAGAAGAAATTAAAAATCTGAATACTTTTTTTTTTCAGTAATTTGTTATTATCAACTGAACATATAAGGTAACACTAAGGTATCCATCAATACTGTTTTGCTATAGCTCGGCAAAACTGATCAGCTTCAAAGATTAATGTACAAAAAATGCTAGAGTTATCTCTCCTGTATAATGTATTACAATAAAATGAAGACATCAATATCAAAACACGTGACACCTCGATCCATATGTATGGACGTTGTTATGGAAACAACCTCGCGGTGTCACATGCTTGACCTAACGCATGAGTGTAAACTTACAACATGGCGCTTGAATTCGAAGAGACGAGGCGGAGGCAAGTAGAATCCCGGCCGTATTATTGATATTTAAGCTTAACAAGGTAAAATATGATTGCCGATCGTTTAGTTTGATTTCATTCGAGTGAGTCACAATTACTAATCCCCTCGAAAATTTGCCGATTCGTGCCGGCCGTATCCTGAATTTGGGTCCCGATTTTGTTCAATGTAGATTCCTGCGGCCAACACACCCCTATCAACCAAATATCCAAGTGTCGTTGGCCGTTTCCGCGACTAAGCTTGGTCCTACTCGCTAGATACAATTATTTCAATCATCTATTTAAAGTGATCCATGAAGTATCTGCACGGTGCGCTTTCAACAGCGCCACCTGATTGATAAAGTTATCCTTCGTGTGTCTATGCAGCTGTGTTATTTGTCCAATTTTAATTCTCGTAAGAAATTTCTTTTCTTTAATTTTTCAAGAATTTGTTCGCCTTCAGATTGTGAATTTTGGAATCTGATTTCGGATTTTGTGTTTCAGTTTGATCGATTCTCAAAATCAGAACTCAGCCACCAAAAGAAGAAACCAGCAGCTTGATAACAAGACAAAAGAGAAAACTCACAAAATAAGAATGACAAATATGGATAATGACCATATCCCTGTATACAGCACAAAATCGATAATTCAGAAAATCAGAAACCGAAGGCATACAAAATCAGGATAAAACAGGAACCAAAGCAAACAAACAAAAACCTCCACCATATGAAAAGAAGCGAACTCCCGATATGGGAGTGAGACCAGGTGCCCAGGAAGAGTAAGCATCGCCTGCTTTCATGCAACACCCGCCGCTTCAATTCGGTAGAACTGTCACATCCAGTAACTTCCATTTCGGAAGACATAGAGTACAATTTTTGGTTGGATCAAATGGTCTATGACAGAATATCATCCACCATTCTGGAGAGTAGGACATCATAGTGTATGACGAGTTCCCCATATCGACAGCATTAAAATATGCAATTATGAGAGACAGCACATCAAAACGAAGAGTAAGTAGCAATAAATTGACACCCGCTACCTATGAAGTACGGCAATTCGCTACACAGAAGTATAAAGACAATTCCAAGCGTAAGGTGGAGTAGGTACTAAGACGATTTAACTGCTCTGTAAATCATTTCAAAAGTATTGAGCATGTAGAAAATGACTCCGTACCCTACTGATTGAATCGATGTAAGAAGCTGTTAAGATAAGGGCCGTATTAAGCCCCAAATCTCGTGACATGGCAAATCGTATACAGAAAAAAATAATAATCATTATTGAAATATAATGTATTTGAAGAGCTTTCACATGTTTTACATTTCGTTCGCTTAAGATTCTGAAATTAAGGTCGACAAAATTGGGGGTGCATGGATAGAACAACCGATGATATCGACAAAATGAGTAGAAATGTTAGAACATTTTTTCCTAAAATGGACAAATATAAACTTAACTAAAAGACATAAAGTATATCAGAAACAAATTTCTAATGTTTTATATCCTTTAATCGGTAAATAATGAAATCTGGAACTTTAATACGGTCTCACTGGCCTTTTAGCGCGAAATCCATATTGGCGGAGAAATAAACATCACTCTTGCTTATTTCATCCCTTAATTATTCTTGTATAGTTCATTTTAGTTCATATTTACTATACATTTTTTGATGGATTAAAGAGGAAAAATAGTCAATTGTGCTATATGTTATGGTCTAAAAGGTCGATTTTTAAAATATGCACCCCTTCCCTTTTTTGGTTTTTCGTCCCTGGGTAGTCCCCTAGGAATTAGAGACCATCAATTTGCCCCAAAATTTGTATAATAGATATACACCTATTCTGTATATCCGGGGGAACAATGCTCAATAAAACTTTTCCGTTTTCTATTGATTTCTATGAGAAAAAGACAACTTTTGACCCCCCAAACTAGCAATATTATGCAAACAGATGAAGAATAATATCATATTCTGATGGGATGACGTATAGGTAAACATTTAACAAAAATAATTTCTTGAAATTTCCATTTTCAAAATTCCACTTTTCGGGCAGATTTTCAGCTCCCTTTCAGTCTCTTCCCTGTTAAGGTAGAGCATCCCTCAGGTCTCAGATGCTAATATTTCCAAACTTTCAACTTATACAATATTTTCTTTTTCATATATTTGAAATTTGTGCTAGACCTGATATACAAACCAAATAAAATTTGTGGTTTCACATGCGCGGATCCAGCATTTTTGGTCAGAGGGGGTCCAAAAATTTTAGGAAGTCTACCTATCATGTAGGTACACATATATTGGAGCACATGATGGGGAGGGGGCGATTCTGAGTGGGGTATTGTAAGCTTTCCTTACACGTTTATGTTTATGAAGAATTGACGAGCGTAGCGAAATATTAATTTTTATTCATTCGATCGAGATGATTCATTGAATATTTTACTCCTTATATCGGCGAGCGGAGCGAGCCGCAATTTTTTTGTCACATTTTGTCTATAATTCATGAGAATGAAACAGATAAGAGATGTGTCATTTTCCCAAATAATCAGACATCTTAAAATGACACATCCTTGAAAAAGATGAAGGATTTTACATCCTGTATAGTAAGTGACTGTTAAAAATATATGTTCTTGAGACCCAAGACAATTATATAAAATTCTTTAGCATGAACAATTGAAATAATTAATGACTTTGCTGAAAAATAGCTTTGTATTTGTAAATGGCGAGCGAATCGAGCCGAAATTTTAGGTTTCAAAGTCCTTTCATGCATTTTTAGACCCATTTCAATTAGAAATGGGCCAAAGTTGGACCTCACCTCCGAAAATCTCAGGGGGGGGGGGGGGGGTCCAGACCCCCGGCCCCCCTCTGGATCCGCGCATGGTTTCATGATTATCATGAGATATAAGGAGTCTGAACATTAACATTGGACCCTACGGGAACAGTAAGAAAATACCAATTTTAGAGGTGATAAAAGGTAACTGCAAAATTTTCTTTTACCAAAACTATGTTAGTTTGATACTCTGAACAATATTCTGAAGAGAAAAAATAGGGTATCCAGGCATAACATTTTCAAAATTCTGACCTGAGGGATACTCTACCTTAACACAAGCACGTTTTAAAAACATGTAAATTTTTTTAGTAAATGTTACAGAAACGTGATTTTGTATGGTTCCAGAAATATCAATAAAACATTTCATTTTGTTCAGCGCTCTTAATTGTTGTTAAAACGTTTTAGAAATATTCAGCACAGTGTTTTAAAAATGTTCTTGGAACGTCTTGCCAGAAATGTTTTTTTAAAAGGAACCTGTTTGAAACCATTCAAAAATATTTCGAAAATGTTTTGTGTTTTCTGGGGTATAGGATGTCCGAGAAACTTTTCTGGTCAATGCTGTTAATTAATCTGCTCTAAGATGATGCTAGTGAATTTGATCAGATAGCTAGAGAGTCCAGGGCTCAGTTTTGGACGCTGCAATCCTTGGAAAGATGAAGGTTTAAATCTGTGTACAGTTTCTATATACCATGCTGTTTTGACTTCAGGGCCACATCCCCAGTATAATGGGTGTTAGATGGTCGCTTATTTGTGTTCAAAAAGCTCAATCTACCTTTGATCCTCCTTATTTAGTTATGTCCTAAACATGAGAGTAAGTCCATGCGTTTCTCGCTTATGGAGATTTGCGTTTATCTTTTTTATACATTTTGTAGGATGGTAAATGTGCATATTAGCAAAGAAAAGGGAATGGTCTCCAGCATGACCACCTTGCACCCACCCAGCGAAACAAACCCACAAGAAAGTGATACGTAAATGATATCAGACAAAAGCTACAGACCACAAAAAATACAAAACACAAAAATCACTAGAACACCATACATACAGTTGCTTTTGAAAGGAATTAACAGATTTAAATAAAAACCGATGTTAAATAGGGGAAATCATACTTCTTTTGTAAAAATGTCTCGCCTCAGTAGAAAAGGGAATGATCTCCAGCATGAACACCCTGCAATCACCCAGCGAAACAAACCCACAAGAGAGTGACACGTAAATGACATCAGACAAAACTACAAACCACAAATAAGGCACGACAGTATTCACTAGAACATCATACAAGACAATCGGAACAGACGTACAAAAATATCAAACATTAATGACAACACGTAAAAGTAAGGAGACAAATGTGCATCTGGCGCCGACTTTGGACTGCCATCTGCCATAAGCAAATGATGTGGTTATCCGGAAAACGTGCGCACAACCCTTCCACCTATCCGGATACACAGAGGTTTCCATAGACGCACTATAGTTGTATAAACATAAAACTTCTCACTGTAATGTGATGTCACAAACAAGACAGTAAAACGCAGCGGCCCTCTGTAACACGAATTCTATGTAAAAGGATCTAAACAAAAATTAATGGCAAACGTATAGCAGCCTGTGCTCTGCTGGCTGGAGCGAGCTCAAGATCAATCACCCGAGAAGTCTGAGCAACTGTCAGACAGGAAAGAGAATCAGGACCCAGTCTTCTCTGGCGAGATTTAAACAAGGCCCGTAATGGAGTCCTGTCGTCACGGTTGGCCAGTGTGCAACGTTGGGAAAGACACTGGTACAAAACTGTAGATTGGTCCAGTACCATGCCCAGTGTTCTTTTGATGACGTTGGGATCACATCCTCGGTAAAGCAGACGACCGACGGTTTTCTTACATTTGTGGTTGAAGTTCGATCTGCCTTTGATCCTTCTGATTTTGTTTACTAAGTCACTGTAAAATGAAGGTAATTAAATTCTCAATTATACATACTCCGGTGCTGGAGTTGTCCCAAATTTTGAAAGAAGCTCCGAATAGCTATTGTAAAATTTCCAAAAAGATTTTACAAGTTTATGGTATCTAAATCTTTGATTAATAAGTTTCTTTGTAATTTGCCTTTTTTGTCATGGAAGTCCGAAACATTGGAGCAAGCTCTAGCGTATCTGATGAGCTGAGAGATGTAAATGCCGTAGGATGGCAACCTTGGAACATCGCCATCAAGCCAAGGAAAATTAACTATGTTGAAGCCAAAATCTTCTCTTTTGTCGTATATTTTTGTCTGAATTTCTCCGATGTTGATTTTGATATCAAGATAAAAAAATGGTGTAGGTTTATCATCTGTGTTTGCTTTATTCAATGTTAACTCTGGTGGACTTTTGTAATGGTCAAAATGTGGGTTATCAATATTCAAAATATCATCGAGACACCTAGAGGTGCCGTTGAAACATTTCAAGTGGTTAAATTTCTTGAGTATGTGTATAAAAACAAAACTGCAACAAGAGGCGCACAATTAGTACCCATAGGAATTCCAATAACTTGCCTGTATAGAGTGTCACCAAATCTTACAAAAATATTGTCTAAAATAAAGGACAAGGCTTTGCACAACTCGAGTCAAAGATTTGTATGATTTGTGTTCTACTGAGGAAAAGAATCCTTTAGTGTCAGAAGTACATATAAATGTTTTACCCTCTCGATCATAACACCATTTAATAAGTTTTAATAAGCGATCTTTTATCTTCTTATGAGAGAAGTCGTAGGATGAGATAGATTCGGCTTTAAAATTAAATGATTTGAATTTGTTGTTGATCACATCACCCGAATTCTTTATTGACCAAAAAAAATTGATGCCGGTATAATTGAATGCAGTTTCACAATATTTTGATACATGATCTTTAATTGCTGTTAACGCTAATGTCAAATTCCTAGATAAAGCTGTAGTAGAACAATTGCTCGAGTTAGCAATAAATCGAAATTTGTAAGGAGGTTTAGGAGAGCAGTAAAAGTTGGTACGTCTGATTTCGAAATAGAGAATTGAAATGAAGTAATTTCATCTTGGTACTTTCGTAAAATGTAAGGGATTGTTTCATTGCTTTTTATATTAGCAATACTGAAATGTAATAGCGCTTTCAAATGATTATGGTGTTGTTAGCCGCCTTATCTGCAGAAGCAAATATTAAACGTCTTCAAGTTCAATAACATCATTCAAGAGCGGATAAATTTGCAGAATGGACCAGACATGCACGTTTCGGGTACAGGTCCAAAACTGTATCGAAAGACGTAGCAGGATGGGTGGGATAAGATGCTACAGGATCCATGTTTTAGAAATTTCAAGAAATTTTGATAACAGAAATTATCGAATGCGTTGAAGAAACGATCAACCGAAGCTGATCGAACTTGGCTACATGTGCCCTCGGGGACTCCAGGTTCACCAGCAGTGACGCTCACCAAATGGTCTAAATGTTAAACGTCTTCAAGTTCAATAACAGAAATTTTTGAATGCTTACTTACTGTGCAAATTCTGAAGTTTAGATTTATAAAATTTAGCCGATCTTGACGGTGCCTCCGAATAAAGATCAGGATTTTTTTGAAAATGGTTAATTCGGATATCTATTTCCAGTCATTAAGAGAGTGTGGTTCGACTCCTTCCAACTTTCACCATTTTCGTATATAAACTTCCAACGCCTCATTTAGCACTTCCCGGCATTTAATGAAATCTATCTTGGATGGGATTCTATATATTGGCCCTTTCTCAAAGAAACGCAACCAACCATAACCAGGCCCGTCTGTATGATATCCAGCATTTTGGTGGAATCGATATTATCTGAAAGTGTTATATCACATGTTTTTCAATGGTGTCCTCCAACGCTTTTATATATATATGTATTTTTGCTAGGTTATTTTTTTAATGTATTTGTTTTCATTTATCTCTCGTTTCATTTGGAGTTTAATGTCATTGTTTCCGTGCTGAAGTCTGTTATAAACTTGTGCATGTATTCCGCTATACTCACAACATTGCTGGATTGTTTAAGTGCAGGTACTTTATCTATTTTCAGGAGTATCCCTGCTTATTTATCAATAAAGCTCACTCACAGATCAGGTCTGCCAAAGATTTTACAAGCTCCGAACAAACAGGTATGATTTTGAGTTTTTGACAGTTCAACTTCGAAATGAACATTTTCAAGCATTCATTGTTCAACTGAAAAGGGAAGAAAACAAGACCACGCTATACTAACAACAGCGGACTACACACAAACAATGTTAAACGTCTTCAAAATCAACAGCATCATCTAATAACAGATACATTTGCAGCATAGACCAGACATTCACGTTTCTGGTACTTAACCCTTGTCATTGATACGCCATCTAAACAATATAATATGGCCAAAGAGTGTGACAGTTATTATGCCAAAAATATACCGAAATACGTAGCAGGATGGGTGAGATATGATGCTACAGGACCTACGTTTTAGAAATAACAAGAAATTTTGATAACAGACATTTTCGAATGCGTTGAAGAAACGATCAACCGAAGTTGGTCGAACTTGGCTACATGTACCCTCGGGGACTCCTGGTCCACCAGTAGTGACACTCACCATGTGGTACAAATGTTATATCATTTCCTTCTGTGTGTAACATCTCAAGCAACTGACACTGAACTAGTTAAAGTTCTATTCACTGTGCAACTGAATCTTAGATCTAAGGTTATCATTGTAATGTATGGGAGCGAGAGAATTATTTGAAAAATTCTTATATCTCTTCGGAATATTCATTCCGATGTTCGCAGCCGTTCCCATGGAAATTCTGTTGATTTTGATCTGCCTTCTCGACTTTGAGACTAAATAACTGATAGGTACTTCTTTAATGTTTATTATATCAGAATCCTGAATATATATTGTATTAAACGAAGCAATTGATATATTGTTTTCCAAAATATTTTTTATGATAATACCTTGACAAACAAACATTACGCTGCCCATAGGTCAATGGTTTGTCAAATACAAGCAATGATCTAGAGGAATTAAGGGGGGTCAGGCCCCTCGGGAATTGTCCCAAAAATGCTGACTTTTCCCGCTTATACGTATATGTTTTTGACAATAATTATTTTGATATCGACGGCGCGTGCTGCTAGCCAACAGGGGATGCTTACTCCTCCCGGGCACCTGGTCCCACCTCTAGCTTGCTGGGGGTCCGTCGATGCTTAATTATGTGCTCCATTGTGAGTGCTGTTGAGATTGTCGCCAGGATCTTCTTTAACTTATTTGGACCTCCCACATGAAAAAGTCATTAATTGAATATGCTTGTACTTGTGACACACTTTGACTCTATATCTATATGAAGTCGGAAATTCATTCCAAAGTATGTTTTATTCTATTCCAGGATTCCGTTCCATTCCATAATTCCTTCCACTATTCCATTCACCCCCATTTCACGTTTTACACGGTGCCGTATTAGACACGTTCCTTGAATGACCATAAGGAGGGAATATTTTGTGAAAAATCGATCAGTTAATAAAAAAGTTATATTGTTGTAATGAGTTATGATGACCAGAGCAACTCTTTGACTCGCTAGTGTGAGTAATAGTATAATATTAGAATTACTATTTTTACAGACACGTAATATTAACAACAGTAGACAAATATAGCTATGGGAATTTCCAGAATACAATTCATTGAATAGATCGTGTAGGGGAAAAGGTAAGAAGTCGATCAATTTGTGTTTATTATTATGATATTGTTGGAATGCTTAAAAGTCATGTAATGAGTTATGATGACCAGAGCAACTCTTTGACTCGCTTGTGTGAGTAATAGTATAAAATTAGAATTACTATTTTAGACTGACATTGCGTGTCTAGAGATAATTATCTTCGCGACGCGTTAGCAAAGTAAGAGCAGGCAACTCCAGTCTATTACTATTTTTACAGACACGAAACATTAACAACTGTAGACAAATATAGCTATGGGGATTTCCAGAATTTCTCAAAAGTCGCACAATTCATTGAATAGATCGTGTAGCGGAAAATCGAAGAAGTCGATCAATTTATGTTTAATATTATGATATTGTTGGAATGCTTAAAAGTCAATAAGTCGTGCAAATTATCGAAGGGGAAAAGAACGGTAAGATGTCGATCTATTTGTGAATTTTCTATTCGTTATTATAAGATTGTTGTAATGCTTAGCTTTACATTGCTAATAAAGCGGTTCATAAAGATTGATAGGTTTCCAACATGAAGATATGAACTGGTAATTCTAGTAACCCAGATCGACCAGCAAGATGGATCTAAAATATGTTAGGCACGGTCCATTTGATATTCTGGGGAGGGCTTGGTTTTTTTTAAGATAATTTTGTTCTGCATTTTGATGAAAAATATTGCTTATGGTGTGTCAGAAAAATATAATCTTGCTCTTACAAGTAATCTGAATTTGAAGAATTACCATAAAATTTCGATTAAACTCCTGAAAGTTTTCCACCTCGCTTCGCTCGCCGCAGATTCCAATTTATATAAAAAATTAGATTAGCTTCGCTCGCCATAGTTTTATATCAAAACATATTTCTTTAATTGCAAAGTTCGTATTTGAAAATATCAGAAGAATGTTAATGGAAAAATTCCTTGACGGCTTAGATATATTATCAATATAATGTATTACATTGTACTATTAATAGATGCAGTCTAATATTTTCTAATACAAGCTTTGAAGGAGAACTCAGTTTTTCACTAATTTACAATTCTCAATTTAAAAAAAATATCTGGAAGACATCCCCTCAGACACTCTTATTAAAAAATTTATATTGATAAAACACAAACATTCTTAATATATTGCACATATTTCTAGATATATTGCACATATTTCTAAATATATTGCACATATTTCTAAAACACAAACATTCTTAATATAAAGAGAAGGGAGGAGATCTCCAACAAGACCCCGTTGCACATCACTTTGCAAGAAAAAATATTTTTGCTCCGGTCCGGGTTTAAAAAAATCTTGCTCCGACAAAAATCCAAGCCCCCCCCCTGCGAATATCAAATGGACCGTTCCTTATTATTTTTATGAATCTTGCATTTCGGTCAGATTAAAACTGCAACTATAGTCCCCCTTCTATGTCGTCAGGTAATGTCGGGTAAGCTTTAAATCAGACTATTTTTTGTTGTTAGTTTAATCCTATGATTTATCGCAATAAATAAAATATATTTGTGGGGAGTCCCAGATTGACACGCAAAAGCCACATTCAATATAAATGTCCTATGTTGCTTTCGAAGCGATCTTGAGGGGGAATAATTTTTGAAAAATCGACCAATATTTGCAATTGTGGCAGTCTTGATGAAAATGAAGGAAGTTTATTACATTAGTTAATGTGAGTCAGAAATTATTTTAGAATTCTTCTTAATATCTTCAAGACGCAATCTCAGTAGAAATTGAAAGTTACATTTTACTTCTAAGTGGTCGTGATGGGTAGGACTTTATAGTCCGAGATATGACAATGGGACATTCAGATAGACTCGATACTTCGAGTAGATCGTTATGGGGATAGGAAGTTTAAAATAAAATGTAGATAATAGGTTGATCAATTTCTGAATTTGTATTCGCTATTATCAGAATATTGAAATGACTAGATGACTAATTTCCCCTTGGGCGTAAAGCGAATCTTCGGTTGAGAAAAAAGATGGAAAAGGTTATGAACGGCTTAAACCGTTTTTATTTATATTTCATAACGATATTTTCCTTTTGTCGGAGATTGCAGAGGAAATGGTAAGACAATTTTGAAGTGCATGTCTTCTGATTATGTATGAAGACGAAAGCTTATTTCGAGGCGCAAAGCGCTGAGATTTGGTGAAGATTATATATTAATTCTTTCTTTCTAGGTTAATTTGCAAAATATGATTATTTCTTCTTTAACTCATTCGCACGAAATAAATAAATCTACATTGCAACACAAGTGGTGTAAACGAATCTGGCTAAAACCTTCGTACACAAGTTAATTGAAAATGATAAGACCAGAAAAATGAGATTAAGAAATATCCTCTTGTGATTGCTATTGTTCAAATAGTGTAATGCAAAGATTCCTGTTCCTTTGAATATTCAATCACGATCTTGTATTTCGGCCCTATTTTTCGTCCAAAGAGGGATTTCATCAGTGTGGATGTCGTTGTCAGTATGATTCTGCACCATGTTAAGCGCGAAATGGAATCGCGGAATAGAATGGAATCGATTGATGGAATGGAACAGGAAAAACTTATGTTATTAAGGTTCCCAGTATACTTTAATATAAAAGACAATGAAGTTGTTCCTCTAATTAAGGGCCACTGAAACTCAAATGTTTACCCTGTCCCATTACCAAACCACTTATTTCATTTTTCATATTAGGCCAAGAAAAAAATATGTGTGTTTCCCATAACATGCTGAAAAAAAAATAGGGTAGGTCGGTCGGATTTTTTTTTTTTTTTTTTTTTGGAATTTTTTTTTTAATTATTTATTCCTCTAGCCATGTTTATAGCTATATTTCAAAAGGGATCTTAAGGGATTAAAAGTGGAATAATGACCTTCAAACATGTGTAGACTGTTTAATTCAACATACTACTACTAGTACTCAGCGGTATGAGCGGCCTGCTTTGTATGCTAGGCGAAGCCGCCGTACGGAGTTTACCAACTTTACATTTAACAGTTTAGAAAAGGGGGAAAGGAGGCAATTTTGTGCCTGCAACCTTTGGGAAAAAGTACATGTTTTTAAATGACATTACTCTTCTTAAAACTGGCCTCCCAAGCATGGTGACCTTGAATCTGGATTTTTATGATCTATCTAGAGCTCATTGGTTTTTTTTTCCTAACAATGACCATGACCTTTGACCTAATTACACCAAATCAGAAGGCTTCTCCTCCTGATAAAAAACGTATTTCTAGTCCGAGATACCTTAATACCGAATCCAGCCTTTGACGATTATTTTGAAGAATGGAAGCTGGCCTGCCAACCTAACCCAGCCTCATACCACCCAAAAAGTCTTCAAAGGCTTGCTTTGGCCGGGTATTTCTGACTAGCAGATCCCCACAAATTTGGTTTGGCTAGATGGAAAGGGTCTTGAGTTATCACTTGGATACCAATAATTTAAATGAATATTTCCTACACCAAGGACGTAGACCTTTGACCTTACCCAAAAATCAATAGCCCTATACTTCCATATTGATCCCTATATTGAAATGCAACGTCACAATAACGCCAAATTTCATTGTGTACGGCCATAAAACGAGAACATACTCGCTGTTAAAAGTAAACGTCACCATTTTGTCCTAAATTTTGGAAAATAGAGATAGCATCAGAATGGGAGTAACTTGCTTCTGACGTTATGTTTGCAACCGATAAGTGCTGATTTTACGGTGCAAACATCCGTTTTACGTGTTGCCAGAAAAAAAAAACAGCATTTACTGGTCGCAAACATAACGTCATGCAGAAGCAAGTAATCAGTTTGGATCTCGAGTTTAAGACGAGTTATCATGTGGAAAAGTGTGACGGAAGGACGGGAATGACGCTCACTAATACGTTGCAAGGGGAGGGGGGATTAAAATTATTGAAGAAGTCGGTTTGAAATACATGTACTTAATTATCAGGGCTTTGGTTTGTCAGAGTGAGACGTTTGATCCGTTGTCAAGGCATAGAAACATAATACGGTTAGATCTGCTCGAACAAAGACATTGTAGGTTTATCTGGTTGACGCCGTACAAAAAATAATCTATGAATAAAATATCAAACCATCCGCTGTCTAAGGAGTAATTTGCTAAAACTTATCCTGTATGCCTTTTTTTTCGTCTTAGCGTTATTCGAACACAAAAACGTTGTTTTACAATATAAATGTGAACAAGATGGGTCTTTTAAATTATCGACATGCGCGCAGCCGCGCACAGATATAAAATTGCTGCACCATTTGCGAATTTGTTCTCACCAAGCTTATCGATGATCTTTTATTCGAATCTTCGATTTTTCAGTTTATACTGAAATTAAATTTTATAAACCGTAGGAAACATCGTTACATGTTTTACAAAAGACGTTTGCGTGAAATGAAACGACCGGCACGTGCATGACCTCAAATATTTACTTAGGTTATACTAGGTTAATCAATAATTACTACCAAATCATCAAAACCCTAGGCCTAGTAATGCGTTTTTATAACAATCAGTACGCCTTTTTTGGAGAAAAAAAAAACAAAGCCTGTCCGAAAGGGCCGTACAATAAGTAACGTTTCAAGAGAGAATTATAGATTATTTTTACCATTTCTAAGAGTGTTGTATTATTATAGAATAATACTAAACGGTAGATGATAGATAATGTTAAAAAGCAGAAGATTTTGTCAAAATCGGTAGATTTAAAATTTCTGGCACACATTTCGTAAGGCGCGACGGTCGTTAATATTGGTGAAGAAATACCTAAATGCAACTAAAAATCGGGAAAAAAACGTTAGGGTCGGCGGGTTAGAATAGGGTCGGTCGGGTGATGGGAAACAAAGGTATTTTTTCTTTTGGCCTTACCTTTTTATCTGCACCGTTTGGATGGCAAATGCCATAGATCACCTTAAATATTTCGCTTTATTATATCAAATAAAGTTAAATGAAGAGAAGTGCATGCGCAATTATTAATTAAATTGTTCAAGTAGAAAAAGATGCCCCTTTTAAAAGTATAAGCGGTGAGCAATTGGTTGTAGAGATAAAGACACATTTTGCTTGCTATTCTGCTAATAAAAAATTATTGAAGTATAGGTCCACGTAACAGTCAGGCAGGGGTGATACATCAAAATATTTTTACAAAACTTTTCATTTCTGTTTTGAGCAATGCATGTGGCACAAATCAAACATATGATATTCATTTCTCAAAGTAGCGATGGTGAAGCGGGATATTCACCTCATAATTTATAAAGGATTATGAACGAAAATATTTGCTATATATTCAACCAAATTTGCTACCCCTATAATTTTCTTTACTATCCAAGTATGCGGAAAATTCCTTCAGAACATTCATATTGAGGCTAATCTGAACACATTTTTCAAGAGAAAAAAAGTTCTGCAAAAATTCCAAGGTTTTTCCGTTGCCTAATCTTTATATAAAATGTATTGAATTCATACATTGTTTGATATATAAGGACATAAGCAAGTCTATGAAGCAAATCAACTTTCGCGTGTTTTTGTTAGCTTTTAGCAAAAGAACAATTCGTGATGTGTCTATGTTTATATGCCTTCTTATCATACTTTTTATATAAATTCCTATTGTATGTAACCTCTTAATGAACTGACATTGAACTAGTAAAAGTTCTATAATTGAGATTAATTGCTTCTCACTGTGATACTGAATCTAAGGTCTAAGGATATCGTTGGAATGTCTGGGAGCGAGAGAACTGAGAGTTCCTTATATCAGAAAAAAAATATTATTTTATCCTGAAAATATATTGCTTTTAAACCAAGCAGTTGTTATATTGTCTTCCATAATGATTTAAAATATTCTGATATGATAATACCTTGATATACAAACATTGCACTGTCCACAGGTCAATGGTTTATCAAATACAAGCAGAAATCTAGAGGAATTTGAGGGTGTCATAATTCTCTGGAATTAGCCCCCAAAATTCTGACTGTCATTGTTTAATAAATAAATGAAATAAAATTGTGAGAATAGAGTAAAGTGTGTGAGTCGTCTACATGTGTGGAAGAATACGTGTGAAAATGGATCCTTGGATAAGTAAAATTCGAATATTCGCCGTACCGACCCAGATGCATGACTTTGAAAAGATATTTTAAAGAGTTGTGTTCTTTGAATATTAACGGATTTTTTTTCTGTGATTTAAATAAAACATCTGATCATTGAATATGAAGTTAAGCATACATATAGAAATGCTAGAACCAGTGCAACTCCCCCTCCCCCGCCTATCCTGGTCACTTTTTTGTATTCATTTTGATGAAAACAGTTATTTTTTTTCAAATATTATCTTCATATATTTAATCTTATTTACAAGTGAAAAACTAGCAAATTTAGAGTCTAGTCTACGATTTTAAGATTTTAAAATTCGGAGGGGGTCGTTTTTCCCTTATTGCGAGTCTTTAGTTCGATATATGCATTCTTTTCTCACGTGATATTGTTTGTTTATGGTCACTGACAAAGAGCAAGGAAAAGAATAACATTACAAAGACAGAAATTTCTTTTTTTCAGTTGATTTTACGCAATTTCTATAGATTGTTTTATCCCTCTCAAGCCTCACGGAAAAAATCATATAAAGTCTAAAAATACAGCATGAAGTTTTTGCATTTAAAATATCCTTAGATCAAAGTTGAAAGAAGACAACACAGTTTATCTTATGTAAATATCTTTATTTGGAAGAGAACAGGACAGTTTTGAAAATTTAATGAATTTTGCCAGATATTGCGTGCTTAGAAACAGCCATGCCAAGAAATTCTGTCCAAATCTGCCGGTCGTCCCGATACGGTAGCGTATTATAGCAGCTGGTATTATAATAGATGATAATTTATAACGGTTTACTCTGTAGAAACTAAATCGCTATTGATTTCTTGGCATGCAATAGTTTTTTTGACCTCCCACCCCCTTTTCTCGCTTGGGAAAGTATGTGGGTCCACCTTTGAAATAGTCATTAACTGAATATATACTAGTACTTGTGAAACACGTTGACTTTTTTCTATATGTAGTATGTTTCATCCCGTTCCATTCCATATCATTCCACTCCATGATTCATTTCCATTCCACTTCACGTTTTACACGGTGTCGTTTTAATAGACACGTATTCAGTAAACAAATATAGCGATGGGGAATTCCAGATTCATTCAATTGTAAAATCGATATATTTATGAAAAAGTGATATCGTTATGATGAGTTATGTTGACCAGACCAACTCTTTCATTCGCTAGTGTGAGTATAGAAATATTTTAGAAAAACAATATTAGAATTATCATTTAACAGACACATAACATATCTTATTATTTTTACAGACACGTAACATTAGATAAATATAGCTATGGGGATTTCCAGAATTTCTCAAAAGTCGCACAATAATGAAGATGAAAGGTAAGAAGTCGATCTATTTCTGAATTTGTATTCGTTATTATGAGATTATTAGAATGCTTAGCTCGCTAATTCTCTCATGAGCGTAAAGCGTTTCATAAAGATTAAAAAGTTTTGAATATGAAGGTATGAACTGGATATACTACTGGTATTCTAGTTTTGAACCTCAGATCGACCAGCAAGTTGTATAAAGAAATATGTTAATTGCTGTTGATCAAATCACGTTAATCGAGGATTTTTTTTTTATTGATTATGCATTGCGGTCATTTTCGTCGCATATTACTTCGTCAGATTAAAAGTAGTCGCCCTTGTATATCGTCAAGTAAAGGTTTGGTTTAAATCAGACTAATTTTTGTTACTATTTTAATTTCTATAATTCATCGTTATAAGTAGACAAATATACCGTAGTTGTGGGGAATTCCAGATGGACACAAAAGCCACATTCAATACAAATGTACTATGTTACCTTCGAATGGAATAATTTTTGAAAAATCGATCAATTTCTGAAATTGTGGCAATGAAGGATGTTTATTTCACTTGTTAAAGTGAGCTAGAAATTTAGAATTATTCTTATTATCTTAAAGACACATAATCAGTAGACAGAATAGAAATGTTAAACGTCTTTAAATTCAATAGCATCATTTAAGAACAGATAAATTTGCAGCATGGACCAGCCATGCACGTTTCGGGTACTCAACCCTAGTCCTTGATCCTCAATCTAAACAATGTAATATGGCCAAAAAGTATGAAAGTAGGTAGCAGGACGAGTGGGATATGATGCTACAAAATTATTATTTAATAATTTTTATATAAGGTCTTGAGCAATTGTACTTTCGCATGTTTCTGAAAGGTTTTAGCAAAAGAACAATTCGTGATGTGTTTATTCTTATATGCATTGAACTGCTTATGCATATAAGTATTGAACTATTGGTGGCAGGAATAAAGACACACTTTGCTTGCTAGTCTACTAATAAAAATTATCTAAATGTATTTAATTCTAAGATTATTTGAAATATAAGGACTTGAGCAACTCTACTTTCGCATGTTTCTGAAAGCTTTTAGCAAAGGAACAATTTGCGATGTGTTTATATTTATATACCTTCTTATCATTCTTTTAATGTTATATCCTATTGTTCGTAATCTCTTAATAAACTGACATTGAACTAGTAAAAATTCTATAATTGAGACTGCCTTTCACTGTGTAACTAAATGTAAGGTCTAAGGTCATCATTGGAATGTATGGGTGCGAGATAACTGAGAGTTCCTTACATCAGAAAAAGAGTATTCTATTCTGAAAATATACTGTTTAAAACCAAGCAATTGATATATTGTTTCCCATAATGATTAACATTCTTATATGATAATACCTTGATACAAAAACATAACACTCCCCATGGGTCAATGGTTTGTCAAATACAAGCAACAATATAGATGAATTTAGGGGAAGAGACCCCCGAAATGCTGACTTTTCCAGTTTCTACGTACATGTTATCTGGATATCTCCCTTTTCCTTTTCCCCAACTGGAAAATAATGTAGATTCGCCCATGAAATAGTCATTAATTGAATATACTTGTACTTGTGACACACTTTGACTCTTAACTCCAATGTAAGTTTCATTCAGTTCCAAAATTTCGTTCCATTCCATTCCATTCCACGACTCCATTCCCTTCTGTTTCACGTTTTACACGGTGCCGTTTTATTCTTATTATTTTGAAAGACACGTAATCAGAAAACATAACACTCGATGGGGAATTCCACATTGACTCAAATGTATTTCGAAGCGACCGTAAGAAGGGAATAATTTGCTGGAAAAATCATTAATTTCTGAAACAGTGATATCGATATAATGAGTTATGATAATCAATGCCAGCGCTTTTCACTCGCTTATGTGACTACATAATTATTAGAATTATTGTATCATTTTACAGACGCATGAGAGTAGTCAAATATAGCTATGGGGATTTCCAAATTTTCCCAAAAGTCGTACAATTCATCGAATAGATCGTAAAGGGAAAAAAGGTAAGAAGTCGATCAATTTGTGTTTGTTATTATGATATTGTTGGAATGCTTAGATTGCTAATTCCTTTGATCCTGAGCGCCAAAGCGGCTAAGAAATAAAGATAGAGAAGGCATCATGATCTTTTAGAATCCCAGGTCGAACAGCATTTGATCTAAAATGTTAAAAGTATATATTACTGTTGAGCAAATCACGTTAATCTTGCATTGCGGGCATTTTCGTTGCATACATTTAGATTAAAACTAGCCCCCCCCCCTCTTTGTCGTCAGGTAAAGGCGGGGTTAGTTTAATCAGACTGTTTGTCGTTGTTATTTTTATTTCTATTAATTTATTTTAAAGACACGTAATCAGTACACAAATATAGCTCTGGGGATTTCCAGGTCAAATATACTTCGAAGCGATGTTACAAGATTTTTTTTCCACAATCCTGATGCTTTTCTGAAGGATTTGTATTTCCTGATGGCAAACTGACTTGTTTTGAATGACCTTCTTGTGCAAATTATCTTTTGCAAATTAACTCTCAAATTTTACAAATTAGCTTGCGCAAATTAACTCTCAAATTTTCAAGCAATTCAATTAAAGTAACTTTTACAAATTAACTCTCAAATTTCACAAATTGACCTTTGCAAATAAACTCTTAAATTTTCAAGCAAACAAAAGTTGAAGATGATCATAGCATAGAGGATAAATAATACAATTTTAAGTAATCACAGTATAAAATTTATAAGTTATGAACTGTAAATGAAAATGAAACTGAACGATATATCGATACATATTCAAGATTCAACAAAGAAAATATGGACAACCCAGGTGATTTTTGGAAATGTTAATCATTTTAGGATTTGAACCAGATGAGAGGTTCAATGAGAGTTATGTTTCATGAAAAAAAAACAAGCTGATATTTTCCTGCTTGTCACTCTTACTTTTCCATCTATAACTTCTGAAATAACATTACATATTCAATCAACACCATTTCTTTCATATGATGGAGTGAAAGCCCTGATGCAGACATTTTCTTGGCCATTGCAGCATATAAAAACTTTCCCTCTGTCTCAATGGTCTAAATGTGTCCAAGTTTATACTGCTTTGCAACATATTGAAAAAAATTGGCAGAAAGTTGATTACTAAGAATTAACTCGCTTGTACCACATACAGCATAGATATGTGTGATGTCTGCGAGACCTTTAAGAATTTGACTTTATGTTCTTCCGAGACGAGACACCTATACTTCTGAATGAATTAAGTTTTTTTATTAGCCTATGCTACATTGGCAAAGAGTAGATTTTTCTTTTATATGTGATAAATAGGTGGTCAATGTGTGCTAGGACGAGTTTATGCTTTCTTCCTCATTTGTAATTTGTTTAATGTGTAACGGGTTTTTAATTCTTTTGTTGCATAATAGACAAATTGCGTGTAATGGGAGGGGGATTTATATACATTTACAATGTACATGTTAAGGTAAGGGCAAGATATAGGTGCATGGAACGCAATGACTTGAATATGTGTCAACGGATTTTGATGATATAATAGGTGGTCAATGTGTGCTAGGACGAGTTTATGTTTTCTTCCTCATTTGTAGTTTGTTTAATTAAAAATCTATGTTTTTAATTCCTTGAATCCTGGTTGTATCAAGTAAAGTTTGCATTTTATTAGCGGGTCTGACATATGGACAAGCATAACAGTGAAATTTCTTCTTTTAACATCCCTATTTCTAAATTGGATCCCCCTACAATATACTGTATACCAAAACTTCACAAGTCTCCTTACAAGTTTCGATACATTGCTAATTCTAGCAACTGCTCAACTACAATTTTGTCTAGAAATCTGACGTCAGCACACACGGCTATAAAGGAACACGTTGCAAAAAACTGTGAAACTGTCATGAACAGGAATGGTGTAAAAGTCTTTTGGTCTATTAAAAATTCAGGGGATGTGATTGACAAAATGAAATCAAGAAATTTTGAAGCAAATACGATATCTTCATACGAATTTTCTATTATGTACACCACGCTTCCTCACGACAAAATAAATGATCGACTGTCCAAACTCATTAAATGGTGTTTTGATCGAGAGGGGAAACTTATATTTGTACATGTACATCTGAATCGAAGAGCTTCTTTCCGCCACAGATTACAAATCATACAAATCATGGACATGTGGTGAACTGTGTATTGCATTTTCCTTCCTTTTGGTCAATATGTATGTAAGATTTGATGGGAAACTCTACAAGCAGGTTGTAGGGATTCCTATGGGTACTATTTGTGCGCCTCTTGTTGCAGATTTATTTTTATACACAAATGAAAAGGAATTTATCCAAAATCTTCAAAAGCAAAGAAAAAATGGTGATGTGAAATTTTTCAGTGGTACTTCTAGTACCACTGAAACGTTTCACAATTTAACAAAGTAAATTTAACATATTAAATTTCCCCTGGCTTGACGGTGATGTTCCTAGATTACCGTTCGTCCTATGGTATCTATATTTCACAGCTCATCTGGTATGCTAGAGGATGTACTGATGTTTTGTATTTTCTTAGTAGAAATTTACAAATTACCAAGAAACTTTTAGGACAAAGTTTTAGCTTTCACAAACTAGTAAAGACTTTCTGGAAATTTTACAAAAATTATTGTCAACTCGCGACGGACTGTATTACGTACGCCCTCTTTTTATATCCATTTACATATTCATCTGTGTTGTTTGGGCCCCTGCGTTTTGCGGTCTTGTTTGTGTGTGGTCATCTGACAGTGAGGAGGTTGTTTTACACCACAATTGTACGTTCTTCGAGACCTCTGGGTAATCGGAAAAGTGGGAGGGTTGTGCGCACGTAATCCAGGATAACCATACCTTCTGCTATTGCCGTGGCAGATGGCCGTCCTAAGTCGGTACCGGTTGCCCATTGGTCTCGTTTGTTTATGTGTAGTCCTTTGTGTTTGATGTTTCTGTGTTGTGCGTTGACGTTCCTTGTCCCTTACGCGTCTCTTTCTGTGCTTGTCTGCTTTGTGTTTTTGCATTGGGTGTTTTGGGGTTTTGCTGTGGGTGCTACAACCTGGTGTTGTTAGAGATCCCTTCCTTTGTTATAGGTACCTGGATGATATTCTTACTATCGACAATACTGTTTTTGAAAAGTATAAAAAAAATTAGAAGTAGAAATTTACAAATTACCAAGAAACTTTTGGGACAAGGTTTTCTCTTTCACCGACTAGTAAAGACTATCTGGAAATTTTACAAAAAATATTGTCAACTTCTTCTGAAGACCAATACAGGCAACAGATTATATTTCTTAGGATATTTCACAACCTGCATTTTATGGTGACATAATTAACAAGATAAGAAGGATCAAAGATAGATGACATCACCATCGAAAATGCGTCAGAATCATCAAACGCCTTTTATACCGTGGATATGATCCTTATGTCACCAGACGGACTTGGTTCTTGACCAATCTACAGTCGTGTACCAGCGCATTCTTAAAACTTGCAGTATGACTGGCTGTGACGACGGGACTCCATGACGGGCCCTGTCCAAACCTCTTTAGTGATGACAGGGCCCCGACCACCTGTCCTCTCTGAATGTCAGTCGGACTCCTCGGGTGATAACATACATGAGCTCGCTACAGCCGGCAGAGCACGGACTGTATTACATACGCCCTCTTTTGATATCCATTTAAATATTCATCTGTGTTGCTTGGACCCTTGCGTTTTGCTGTCTTGTTTATGTGTGATCATCTGACAGTGAGGAGGTTGTTTTACACCACAATTGAACGTTCTTCGAGACCTCTGGGTAATCGGAAAAGTGGGAGGGTTGTGCTCACGTAATCCAGGATAACCACGCCTTCTGCTATTTCCGTCCTAAGTCGGCACCGGTTGCCTATTGGTCTTGTTGGTTTATGTGTAGTCCTTTGTGTTTGATGTTTCAGTATTGTGCGTTGACGTTCCTTGTCCCTAAAGCATCTCTTTCTGTGCGTGTCTGCTCTTTGTTTCGCATTGAGTGTTTTGGGGTTTTGCTGTGGGTGCTGCAACCTGCTGTTGATGGAGATCCCCTCCTTTGTTTTGTGATCTGACTTTGAAGTGCAAGCCGCCTTCCGATTTTCAGGTTCATCCGATTTGTCGTTACGGAGTTTTGGGACTTAGAGTTTTAAAATACTGTGAAAATATACAAAAAAATAGTTAGAAATTCCTTAAAAATCTATTTTTGGGCGACATTTTTTGAAAATTTATATACTTTAAGAAGAAAGGATGTTCTTTGACATATCTAACGGGTTTTTAATTCTTTTGTCGCAAAATCAAGAAATTGTGTGTAATGGGAGCTGGAGGGTTATATACATATACATGTTCAGCTAAGGGCAAAATATAGGTGCATGGACCGCAATACCTTGAGTATGCGTCAATGGATTTTTCTGATATTTGTACATTGTGATAAGTCTTTAAAGAGGAAGCCGCTTGTCAATTTTCAGGTTAATCCGATTTGTCGTCACGGAGCTATGGGACTTAGAATTTTAAAATACTGTGAAAATATACTAAACTATACTAGTTAAAAATTCGTTAATAATCTATTTTGGATAAAATTTTTTGAAAAAGTGTATACTTAAAGAAGGAAGGATGTTCTTTGACATATGCAATGGGTTTTTAGTTTTTTGTCGCATAATCAAGAAATAATGTGTAATGGGCGGTGGGTTATATGCACATGCATGTTAAGCTAAGGCAAAATATAGGTGCATGGACCACAATACCTTGAATATGCGTCGATGGATTTTCACGATATTTGTACATTGTGATTAGTCTTTAAAGAGGAAGCCGCCTATTAATTTTCAGGCTAATCCGATTTGTCGTTACGGAGCTTAGGGACTTAGAATTTTAAAGTACTGTGAAAATATACTATACTATACTAGTTAAAAATTCGTTAGTAATCTATTTTTGGGTAATTTTTTTTGAAAAAGTGTATACTTAGAGAAAGAAGGATGTTCTTTGACATATGCTATGGGTTTTTAGTTTTTTTGTCGCATAATCAAGAAATAATGTGTAATGGGCGGTGGGTTATATGCACATACATGTTAAGCTAAGGCAAAATATAGGTGCATGGAACGCAATAACTTGAATATGCGTGAACAGAATTTCATGATATTTGTACATTGTGATCAGACTTTGAAGAGCAAGCCGCCTTTTGATTTTCATGTTAATCCGATTGGCCTTTTGGAGTTATGGGACTTAGATATTTTGGTGTTGTGAAAAAAATCCCATCGGGCGTATTTTGCTGCGTGAGCGTAGGCTTTATTAATGTTGAATTCATTTACAATGTTTTGCAAGTTTCCGTAGAATACTGCAGGTGGACATAAATGACATAAATGACTGGAATATCGACATAAATAATGCGAAGTTCATCTTGCATCTCAAAAGAATTATTATAAAACTATGTGAGAGTAAATCTAAAGATGCATAGGACTTCAACGCGAAATAATGAGGTCAAAATTGTAATGCCCTTCTCTCGACATTCTGATTTCAAGATCATAATATAAATATTAATCAGATTGGATTAATATTTTCAGACTCTTATGATCTTTTCCGCGCCGTAAAAAATCTTTTTAGTAGTACCACATTTGGCTGAATTCCTTTTTTACTATGGAACTCTATGGGTATTCATAAAAATAATTAATTAATCGGCAGACAATTTGTCTATATGCATGTAGATGCTCATATTTCCTAAATAACAACTTTTACAATATTTTCATTTCCATATATTCTGCGACTCTGATCTGAGGGATACTCTACCTTAATGACATATACCGTTTATTCAGCTTTAGATAGATATCCTTTAGATTTGAACCGATTTCATATTATTGTATGTAAAAGAGTAATAGAAGATCCTGACCATAATCTCAACAGCACTCACAATAGAGCACCAAATTGAGCATCGACGGACACCTTGCAAGCTAGAGGTGGGACCAGGTGTCAAGGAGGAGTAAGTATCCCCTGTTGGCTAGCCGCATCCGCCGTCGATGTTCATGCACGAAAATGAAAACATATAAAAACATGAACTGCGCTGTCTGAGTTATGTGTAGTGACATTTGATGTGGTTACCATAAGAAAAATTGAAGTTCTAAGTACTTCCGAAATTGACTAATGCAGACATTTTCCATTGCAAACTTTGCATGGCCAATTCAAAAGAACACTTCCCAATATCTCTTTTATTGATGGATGATTTTTCTTCATATATGTGTACGACACACTTTGTATACAGTCTAGAGGATACAATTTTGATCAGATCCTGACCAAAGTTCAGACCTTTATTCCTTGTGGCAAGAGGAAGAATCCTATTGATTTTCAAGGTCAAAGGTATAAGTTCAAGGTCATAGATTGGAAATGGCTAAAATCCTTGTATACAGCCTAGAGGACACAATTTTTAACGGATCTTGACCAAACTTCACATACTTATTCTTTATTTGATTTTCAAGGTCATAGCTCAAAGGTCAAGGTAACAGATTGAAAATGGCTAAAATATGTCTATACAACCTAGAGGGCACAGAATTGATTGGATCTTGATTAAACTTCATATGCTTATTCCTTGTGGCAAGATGAAAAACCCGATTGATTTTGAAGGGCATAGATCAGAGGTCAAGGTTACAGATTGGAAATGTCTAAAATCCTTGTATACAGCCTACAGGACACACATTTTATCGGTTCTTGATCAAACATTACAAAGAAATTCCTTGTGGAAATAGAAAAACCCTATTGCTTTTCAGATCATAGGTCAAAGGGCATGGTCACAGATTGAAAGTGGCTAAAATCCTTGTATACAGTCTAGAGGACACAGTTTTGATCGGATCATGACCAAACTTCATATACTTATTCTTTGTAGCAAGAGAAAAACCTGTATACATTTTCAAGGTCATTTGTCAAAGGTCAAGGTCACATATTGAAAATGGCTTAAATCTGTTTATTCAGCCTAGAGGGCGCAGTTTTCATTGGATCTTGATAAATCTTAACAATCTTATTCCTTGTGGCAACATTACGAACCTTATTGATTGTCATGGCCATAGGTCAAACATCAAGGTCACAAATTGGAAATGACTAAAATTCTGGTATACAGCCTTGAGGTTGTAGTTTTGATTGAATGTTGACCAAACTTCATACACTTATTCCTTTTAGCAAGAGGAAAAACCCATTGATTCTTAAAGTTATAGGTCACAGGTCAAGGTCACACATTGGAAATAGTTATACATACATGTAATCCTTGAATACAGCCTGAGTGAGTTCATATATTTTCATGCCGTACGAGGGGTTGCTTTGTGTTGATTAGGTTCTATTATACTTTTTTCATTTCAAAAGAAAAGTCAGTACTTTTATGTAATGAAATTGAAGCATAATTTGACTGTATCAACATTTCAAACATACAAAATATTTCAAAAACAATGCACTGTTATCAAGCAAGAATAAAAAGGTACAATATGTCAGTCGGTAATAAAGAATATAATATTATTGTGATGACATACCCAACATTAATTCTAGTTGATTTCATATGTATTTTGGATGTTGGAAACTCTTCGATGTGAAGGCTAAAACCTTTGGGTGCTGGATATTTCCATAAGGTTTTTTGTCAGTCCCATCAAATAACTCCATCCAAGCTGGCACGGGTCAGTGTCTAGTTACCTCTTAAACTTTTCGATCCTGGTATTGGTGTCCGATACCCAACTAACTGAACCATGCTACACACTTGATTGATATTTTTATCTAAGACTAAAGTGTTTCTGTTCATATATTCAAAAGAACTCCAGGATTTTCAACCCGTCAAAAATAAAACGGAGAAGAGTTATCGAACATACCAGTGGTACAATCTACTCTCTACCCTCGTCAGTGATCCTCAATCTAAACAATGTGATATGGCCAAAAAATTGTTTGTAAGTCCAAAATGTACCGAAAGACGTAGCAGAATGGGTAGGATGTGGTGCTACAGGACCCACAGAAATTTTCTAATGCGTTGAAGAATCGATCAAACTTGGCTACATGTGGCCTCGGGACTCCTGGTCCACCAGCAGTGACACTCCCCAAGTGGTACAAATGTTAAACGTTTTTAAATTCAATAGCATCATTTAAGCACAGATCAAATTGCACCATGGACTAGAAATTCACGTTTCGGGTATTTAACCCTCGTCAGTGATCGTCAAAACGAATATGATTTTTCCTTTAATAAAGAAAATTTCATACCATTTTGAGTTGAGGAAGATTGAGGATGAATGTCTTAAATTTTCGCAGAGGAATGCAAATGATCTTTGACCTGAATGAAATACCTTAAGCCTTCAACAGTCGCGGATAAAATTGCCATGTTTGAAGCATAGAAGGAAATACATCATTCTAAAGTATGACATTTCTTGTGTTTAAAGAAAGGCATTATTGACAAGGACAAAATATTACATAATAAAAATCCTGTGAATTTTCATAATGATAATTAATTTTCCACCAGAAAGAAAATTGTACTGAAAAACAGTTCGTTCACAATCTCACTCTGTTTGTTTATTTATGTAACGTAAATTATTCTTTTCATTGAAAAAAGGGGAAATATCTAAGAAAACCCATTATTCGAAAAAAAAAAAAATAATAAATAAATGAAAAATGATACGGTATTCGTTTAGGCGAGTAGCTGTCAGTGAAATACGTGCTCGATTCCATCTTGTTTTTAGAAATATGAGTTTTATGATGTGGTGTTTTCAAAATCTTAAGGACAACCGTTGTCGACTGATGGTAAAATAATGCTGTCCTAAAACTCCGTTTGTTACCTGTAAATCACCGATTAAATGTCGAAAATTTTAAAAAAACATTAGGATACAATTCCCTTATTTTACACCAATTCAAAAATGAACGGTGATACTGGATTTTGCACATTCTTTTAAATTGTGACATGATTACTCAGGCAATAAAAACTAGAAGTCTCTGACGAGACTGAAGCTCTCCTGGTTGTTTGGAAGCATCCATGTAAGTGCATGGTACACCCATTTTCCAAGACCCCAAGGATCAAGGGCTAAAAATAGTATTAGGTGAACAACAAGACCACAGACCCATTTTAATGAAAAAAGAATGAACTCTTTATCGATTATCCTTTCTGATAATTGGTGTTCAAAAGATTACACAGTGTTATATAGGAGAAAATGACCTCACCGAATTCCCCTGGGGGTCACGGGCTCAAACAAAATATAAGGTGCACAACAAGACTATATACCGATTATACTTCAAAAAGAATGAGTTCCCTATCAATAATAGTTTCTAAGAATTAGTGTTCACAATATGACACGTTGGTCCACGTTGCCAATTTATTTGTTCTTAAATGATGCTATTCAATTTGAAGACGTTTACATTTATACCACTTGGTGAGTGTCACTGCTGGTGGACCAGGAGTCCCCGAGGGCACATGTAGCCAAGTTCGATCAATTTCGGTTGATCGTTTCTTCAACGCAATCTAAATTTCTGTTATCAAAATTTCTTGAAATTTCTAAAAAGTGGGTCCTGTAGCATCATATCCCACCCATCCTGCTACGTCTTTCGGTACCCTTTTTCGACATAGTAACTTTCATACTTTTTGGCATATTACATTGTTTAGATTTAGGATTAAGGATCACTGATGAGGGTTAAGTACCCGAAACGTGCATGTCTGGTCCACGTTGCCAATTTATTTGTTCTTAAATGATGCTATTCAATTTGAAGACGTTTACATTTATACCACTTGGTGAGTGTCACTGCTGGTGGACCAGGAGTCCCCGAGGGCACATGTAGCCAAGTTCGATCAATTTCGGTTGATCGTTTCTTCAACGCAATCTAAATTTCTGTTATCAAAATTTCTTGAAATTTCTAAAAAGTGGGTCCTGTAGCATCATATCCCACCCATCCTGCTACGTCTTTCGGTACCCTTTTTCGACATAGTAACTTTCATACTTTTTGGCATATTACATTGTTTAGATTTAGGATTAAGGATCACTGATGAGGGTTAAGTACCCGAAACGTGCATGTCTGGTCCACGTTGCCAATTTATTTGTTCTTAAATGATGCTATTCAATTTGAAGACGTTTACATTTATACCACTTGGTGAGTGTCACTGCTGGTGGACCAGGAGTCCCCGAGGGCACATGTAGCCAAGTTCGATCAATTTCGGTTGATCGTTTCTTCAACGCAATCTAAATTTCTGTTATCAAAATTTCTTGAAATTTCTAAAAAGTGGGTCCTGTAGCATCATATCCCACCCATCCTGCTACGTCTTTCGGTACCCTTTTTCGACATAGTAACTTTCATACTTTTTGGCATATTACATTGTTTAGATTTAGGATTAAGGATCACTGATGAGGGTTAAGTACCCGAAACGTGCATGTCTGGTCCACGTTGCCAATTTATTTGTTCTTAAATGATGCTATTCAATTTGAAGACGTTTACATTTATACCACTTGGTGAGTGTCACTGCTGGTGGACCAGGAGTCCCCGAGGGCACATGTAGCCAAGTTCGATCAATTTCGGTTGATCGTTTCTTCAACGCAATCTAAATTTCTGTTATCAAAATTTCTTGAAATTTCTAAAAAGTGGGTCCTGTAGCATCATATCCCACCCATCCTGCTACGTCTTTCGGTACCCTTTTTCGACATAGTAACTTTCATACTTTTTGGCATATTACATTGTTTAGATTTAGGATTAAGGATCACTGATGAGGGTTAAGTACCCGAAACGTGCATGTCTGGTCCACGTTGCCAATTTATTTGTTCTTAAATGATGCTATTCAATTTGAAGACGTTTACATAGAGTGATCTGAGTTATGTTGGAGAAAATGACCACATCCATTTCCCAAGGACCTGGAGATCAGGGATTCAAACACAACTAGACCACAGATCCATTATAATGCAAAACGAGTTCAAGAGTACGAAGCTGAATTCATTCAATCTTTGGTCTCTGAAGGGAAAAGATACTTAGCTTCTGACTTCAACTTCACTAACAGATACATAGACGATGTGTTGTCCATCAATAATCCAAAATTCGCAGATTACCTGGGCAGTATCTATCATTCGGAGCTTGAAGTCAAAGAAACTACAGAGACAAATAATTCAGCATCCTATTTGGACATAATGTTGTCCTACGACACTGATGGTCACATGAACACCTCACTCTATGACAAACGTGACGACTTTAATTTCAGCATTACAAACTTTCCTTTTCTGAGTAGCAACATCCCTTCATCGCCTGCTTATGGCGTGTTCATATCTCAGTTGATACGCTATGCCAGAGCAAGTACCAAATATACGGATTTTGTTCTGAGAGGAAGGCGTCTTTCAGATAAGCTTCTTAGTCAGGGATATGTTTGTGACCGACTAACATCGTCATTGAGGAAGTTCTACGGTCGATATGGGGAACTCGTCATACACTATGATGTCCCACTCTCCAGAATGGTGGAAGATATTCTGTCATAGACCATTTGAACCATCAAACAAAAGATTGTAATAAATGTCTTCCGAAATAGAAGTAACCGGATGTGACAGTTCTATCGAATTGAAGCGGCGGGTGTTGCATTCAAGCAGGAGATGCTTACTCTTCCTGGGCACCTGGTCTCACTCTCATATCGGGAGTTCGATTCTTTTCATGTGGTGGATGTTTGGTTCCTGTTTTATCCTGATTTTGTATGCCTTCGGTTTCTGATTTTCTGAAACAAAGGAGGGGATCTGAATTATCGATGTTGTGCTGTATACGGGGATATGGTCATTATCCATATTTGTCATCACTCTCTATCGAGTACATTTTTTTAGATTTGATGTTAACAAGATGACGTAGTTATAATGAACACACCCATTCTTCAAGACCCTGGAGGTCAGAGGCTCAAATAAAATATCATGTGCATAACTACACTACAGATTCATTACAATGCACAAAGAATAAATTCTCTATCAATTATACATTCTGATAATTGGTGTTCACAAGATAACATAGAGTTACATGTATATTAGAGAAATGACCATACCCATTTTCCAAGACCCTGGGGGTTAGGCACTCGAACAAAACATCAGGATCACAACCTGTACACTATCCCATTATAATGCAAAAAGAATTAACTATTTATCAATTATATTTTCCGAGAATTGGCATTCACAAGATTACATAGACCGAACCCATTTTCAAAGACTCGGGGGGGGGGGGGGGGTTCAGGGGCCCAAACAAAATATCAGGTGCACAACTAGACCAAAAACCTATAATAATGCAAAAAGAATTTACTCTCTATCATTTTTACTTTTTGAGAATTTATGTTCAAAGGATTACATAGAGTTATATAGAAGAAAATGACCACACCCATTTTAAAATCCAGGGGTTCAGGGGCTCAAACAATATATCAGGTGCACAACAAGACCACAAACCCATTTTATTGCAAAAAGAATTAATTCTCTATCAATTTTACTTTCTGAGATTTGGAATTCACAAGATTACATAGAGTTAAATAGGAGAAAATGACCACACCCATTTTCCAAGACCCTTCGGGTCAGGGGCCAAAACAAAATATCAGGTGCACAACAAGACCACAAACCCATTTTATTGCAAAAAGAATTAATTTTCAATCAATTATACTTTCTGAGAGTTGATGTTCACAAGATTACATAGAGTTAAATAGGAGAAAATGACCACACCCATTTTTCAAGACCCTGGGGTTCAGGGGCACAAACAAAATATCAGGTACATAACTAGATCACAAACCCATTTTATTGCAAAAATAATTAATTCTCTATCGATTAAACTTTCTGAGATTTGGTTTTCACAAGATTACAGAGTTATATAGGAGAAAATGACCACATCCATTTTCCAAGACCCTGGGGGTCAGGGGCCCAAACAAAATATCAGGTGCACAACTAGACCATAGGCGCAATATAATGCAAAAAGAATTAATTTCTTATCATATACAGATTCAGAGGATTCGCATTCACGAGAAAAGTTTAACAGACGGACGGACGCCGGTCACAGGGCGATCGCATAAGCTCGACGGGTCTTTGACCAGTAGAGCTAATAAGTAATTTTTATGATCCCCAGATTAGAATTGAATTTCACACAAATGATCATTAAGATAGATCCTTTCTGACAAAGGAAAATTAAGGTCAACCTTGTGCACACAACCATTCTTTTTCCCGCTGACTAAGGGATCTTTTACGTGACCAACCATAAGCATGCACCAATAAACATCCGAAATAATACAGTCAATGCTTAAATGGATTAGAGTATACTGTCCATGCCAAATCATTTTCTGTTAAGATACATTTTCGAAGAATTAATTATTATAACGAAAAATCCATCCTACATGAAGTGATAATAAAAAGAAACTCCAAACCGATTATTTAAGCCACAAATTGTTTTAAAAATATTTTTGTATTCAAATGCTTCTCTTAGCATTAACTAAACACAAAGTGCATGTCTGGCTGCAATTTCATCCGTTCTTAAATGATGCTATTGAAATCGAAGACGTTTAACTACAACTAAATAAAAGTTTGGATTATTAATAAAAAGGCTTCCATACTGAATATTCAATTATTCACAACTTTAATTATCTGAAGGGCATCTAATGAAAATCAAATCAAGTCAATTTTTATGTTCATACGAAACGATGAAAAAAAATGCCAAAGAAAGACGCAGTGTTTAGGTTCCAATATACAGTTTTCGCGCACTGTTCCGAAAAAGTGTGTGCACCATTCTAAAGTTGAAGTCATCAGACGTTTAAAGTAGTTTACATAACTTTATGAACCAGACCATAGTACAATCAATTCAATTCATCTAGATCTACAAAACATGTGAAAACCAGTGCAGTCAGATTTACCATTCAATCGTTAGTCGGTATCGCAACAATGTGAAAATGGCAGTCGAAAACATGCGCTCAATGGATGTAACCCAACTAGAGTGGTCAATACAGCATTGATCTCAAAACATGATCTACATAATTTAATACTGAATTGAAAGAGTACACCAGTAGCTCTTTTCTCGAAAATTAATTTGAATTTTCAACTTCTGGATTTCCGGATATATCTCGAAGAGTGTGCAGTACCCCTGTGGCACTACTGACATCAGGAGCCCAGGTCGCGCAGTACTCGCTTCGCCTTCATCTCCTATCGCTGTTAATCATATGGACCAATGACTAAAATTTATGTCAAGTGCTCTTCTTCAAATCCTTGAAACTCATATAAATCCCAAAATTCCATGTTTTCATCAACTTTGCCTACTACAAAAGATTCAAGTCCCAAAACTGAAAAAAGCTTTCTGGCCTTTTCTTCGAATACGAAACTAATACTGTATATTGGAACCTTACTTCGTTGCCTACTTCACCAAAACAAAAAAGTGTATCCATATTGTAGATATGGTCAGGTTGCGATATCTTTTAGGAAGTTAAAAAAGGTTCCTTTTTTTATCAAATGTTGCCCTTTAACCAATATCCAAATGGAAACAATTTTAAAACTTTCTATTCTAAATATTAAATGATCCAGTCTGGCATGTGTGCCTTTAATTTTCCGAAAATCAAACTCTTTTCTGAAAGATAGACTGCTCATTGATCAATCAAACTATTAGGCAAATAGAGAAAACTAACAAGGCCAATTTGCAATCGGACTGAGGACGGCCATCTGTCACGCCAGTAGCAAATGTCATATTTATCCTATTACGTGCGCACAACCCTCCAACTTGACTACCAAGAGATCTCGAAGACGCACAGAAATAGTATAAAATAACTTTCTCACTTTAAAAAGACTACCCAAACAAGACATTTAAACGCAGGTGCCGAAGCAACACATAGGTGAATATGTAAATGGATATAGAAACTAAGGACGTATGAAAGACAGTCCGTGCTCTGTCGGCTGTAGCGAGCTCATGTATTTTATCCGACCATCATTCAGAGAAAGACAGGTGATCTGGGCCCTGTTTCCCTAAATAGGTTCCGACGTCACAGCTAGTCAGAGTGCAAGTCTTAAAAATGCGCTGATACAAGACTGTAGATTGGCCAAGAAATCTAGACCAAAAGATCTAAGACAGACAATAATAACTTATTTAGATCTTAACTTCAGAAGGCGGAGAAGTAATATAATTTTTTTGTCTGTTATGTCTACTGAATACTTTCTCATTTTTATTATTTCGCTCTTTTCAGATTAGATGTGAACACTACTTGCAGCATTTGAAGATTGCTTTTCCATCAATAATTGGGACGAGTTGTTGAACTGTTGATCACCAGTAATGGCGAACTCATCAACATCATGTGTCGCATCTTCCACCAATACCATAACAACATCAGTTGTTGTCTCGTTACCTGGAAGTTTGATACCGACAAACACTATCAGTTTGTCGTCTGCAAATATTTCTGCTACTGGCATTTCGTTAACATCTACTACTAATACTTTTCCGTCTACTGCTGGTCACATTCACGCCAGTGCAAAAGCATCATCATCATGTGTCACAACACAAAACTCTTCATTAAATGCTAGCATGTCAACAACAGTGTCGTGTGTAAAAGGAAATAGCACATCAGGGTTTGCTCCATCAACAACCGCGCTGCCGCTTGGACATAATACCTCAGCAATGTCAAGTACGTCAGTTTCAAACTTGACAGCAAACAATGCCTCTTCTGTCATTGTTGCTACGTCATTGTCATCTGCACCTTCATGCTCGTCTCTAAACACTACTCCGAAGACAACAACAAGTACGACATCGACTTCCCTCTTTCCAAGAATAGCAGTTTCGTCAATATCAGGTGCATGCTCAACTACATCAGTTCATCTATCTCTGGCGGGAAGCTTAGTTCCCTCAACGACAAGCAGCGCGACATCAACCTTTTTTACATCAATCATGACGCCTTCTTCGACCTCAAGTACTTGTTCAACTTCCTCGAAATATGATACAAAAGATGAACATGCAGAGTATGGACGGTCAAGTAGAGCTATCATAGATTTAGGAGGGGATATACTCAGATATTTGCTGAACAGACATACACTTCCCGCGCATCTACCTCAAAAAGTGAAAGGAAACAAAATGTTTCTTCAAAGAATGAATCTGATAAACAACACTCCGAATGTTGGGTACGGAGAACTTGATATAAGTCTATTATATTCGTTGATACGGTGAGTTTTAATTCAATATAAGAAAAAGAGAGACTGCTCAATGCCCTCTACCAAGGGAATAAATTTGTTATGAATAAGCGAAGCTAAATACCCAAGTATAATGTGTTTCCGTCATACATATATTAACTGTGACAGACGCATCTTTAGATACAAATAAGAAATATTATTGATTTAGACAAGAAAAGTGTCATACTAGGTAAGTATGCATATTTCTTTTAATTGAAAGTTATTCATGTATTAAACTAGAACTCCATTTTGATTCCTTGAAAATCAAAATGTTATGTATATTCAGCTCTTTATGTTTATCTATATATAGAAAGAATCGCACTATGGAGAATTTTTATTCAAATCGAGACAATTTCAATTCACATTTTTAGCTCGAATGCACTTAAGTGCAAAAGAGTTATTGCAATACCCCCGGTGTCGGCTTATGTGTAGACGTCGGCGTCGTCGAAAAAGATTACAAGGCAAATGTTTAGATCACACAATTTCCTTTCCTATATTCATATATTGTTGATTCTTTTTGTTGTTAGTGTAGAATTATACTTTGTTTAATATTACCAGATGGAAATGAAGCCCCTGTGGATGGGATTTTAAATGATAAGGCAAATGTTGAGATGATAAGGTAAATATTAAAATAGCAGTATTTTACCTTTAATGGCCAATATTAAGCAAAGTATAAGTGTTACATGTTCCAAACTAACATGGTGGATGTATCTTTGATCAAACTTTCATAAAATGACCTTGACCTTCTTTTTCCGCTTGAATGATTTTGCCTTTAAAATCCAATATTCAGCTAACTATAAGTGCTACATGTTCAAAGCTTAAATATTGGATGTATCGTCCATCTTTTTAAAACGACCTTGACCTACTTTTTCCGCTTGAATTATTTTGCCTTTAGAAGCCATTAATGAATATAGTATAGGCCCTACATGAGTAAAGAATTGTGTATAATTAAATAAATTGGGGAAAAAGTGAGGTTGAGAAATTGGCTGTCATTAAAAACATTATGCTATGCAGTCGAGCATTAGGTGACTCTGGCAACTATTTTTTATACCTAAAGATATTCTACTGCATCCGGAAGTAAACTAATGCCTTCTCAATTTTCTCTCTTTGCAATGAATGTTTTTGTTGTATTAGATGTAAGAGTGAAAGTGAAAGAAAAAAATTTCAATTTTTTTTTTACTTTGTTTCCTTTTAGATATTTATGTCCTTCATCAAAGCCAACATGTGGATGGAAATCAAATACCATGCCTATATCGTCTGAGGTAAAACTGGGTGATGATATACAGAGAATTCGTATTCTTAGAAACGAATATTATGGTCATGTGTCAGACACAATAGAAGCAGGTAGGCGATCTAAGGTTGTCTGGACAGAACTGGGCAATGTTTGCAAGAGAATCGATATAGCCTTCTCAACAACGTTTTTTGCAGATCTGCAGAGAATTCAGAATAGTATTATGGACAGTAAAACAAAGAGACACGATGATGCAAAAATAAATTCACTAAAACGTAAGTAGTGTTTAGCTCGACTACACTTTAGTGCAAAAGTGCTTATGAAATACCCCCGGCGTCCGCGTCCGCATCGGCGTCGTCGAATCAGATGATAAAATAAATGTTACCGGCACCGGTTTCCCATTAGTCTCGTTGGTTTATGTGTAGTCTTTTGTGTTTGATGTTAATATATCGTATGATTCTTTTTCGTCTATTAGTATGTTCGTCTTTGTGTTTTCGCATCGAGCGTTTTGGTGTTGGTGCAGCAACAGGGTCTTTTTGGAGATACCCTCACTTCTTTTAAGATGACCGACTGTGATGACGGGCCGCCATGATGGGCCCTGTCGAAACCCATATAGAGAAGACAGGGCCCGACCACCGGTCCTCTCTGAATGTCAGTCAGACTCCTCGGTTGATAACATGCATGAGCTCGCTATAGCCGGCAGAGCACGGACTGTATTACGAAACCCCCCCATTTTTATGTTCATTTACATATTCATCTGTTGTTTTGGGCTCCTGCGTATTACTGTCTTGTTTGTGTGGTCATCTAACAGTAAGGAGATTGTATACTATAATTGTGCGTTCTTCTAGCCCTTACGGTAACCGGAAAAGTAGCATGGTTGTGCGCACGTAATCCGGATAACCACACCATTTGCTACTTGCGTAGAAATTGGCTGGCCTCAGTCGGCACCGGTTACCTATTGGTCTCGTTGCTTTATGTGTAGTCTTTTGTGTTAAGTGTTTGTGTCATGTGTTTATTTTTCGTCTCTTGCTGTGCTCGTCGTCGTATTTTCGCATGGGGTGTTTGGCGTTTTACTTTTGGTACTGCAAAAGGGTTTGGTTGGAGATCCCCTCCCTTCTTTACGACCACACGATTACCTTTCCTTTATTCATATTTGATTTGTTTTTTTATTAATTACATTTTGTTTAATATCACCAAATGGGGATGTAGCCCCTTTGTTTGAGATTTAAAAAATTATTTCAAATGATACGGCAAATGGTGAGATGATGAGGCAAATGTTGAGATGGTAAGGCAAATGTTGTGATGATAAGATAAATGTTAAGATAGCAATGAAATTTCTTCTTTTGAACGTCTTCAAATTCAATCATTTAAGAACAGATATATTTTCAGCATGGTCCAGACATGCACGTTTCGAATAATTAACCCTCGTCAGCGATGCTGAATATATCAATGTTTTCCAATATTTCTTTTCTTTAATAATACGGTAGTGTTCCAACTCTATACCTTCTTGAAGAAAATTTCAACCCATTTATGTCTTTTCTATGTACACAGATTTAGTTGTTTCGGTGTTTTGCTGTGGATGCTGCAGCTGAGTCTTGTATCCTTTAATTCATAACGTTTGAAAAAAAAAACCTCAAGTACTCAAAGTATTCATCATAAGACTTTATTCGCACATTATCGACTTTCTTTACGGGACAAAGTCTCAGAATTACACGATATATTGTGTCAAGCAAGCATTCAAATGAGTTCAAGGAGATCCTGACGACAATCTCAACAGCACTCACAATAAGGCAAAAATTGAGCATCGACGGACCCCTATCAATCTAGATATGGGACCAGGTGCCCGGGAGGAGTGAGCATCCCTTGCTGGCTAGCCGCACCCGCCGTCGATGTTAAAGCAAGGTCCTTAACAAGTTGTGTGTTCCTTCTGATCTTTCAAGCAAGTTTGAGTGGTGCCACGTTTGATAATTTCTGCTTACCATGAAACTCCATGGAGATTGTTCATATCGACAATGTTGTTCCTCGTGCTTCTATGATGTGATGTTTCGTCTTCGTATGTTTGTCCTCTTTCCTCATCTTTCTAATCTCTAATTATAGTATGAGGGTTATGTACCCGAAACGTGCATGTCAGGTCCACGTTGCCAATTTATCTGTTTTTAAATGATGCTATTCAATTTGAAGACGTTTACATTTATACCACTTGGTGAGTGTCACTGCTGGTGGACCAGGAGTCCCCGAGGGCACATGTAGCCAAGTTCGATCAATTTCGGTTGATCGTTTCTTCAACGCATTCTAAATTTCTGTTATCAAAATTTCATGAAATTTCTAAAAAGTGGGTCCTGTAGCATCATATCCCACCCATCCTGCTACGTCTTTCGGTACACTTTTTCGACATAGTAACTTTCATACTTTTTTGGCATATAACATTGTTTAGATTTAGGATCACTGATGAGGGTTATGTACCCGAAACGTGCATGTCTGGTCCACGTTGCCAATTTATCTGTTTTTAAATGATGCTATTCAATTTGAAGACGTTTACATTTATACCACTTGGTGAGTGTCACTGCTGGTGGACCAGGAGTCCCCGAGGGCACATGTAGCCAAGTTCGATCAATTTCGGTTGATCGTTTCTTCAACGCATTCTAAATTTCTGTTATCAAAATTTTATGAAATTTCTAAAAAGTGGGTCCTGTAGCATCATATCCCACCCATCCTGCTACGTCTTTCGGTACACTTTTTCGACATAGTAACTTTCATACTTTTTTTGGCATATAACATTGTTTAGATTTAGGATCACTGATGAGGGATGTACCCGAAACGTGCATGTCTGGTCCACGTTGCCAATTTATCTGTTTTTAAATGATGCTATTCAATTTGAAGACGTTAACATCTATCGCTGTTTTCGCTCAAGGGGATCTCCCTATTGTCTTTGTTATCCGTTTATCAATGTTTTGTTATGTAACCCTATGACCTCTCCCCTTCAATAATTATTAATCAAGTTTATTAATAAATGATAATTGGTTAATTACTTTATGTACTTTAATTAAGTTAAGTAATAGTCATACTATACAGAGAGACTTCCACTCTGGGCAAAGAAAGATGATTTTGAAGTATATTTTGGAAACACATCATTTCAATGTGTTATGAAATTCATTATTCCATCACGCCAAATTTCGGTAATATTCCATATAAGCGGTCCCAACCAGTTAACGCTGGCTGGCACCGGACAATCACGAATGTAGATATGATCTAATAGGATGCAGCTGCAGATATTGCGTATATCGGTAGATGTACCTGTCCTCATCTGTAGATCTCTGTGCAATGGTTCCAGTTTGACGGGTGCTTTTGACAGATTCTAACAGTTCGGTCACCAAACTGGGAATGTTTAGTTAATCATTATTTTGGAACACTCAAGATGCCCAGATGCTGGAATTCCCACTGAATAGTATATATTCGAGTCCTCGACTCGGCTTATTAGATTTGGCTTTAGGTTCATGCTCACGTTGTTAAATCATTTACCATTGGAATTACAATAAACAGTTATCAATGTTAAACGTTTCGGGTACTAAACCCTCGTCAGTGATCCATAGTCTAATAATGTAATATGGCCAACAAGTATGAAAATTACTATGTCCAAAAATGTACCAAATGACGTAGCAGAATGGGTGGGATATGATGCTACAGGACCCACGTTTTAGAAATTTCAAAACATTTTGTAACAGAAAATTTCAAATGCGTTGAAGACACAGACGATCAACCAAAGTTGACCGAAGTTGGCTACATGTGCCCTCGAGGACTCTGGGTCCACCAGCAGTGACACACACCAAGTAGTTCAAATGTTAAACGTCTTAAAATTCAATGGCATCATTTAAAACCTGATAAATTTACAGCATGGACCAGACATGCACGTTTCGGGTACTAAACCCTCGTCAGTGATCCTCAGTCTAAACAATGTAATATGGCCAACAAGTATGAAAATTACTATGTCCAAAAATATACCAAATGACGTAGCAGAATGGGTGGGATATGATGCTACAGGACCCACGTTTTAGAAATTTCAAAACATTTTGTAACAGAAAATTTCAAATGCGTTGAAGACACAGACGATCAACCAAAGTTGACCGAAGTTGGCTACATTTGCCCTCGGGGACTCTTGGTCAACCAGCAGTGACACGTACCAAGTAGTTCAAATGTTAAACGTCTTAAAATTCAATGGCATCATTTAAAACCTGATAACTTTACAGTATCGACCAGACATGCACGTTTCGGGTACTAAACCCTCGTCAGTGATCCTCAGTCTAAACAATGTAATATGGCCAACAAGTATGAAAATTACTATGTCCAAAAATATACCAAATGACGTAGCAGAATGGGTGGGATATGATGCTACAGGACCCACGTTTTAGAAATTTCAAAACATTTTGTAACAGAAAATTTCAAATGCGTTGAAGACACAGACGATCAACCAAAGTTGACCGAAGTTGGCTACATGTGCCCTCGGGGACTCTTGGTCCACCAGCAGTGACGCGCACCAAGTAGTTCAAATGTTAAACGTCTTAAAATTCAATGACATCATTTAAAACCTGATAAATTTACAGCATGGACCAGACATGCACGATTCGGGTACTAAACCCTCGTCAGTGATCGAAGTCTAGAAGTGACTTTTCTCTCTATGTGTGAAAATAAACATCAAAGATAATTCACAACGCGAAACAAAGATTTTGCCGGGTTACAAGGAGATCTTTATCGGTGCTGTGACCTGAAGAAGAAGAAGAAGTTTTAAAAGACAAAGAAGAAGAAATTAAGGAAGGACACACTTTTCTTTCTACTTAGTTCTTATCGACAACCGTAGATTTTTCTAAGACTTTTTTTGTTCAAAATGTCAAGAAAGTTAGGAATGTTGGAAGCTGTAGATCAGTTATGTGATGGAATGTCTTCCTTAGGTCAACCTAGTCAGTCTTTTCAGTTACCCCCACACTCTCAGGCATCCCGCTCGTCTCAGTTACCCCAGTCTTCCCAGTGAGGAGTTTCCCAGTGAGGAGTTTCCCCAGTGAGGAGTTCCCCAGTGAGGAGTTTCCCAGTGAGGAGTTTCCCAGGCAGGAGTTTCCCAGTCAGGAGTTTCGCAGTCAGGAGTTTCCCAGTCAGGAGTTTCCCAGTGAGGAGTTTCCCAGTGAGGAGTTTCCCAGTGAGGAGTTTCCCAGTGAGGAGTTTCCCCAGTGAGGAGTTTCCCAGTCAGGAGTTTCCCAGTCAGGAGTTTGCAAGTGAGGAGTTTCCCAGTCAGGAGTTTCCCAGTCAGGAGTTTCCCAGTCAGGAGTTTCCCAGTCAGGAGTTTCTCAGTCTTACTTTTCACTAGATGATGCTAGAATAAATACTAGACAAAACTTCCTAGTTCAAAAGACGACGAAGAAATGGTCAAATGGTTCGTTAAGAAATATTTAGACGAAGTTGACAAGGAAGGCGACCTCCCTATTTGGCCCCATCTTAAGAAATTACTACAAAAACAGTTTGCAGAAATAACGGACCTTCAGCAAGCAATGACTGTGTTGCGTAGAACAAGACAAAAGACTAGAGAAAGCCTTCAGCTTTATTCAGAATGTCTTCTCAGAATCGCTGAAGACGCGTACCCGACTCCTCATGATGAAAGGGAACACCAATTAGTGCAAAAGCAACTAGTCGACATATTCTGTGATGGACTATGTTACGACTACCTCAGAATGTATGTCTTGAGAGAAAACCCCGATATTTTTAAAAGGGCTAGAAATCGCGATGAGAGAACAAAATTTGAGAAAACGATTCAATTTGAGATTAGACTCAGAATATGCCTCGATGTTGGCTGGTACGAATCCAACTTTGACACAAAGCAAAAATTTCGGTGTAGGTTGTAATCAGAGTGTCCCACAACGAAATTTTCAGAATGTAAATTTCCCCCATGTTTGGCAAAGCGATGCACAAAACACGTTAAATAATCAAAACTCGAGAGTAGTAGAACCCGTGGAAATTGACTTTGTCAGAAATCAAAAATATTTCAAAGGTAACGATACCGGACATCGCGTTCGTGGATGCCTGTCCCCGGACAAATCTATAGTAAAACAAAAATCATTGGGTAAAAATTTTGTTGACAGCTCTGACGACGACTCCGATAAGTCAGACGAAAACGAAGTAGTTCCACCTCCCAAGGCAAAGAAAACCCCCAAAACTAAAAGACTCAAGAAAACTGAAAGCCCCCCACCTAAACTGCAGCCTAAAATGACTACCCAGGCTCCCCGACAAAACAGGGCCCCTAAACAGAACCCTCTTCAAAAATTTCCCTGGAGACATCGGAGTGGATAAAAGGAGCAGAATGTTGGATCTGCCAAATGACAGTAATACGGAAGTGTTCCAACTCTATACCTTCATGAAGAAAATTTAAAACCAATTTTTCCTGCACCAGACACGTGTTTCGAATATTAAATTCTTATCAGCGATGCTTCCAGCGGAGCCACCAAAATTCATTTCAGTAGCGCCCTCTTTAATGTTTCGAATTAGGATTTGTACATATACTTTACAGAGAGTGCGCGGCCCCAAATTTCCTGTAGGGTCGATTCTGTAGCATATTAAAATAAATATATGTTCAAAATAGCATAGGAGGGATGGTGCCAAGATGTTAAACCCCTTTAATTTCGGTGATAGTTTTGAATGGAATGACAAGTTTTCGAAATAGCATAATAATATCTATGATGTCAAATCGATAAAGGGCCAAAACAAAGCTTTTTTCAGGCGACAGAGCTGGAAAGAAGTAATTAAATACACTTCTAAACATTAGGTCACCTTAAAAGATATTGCCCGAACAGGAGAGTCCCCGATAAAAACAGAGTAAATTTCTACCCTCAGCCCTATTTTCCATAGAGACATGGCCCTGCCGCTCGACATAACCAGGAAAACTAAGACGCTCTCTTCAAAAGGAAGCCGTTGAGGAAAGAAGAAAATTAAGTGAAACTAAAGACCTAAGAAAGAAAATGAAAGCAAGAAACCCGTCTTGACACTTTATTTAGCATGAAACCCCAGTTCTTGTATCATAAAAGTTGGCAAGTTACGATGTCGCACTTTAATTGATACTGGCGCTGAAGTTTCAATTATGAGTAGGAAAAAAATATATATTCAATTATCACCTAAGCCGAAACTGACACCGGTTGTCAAACGATTACGCGCAGTAAATAATGCACCGATACAGATAGCGGGGCAAGTGACATTACCTTTCAGCATGAACGGAGTACAAATGTCACAGAAAGGGTAGGGCCACGAAGCCCTTAAAACGGCCCTGCAATTTTCCTTAAAATAAAACTAAATGAGAAATACTTGATATATCACATAAAATATAATGAATGCTTCCCGCATTTGATGAAATAAACATATCACCAACGGAAGCACCATAGGAAGTCTCATGACGTCATCAAGTGACGTCATTTTGACGTTATTGACAAAACAGAATCAAAAATGCTATAAAATGTGTCTTTTGTGGAGAATTTGGATGTGGCCACATGCGTCGAGAAACATAGAACTTTTATGACAAGAAGATATAATGGTTATCTTTCATTTGTAAATATGTCATGTTTCTCGATGTATGTGGCCAATGCTAATTTTAAAGAAACATGTAGGTTTTGCAGCAATTTCAAAATTGCCAAATTTGGGGGTTTTAGAGGGCTTAAAGCTGCTGATAAATGCATTACTCACAAAATCACAACACATAATTTAGTAAAGAACTTTACAAAGTATCAAATCATGAAAATTTTCAATCAACTCAAATGTTAAGAAACACGGTCGATTTAGGGGTTTCGTGGCCCTACCCCTTTATAGTAGTAGAAACCGTCAAGAGAAACTTTATATTAGGACGATATTGGCTTAAAGAACATGGAGTTCGACTTTATTTCGACTTAGGAATGTTACGTGTAGAAAACAAACTTATGTGAAACTTGAGGACGAGATTTATATTTCTCAAATCTTAAAAGACTTAACAAGAAGACGACTTATAAGCCGCATACTGCGCAAATATGTTATGTTAAGTTACAATACCGGACTCCAGACTTCTTGAAGTCACAAAGATAGACCCAGGATGTATCTTAGACGACCCAGGACTTACAATCAGTGAAACATGATTGTCAACGAAACGAACAAATACTATCGTCTTAGAGGAAGCGTATTAGGTTAGGCGAGATCCTTGACCACTCAAGAAATCTCAGAAATTCAAAAGGAAGAAAAAATGAACCAAATACCGACTTTGAAGAACTAGAGGTACCTGACGACAAAAGACAAGAAATCATCAAACTTCTAACAAAAACAAGGATCTTATCGCCAAGAAAGACTCGAATTTTGGAGGAACAAAGACAGTACATATGAAGATCGATACTGGAGACCATGCCCATATCAAGAGCAAACCATACTGGACTCCCTTGAACAAAAGGAAAGTAATTGACAAAACCATAGACGAAATGTTGGAAGCCAAGGTGATCTAAAGATCTCAGTCACCCTGGGTGTTTCCTTTAGTATTGGTAGGAAAAAAGATATCAGTGACAGGATGTGCGTCGACTTTATGACCCTAAAAAATCGTGAAACCGATGTCTTTTCCAATTTCTCTGATCGACGACATCTTATCCCTGATAGGGAACGCAAAGTATTTCACTGCCTTGGACTTAAGGTGGCTCAATAATCCAAGAATCCTTTGTCAGAGCAAAAAAAATTATTCTGTTTATTTGACATTGATATCTGATGATTTATATTTGTAATTAAGATTATATATCATCGTTCATTTGATTGACTACTGGTCCTTTGAATATACATGTGTAAACCAAAGTCCGAGATCTGTTGCAAACAAGGAATTTTGATAGATAAATACATGATATAGGGATAATAATTCCACATTGAAACCATTCTTGTGATTATCTTCACCATGATATAATCAAATATGTCTATTTCCTTATAGATAATGCTTTCAAAGAGTGAAATAGCTAAAACTGTTCCCGAAAAGTACATTTTGTGCACCCCCACCCAAAATGAAAATCTAAAAAAAAAGTATCAGTACCCTTATTTGTCATCAAAGTGACAAGAAGCCTTTGTCAGAAGTTATTTTCCTTTACATATTTCTCAACGACAAACTCTGTTTTTCAAAAAAAAATTATAAAAAAGTACATGTTTTCGTTCATCCTGATTCAAAATACTTGGTTGTCATAGTAACGATTTAAAAAAAGGGGGGGGGGGGGTAGGGTTCTCAATAATGTTTAAAGAAGGGGGCGATTCTGAAATAAGTAACACAGACAATGAAATTTCTACATATAGTTATAAATGTAAAATATGCTGTTTTGTCATAGTACAACAATGGTGTAACAAATGGCCGGGGGCCGGAGATACGGAAATATGGATAAGACAAATAGAAAAAAGTAAACGGAAGCGTTTTAAAACATTTTGACGTTCAAGGTCAATAAGTGGACGTCATTCACCTCCCTCGTTCTCGATAATGCGTGCACTTATTTGTAAAATGGATATATCTTTGAACAAAGCAGGGTTAAAACTAAAATTCACTCGCTCAAAGATTTTAAATAGAGAAACTTTATTGGATAACATCTCGATGCAAAGTTTGAAAGTGACAAAATTGAAGAAAAAATCTTCTAACAAATTTTTTTTAGAGAAACCAAACTTAAAATATCGTATCTATGATATCACTAAAATCTCCGAAAAATATCTCGTTTGATCATTGACTTAAATTTACCTACCTCATTTTGTTCCCAAGCAACAAGCGGTTGAATTTCCGATGATGACGTTATAAAATACAATACGTATACGGCGGTAGCCAAGATGTCTCTTTTACGGGATATTTTTGTATATATAGGTTTAACGATACATTTGACTATATTTTAATTACAATCAGATTGTAGATGATGATTTTCTGGTTCCATCGATACCAAATTTGTCGAAATCCGCCGGGAAACAAGCGAATTAGAGGAGTTTGAAGGCCAAAACCGAACTCGGTACTATTCGAACCAGTATTGACGCCGGGAATATGATGACGTCAAACGATTATTGAGCCTCCTTAAGGAATAGCTATTGGCAGGTAACGCTTGACGATAGCAGCTTGCCACTGCGGAAGTTTGGAGTTCAATGGGATGCCCCAGCCGTGTTTCAAAAACTCATGAACATCGTCTTACAAGGATGCAAAGGATTCGCCATGGCCTATCTGGACGACATCTAAATATTTTCACAAGACGATCCGAAACAACACAAGAAACATATAGAGGAAGTGTTCAAACTTATGAAATGAGTCTTCTTCAAAGAAGAGACTGACTATCTCGAATTCGTTATCAACAAAGACGGCATATTTCCGGATCCTAAGAAAGTTGAAGCGATCAAGAGCTTACCAGCTCCTAAGGATGTCAGAGAAATCAGAGGATTCATTTGTATCTACTACAGACGATTCGTACCAAACTTCTCGAGAATAGCGGAACCTCTTATCGCCTTGATCAAGAAATACGCAAGATTCAAGTGGACAGAGGAATGCTAAACTGCCTTCGATTACCTTAAAGAAAGTCTTACAGTGGTACCCCTTCTAGCCTACCCAGATACCAACAAGCCTTATGTGCTTTATACAGATGCAAGTAACAATTGCATAGGAGCATGTCTTACCCAAGAAACTGACCAAGGAAAAGAAAAACTAATCTACTTTCTGTCTCACTAGCTTAGCCCCACACAGACAAGGTGGTCAACTATCGAAAAGGAAGGATTTGCGATACACTACGCTCTTCAGAAACTTGACCACTACCCACATGGATCCCAGTTTACCATCAAGACAGATCATAAACCCTTGAAGTATCTTTTGGATTATCCAATGCAGAACAAGAAAATACTGCTACGGGCACTCAGTATCGCAGGATATAACTGTAAGATTGAGTACGTAAAAGGAGAAAATAACCACTGTGCTGATCTTCTATCCCGGATACCTCACCCCAAAACATCAAAGACGAATAAGAAGGCTAAGAAAGACGAAGACGAACCGGATATAGATAACAAAGCACTTGAAATAGGAGCCTCAACTCAAATGAATTCATACCCAGAGACTTCGCAAGCTGTCATGTACAATATGACTACGAGATCACCAAAGCTGTCTCTGACTTACCCAAGGAATTTGATATGAAGGAAGCTCAGGAAAAAGATCAAGAATTCACAAAACTCAGAAATAAGATGAAAAAAGGAACGGAAACAAAGACAAAACAAACACATTACTTCGAAGATGGTAATGGACTCCTTTACTATCTCTCTCAACCAGATTCAGCGGACCCCTAGCTAAGACCTCAAGAAATGGAGACAGTCGTCCTCAAACAATACCACGACCAACTTGGACATATGGAATTGGACAAGACATACGACTCTATCCGTCTAAAGTACTTCTTCCCGAGCATGTACAAGAAGATACGTTCGCACATAGAGATATGTGTCACACGCCAAACAAGGAGTTCGAAGACATCAAGACCACCCATTAAGGAAACAGAAATAAGAGAAAATTTATATCCCGACAAACAATCCAAATTTAAGTACCCCTTTCCGCCGAAAAAGAGAAGAATTTTGGATTAGACTTCTCAATGCTGCAGCACCGTAAGGATGTACTTGGTTTATTCGACAGAACACCAAGGAGGCATCGAAGTCATGTCACAAGAAAACATAACAGGCCCGAAATTATCTCATTCTCTTCTGATGACCTTGTACCTCTTTTGAATGAACCTTTAGGACTACATCATACCAAACGATACTCAATCCCCCTACGGAAATTACATGAAATTTACGAAACCACTAAGAATAAGGTCCATACAATTTTATCTTCCCCCAACTACATACTTCAGGGCATTATTATGGATATTTCGAAATCCAGATTATTTCATGCTGTAAGAACTTACCAAACAGAAGTAATAATGAAACGACCATTCATAAAAGTAAAATTTACAAACAAAGGAATCGATAAGATAAATCTTGGTCAGATGTTAAATCACAAACTTGTGAAAGAAAATAGTCCACATTATTTCAAAGGAAAGTAACCGCCATGTATTTCCTATAGCTACACAACAACTGTTGCATCCAAAATTTACAATTACAAACGTTTTTGCAGAGTATTGATATAAGTAATCCTACACAAAACTCACTGCCTTGCGAATGTTCTTCATCAAATTTCAAGTACTTTCCCTGTGGTCATGTTGTTACAGGGGACCTTAAGAAATGACAAACTGAGGGATTTGTTCAAGAGGGGCCCAAAATACAGAGAACCTCGTTCCTTTACATGGAGTTAGAACTTCGAAATATTATTTGGCTCTTGTGAAGAATACGCAAGAAGCTGGGCAAAGAAAGAGGATGTTCCACACGACACTCTTTCTGAATGGATAAAATCCTTTAGGGGATTGCTTTTCTCCAAAATCAAACATTTAAAACCAACTGTGAACACCAGATTCGAGTCTGTCTTCAAAGACCCTGATGTAATCACAGAATTAACCTACCTTCAGGAACATTAAATCATCACACAAGCAGATAAAACCTCTAGTAAATACACATTCACTTGTAAAAATATTATTTAGAAAGCCTTGTCAGAATATTGGGACTAAATTCGACATCTGGAAATTCCACCTATGCTCCAACAAATTTTTCGACTTCAGAAGTAATTGAAAATCACAAATCAGCACTTGCTTCTTTGAGTCTTTTGACAGCAAGAAATTGGATCTAGATTTACCGTACCTGTATTGTGTACCAAAAATGCACGAAAAGCCGTATAAAAGAAGGGAGGAGATCTCCAATAAGACCCCGTTGCAGCATCAACAGCAAAACAGCAAAACACCCGATGCCACATACTAAATTGAAAGACAGACTGTCACAAATTATTAGCGACGCATTTACGAGTAAAAACGGTAATCGTAAATATAAATTCATCGTCGTAAATTACGACAAAACATACTTTGTAAAAGGGAAATCTGAGTCAAAAACAAAGTATACCGAATCAGATGTCATTAAGATGTGGAATTTCCTGATCGATAACATCTTTGTGGTCTTTGGCGGTAAGGTCTTCCAAAAGATTGTTGGCATTCCAATGGGAACCAATTGTGTCCCGCTCCTTGCTGACATATTTTCATACTAATACGAGGCTGAATTTATTCAATCCTTGATCTCTGAGGGCAAAAACAGTTAGCTCTTAACTTCAACTTCACGTACAGATACATTGATGATATACTGTCCATCAATAATCCAACATTTGCAGATTACCTTGAAGCAATCTATCCCGTTGAACTTGAAATTAAAGAAACGACAGAGACCAATAATTCAGTGTCCTATTTCGGTGTCATGTTGTCTTTTGACGCCCACTGTAAAACAAACGTGACGACTTCAATTTCAATGTCACAAGTTTTCCTTTTCTGAGTAGCAAAATCCCGTCGTCACCAGCATATGGCGTTTTCATTTCTCAATTTATACGTTATGCTCGGGCAAGCTCCAAGTACTCAGATTTTGTTCTAAGAGCTAGACGACTTTCAGTTAAGCTTCTCAGTCAAGGATACCTTTGTGACCGACTTACATCGTCACTAAGGAAGTTCTATGGTCGATATGGGGTTATGGTAGCACACTACGACGTCCCCTTGTCCAGAGTCATAAATGATAATATTGACATAGACCTTTTGCGCCATGACATGCCAATCTATACTTCTTTGTGGGAGTTACCGATTGTGACCTTCCTTACGAATTGTGAGATTTACCAATTGTAACCTTTCTACCGAATTGAAGTGCAAGCATGCAAGCAGGAGATGCTCACTCTTCCAGGGCAACTGATCTCACTCCTTCACAAGGAGTTCTCTTCTCTACATATGGTAGATTTGTTTTATTTCATATTCTTTGCCTTAGTTCTGGTTTTATCCTGGTTTGTATACCTTTGGTTTGCTGATTTTTCAATTAACGATTTTGTACACCTTTATAGGGATATGGTTTTTCCATATTTGTCATTCGTGATGGGGTATGTTTTTTTTTCATATTTGTCATACCACCTTATCCTTTCGCCAAAATTGATCTTGACTTATCGGGAACATGACAAATATGGATAATGACCATATCCCTGTATACAGCACAAAATCGATAATTCAGAAAATCAGAAATCGAAGGCATACAAAATCAGAACAAAACAGGAACTAAAGCAAACAAACAAAAACCTCCACCATATGAAAAGAAGCGATCTCCCGATATGGATGTGAGACCAGGTGCCCAGGAAGAGTAAGCATCTCCTGCTTGCATGGAACACACACCGCTTCAATTCGGTAGAACTGTCACATCCGGTAACTTCCATTTCGAAAGACATAGAGTACAATCTTGGGTTGGATGGTTCAAATGGTCTATGACAGAATATCAACCACCATTCTGGAGAGTTGGACATCATAGTGTATAACAACAATGTCTGGAAACAAATACATTGTCTCCTTCATAGACGTCTACTCAGGATGGCCAGAAGCCTTTGCTGTTGGATAAATCAGAAGACCGGATAGTACATCTTATCCTTGAAGCAATCTTTCCAAGATTTGGTTGTCCCCTTGAGATTGTCTCAGACAACGGAACAGAAAATGTGAACAGGAAACTTCAAGTAACCTTAGACGCCATGAACATCCACAACATCAAGACGTCGTACTATAGCCCTCAGTCAAACGGGGAGGTCGAAAGATTTCACCGTACCTTTCACGACGTTATGTATAAAAAATCAAGAAGATGTTCAAACATGGGACTTATACCTGAAACAGACACTAGCAGCAATCAGGTCCCACGTCAACGAAACATCTATATTCTCTCCGTACATCGGAAACCCTGTTTATCTCAGGAGTCATCGGAGAAACAACAAACTGGACATCAAGTGACAGCCATACTCCCGAATTATAGATCAAACCGGACCATTCGTCTTTGTAGTGAAAAATCGACTTGGCGGAACAACAACCAAGACACATGCGAGACATCTTAGACAGGCCAAAATTGACAAATGGAAAATTCCTAGAGACTCCGAAGAAAACATCTGGAGGAAAACAACTTACGTTGTACCTCCTGAAAACTCTGATTTTGAAAATGATGTTGATGAACCGACTCCTCAAGACGCAGCAATAAGACATATATTACAAGAAAGAGAAAGATCGTCTGACGAAGATGATATTCATCTAATGGAACCCAGAAGACGACTTCAAAGGCGCAAAATACCACCGACAGAAATAAAAGCTGAAACTGTATCCGTCGCTGGCGAAAATAGTCGCGATGAGGAACAGAAAGGGAAATTGACGCCGTCTTAAAAGAAGACGCGAGTTTCTTGCATACCGAAAAGGCTTCCCCCTTAAAGCTTCCCCTCATGAAACTGCCCCCATTAAAACCTCCCAATACCCAAACCAGATTATCATGAAAAATAATTGTTGAACTAGCTAAGATGATGATATCTCAAAACAAGGACTAATTTCTGCAGTCATTTTCCCTAGCAACTTCAGACGACTACTGTTAATAGTAAGAGAAAAACATTCCGCTTTTGACCCCGATACTGACCTTTGGACATTTTATAGGACGTTGACATGCACTACTCTTGTACATCGCGATCTGTTAGTTGTTGTTCTTTCGATTCCACTGTTAGATATCGTAGGTGCCTTTGAAGTGTATAAGGTCTACAATATAGCCTTACCCCGTAACGTTCCTAACAGCAACTTGCAAGCCCGTTATGACATAGAAGCCCCAGCTTTATTGATCGATAAAAGAAGTAAGTTTTCGTTACTTTCATCGTTTTAGCTCTCAAGTTGTATGTCGTCATTATTGTACAATTAGGAACCCAGTTTATTCTATCCTTTCATCTTCCATGTGTATTCTTCACTTGTTTCTGGGACATACAAAGACGATTGAGAAATATTGTAAAACCCTTGTTACCCCTAACACCCCTACCCCTCAGGCAAGGTATCTATCGGATGGTCACTGGGTGATAACGTCGGCATCCTCTCTTACCTTTAGTGTGGGATGCAATGCGTTTTCTTCTACTCAGGTCATTAAAACTTCCCCTCCCCTTGACATCATTCATCTTCACCTGGCTTGTTCAGCATTCAATAGCCATATGACCCTGCGCCCCTCCTTTCCTAAGGAAAGTTAATATAATTTGTCCTCACTTTTTCGACAATTCCTCCGAAATTATAAGTTTTGGCTCACCTTTTGACATTTCTCTCCCTTCTTTCAGCGATATCAAGATACCAAAGATGTTGAAAACAGTAAAAGAAATACCCCTCGATAATTTGATTTTTGAACTCAAAAACAGTAAACCAGACATTGAGCCAATGCCTGCAGACACTCCATTTTATTATTACATAATAGGTAGTTTAGGCATGATCATTTTTGTACTTCTTCGTTGCTTTCGGCGCAGGCTTCGAAATTATTTTTCGAAATTCAAAAGCTGCTCGTGGTCGGTCTAGAAGGCATTAGTAGAGGAACCACCGTGTCCAACCATTACCAAGCCTGACATGCCTGATGTGCGACCTTCGGCACCCTCCTGGCAAGAAAGTGACCATGCACCAATTAGTAGTCTGCCTGAACCAGAATCTGTTGCAGACGTAGTTCGAAGACAATACCAAACGCTCGTAGATGATCAACGCCCCTGGAGTTATATGGACGATACAATAAACACAAATTGGGAACCACCTGTTTTATCCAGATTCGGTGATGGACACTATGTCTACCTGTTAAAAATCAGAAAACTGAACAAGAAGCAGAACAAGAGAAGAAATTCGTATCCAGGCGCCGGAGACGATGAATCTATCCAGGTCCCTAACTATCCAGGTGTGCGAACTGAAAAAGTTAAACTAGAACCGAATGAACACGTCAAGCAGATCGAACCGGAACAATTTCACGTGACGTCGGGAAGATCCGAGTGCGATGATTCAGTACGGCCGCATGTACAAACCAGCCCGCCACAAACATAAGCGATTCCACTTCGGTCATTACCGAGACCGATACCATCCATTTATCCCGGACTTTCAAATGAACTGAAAGAACTGTTATTATTGGGATTTACTTTACCCGGACGCGGAAATATATGAGCATGACAGTAAATCCATCCGCTTTTCTGAGTGGTGCCGCCATTCGGATTACTTGAAGATCTTGGCATCGTTACCGTTGTCAAGATGCGTCCGAGTGAGAATAACCCAGTAAAAGATAAATTTGAAGAAACTGAAGATGAAGACTAGTAAAGAACTTTGGAACTTTATCAGAATATTACGGCTTAATAATGAACATTGAATACAGGATGATATCCAGGCATCCAGGTCACTGACTCTGTAATTTCATTGGACAACGATTGTTTTCTTTTTATGGTGCCATTTTAAGATTTATTAATTTACAAGTGCATGCATGTATATCTTGTATGTAAGTCCAGGTTACATATTAACTTCGTGATTGTTTACGTTCTGGCTTGTAATATTTTAAGATGAGGATATCAAAGTCAAGGATTGCAATACCCAGGTCACTGGATTACCAGATGTAAATAGATTTGCTATTTTGACAATAATTTTGTTGAATTATTAACGTGTATGTGTGGTCCATGCTGTAAATTTTTTATGCTCTAAAATGATGCTAATGAATTTGAAGACGTTAAACATTGCCAAGGGTCCAACGATGCACAATTTTGTGAGTGCTGTTGAGATCGTCGTCAGGATCTTCTTTATCTCATTCATATCTGATTAAACAGCGGCTCAGATGTAAATCGAGTGTATTCCTATCATAGAAATACTAATAGTGAAAGTTACAAAACAGTAAAATCATATGAACATATTTGTTTGTAATTAAGGAATTTACTAAGTAAGAAAAAAATTACTTTCGAAAATAAAGACAAATCTATTTTACCATAAAATCGCGAAATTTTATACTCGCGAAAATTACTGTGATTACTTACAATGGATATAGGAATGACAAATATGGATAATGACCATATCCCTATATACAGCACAAAATCGATAACTCAGAAAATCATAACCGAAGGCATAAAAATCAGGATAAAACAGGAACCAAAGCAAATAAACAAAAATCTCCACCACATGAAAGGAAGCAAACTCCCAATATGGGAGTGAGACCAGGTGCCCAGGAAGAGTCACCATCTACTGCTTGCATGCAACACCCGTCGCTTCAGTTCGGTAGAATTGTCACATCCGGCCACTTCCATTTTGGAAGATATAAAGTATACTCTTTGGGTGGATGGTACAAAAAGTCTATGAAAGAATATAATCCACCATTCTGGAGAGCGGCTAGCCAACAGGGGATGCTTACTCCTCTCGGGCACCTGGTCCCACCTCTAGCTTTCTAGGGGTCCGTCGATGCTCAATTTGGTGCTCTATTGTGAGTGCTGTTGAGATTTTCGTCAGGATCTTCTTTAACTCATCATAGTGTATGACGAGTTCCCCATATCGACCGTAGAACTTCCTCAGTGATGATGTCAGTCGGTCACAAACGTATCCCTGACTGAGAAGCTTATCTGAAAGACGCTTAGCTCTATAATCATAATAATAGGTTCTATCACGATTTACTGAGACATAACATTTATAAATACCAGTGACGGAAATTTCATCTTTTCCCGAATGGATCGTAGCGAAAGATGAAAATTTTTCATCACGAGTGTAGATTTTTATTTCTCACTCAGTAGAAACTGAAAGAATCTATTTGTTCTTCATTTCTCAGAAGCTACGCTCTTATCGTTACTCCTTGACAATGGTTTTTACGCGTTGTCGAGACAAAATGCTAACCGGTAGAAAACAGTGATTGACTAGATAATGATCGTGCTTTTATTTTACTGATAATTGGAATTTCACAACAGTTAGTCCCACGTCTGCAAAATCACATGATAGTCTTCCGACGCCAAACTCAAGCTTCGTCGCCATTTCATTGCCATTTACCGGAAGTACTTTTATAAGTTGCACGCCTCTGATAGGTCGTTTGGAACAGCTGATTGGTATATTACGTTTAATGAATTGATGAAGTAGCCTTTGAGACAACTTATGTGTCTCACATAGGCTGTCTTACAGGGTAGTAGCAAAACTGAAGAAGAATTTTGTTTCTAATATTTCCTGGATCCATTGTAGGTTATCACAGTATAATTACATTCCAAAAGACAGTTATTATATAAATAATTACTTCTGATATATTACACTTGGCTTCGAATTTTCGCAAATACGAGTATGATGACAATATACTCATGCCAACTGGCCTCTGGTTTGTTGTAACTTTGTATTTTCTACATGTTTCATCGTTCATCTTACAATCTGTTCATTGTAATCTATACTTTTTGAGCATTTTTGTTTCGTAGTAATTTTGTTAGCGATTTTAACCGTCTTTCAATGAAAAGAAACATGTATGTACCTATTTTAACCATACGATCATAATACGTATATATGTTAAATTGTTTGGAAAATGATAGAAGTTCTGTTTGATAGATAAAAATTTTGCTCTTCAAACTTTCCCGTAGCAAATGTGAATCGTTGTATTATTGTTTGTTTATCATTATAAAGGAAGATGTGAAAGTCTTGAAGATGAAGTTGACACCGAGAAAAAGAGGATAAAGAAAGTTACCAGTAAGACCTTTCGCATACTCAGTTTTCTAATCACCTTCTTGAAAATTCGAATTATTTCTAGGTCACCTTATCGAGGCTCAAGCGAGATATTGTGATAGCGCACTATTCGATTAACTTGAATTTATTATGTATTGAACTGCTTCAGACCTCCAGAACAGTAAATCATACTTGGTAGGTATGAAGTAATTATGGTCCTCCATAACTGTTGTTGTAAGCCGCCACAGGGATTTATCACGCTTCCCAATTACTCTATTTACTATGGGTTATCTAAAGGGATCTAACTTGCCGTTTAACGAAAAATCTGCAAAGTCATCGTTAAGTCTTCGAAATATGCTAACCTATGCCAAAACCCATTTTTGTGGAATACATCGATAAATCAATTCATACTGAATCGCTTACAAGCAGAGATATGCCCCAATACCGCTCTCTTGTGCCTCAAGTTGATCGCTGATGCCTGATTATCACCGGACACCTTTTTGTCCGACCCAAACATGCGGCGCTCGTAAGAAAGCGGTATGGGTGTATCTCGGCTTGTAAGGGAGGTACTGATTTCAATTTTCGTATGAAGATTCAGAATGCATTAATCTATTGAAATACAGCAAAGTAAATGGATTTTGGGATTCAATTTGAAGTCGTTTACATCAATTTGAAGTCGTTTACATTTGAATTCAATTTGAAGTCGTTTACATCATAAGCCTATCTTTGGGGACTTAAACGATGACATGTCGATTTTTTCCTTAGACGCCGAGTTAATCCCTTTAGATAATCCATAGAAAATTTCGCAACCGGGAAGCTTGATAAATCCCTATGACCATGGTTGGTATTATTATGTCAAAAAGGTACACTCCGTTGAATAGCTCCTACTTTAGAATCGATAAACAAAAAATATTTTATGATCTTGAAGGATTCCCCATAAAGTTTTACTATTTTTTGTTTCACTCGAAAGTCAAAGTTTCGTCGCGTTTCATATTTTTACGTTGGATTACTCAATGAATGGGTAATGTAGTGCGTTTACTGCTATTTGATGTAGATGATCCCAAAGGTTTCACGTTTGAAAAAGTTCAGTAGAGATAACTACGACTTTTTAATGAATTTCATCAGCTTGTATAATCTTTTCTCTTTCCAGTATCGATGTGAAAATTATATCTATCCACCCAAATTATTGATATATAAAGTTAGCATTCTGGTCTATGGAAATTGTAAGAAAAAAATCTTTATTTTATCGGAAAAGATAATGAGAATATTTATACCCCCGATATATAATGGTGGGGGTATATAGTGATGCACTTGTCCGTCCGTGTGTCAGTCAGTCCGTGCGTGCGTGCGTCCGTCCCGCCTGTGGTTTCCGGACACGGAAAACTATTACAGATAATCAATTCATTTCTTGCATATAGCTTTAACACCAAGAAATACAGGTCAAATTCGAATATGGGTCATGTCTCTCAATTTTGTGCAGAGTTATGCCCCTTGAAACTTAGAAAAATTCAATATTTTGTGGTTTCCGGACATTTGAATGAAAACCGTTACAGATTATCAATTCATTTCTAGGATATAGCTCTTACACAAAGAAATACAGGCCAAGTTAGAATATGGCTCATGTCCCTCAATTTTGTGCAGAGTTATGCCCCTTGAAACTTAGAAAAATTGAAAATTTGTGGTTTTCGTTCATTTAAAGGTAAACTGTTATAAAGATAATCAATTCATTTCTTGCATATAGCTCTTACACCAATAAATACGGGTCAAGTTCGAATATGGGTCATGTCCCTCAATTTTGTGCAGAGTTATGCCCCTTGAAACTTAGAAAAATTATAAATTTTGTGGTTTCCGGACATTCTAAGATAAACTGTTAAAGATAATCAATTCATTTCTTGAATATAGCATTTACATCAAGAAATACAGGTCAAGTTCAAATATGGGTCTTGGCCCTCAATTCTGTGCAGAGTTATGCCTCTTGAAACTTAGAACAATTCACAATTTTGTGGTTTCCAGACATTTAAAGGAAAACTGATACAAATATTCAATTCATTCCTTGCATATACCTTTCACACCAAGAAATACAGGTCAACTTCAAATATTTGTCATGTCCCTCAATTACGTGCAGAGTGATGCCCCTTGAAAAATTCAAAATTTTGTGATTTCTGGACATTAGAAGAACAACTGTTACAGATGATAACTTCATCTCTTGAATGTAGCTATTATACCAAAAAACTACAGGTTAGGTTTGAATATGGCTCAATTTTATGCAGAGTTGTGCACCTTCAAACTTGGAAAAAAATCAATATTTTGTGCTTGCCTGACATTTAAATGAAAACTGTAACAAGGAATATATTTATTTCTTAGATATAGCTTTACATTTAGAAATACAGGTAAAGTTCAAATAAAGGGTCATGTTCCTCAATTTTGTGTTGAATTGTGCACCTTCAAACTTTTTATACATTGCTTATTTGTAAAATATGCCGGGCGGGGTTATCATTGATCCTTAGATCAACAAGAGATTTCATTTGAATGGTTTTTCTTGCTTTGTAAATGAAAAACTAAACTTGATTTCATACAGAGATTTGGGGGTATCCACGCTTTTTTTGAGAAAGATGGTAATTTCCAGAAATTTTTTGGAAAAATATAACCATCACAAGTAAGAGTTACCTTTCCGGAATCTTAGTAATATTTTACATTTGATGCGTGTTCCTCAATGCTCCTTGTTCTACTTCAATAATTACATAAAAAGGTATCTAATAATCAATCTAAGCCATACGTATATAATAATCTATACTAGCAGTGTGCACCATAATATGGTCACAGGAAATTCCTGTATTTTCCAGAGAAGCACTATAAAGAGGGGGGGGGGGTCTTTTAAGAAATGTAAAAAAAAGAAATTAAGTATAACGGAAATCTTTCTAAGATTATGCATTTCTCTCTCTCTCTCTCTCTCTTTTTTTTGATGGGTAACACCCCTCCCATCTCTTTCACCTTGCCTGCCCTTCGATGATGGGCGTAAAGTTTAAAACAAAAACACACAAAAAACGCTACAAAACTCACCGAGACCAAAACTGTAAATTTACTAATACTGAGAATACATGTTCTTATAAAGACATAGATATGCACTCGAGCTGTCTTTGATATCATCGAGAGAGTAAAGGCGTATGAAAAAGGGGGTATCCCTTGTCCCTCCACGGTAAAATGTTTGGGACAAGCATAGTAAATTTTCCACCTCCCTCTTTTTCGGTCGATGTTTCTGAATATGAATTGCAATGGAAATCCTTAATTTCAATGTAAGTACGTGTATGAAAAAATCACAGGCTTGCCACCGCTCACCAACAACTTTTATTGCTTACATAAATAAAAAAAAAACAAAAAACAAAAACCAATAAAAAAAACCCCTAACAACAACAACAACAAACAAACAAGCAACCCCCCCCCCCACACACACAATACGTTCAAGAAGTGCAAGAAAAATACCTCTTTACCTTGTGGTAATCAAATTTTGCATTTGAGTTTTCCTAGGTAAATGAATGACTATTCAGTATTAGATTGCTCCATTTTCATAGTCCTTTTTTTTTCTCAAATACTAGTACTTCAAGTAAAATCAGCTTAAGAATGCTCCATTTATACCCCTTCCCACTCTTGCATCTAACTCGACCTAGGTGTTTCGCACCTCAGATCAAATAATTTAAGTATTGCTTGTGGATATCATCTAAATCAAGAACTTGCAAACTTTAAAATGATTCGGTCTCGGGGGGCGGATACAGAGTGGGGAGCAGGGAGGAGGGTTAAACGACCCAAAGGGTCGATTCGAGGCACGAAGTGCCGAGCGGGGGAGGGTACGAGAGGGGGTTGCCGCCCTCCTGTATGAGGGGGTCCTCCCCCGAAATGTTTTTGAAAGTGGAGGCTGAGCAAGAAAAAGGTCAAAACCTCTGGGCCGAAATCTCTGGGGTCTGAACAAAAAGAAGACCGAAACCTCTATCAACCACTTTTCTTACCTTCTTCGGACTGAAGAAGGATACGGAATAAAAAATATCGAAAAATCGAACACGGACATTCTGATGTTTTAGGAATTTGGGTCATAGGGGTTATCGATCTTACCTGAGGGATCCTCTGCCTTTAAAACATGAAATAGCTGTGATAACATCGAATGTAACCAACGGGTAATCTCGTACCTCACATAACCTCGTGGGACAGTAGAAACAAAAACCTTCGGTAGGCGTGTTCTGAAATACAATAATTTCATTAGTTAGCTATGTTTTTTTGAGCGCTAAGCAATGAGTTGAATACGCTTAATTTTACAATTTGTTACATTGATGTACCAACAGCTCACGACATTTCAAGAAAATGGTGAATTTCAAGAAAAAGTGGCATCAATATTTTACAGATTCAATTTTTCGAGAAAACCTTTTGAATGTTATATTTTTGTACAAGGTCTTTATGAGACGATCAATTTTTAAAAAATGTGTTTAATTAAAATTGGACTTGAAACAAAAAAGTTATTAACGAAAAGAACTTTGATGACTGATTTTTTTAAATTGTTAAAGATTTTATTTCTTAGCTTTAAGTGTATTTATTATAGGCATGTTTGGTATCAAATGATTCAGAATTAAGTACTGAAAATGAATATAACAGAAAATGCAATAAAATGTTTGGAATAATGATATATAAGTTTAAAATTCGGTTTGTCGGCACTTCAAAGACTTGACCATTAGTCACCGAGTTCTTGAATGTAATAACTTCATGTTGATTTCAACAACAAAGAGCGTGGCAATATTCAAGAATATGAACAGTAAATTCCGAAGGTTTTTGTTTCTACTGTCACATGGGGTTCTATGAGGTACGATCTACCCCTTGATGCTGTGATAAGGACATTTTGATTAATTTTGAGCGATGCTCAAGTGAGCTTTTCTGCAAAGCGCACTGTCCGTCATCCGTCTTGAAGTTTTCACATTTTTGCTTCTTATCTAGAACCAAAGAAAGAATTTTGATGAAACTTGGTAGGATGAAATCTTTATGGCCCCCTACAAGTGTTGTTTTTCGATCGGATACGTCTACAGGTGGCGCCACCATGGCATAAAGTAGACCAAGATGACACCCATTCGAAAAACTTCTTCAAGACCGAAGCACATATCGACAAACCGAAAACATCAGGGTGTTCTAGAAAGATGCGTTGTCATTTTTTATTCCACCCCGAAGTCAAATTTTTGACGCGTCTTGATGTGATTTCGAACTTTTTCAGAAATACTCATTTTTGAACTGTTCCTTTTAATAACTCTTAAAGGTACAAAAGGTCTTGTCAAGATCAAACCATGAATCAATTATTTTTGTCAAAATTTTAACGCAAACGAGTCTATCATGCTTAGAAATAGAAACTGGTTGGTTACAATAGTCACATATGCCCTCACTACCGAGCTGTGATGAATAATTGCTTATGAAATAGGTACCCTAATATAACCTACTATTCTCCGTAGAAGACCGATTGCGAACACGTGTAAGCACTTATTTGCATAAGGCCAGTACTGTATCAAAACAAAACAACATGTCTGAAGGATAACACGTGGGTCGAAAATGAATCGACAATCGTTGTTATCAAAATCTGAAAAGAGAAATGTAATGAACAAATAGTATTGGCTTGGTATTGGAAAGTTATAGAGACCTAGCTTAAAGGACGACCGTGAAATTAAAACTCTGACAAGTCTGAGGGAAAATTAGCTAAAGGGATCTACAGTGTACATGTACATGTATAGTTCTCGTTTATTTTTATCTATGAGAAGTATATATATATATAAGTTTGACGTGTATATATATCAACAGTAATTTTGATATGTGCACATTTAATATATATATTCACAGAGTAAATCAAATATTAAAAAACGAACAAAAATCATAACCAAATAAAGGTTAATTTTCATTCAGGATTTGGTAAACAAACGCACATGTGTATAGCAGACTACACCTGCCTCCTATTCAAGCTGTCATACACTATTACACGTTGTTAGTCATTTGAAAGTGTTCGATTATCCACGTTCAAAATGGTGATTTGAATGGAACATGATATCTATACATGATATCAACCTTGTATTTGCAATAAATGCAATATTAGTGAGATAGTTTTTTAGAGAGAATTTCAAAAAGACTGTATACGTGGTTTACTACATGTTTCGTAGTAATCCCAGGATGTGAAGTTCATTCATGCGATTGGCTGATCGTGGTACCTAGCGTGTTCACTTTGACCTTGGTTAACGTTACATATTTTTACATACTATATATGCAAATAACAATTTCCGAAGTTTACCGAAATCGTGTGTAGCAGAGAGTAAAAACGTCTATAAAACAAAAATGTGAGAGATATTTAATGTAAGTAATATATAGATGTTCAAATGGTAGTACTTAAAAGCTATTTACGGTAAAACTTCATTGTTGACAGTTTAATCCCTGTTAGACTATTTGTACCTTTAAGGGGTATGGACAAAAGTTTATCGGCCATATTGGATTTGACGTGAAGCATACTTGAAAATGTGTCGTTCTGCAGAATTAAGACTCCTATCTTAACCATTTTAATACTAAGTTTTCTTCACCTGAATATAGTCATTTTCCCATCATTTTGAACAAAAACTGCATCAATATTTTTACATGACAACCATTGAACTTAGTGCACCGAACTGCGCAGCTACAGGTTTGCAGGACTCATGATTAATACTATAACCTACCTTTAACGTTACTATCATCTTATGTCTACAAACATTTGTCCTCCAATTTTGATCATACTTTCTTAAAATACCGGGTATCTTCATTTTACACGCAAGGGGCTAGTAGCCCTATCTACATAGAAATGAATCCAGGGGCGGATCCCCGGAATGTTGCACATTTGTAATTTGTCACCTATAATTCACATGACTATCCCACTTTTCTAATATATATCATGTAAATAATTAATAATTGAATCGAAAACAGTCGAAATTCTAGTGAATTTCCCCAGGAACTTTAAAATCGTTTATTTTTTTCTACTTATGTTGGGGCGGATCGGCACGTGAAAATGGCTACCTGTAAAAACTCGTGTTCGAAAAGACACCATGTTGGATTAAAAAGAGATTTATATGATAATGAGACCTTGTACTCAAAATCGAAGGACAAATGGTTGTAGATATAGTATCAATGTAATGTTTAAGGTAAGTTATAGTATTATTCATAAATTCTCCTGAGGTGCAGCTGTGCAGTTCGGTGCATGAATTTAAAAAGTTTCTAATGTTAATATTTCAATGTAATTTTCCGTAGAAAATATGGGAAAATGTAGCTTTTGGGGTTGAGAATACTTGGGATTAAAATAGTTGAAGTTGGAGCCATGACTCGGTGTAAGGAAAGATTTTCAATAACACACTACGTAAAATCCAATATAGCGAATAACGGTTTGTCCATACCCCTTAAAGGTGGTGCTAAACCCTATTAATGTCCTGTGCAAACCCCCTTCCCGTTTGATTACTACACATTTATATATCGTGATGTATATCAAATGTTAATATTGCGTTATAATCACTTATTTCCTTTTGCAGTGTGGAGCAGTTTAACTCGTTCCCCATGACTTGGATGTCTTTAATAATACGGAAGTGTTCCAACTCTATGCCTTCTTGAAGAAAAATTCAAACCATTTTTCATGCACCAGACACGTGCTTCGAATATCAAATTCTCATCAGTGATGCTTCCAGCCAAAGTGCTTTTCATACGCCACCCAAATTCATTTCATTAGCACCCTCTTGTTTCATTTCTAGAATTCAAATTGGTACATTTACTTTACAGTGCGCGGCTCCAAATTTCATGAAGGGTCGATTCAGAAGCATATCCAAGTAAAATCTATGTTCAAAATAGCATTGAAGGGATGGTGCTAAGATGTTAACTTCCTTCAGCTTCGATGATATTTTTCGATGAAATGGCACGTTTCCCAAATAGCAAAAATATATATATGATTTCAAATTGATTAACGGCCAAATCAAAGCTTCTTTCAGGCGACAGAGCTGAAAGGAAATAATTAATACACTTAACAGACGTCAAGTATATTTATTACTTCTTTCCAGCCCAGTCGCCTGAAAGAAGTTTTTTTTGGCACTTTTTCTATTCGATATAATACATATTATTTGGCTATTTCGGAAACTTGTTATTTCATACAAAAATATTATCGGAATTCAGGAGATTAACATCTTAGCACCATCAATCCAATGCTATATTGAAAATAGATTATATTTTGATATGTTACTGCATTGACCCAATTTGACATTTGGAGACGCACACTCTCTGAAATTCAAAAAATCAAACCAATTGACGCAACTGAAATGAATTTGGGCTGCTTATGAAGGTACTTTGGTTGGAACCTCACTGATGAGGATTTAGATCTGAAATGAGAATTTGATATTCAAAACACGTGTCTGATGCATGATAAATTGGTTTGAAATTTTCTTCAAGAAGGTATAGAGTTGGAACCCTTCCGTATTATTTATAATGTGAAGAACACACCTGCACAAACTGAAAAAATATGTTCAGGGTTTGCCTATGCTATTTAAAAATTGAAAATCTCATGAACTGTGCCTAGAAATCTAGAGATCAAACCGATTCTATTTCAGTCAATCAGAAAGCCATAAAAGATTATTCATACAACAATGCAGGTTAAGGAAAGGCTTTAACCTTAAGAAAATGAATAGCTAATATAAAACGTCTTCAATTTCAATAGCATAATTTCAGAACAGATATATTTGCAGCATGGACCAGACATGCACGTTCGGGTACTTAACTAAGTCACATTGGACTTCTACAAAAATACACATATATTTACTGTTAAAGTGAAAGTAGACTTGTTATAACGCATGTAGACACATATAAGCACGTAGCACTGTAAGGAACTGTTACGATATCAGAGCTTTACCAATAACAGACGTTTGTTGGCCGACGAAGTACGTTCGATCAAAACACAACGAAACTCATCAAACATAATGGGTCGTGTATAACAAAACATACGTCTTTTGAAAAATTAAGCAAAACTCCATTAGTACTGCAGTCAGTAATAAAAAACATTGATGAATACATATATAGTTATTTGTATTCATCCTAATAGAGTTTATTTTTTGAAAGATATATCATGTTTTTTTTATATACGACCCCTTATGTAGGGTGAGTTTCGTCGCGTTTAGTTCGGACGTACTTCGTCGGCCAATAACCGTCTGTTATTGACAAAGCTCTTATATTACCGTCATATGGTATCTACATTTCACAGATCATCCGGTATGCTAGAGCATGTACATATGTTTTGGATTTTCATTGTAGAAATTTACAAATTACCAAGACGCTCTTAGGTCAAGGTTTTTGTTTTCACAAACTTGTAAATACTTTCTGGAAATTCTTCTTTTGAAATTCGGACCCATGCAACAGAGTATATTACTTTGGGTATTGCACAACTTGCATCTTAATCATCAAACACCTTTTAAACCTTGGATGTGATCCTTCTGTCACCAGACGGACATTTGGCTCGGAACAATAGCAATCTTCAGCCGTGAACCAGCGCATTCTTAAGAACTTCACTCAAACTCTCTGCGACGACAGGACTCAATGCCTGATCCTGTCAAAACGTCTTAAGATAGCCCCGATCACCTGTCATCTCTGAATCTCAGTCGGACCCCTCGGGTGACCACATGCATGCACTGTATTTCGTACGTGAGTCCTTCCGTCTGTTCGAATGTTGATCTTAAAATAAGGAGGTTATTTTTCACCACAATTGTACTTTCTTCGAGACCTCTGGGTATTCAGAAAAGTGGGAGGTTCGTGCGTACGTAGTCCAGGATAGCCTCACCGTCTGCCACTGACGTGGCAAATCCCTTCCTTTTTTCTCAATCAAATTAATACTAGGTGCCAAGGTAGAGTCAGTCTCCTGTTTGCATGCAACACCCGCTGCTACAAAAGTCTAGACGGACTGGTCAGTAGAAACAGGTCTGTCACTTTCAAAGTTTAAAATCAAATGTCTGGTTGACCAGACAACATCTTTTCAACTAAGTAAAATAAGACACCCCCCCCTTTAGAATTAAGGGCGAAATTGAAATTGGAAAAAAAACCGATGGCTCAAAATGCACTTCCTGGTTGTATGAAAAGAATATTAATCACACAACACTTTATTAACTATGTGAAATAAGACAAACTCCTCCCTTATCGAACGAACGTCCGTATTGAATGTTGCTTATAGTGGCGCAACATGACGATATTCGACGAAAAAACAAACGTTTGTGGGACAGGAAATACTTCATACCTACAAAGTTATCAAAATCCGCTAAGCAATTCCGGCATCGCTAGTAATCCATGGTAAAACTGGATCTAACAAAACCCATGGGACAGAAGAAATGAAAACCTTCGGAAGGTGTGTCCTGGAATAGTTTTCAGCGCGAACCAATGTGCTGAAAACTTCTATATAATTTGTTCCATCGGTGTAACGACAATTCATGACATGATGATTGGAAAAAATAGGCACCAGAATTTCAAGAATTTATTTTTTGTCATGAAACCTCAAACATGTACATGTGTTTATGTTTAAAAACAAAGGTCTTCATGAAACGATCATTTTGAAAGGAGTACAATGTATATATGGTTAAAATGGTAAAGAGGCCCCCTAAAATCGACTTCTCCAATCTAAAATTTTGTTTAGAAATGTTTCTGAGAGTTGAAATCTATATTTTGAGAGAACTAATTATAAAAACTACTCCACGCTTTTTAAGACATTGTAAATTTTGCATAATGGAAGGAGGGGATTTCCAACAACACCTAGTCGCAGCACCAACAGGAAACCCTAAAACACCCACTGTAAAAACACAAAGAAGACACGCACAGAAAGAGACGTGATGGTACAAGGAACACCAAATCACAAAGAAACATCAAACATAAATGACTACACATAAACCAACGAGACCAATACCATGATAACCGGTGATTTTGTCATTTTTTCGAAAAAATAGCATCATTCTTGATTATTTCATCGAGATTACATCGAGCGGGATTTTGAACAACTTTATCCTTTTGCATGCACTTAAAGATGTGCAAAGGTAATAACATCTCAAAGTATAAAATTTGTTCAGAAACCCGCTCGATACTTATTATTAGGAAAGTTATGAAATGACGTTTTTCCAAAAAATTGGCAAACTTTACCATTTTCGTAGCCCAAATTCTAAGAAATTTAGAAAGGAGGATTAAAGTTATGTTACATATCATAAGTAGCCTACATTGAAAAATAGATATTGGTACAAATTCAATACTTTATGAAACCTTTAGGATTTTAGTTTAAACTGTATTTATTTCAGACATTGGTGACATATACATTGAACAAGCATAAATCAAGATATATATTGAATAGGATCTGGAAACAAGTGAAACTTATATTAATCCGTCTCCTAATTTTTTTCATTTACATAAATATACATGAATGACCTTTAGCCTTTTTTAATTGAAATATATATGTGTATATATGCGAATGCCTTGTATTATGAATTTTAATTGTAATACAAAATTCAAAACAATTAAATCAAATTTAAATAGATTCAAACAGAGATTAACTGAAGATTTAGGGGTACAGAGATAAAAGGAACAAGAAAAAAAAAAGAAAGAAAAAAAAGAGAATATTCTTGTATAAATGAAAATTTATGCAAAGAATCACACATATATATATATATATATATATATAGAAGAAGAAATTAAGATTGAAATGAAATTGAGTTTTGGCGAACATGCTGTAACTTTTATCATGCTTTATTTTTAGAAAGATCAACAATGAAAGGTTATATGAAACGTTTTGTTTTAATTATAAAGTCTTGAACTATGGCAAAAATCTGGACATTAGTATCATAAGAAAGATTATCATCTCCAAACAATAGTAATTCACATGTAATTGGAAAATTGATTTCATTGAATACAAGTCTTTCATGACTATATTTTTGGCAATCAAGAAGAAAGTGTGATGTGGTTTCTATTTCTCCACAAGTACAATGGGGGTTGTCTTCAATATTTTTTAGAAATAAATGCTGCTTGAGGGAACTACATGTCATTCTTAGTCTTGCATGAAGAATTTGGCCCATCCGTGACCCTTCAAAGTAGTATTTTGGAATTTTAGAATTAAGTGATAATTTTTTCTTAAAGATATTTAAAGAATCTGACTGTTTAATTTCGTTTGGGAGTTCGTTCCAAAGTCGTGTTGTAGATGGTATGAAACTATTGTAGTGATGTGCAGTTCTGCTTGTGGTGTATGTGTAGTTGTGTGCATTACGTGTGTTGTAGTTGTGGATGTCTGTGTGTTGGTGTGGCAAAATTTCATTTAGATGTTCTGGTGTTAATCCATTTACAATTTTAAAATACTGAATAAGTTTATGATTATTTCTTCTCTGTTGTAGTGTTTCCCATCCTGTTTCTCTATATAAAGAATTAATACTAACCAATTTGGTTGCCCCTGTAACTATTCTTCCCGCTTCAATGTTTAATTTTTCTAATTTATCTTTTAGGTAGTAAGGACAGTTATCAAAAATAATGTCTGCATATTCTAAACATGGCCTAATGTATGAAAAATAAAGAGTTTGCAGGGTTTTTCTATCAAGATTAAATTTCAGTTTTCTTAATATATTTAATTTTGGTGTAGTTTTATCTATTATTGATTCAATGTGATCTCCCCAATGACATGTATTATTAAATGTTAATCCTAAATGTTTATGCCTATCGACTTCTAATATTTGGTTATTGTCCATGAAAAGGGTAGGGTGATCCGTTTTAATTAATTTCCTGCTTACAAGAAGTGTTTCAGTTTTTTGAGGATTAAAATTAACTATCCATTGCTTTGACCAATTACTTATTTTTTCGAGATTACAATTTAAAATTTCGGCACCGGTTTGTGGATTTTCTATTGTTACATATATTGTTGTATCGTCAGCAAAAAGTTTAATTGAACAGTTAACTTCAAAAATAATGTCATTGATATAAATAAGAAAAAAGAGGGGGCCTAAAATTGATCCCTGGGGGACACCAGCATTTATATCTAACATAAGCGACTCTTGACCATTTAAGACTACTTTTTGTTTGCGCTGAAATAAATAACTTCCTACCCATTCTAATAAATTTCCTGTGATTCCTACATTTTTTAATTTATACAAAAGCCCCTTATGCCAAACCCTGTCAAATGCCTTACTAATATCGAAAAAAACTAATCTTACTTCTTTACCTTCATCTAATGCTTTTGATAATTCGTTTGCCAAATATAACAGTTGATTTACCGTAGAATCCCCTTTTTGAAACCCAGACTGATGATTTGAAAGAATACTATTTGAGATAATATGGTTATAAATATACTTGTATATACACTTTTCAAAAATTTTGCTGATGACACTCAATAGTGCTATGGGTCTGTAATTTGTAACCATTTTTGGATCATTTTTTTTAAAAACTGGAGTTATGTTTGCGATTTTCCATTGATCTGGGAATATTTTTTTTCTTAAAGATAAGTTGAAAAGCATACAGAAAGGAATACTTAATTCGTTACAGCCTTCTTTTATCATTCTAGGGCTTATTTTGTCGGGACCTGATGCTTTATCTAATTTTAAACATTTTATTGCATCTTTTACATCTTCCTCAGTAATGTTTATGTTTGAAAGTATTATATCTGGAAAAGATTGAGTTGAGGGAAGTTGGTTATTTGAGTATATATTATTAGTATTTGAGTATTTGATTATACCTTTAGGATTTTGCCTTGAAAGGGGGTCATTTTACTACATAAACTATATATAGTCTTTTGTTTTATTAAAATTGGATTTGAAAAAAAAAAATCAAAAAGAACTTTGATGACTGAATTAAAAAAAAGTTTATAATTTTAATACTTAGCTTTCGATTTATGTATTATAGGCGAGCTTGGAATCAAATGTTTCAGTAGTAAGAATGTAAATGAATATAAACCGAACATGCAATGAAGTTTTGGAGCAAAGATCTACTAATTGTGATAGATTGAAATGTTTCTTCCAGAGGGAAGGGATTATACGAATAAGAATACAGAAAGTTGCTTGATTTAGCCCTGAAATCATTCGATTATGCTCGTGTGCTGCCCTTTCCTTGAAGCAATAAGTTGTTCAGGATAAAGATATTATATATTAGAAGATTTCTCATAAGTATATCATTTAAAGTAATTGATGTAAGATTTGATAATTACGGCTTGAATAGATAGTAACAATGCCTGAAAACGTCAAATAGCGAACGAAAATATACAAAAATGCATTTTTTACATAAATTCTAAGTGTATTATGTTTTAATCCCCTCTTATTTTAAAAATTAGAAAGAAAAATTAACTTTGAAACCAGTATGCCAATGTAATTGGTAAAATACGCAATCCGGAAACTCAAAACCGTTATATTTTGTGCTAAACAGCCTCACTGTAAGCTTTCAGGCGCGAAATACACACTGTGTAGAAATAGACATCTTTATATCGTTTATTTCATTCGTGTATGTTGTATATTTCATCGGAAACCACTCAGAATAGATTGTTCCATTGTATAAGGAGAAGAACTGGGCAATTTTTATTTATCTCACCTCTTTTAAACTTGATTCTTAAAAAAAAAAAAAAAATAGCCCTCCCCCTTTTTTTTTTTTCGTTTTTCGTCTGTGGGACATTGTTCCACCCCGAGTTACAGAACCGAACTTGGTAAGAAAATTGGTATTAATAATTTACACCTTTGGTAAAAGTGGCATTTTGTAACTAGGGATGGAACAATGTTGTAGAAAACTTTTGCGTTTTCCATTGATTTCTATAGAAAAACGCACATTTTCACCCAGATACCGGTGTAGTAATGATGACAAATATGGAAAATGACCATATTCCTGTATACAGCACAAATCGATAATTCAGAAAATAAGTATATTCGGAGAACAATGAAACAGAATTTTTTTCAATGCTCACCACATGTTATGATATGGTGCACGAACAGATACAAAATTTTCTATTTAAGAGTTCTTCCAATGTATTGACTTGGCAGTTCGAACTACAATGTACTTACTTGGTACACATTCTTAGCTCACCTGAGCAAAGCTCATGTGCGCTATTGTCATAGCGCGCTGTCCGTCCGTCGTCTGGCATAAACTTTTAACATTTCCGACTTCTCCTCGGCAACAACTGCACAGAATTGCACAAAACCTTACAGGAAACAAGTACTCAAGGTCCTCTATCATTCAAGTTTTTGTTTTTCGTGACGATCGGTTAACAAATATGGCCGCCGAGGGCTCTGATTGGCTGACGCATTTTCGACTTCTCCTCTGTAACCGCTACACACAATTTCACGAAACCTTACAGAAAGCAAGTTATCAAGTTTCTCTACTAAGTTTGTGTTTTTCGTGCCAGTCAGTCAACAAATATGGCCGCCGAGGGCTCCGATTGGCGGAAACATTTTCAACATCTCCAAAACTGATGCTCATTATTTCAAGAACTCAAGGGCCTCAACTAAATTTCAACTATCATTCTTTTGTTTCAGTTTACAACTCAGGTGAGCGATGTAGCCCCCTTGGGCCTCTTGTTTGAATTTTATCTACTTGAAGTCAATTTCAGCCTCTGCATACAATTAAACATTCTACATTCAAGAAGATCTATCATTTACCCTTCAAGGGCGTACGAGAGGGGGGGGGGTGGGGGCAGCCGGGGCACACCCCTCCCCTTTGAAAAGTGGGGGGGGGGGATGGGGCACAACCATGAAGCCAGTTCATGCCATGCTATATTTTTTTACCATCTCGTATTAACGAGAAAAATGTCTCGTAGTTACGAGAACAGTTTCTCGTACTTAGGAGAAAATATTCTCGTAGTTACGAGAAGTTATTCTCGTATTCTCGTATAGTAACGAGGAAGTATTCTCGTAATTACGAGAAACAAAGTTAAGAGTTTTGGGGTAAAGCTATTTATTTTTATTAAAAATCACTGAAAAGGGGGAAAACTCATTTATTTCACCATTGTTTGGACAATTTCACATCTGAGACTTTTAATATGTGAAAAATAAGGTAGACTAAATAATTTGAAAGTTAAAGTTTGATATTTACATTTATCTTCGGGTTTTGGGGCAAAAATAGGTATTTTTATGGAAATATGGTATCCCCGTATGGATACGATTTCTCCAAGATACCCCAGATTTTGTGGGATTTGAAAGTATTTTCTGAAGGCATAAAGGCCCTACTCTAAAATGAATTAGGTTCAGACTTTGCCAATTCAGGTATTTCGTGTTTTGGGGTTAAAAATCATAACAAATTTCATCAAAAACTGCTGAAAATTGGAAATTCAAATCAATTTTTTTGGTGTCTTCACATACTTTGGACATGAATTCACATCAAAAGTAGTTAATAAATGTTTGAAGTCATCACATTTGAAATTTGCTAATTTTGTTGAAGGTTTTTTTGGAGCAAAATCTTTTTTTAACATCCTTTTTTCATTAGAAATGTAGAAAATTCAAGAATTTCAATCTAGGATGGCTTTTTTTGGGCAAATATCATGCCATTCAGATTGTATTATTTTGTTCTCGTAACTACGAGAATTTTTTCTCTCGTAACTATGAGAATTTTCTCGTGAGTTCGAGAATTCTCTCTTGTAACTTCGAGATTTGTTTCTCGTAACTTCGAGAATTTTTTTCTCGTAACTACGTGAAACTTTCTTGTAACTATGAGATTGTTAAATATTTATAATGGCACGAACTAGCTTCCGTAAGAAAGTATTTTTTAATAAGTCTATATTTTGCCCCAATAATTCCTGGTTCGCTACCGGCCAGATATTTATTCATATACTTATAAAGCCAAAACTTAGAACTGCACTAGAGGTGTCTAAATTTGTGCGTACATGCAGAATAACATAACACCTCCATTCTTTATCCCCCCATAGGCGGAAAGATCGCCTGGATATGCGTATGCGCTTCTAAAAAAATCCAGGCAATCTTTCCGCCTGTGCCCCCCCCCCCTTTTGTTTTCTTGTAAGAAATTTGGGGATGGCGTGCCCCTCCATTTTTAGGTAAAGCTACGTCGTTGCCTTTGATAGATTATTTGACCTTTATGTCTTCATCTCGACGTTTACATCGTCTTCTTCAAAAGTCCTGCATGCGTATAATGTAGCATTTGTTCAAAGTTGCGGGTCCATCTTAATTTTGAGTAAGGGATGGGGGCGTAAATTGGCAAGGGATCTGGGGACGGCCATACGAAGTCATGGTATGGAGACCAGGGGGAAGGGATGGCGATGTCCCCGGAAGTTCCTGCATTTCAGCCTTATTAGAATCCAATCTAAGACCCTCAGAGTTGTTCTTTGGAATAATTGATTCAAAAATGGAAAGTGATGCATTTAACAATTATATAGATAATAAAATACTGACATTTACTCTTTATGTAGATGGAAAATTATAATATTACCAGTGATTTGCAAATTTTAGGAGGGGGTGGCAGGGGCGTAAGCCCCTTACGTAAACTTCTCCACTGACTTGGCCTTCACACGAACTATTCCCGGTATTTATTACATATCCATATATAACATCCATTTGATATTCTCGAAAATAAAAATCGGAAAATGGGTTGTTGGGATAAGAAATTAGTACCGAAAAAAGACAAAAATCAGAAAGCCATCGGTGGGATAAATTCGTTATTCAATCTTGTCTCGTCGGAAGCAAGTCAAGTTTTACCATCGACTTACTGTTCCTTCAATATACATGTATTTCTGTATCGCTTGCATGCTTTATCTCTTTGTGGGGGCTTGAAGTCCATTTTTATTTTTATTTAGTCATTGTAACAGATATAATTCACGACAAACTATTATATTATCATTTTTTTCAAAGATTATCATGATTATTAGACTCTCAAACCCAAATTTCGCTTTACTGTTTTGAAAGATTCCCTGTTGATCTATTCTTTTCCTATGCATTAAGTTATACGTGTAAGTCATGTTTAGAATGCTATTTTCCCTTTCGCTACAGTAATAATATGAAATTATGTGTTTTTAAAGCGTGTTCGTAAAATCCAGTGCCCGCGTTCGTAAAATCCATTTTCCTTAGTTGCCCGCGTTCGTAAAATCCATTTTCGGATACCCCTGTCCTCTAGAATGCCTATTAACTCAAGAATACTTCGTTGCCCATGGTATATTTTTACGATTCAGATTTACAGATGTCCAGTCTTGAAATTCCATGTATAATAAGAATTAAAAAAGAATCCCACTAGAAAATATTTCATGTTTGTGTGAAAATGTAGAAGGAAAAATATTTCATCTCGTCATTACGAAAAAAATTCAAAATGTAAAAAGAAACGCAAAAGACATGTTATAAAGAAATATGTGTACTCCAAGAATCTAGTCTTCGCATTGATACAAGCTGTATAAGAAAAGAGATATACTAGTATTATTGACGGCACCCCTTATTTGTCAAGAACAAATTTTCCCAATTCGTAAAATCCCGCCCGATTCGTAAAATCCCGCCCGATTCGTAAAATCCGTTTACCCGGTGTGTTGAAGAAAATACCAATTTCCATGCACCAGACACTTGTTTCGAATATTAAATTCTCATCAGTGATGCTTCCAGCGGAGCCACCAAAAATAATTTCAGTAGCGCCCTCTTTAATTTTTGGTCGATTTCAAGAAATCGACCTTACTAGATTTGTAGACCGGATGCTGTCAATAGGAGAAAGTTCCTAAATTGAGTCCGTCAGATTCAATAATGCATCATTGAATTATCCTTATGAAAGAAACGTTTTCATGACTAGTGAAAACACGTGACCAGAGACAGGCATTCCCATGACCTCCACTTTCATGACTAGTGAAAAACACGTGACCAGAGACAGACATTCCCATGACCTCCCACTTATTTATCCACAACACAAAAATAGGACATGTCGTCATGACCAATTCAAAATCCCTATGGACGACATTTCTGGATCCTTGGATCCATTGCAACAAAGAAATACGCGATCACAACGTATCAGGGGTGCCAGTGGGCTAAAAAGGTTCTAACCGTTAATCCGACTAAGCTTTTTCTCGTTAAGGATATACCACTTTGTTTGTTTGTTTATTTTCTTACCAAAGACAAATCGATAAATGAAACAAAGAAATTAATGAGCAATAAAAAAAGTCGACAAGACTGTATGAGTCACCAAATTTGATTGAACTTTTTAGAAGTTTCCCCTTATTTCCCTCCAAATTCAGTGGCGGATCCAGCACCACCTTTGCCGGGGGGTCAAGGGGTGAATTTAGCCGATTTTTACTAAAAAAAAAAAGGCGAAAATATGCCTGTTTTTTTGGAAAATTTTGGGTCAGTGCCGGGGGGGGGGGCGGACGCACCCTCCGCACCCCCCTTAATCCGCCACTGAAATTCTTATACATGTAATCGGAACTCTCCACTTTTCACGCGAAAACACACAGAAAGGCTTTTGATTGGTCAATATGTGTTATAATGGAATTTTCCTACCGATCAAACAATTTCGATCTGAATGGATATGAAGAGTGTTGCATCTTGGGTTGTCCAGTGTAAATGTATCTATTTTCTAACTTGTCAGAATTATAAAGACATACGTTTCTATAAGTACTTCTCTTTAATCTTCATTTTAAGAGTAAAAAAAATTAATTTTATGTCGACGAAAAAAAAAATTATTGTGGGATAAAAGAGATGTTTATATCGACCAAGCTTTTTTGGAAAGCTAATACTTGTTTGCAGTTAGATTTGTACATTTACTTTACAGAGAGTACGCGGCTATAAATTTCCTGTAGGGTCGATTCAGTAGCATATCCAAATAAAATCTATGTTCAAAATAGCATTGGAAGGATGGTGCTAAGATGTTAAACTGCTTTAATTTCGATTATATTCATCGGTGAAATGGCTAGTTAGTGTTTTGAATATTTTTCACTGACATGGTCGTCATAGTACTTTCTATACAGACATTACCTCAGACAGTGCAGTGCATGTATTTTATATATTATTTTCATTTTCATGCATGAACATCGATGGCGGTTGCTGTTAGCTAACAGGGGATGCTTACTCCTCACGGGCACCTGATCCCACCTCTAGCTTGCTAGGGGTCCATCGATGCTCAAGATGGTGCTCTGTTGTGAGTAATATTGAGATTATCGTCAGGGTCTTCTTTAACTCATTTGTTTCACACTTATGCCCTTTACCTCGTGGAGCTCGTAAAAAAGTTTCCCGCGAGGGGTTTGACAGTAAGTGTTTTGAATATTTTCACTAACATGGTCGCCATAGTACTTTCTGTAAAGACATAACCCCAGACATTGCAGTCCATGTATTTTATATATTGTTTTCATTTTCATGCATGAACATTGACGGCTAGCCAACAGGGGATACTTACACCTCCCGGGCACCTGATCCCACCTCTGGCTTGGTAGGGGTCCGTCGATGCTCAAGTTGGTGCTCTGATATGAGTAATGTTGAAATTATCGTCAGGATCTTCTTTAACTCCCTAGCATTTGTCTAATGTATCTAGTAATTTGCAATGCATGCTAGAAAAGCAAAGGATGGATTTCACATAGTTGTCATGTACAAAGTTGTTTTGAGCTCACCTGGGCCAAATGATCAAATTGAGCTATTGTTATAACCCATCGTCTGTCACTCGTTAACTTTTTACATTTTCGACTTCTTCCCCAGAACCACTGAAGGGATTTTGATGAAACTTGGTTGGAATGAAGTACTTATGGTCCCCTATAAGTGTTTTTGTTTTTCGTTCGGATCCAAGGTGGCGCCACCAGGAGCAAAAGTGGGTCCAAGAGGGTACCCTCCCTTGAAAAAAAAACTTCTTCAGAACCGAAGCATTAGAACGATCTAGATGGACTGTCTAAAGAAGGTTGCTTTTTTTGCTTTCACTGAGAGGTCAAATGTTTGACGCGTTTTTTATGTCTTTGCACTCTTTGCCATAAATGCTCATTTTTGAACTTATTCCTTTGATATATCTTTTTATGTGTGATTTATTTGCACTCTATCATTACTCCATAAATGTCATATTCAAGTCTATTTTCTCCATATTTGTCATATTTAAGTCATTCAATGTTTACCGAGATATTAATTTTGGTTTTAATGATTTTATTTTTAAGATTTTTATGATACTCCTTTCTCAAAAAGTATCTTACTGTTTTCTTGATTCTCATGTACGCTCGCTTTGCGCAGTTCCGATGCGTGCGCAATGATAGATATTTCAATATTCTGTCAGCAGTTTCTCAATATCAAAACTTGCGTATGGAAAATTTCTTTCAGAATTGCTTTAATATATATTATAGAATAAATATCAGATAAGTTGAGGTTTGTCAGATGAAATTTGATCTTTTTAAATTGTTATCGACTTGGGGCTACTTTACATGCATCTGGGCTTTATCGAGCAAGCATACTCTGCCCACCGTTTGAAATTCATGCGCGCACGTTATGTGATTAGATCGCAAGGTAAATATTTATTGATATGCTGTAATTCTGGTTATTTCAATCCGTATTATAACATCATGGTTGATGCATGCCGACACAGTATTGCTGTCTTCTCATCAGATACTAAAGACAACGTCTTGCTGACTTTATTCAAGGTATTCCGAATACACATGGTAGTACTAAACATTTTTAAAATACCTAAATATGGACGCATATTGTCACAGTATATCCAAAAATTACAACACTTACAGTGAAATATCCCACCCATCCTTTCATGCCTTTCGGTACATTTTTGGACATCATAATTGATAAACTCTTTGGCCATATAACATTGTTAAGATTGAGGATCCATGACGAGGGCTAAGTACCCGAAACGTGCATGTCTGATCCATTCTGTAAATTTATCAGTTCTTAAATGATGCTAATGAATTTGAAGACGATTAATCACTTGGTGAGTGTCACTGCTGGTGGACCAGGAGTCCCCGAGGGCACATGTCGCCAAGTTCGATCGACTTCTTCGGTTGATCGTCTCTTCAACGCATTTGAAAATTTCTTGATAATTCTAAAACGTGGGTCCTTTAGCATCATATCCCACCCTTCCTGCTTTGCCTTTCGGTACATTTTTGGACATAATAATTTTGGAACTCTTTGGCCATATTACATTTTTTAGATTGAGGATTACTGACGAGGGTTAAGTACCCGAATCGTGCATGTCTGTAAATTTATCTGCTCTTACATGATGCTAATGAATTTAGGGACGTTTAACATAAGATGTTACAAGAAGTTGTGAGTGTAGTATCTTTTAGGGCCTTCAGACCTATGATTTTGTGATTTTTAGCTCACCTCGACGAATTTGAGATGAACTTATGCGTCCGGTTAAAGGTTTTGGGGTAACTAAGTATCTGACAAAGTACTGACGCTACAGTAACCAAACTTGCATCAGTAATTCATCTTGGGGTGCTGAGGTGAACCCATGCATCGGATGCTTCATCTGACCTACATTTTCCGGTTGAATGACTTTTGCCTATAAAGGCCAATATTGAGCAAAGTATAAGTGCAACATGAACCAAACTTGCATATTGGATGTATCTTTGATCAAATTTCCATAAAATGACCCTGACCTACTTTTTCCACTTGACTGATTTTGCCTTTAAAGGCCAATATTGAGCAAAGTGCTACATGTACCAAACTTGTATATTGGATGTATCTTTGATCAAACTTTCATAAAATGACCTTGACCTACTGTTTCCACTTGAGTGATTTTGCCTTTATAGGCCAATATTGATTAAAGTATAAGTGCTACATGTACCGAACTTGCATATTGGATGTATCTTTGATCAAACTTTCATAAAATGACCTTGACCTACTTTTTCCGCTTGAGTGATTTTGCCTTTAAAGGGCAATATTGATCAAAATATAAGTGCTACACGCACCAAACTTGCATATTGAATTATCTTTCATCAAGTTTTTATAAAATGACATTGACCTACTTTTTTCACTTGAGTGATTTTTCTTTTTAAAGCCAATATACATGTACTTAGAGATATGTTTAAATGGAACTTTGCTACCGCAAGGTGAGCTTCGTAATCTTTGATTACACCATGTTTTTATCTTATGTAAAAAAGGAAGGTAGGGGTGCCAACACTGGCAAAAGTAGGTAAAAGGGGGGACCCTCCTTTGACAAGCTTCTTCAAAACCGAAGCATGTATCGACAAACCGAATAAGCATCAGGGTTATCTAGAAGGATATGCTATGAAGTATTGTTATTTTTGGTTCCATTTTGGAGACAAGGGCATTTACTTTGTCAGAAATGCTAATTTTCGAACTGTTTTTTAGTAACTCAATCAATGTATGGTTTTGTGCACTGATTTACTGTATGTTAAACATCTTCAAATTGAATAGCATCGTTTAAGAATAGAGATATTTTCAACATGGACCAGACATGCACGTTTTGGGTACTTAACCCTCGTCAGCGATCCTTAATCTAAACAATGTAATATGACCAATTAGTATTAGTCTAGGTGCCATCCATGAAACCCAAAAATTTGTTACGCACAAAATGTTTTTGAATGAAAGTGTTGTCAATACCTTCTACTTTGATAATCCGGCTGATGCCACTCTGGCATCCTTGGGCATTTCGAAATTTTGGGGTAAAATGGAATTTTACGAAGAAAAACCGTTGAAAATAGGAAAAATTTAATTTCTTTTTCCATGCTGCAGCTAGATCAACAAAATTGGTACCAAATGAACGACAATTTAATTGTCTTTAAGTTTATAACTCAATTTACAAATTTACTTGTCAATAAAATGGGGAAAACTATGGATTTTCGATGAAAAATCGTTGAAAATTGGGAAAATACAATATCTTTTTTTATTCCGTAGATAATTAAACAATTTTGGTAACAAATGCACAATAAATTTATTGCCTTTCATTTTAAATAATACAGAAGTCAGATTGCAATTTTCTGGTACGAAAAATTGTGAAAAACAACTACTCATGGATGAAAAACGCTGAAAATTTGCAAAATGCAATGAATTTTTTCAAACTGTATTTACTATGAGGTACAGCAATTATGGTACCAAAAGAACATATTTCTATTGTTCTGAATTCCTATTAAGCAGCTTGTTCATAAATAAAGTGGGAGAAGACCAATGAGGGAGAAAATTTTGATTTTGAAGGGTTTTTTTCCATAAAAAGTTGGGACGTTGAAAAATGCAACACGTTTACAGAAAAGCTGGAACAAAGATGTGTATATTCAAGTCAACATTTTAAAAACATTTTACTGGTACATGGAGTCTTGTAGCAAGCTTTTGAAAGACGTGGGTGAAATTAGAGACATGTTCAAAAGGAAGCGGATACTGTCCATGATACATAACATGTATGTCTGGTCTACGCTTTTAATTAATCTGCTTTTGAATGATGCTAATGAATTTGAAGACGTTTAACATTTGTACCACTTGGTGAGTGTCACTGCTGGTGGACCAGGAATCCCCGAGGGCACATTTAGCCAAGTTCGATCAATTTCGGTTGGTCTTTTCGTCAAACGCATTCGAAAATATCTGTTTACAAAATTGTTACAAATTTCTGAAACCTGGGTCCTGTAGCATCATATCCCAGTCATCATGCTACGTCTTTCGGTATATTTTGGACATAATTATCAGACATGTTGGTCATATTTCATTGTTTGGATTGAGCATCACTGACGAGGGTGAAATACCAGAAACGTGCATGTCTGGTCCACGCTGTTAATTAATCTGATTTTAAATGCTGATAATGAATTTGAAGGCGTTTAACATAAAAGATTTCTGCCAGGGTTGTGTAGTTTGTTTCAATTAATGAGGTGGATCTTAAAGACCTGCTTAGTTGTGACATTGTTCTATAGTCCCTACGTCAATGTTGAAAAGATGACTTCAGTTTTCTTAAAATAAGCTCCAGGTTAATCATTCGACAAGAATGTTTAGGAGCTGATGATCGATTGATGTATGAAGGACTCTGGTGTATCAACTGACCATTAAATGGCAGAATTTATATCTTGATTGTTTCTGGCCGTATATTTCTATAAAAAATTAAACACTTTAGATGTTCAATAATAAGTGTTCCAACTATCTACCTTCTTGAAGAAAGTTTTAAACCAATTTTGATGCACTAGACACGTGTTTCGGATAGAAAAATCCTCATCAGTGAACTCTGATGTCCCACTCTCCAGAATGGTGGGTGATATTCTGTCATAGACCATTTGAACCATCCAACCAAGATAGTAATCTATGTCCTCCGAAATGGAATTAACTGGATGTGACAGCTAGTTCTACCGAATTTAAGCGGCGGGTGTTGCATGCAAGCATAAGATGCTTACTCTTCATTGATACCTGTTCTCCCTCCTATATCGGGAGTTTGCTTCTTTTCGTATGGTTGAGGTTTTTCTTTGTTTGCTTTGGTTCCTGTTTTATCCTGATTTTGTATGCCTTCGATTTATGATTTTCTGAATTATCAATTTTGTGCTGTATACAGGGATATGACCATTATCCATATTTGTCATTTCAATTAAAGTGACTTCATGGCACAGCCAAAATCCTCTCCAGCAGCGCCCCTAGCCATATTTTCTGAACTTAAAATCGCTATCACTTTGCAGAGAGCAAATTCAAATGATATTCAATTGACCCCTACTATCCAAATTAAAGATTCAGTCAGGAAAGCTTCATCTCAGGAAAAGAAGTGCAACTGATTGATATTACATGTACTCGCAATCAGTTGATCGAGAAAGCAATCCGATTGATTAAGAACTCGCATTCTACACATCATTCTGAAGACCAGATCATGATTATGGATATCATCAACATATAATGGTGTTTGAGAGACAAAGGTTGTTCTGTGGGAAGCTTTTGAAGTTGTGTTCCGTGTGAAATTTCAGAGAAGTTAATTCAGATATTGAAAAGATTGTGACTGAGGGCATGATATCCATAAAGAATTACTATGGTTTAGAGAATCTAGACTGTATATCTGATGTCAGGTCCAGTGTACGATTGAATGAAATTACCTATAAGTTTTCAAAACTCTTGGATGACCTTTACCACCAACAGTAAATTGAAGAATTTAGATAAAATGTCAAGAAAAACGAGATATTTTAGCCATGCATAAGGAAACATTCTTAAGATGCAGTTCAATCAAACATGGGTCTACTGAAAGAATTAAATATAAAAAAAATGTTGAGACCTATTGTGATAATATTTTGCCAATCGTGTCTGTACCTCTATCTGTTATCCTGTAGATTTGTTGCAGTCGCACACGAAATCTGAGTTGTGTAACAAACAGATGTGACAAATTCTGTGCTCAAATTTCTTTAATTTTGTAAATGTTTTGGAGTAGAAAATTGTCAGAGTGGTGCAAAGGAGGCATTTTGATCAACCATGTAAGAATGGTTCTTTGTTGTTAGAAGTAGTTGCACACAAGTATTGCAATTGTATGTTGATGAAACAAGAAGGCAATAAAAAAGGAGGTGATCTCCAACAAAACTGGTTTGCAGCACCAATATCAACACATCTCAAGTAAAAACACAGAGAATACACACACAGCAAGAGAAACCAAACGAACAGGGAACAGCAAACACGACATCAAACATCAAATAAGCAATCTATGAATTATGCAGGTAAAATGGAACATTCTTTTCGGGAAATGTTGCTTAATAATGTAAGATAATGCTAGGGCAAATATACTATTTGGAATGATATATCTAGAGTAGAAAAAGGGTAATAAGAGAGTGCAAATCTTAAACTATCAATATGAAATCATTTTGATACGAAAATAATTGTTCTTGAATGTCTTTAACCCGATTGTATTTTCACAATTTAATACCTTTTTCAGCAACTCCCCCCCCCCAAAAAAAAACCAAAAACAAAATAAACAAAACAAAACAATGCAAGAAGATTCCATTTGCTTGAGTGGAATTCTGAATTTAAATCAATGATATCATTTTTAGCTCACCTCGACGAAGTTGAGTGAGCTTATGCTATAACCCCACGCGTCCGCGTCCGCGTCCGCGACCGCGACCGCGTCCGTGTCCGCGTCCGTGTCCGCGTCCGCGTCCGGTTAAAAAGTTTGGGGTAGCTCAGTATCTGACAAAGTACTAATGCTACAGTAACCAAACTTGCACAAGTGATTCATCTTTGGATGCTGAGGTGAACCCATGTATCGGATGCAGCATCTGACCTACATTTTCCGCTTGAGTGACTTGGTTAAGAAGTTTGGGGTAGCTCAGTATCTGACAAAGTACTAATGCTACAGTAACCAAACTGGCACAAGTGATTCATCTTAAGATGCTGAGGTGAACCCATGCATCGTATGCAGCATCTGACCTACATTTTCCACTTGAGTGACTTGGTTAAGAAGTTTGGGGTAGCTCAGTATCTGACAAAGTACTAATGCTACAGTAACCAAACTGGCACAAGTGATTCATCTTTGGATGCTGAGGTGAACCCATGCATCGTATGCAGCATCTGACCTACATTTTCCGCTTGAGTGACTTGGTTAAGAAGTTTGGGGTAGCTCAGTATCTGACAAAGTACTGATGCTACAGTAACCAAACTTGCACAAGTGATTCATCTTTGGATGCTGAGGTGAACCCATGCATCGGATGCAGCATCTGACCTACATTTTCCGCTTGAGTGATTTGGATAAGAAGTTTGGGGTAGCTTAGTATCTGACAAAGTACTAATGCTACAATTACCAAACTTGCACAAGTGATTTATCTTTGGATGCTGAGGTGAACCCATGCATCGTATGCAGCATCTGACCTACATTTTCCGCTTGAGTGACTTGGTTAAGAAGTTTGGGGTAGCTCAGTATCTGACAAAGTACTGATGCTACAGTAACCAAACTTGCACAAGTGATTCATCTTTGGATGCTGAGGTGAACCCATGCATCGGATGCAGCATCTGACCTACATTTTCCGCTTGAGTGATTTGGATAAGAAGTTTGGGGTAGCTTAGTATCTGACAAAGTACTAATGCTACAATTACCAAACTTGCACAAGTGATTTATCTTTGGATGCTGAGGTGAACCCATGCATCGTATGCAGCATCTGACCTACATTTTCCACTTGAGTGACTTGGTTAAGAAGTTTGGGGTAGCTCAGTATCTGACAAAGTACTAATGCTACAGTAACCAAACTGGCACAAGTGATTCATCTTTGGATGCTGAGGTGAACCCATGCATCGTATGCAGCATCTGACCTACATTTTCCGCTTGAGTGACTTGGTTAAGAAGTTTGGGGTAGCTCAGTATCTGACAAAGTACTGATGCTACAGTAACCAAACTTGCACAAGTGATTCATCTTTGGATGCTGAGGTGAACCCATGCATCGGATGCAGCATCTGACCTACATTTTCCGCTTGAGTGATTTGGATAAGAAGTTTGGGGTAGCTTAGTATCTGACAAAGTACTAATGCTACAATTACCAAACTTGCACAAGTGATTTATCTTTGGATGTCGTGATGGACCCATGCATCGGATGCAGCATCTGACCTACTTTTTCCACTTGAGTGATTTCGCTTTTAAAAGCCAATATTGAGCAAAGTATAAGTGCTACATGCACCAAACTTGCATATTGGATGTATCTTTGATCAAACTTTCATAAAATGACCTTGACCTACTTTTTCCGCTTGAGTGATTTTGCCTTTAAAAGTCAATATTGAGAAAAGTATAAGTGCTAGATGTTCCAAACTTGCATATTAGATGTATCTTTGATCAAACTTTCATAAAATAACCTCGACCTACTTTTTCCGCTTGAGTGATTTTGCCTTTAAAAGCCAATATTGAGCAAAGTATAAGTGATACATGTACCAAACTTGCATATTGGATATATCTTTGATCAATCTTTCATAAAATGACCTTGACCTACTTTTTCCGCTTGAGTGATTTTGCTCTATAAAGCCAATATTGAGCAAAGTATAAGTGCTAGATGTTCCAAACTTGCATATTAGATGTATCTTCGATCAAACTTTCATAAAATGACCTCGACCTACTTTTTCCGCTTGAGTGATTTTGCCTTTAAAAGCCAATATTGAGCAAAGTATAAGCGATACATGTACCAAACTTGCATATTGGATGTATCTTTGATCTATCTTTCATAAAATGACCTTGACCTACTTTTTCCGCTTGAGTGATTTTGCTCTATAAAGCCAATATTGAGCAAAGTATAACTGCTACATGTACCAAACTTGCATATTGGATGTATCTTTGATCTATCTTTCACAAAATGACCTTGACCTACTTTTTCCGCTTGAGTGATTTTGCTCTATAAAGCCAATATACATGTACTAAGAAATATGTTTGAATTGAATTTTGCTGTCACGAGGTGAGCTTCGTAATCTGTGATTACCTATGTTTCTTGCTGTTGTTCTATCTACAGCACGAAAAAAGGATTGCAATATCCCAATTTTCGGAGATTTTTCATTCAAAATTCATTCTTTTCCCCATTTTCGTACTTGCAAAGTGCTAATCTGCTTTTTAAAATGAAAGGCAATAAATTTATTGTGCGTTTGGTACCAAAATTGTTATTTGACCTACAGTATGAAAAAAGATATGACAGTTTCCCAATTTTCAATGGTTTTTCATCGAAAAACCATAGTTTTCCCCATTTTACGGACGAGTCAATTGATAAACGGAGCTTGAGACTTAAAGGCACTGGCATTGCTGTTCTTTTGATACCGAATCTGTTGTTCTAGGTACAACATGGACAAAGTAATTGAGTTTTTGGCCGGATTGCAAAGCAATTCCGGTCTATAGATTGACGATGTCCGTCTGTTTGTCTGTCTGTCTGTCCGTCTGTCCGTCTGCCGTCAACATTTTGGTTAAAGTTTCTGGTTGAGGCAAAATCTAAGAAACTATATGCAGTAGAAACTTTATATTATACATGAAGGTTACCCATGACAAGACCTTTCAATTTATGCCGTAACATTTGACCTAGTGACCTTGACCTTGGACTTTGACCTAGTTAAAGATTTTGGTTAAAGTTCCTGGTTTAAGCAAAATCTAAGGAACTGTATGCAGTAGAAACCTTATATTATACATATAGGTTGCCCATGATGAGACCTTTCAATTTATGCCATAACATTGGACCTAGTGACCTTGACCTTGGACTTTGACCTAGTTAAAGATTTTGGTTAAAGTTTCTGGTTTAAGCAAAATCTAAGGAACTGTATGCAGTAGAAATCTTATATTATACATTTAGGTTGCCCATGATGAGACCTTTCAATTTATGCCGTAACATTTGACCCAGTGACCTTGACCTTGAACTTTGACCTAGTTAAAGATTTTGGTTAAAGTTTCTGGTTTAAGCAAAATCTAAGGAACTGTATGCAGTGGAAACCTTATATTATACATTTAGGTTGCCCATGATGAGACCTTTCAATTTATTCCGTAACATTGGACCTAGTGACTTTGACCTTGGACTTTGACCTAGTAAAAGATTTTGGTTAAAGTTTCTGGTTTAAGCAAAATCTAAGGAACTGTTTGCAGTAGAAACTTTATATCATACAAGTAGGTTGCCCATGATGAGACCTTTCAATTAATGCCGTAACATTTGACCCAGTGACCTTGACCTTGAACTTTGACCTAGTTAAAGATTTTGGTTAAAGTTCTTGGTTTAAGCAAAATCTAAGGAACTGTATGCAGTATAAACCTTATATTATACATTTAGGTTGCCCATGACGAGACCTTTCAATTTATGCTGTAACATTGGACCTAGTGACCTTGACCTTGGACTTTGACCTAGTTAAAGATTTTGGTTAAAGTTCCTGCTTTAAGCAAAATCTAAGGAACTGTATACAGTAGAAACTTTATATTATACATGTAGGTTGCCTCTCAATGTATGCTGTAATATTTGACTTAGTGACCTTGACCCAGTTGGTGACAAAAACTTACTTTGCAATCCGGCCATACCGTCTTTAGCGGTGTTTTATTCCAATTTTCAACGGTTTTCTTTGAATTTAAGTTTTCTCCCCAAAATTGCAAATTGCGAATCTGACTTCTGTATCATTTAAAATGAAAAGCAATACATTTATTATACGTTTGGTACCGAAATTGTTTATTTAGCTACAGAATAAAAAAAAAAGATACTGTATTTTCCCAATTTTCAACGATTTTCATCGAAAATCTATAGTTTTCCCCATTTTATTGACAAGTAATTTGGTAAATTGAGGTTGAAACTTGATGACAATTAAATTGTCGTTCTTTTGGTACCAGTTTTGTTGATCTAGCTGCAGCATGGAAAAAGAAATTAAATTTTTCCTATTTTCAACGGTTTTTCTTCGAAAAATTCCATTTTACCCCAAAATTTCGAAATGCCCAAGGATGCCAGAGTGGCATCAGCCGGATTATCAAAGTAGAGGGTATTAACATCACTTTCATGCAAAAACATTTTGTGCGTAACATTTCTTTGGGTTCCCCCCAAAATAGCCATTTGGCAACTAGACTATATGAAAATCATGATTTACAAAAAAGTACCGAAAGACGTAACAGGATGGATGGGATATGATGCTACAGGACCAGCGCTTTAGAAATTTCAAGAAACTTGGCAACATAATTTTTCGAATGCGTTGAACAAACAGACGATCAACGATAAATGATCAAACTTAGCTAAATGTGCCCTCGGGGACTCATGGTCGAGCAGCAATGACACTCACTAAGTAGTTCAAATGTTAAACGTCTTCAAATTGAATAGCATCATTTAAGAACAGATAAATTTTCAGCATGGACTATGCATGCACGTTCTTACTTAACCCTCGTCGGTGATCCTTAATCTAAACAATGTTATATGGCCAAAGAGTATGGTATATTTGTCATATTGAAGTCATGATGCTATTCAATTTGAAGACGTTTACATTTATACCACTTGGTGAGTGTCACTGCTGGTCGACCAGGAGTCCCCGATCAATTTCGGTTGATTGTTTCTTCAACGCATTCTAAAATTCCTGTTATCAAAATTTCTTGAAATTTCTAAAACGTGGGTCCTGTAGCATCATATCCCACTTATCCTGCTACGTCTTTCGGTACGAATTTTCGACATATTAACTTTCATACTTTTTTGGCATATTACATTGTTTAGATTTGAGGATCACTGACGAGGGTTTAGTACCCGAAACGTGCATGTCTGGTCCATGTTGCCAATTTATCTGTTCTTAAATGATGCTATTCAATTTGAAGACGTTTACATTCAATGAAAATGTATTTATTTTGGTTGAAATTTTATTTTTCTGATTTTTCATGAATATTTTTCTTATGAAGAAAGGAGGGGGTGGGGTGGGATGGGTGTAATTTTGATACATATTGGACTCCTCAAGAAACACTGAACGGAGTTTGATGAAAGTTGATTCGAATGATGTACTCACGGTCCTCTACTAGTGTTGTTGCTTTTTTGTCTAAATCTGTCAATGGATGGCGCCCTTTATTCTGTTACATCTATGTGCACTTCAACATGTTTATTCAAGCCCACCCCCCTCCCATATTTTGAGGTAATATTGATATACTTTTAGTGACATAGTAGTGGAATTGTATGAATGAATGCTTTTGTGTATGCCTTTTGATTTCTAATATAATAATTCTCTCATTAACAAATTAAACAATTGCTTTATGAACTTATTGATTACTGCATAAAGTTTAGCTTAGATTAGAATAATACAAGTATAAATCACATTCAGTTCTCGCTGGGGTAAAATTTCCAATGTTCTCATGAAGCTATGTGGCCCCTACGCCTATTGTTAACACTAGATAAAGAACAAGGGGCCGACAAATTGTGTATTTGAGTGTTTGTGTTTAAATTACAAATTTTAAGTTCGGTTTCTCAGCTCTTCGAAGACTTGACTATTGGTAACTGAGTGCTGGAAAATAATAACCTATCATTATTTCAACAAGAAGGTTTGTGGCTATCTTCAAGAATATGATCAGTTATTATCGAAGGTTCTTGTTTCATATGTCCCAAGGGGCTATGCGACGTACGATGTAGCCCTGGGATTCAGACGATGCGATTCTACAGATGTCGTCATTTTAAGAAAGCTTATGCCAACAACGGACGAAACGCTATGGCAATAGCTTTCTTGAGCTTTCCTCAGGTGTGAACGAAATAATGGTAGTGTTCTCAAAGCATAAAAATCAATATAACATCATTCAAATGTCTAACTTTTACAGGGAAAAAGAAGAAAAAGAAGCAAAAACTACTAAAAATGGAGCTTATAAGTAAGTATGTGATTGAATTAATGATGGTCTGTTAGTGCTGAAATGGTGTTATATGGAAATTTGACTTCTTTTTCTCCTATTACTTATAAATCAAATGCTTATTACGAGAGGAAGAAGAACAATAGTAAGTTCCCCATGTTGGTTTTTTTTCTCTCACTACGTCCATGTCAATTTTTGGCCGGATTGCAAAGCAATTCTGGCCTATAGATTGACGATGTCCGTCTGTCCGTCCGTCCGTCTGTCCGTCTGCCGTCAACATTTTGGTTAAAGTTTCTGGTTGAGGCAAAATCTAAAGAAACTTTATATTATACATGAAGCTTGCCCATCACAAGACCTTTCAATTTATGTGGTAACATTTAACCAAGTGACCTTGACCTTGGACTTTGACCAACTCAAAGATTTTGGTTAAAGTTCCTGGTTTAAGCAAAATCTGAGGAACTGTATGCAGTAGAAACTTTATATTTTACATGAAGCTTGCCCATGACAAGACTTTTCAATTTATGCCATAACATTTGACCTTGTCCGTCTGTCTGTCCGTCCGTCTGCTGTCAACATTTTGGTTAAAGTTTATGGTTGAGGCAAAATCTAAGTAACTATATGCAGTAGAAACTTTATATTATACATGAAGCTTGCCCTTCAAAAGACCTTTCAATTTATGCGGTAACATTTGACCTTGTGACCTTGACCTTGGACTTTGACCTAGTTAAGGATTTTGGTTAAAGTTCCTGGTTTAAGCAAAATATATGGAACTGTATGCAGTAGAAACTTTATTTTATTCATGTAGGTTGCCTCTTACAAAACTTTTCAATTTATGCTGTATTATTTGACCTATTGACCTTGACCCAGTAAGTGACAGAAACTTACATTGCAATCCGGCCATACCGTCTTTAGCTGCACTACAGAGATAATGAGATTTTTCTCCGCTGAAAACACAAAGCTTTCATGGCTTTCAGGGTGAATGTTGTTTCCACATTTTCTCCGAATCAAATTTATAAAGCAGAGGTAAACAGTCAAACTCAAATCCAAAAATTAGAATCTACGAATATTTTAAGTCCTATATCAATCAAACTTGTGTGGGTGGTGCACCTGAGAATGCTTGCTGCAATGCATGGTATGGATGCTGCATCCGACCTATATGTCATGCTTGAATGACCAGGTAAGATAAGATTAGATATCTTCATTTAGAGCTTACTCTTAGTCCTTTATCAACCGAACTTGTGTGAATGATGTATCTGGAGATACTTTGTGCAATATAGGTACACAGATGCTGATCATGTAACAATGTTGCTATCGAGGTGAGCATTGTCCTCTCTGATGACAAACGTTTAGATCTTGATTTTGGGTATGCTGTTAGACTTTCTTTCACTGATTGACAACCCTGTCTCATACCCGAAACGTGCATGTCTGGTCCATTCTGTAAATGTATCTGCTTTCAAATGATGCTAATGAATTTGAAGACGTTTATACCAGAAGCGTGCATGTCTGGTCAATGTTGTAAATGTATCTGCTTTCAAATAATGCTAATGAATTTGAAGATGTGTAACATTCGACGAATATAAGAATGAAATTTATCTGCACGAATTGATTAATTCAAACACGTTAGCATCATATCCCACCCATCATGCTACGTTTTTCGATACATTTTGGACAGAATAATTTTCACACTTTTTAGCCATATTACATTGTTTAGGTTGAGGATGACTGACGAGGGTAAAGTACCCGAAACGTGCATGTCTTGCCCATGCTGCAAATTTATCTGTTCTTAACTGATGCGATTGAATTTGAAGACGTTTAATATTAACACAGTAAAAGATAATTTGGATCTCGATATCGAAAGAAGCTTTAACGATAAGACGTAAAATCTGCCCTGAAAAGTCGGAATTTCAAAATGGAAAATTTGAAGATTCTTTTTTTTTTCAGTAGAAATATTAACTAACTTAATGCATATCTGAATCATTTGTCTGGTTGAATGAATTTACAATAACTACACCGGTATTTGGGTTAAAATGTGCGTTTTTCTATAGAAATCAATGGAAAACCGGAAAAGTTTTCCACAGCATTGTTCCACTCAGAGTTACAAAATGCCCCTTTTACCAAAGGTGTATGACAAATATGGATAATGACCATATCCCTGTCTACAGTACAAAATCGATAATTCAGAAAATCAGAAACCGAAGGCATACAAAATCAGGATAAAACAGGAACCGAAGCAAACAAAAACAAAAACCTCCACAATATGAAAAGAAGCGAACTCCCGATATGAGAGTGAGACCAGGTTTCCAGGAAGAGTAAGCATCTCCTGCTTGCATGCAACACCCGTATTATTAATACCAATTTTCTGACCAAGCGCGGTTCTGTAACGCGGGTGTAACAATGTCCCACAGACGAATAACGAAAAAAGGGAGGATTGGCTATTTTTTAAGAATCTGACTTAAGAGCGTTTAGACAGATAACAATTGCCTATTTCTTCTTGTTATTTAATGGAACAATCAACATGTATTATGAGTGGATTCCGATGGAATATACAACAAACACGAATGAAATAATCGACATAAAGATGTGTTTTTCTACACAGTATGTATTTCGGGCCTGGCAGCTTACAATATAGCTGCTTAGTACAATATATTACGATTGACAGTTTCCGGATTGCATATTTTACCGTATTCATTGACATACTGGTTTCGAAGTTTTTTTTCTTTTTCATCTTTAAAATAAAAGGGGATTAAAACATAGAATACTTAAGATTTCTCGAAACCTTTTTTGGTATAATTATTTTCGTTCGCTATTCGACGTTTTCATACAGTGTTACTCCCTACATATTCAAGCCGTAATTATCAAATTTCACATCAATGTTTAGAATAAAAATGCTAATGATAAATCTTCTGATATATACTATTTTTATCTTTAACAACATTTTCCGTCAAAGGAAGAACGGCGCACGAGAAATAATCGTATGATTTAAGGGCTAATATAAATATTACAGAAGTACCCATCAGTTATTCAGTCTCATAGTCGAGAAGGTAAGGTAAAATCATTAGATTTTCCACAGGAACGATTGCGAACCTCGGAATGAACAAAACTCCGAAGTGAGACCAGGAGCCCGGGGAGAGTCAGTACATGCAACAACCGTAGCAACAAGCCCTTTTCGTTACAGCTGCTTGTGTGAAATACATACCGGTGTGTATGTTTTTTGTTCAACGTAGTAAATTTTCCATGTTTTGATAGTGGCTTATCTACATCACCATCATACGATATTTATGTTAAACGTCTTCAAATTCAAAAGCATCATTTAAGACCAGATAATTTTGCAGCATGTACCATGGATACATGGTGGATGATATTCTGTCATTGACCTTTTGAACCATCCAACCAAAGATTGTACTCTATGTCTTCCAAAATGGAAGTTTCCGGATGTGACAGTTCTACCGAACTGAAGCGACGGGTGTTGCATGCAAGCAGGAGATGCTTATTCTTCCTGGGCACCTGGTCTCACTCCCATATCGGGAGTTCGCTTCTTTTCATACGGTGGAGGTTTTTGTTTGTTTGCTTTGGTTCCTGTTTTATCCTGATTTTGTATGCCTTCGGTTTCTGATTTTCTGAATTATCGATTTTGTGCTGTAAACAGGGATATGGTCATTATCCATATTTGTCATACTTGCATGTTTCGGGTACTCAACCCACGTCAGTGATCCTCAGTCTAAACAATGTAATATGGCCAAAAAGTGTGAACGTTATTATGTCCAAAAATATACCGAAAGACGTAGCAGAAGGGGTGGAATCTGATGCTACAGGAACCACGTTTTAGAAATTTCAAGAAATTTTGATAACAGAAAATTTCAAATGCGACGTAGAGACAGGCTTTCAACCGAAGTTGATCGAACTTGGCTATATGTGCCCTCGGGGACTCCTGCTCCACCAGCAGTGACACTCACCAAGTGGTTCAAATGTAAAACGTCTTCAAATTCAATAGCATCATTTACGACCAGATAAATTTGCAGCATGGACCATTCATGCACGTTTCGGGTACTCAACCCTCGTCAGTGATCCTCAGTCTAAACAATGTAATATGACCAAAAAGCATCCTATACTCTAGAGCCTGAACTGATGTTTCCTATTTTCAAATTATTTTTTCAAGGGAGCTGATAAGATAAGGGCCGTATTTCGCCCTAAATCTTGTGAAGTATTTCTTCCGCATGGCGATTCGTACGCAGAAAAAAATCTTATTGAAATATAATATATTTGAAGACTTTTTAGTTGACTAGAGGCAAGGCTCATGTGAGCTATTGTCGTAGCGATCCGTCCGGCGTCCATCGTGTGTAGTGTGTCGTCTACCTTGTGTTTGTCCTATACGTTTTACATTTTCGACTTCTTCTCTAGATCCGCTGATGGGATTTTGATAAAATTTGGTAGGTATGATATAGTCATGGTCCCCTACATGTGTGTTTTTTTTTGGTTGAGATCCGTCGACAGGTGGTGCCAACACAGGCAAAAGTAGGTCAAAGTGATTACCCGCCGTTGACAAACTTTTTTTCATTAACCCAGCAACATTTCAATATACAATAGGATAATCGGAGATGGGCAGCACCGGCTTCATCCTTTACAAGAGTACATGTAACAAAATCATGGTGTGAAAAAATAGTATTGTTAAAGATAACATATTTTCTGCATATTTTCTACAACTGATTTTTAAACGTTAAATATATTATACATATATAATTACTTTTACTTTCTATGACAAATGTGGATAATGACCATATCCCTGTATACAGCACAAAATCGATTATTCAGAAAATCAGAAACCGAAGGCAAACAAAATCAGGATAAAACAGGAACCAAAGCAAGCAAACAAAAACCTCCACCATATGAAAAGAAGCAAACTCTCGATATGGGAGTGAGACCAGGTGTCCAGGAAGAGTAAGCATCTCCTGCTTGCATGCAACACCTGTCGCTTCAATTCGGTAGAACTGTCATATCCTGTTACTTCCATTTCGGAAGGCATAGAGTACAATCTTTGGTTTGATGGTCCAAATGGTCATGACAGAATATCATCCACCATTCTGTAGAGTGGGACATCATAGTGTATGACGAGTTCCCCATATCGACCGTAGAACTTCCTCAGTGACGATGTTAGTCGGTCACAAACATTTCCCTGACTGAGAAGCTTGTCTGAAAGGCGTCTGGCTCTCAGAACAAAATCCGTATATTTGGTACTTGCTCTGGCATAGCGTATCAACTGAGATATGAACACGCCATAATCAGGCGATGACGGGATGTTGCTACTCAGAAAAGGAAAGTATTATAGTTTCTGTTACCAGACGAACACTTGGCTTAGTACTGGACCTAGCTACAGCCTTGTAACAGAGCATTCTTAAAAATTGCAATCTGACTGACTGTGACGACAGGAATCCATGACGGGCCCTGTCCAGACCTCTTTAGAGAAGAAATTGCCCCGACCAGTCTTCTTTGATGTCGTATCAAGCATTTAAGCCATTTTCAACCCGTGCCCTTGACCTTTGACCTATGACCTTGAAAGTCAATAGGATTCTTCCTCTTGTCATAAGAAAATGTGTATGAAGTTTGGTGAAGATCCGATCAAAACTGTGCCTTCTAGGCTGTATACCGAGCATTTTAGCATTTCCCACCTGTGAATTTGACATATGACCTTGTAAATTGATAGGATTCTTCCTCTTGTCATAAAGAATAAGTGTATGAAGTTTGGTCAAGATCCGATCAAAACTGTGTCCTTTAGGCTATATGCAAGGAATTTTCAGTCTGTAACCTTTGACCTATGACCTTGAAAATCAATAGGGATCTTCCATATGTATCCTCTAGGCTGTATACTAAGTGTTACTTACACACTTACACACTCTCTTACACATGAACGACAGTGTTACTATATCCCCCTGCAACTATCTTGCCAGGGGATAATTAAATCTACATTTTCGAGTTCAATATTCTTAAAACATTGATGTATATATGATAAATATTCTTAAATAATTTAACATTAAAATAATAGATGATTCGTCGTATGTTTTGTAAACTTCTTCTTCAGAGACAAGGCACATTTCGATAAACGGGAAGCAACGGAAAGCAACGGAAAACAAGGGTTGTTGTTTTTGGCACAGCCCGAAGTAAGATTTTTGACGCGTTTATGACATCCTTTTGGACTTTGTCAGAAATTCCCATTTTTAGGCGAGTTTCGCGATTTCGGCTATAGTGATCGCAGGATCCACGTGACCTCAGATTTGCATCACGTGACCTGAAAGCGTGACATCCCCGGGCCTAAAACATGTATAAATCGAGTGAAGATAAATATATTCACACAGTTTTTCTTAACTCCGATCGTGTGGCCCCATGAACCTGGACCTCATTATTCACCATATTTATTTAAGACAGCGTACATTGCATTCCGCGTTTTAACAGTTGTTTCATAATGTATAAAAAAGTTAGAGATTATTTAAAAAAGGATACTTTAGGATGCAGTAAACATCAACTGTCTTGTGTGCACGTGTGTTAAGATTGCTTATAAGTTTATCGGCTATACTGTACTACGTGACACGATCCTGTAGGTAAAATTGTTCTCAGTGGGCAAGGAAACGCAGAACGTTCGGTTTTTCTATAATTTCGTGCAATACAGACCACTGCGCTATGAACGCTTGATTGTTTGTGAATTCTTAAATATAATAGAGATCAGAACAAAGACTACGGTAAAAGTTCGTCCAATCAGATTGCTTATTCCAATTCAGTCCGATCTATATAAATAAACTGGAAGGCGCTGATCTTCAAATCGTAGCAGTTCGAGTGTTTAAGCGATTAACGAGGAGTTACGGTCATACATTACACTTCTATGTATAAAAATCAATTTAGAATTCACAAACAAGCGTTCATAGCTTATTGGTCTGTCGCATCTCGCAAATAGAATGCACTGACTGAACACCGAGCCAGGGCTAGAACGGCCACGCTAAACAGCTAAATTCGAGTAAGCAAAAACTAGGTCACTGAAGAAATGGTACCTACGATATCTCTGGAAGTACGGGGAATTTTTTAAATGAAATTTGGTGACATAGTAGATAAAGTATTTAGGTACAATCGTAGAAAGTATGATCTTATTTGAACCTCTATAGCGAATTTTTGCAATGGTTGAAGTGAGAAATTTGACATGACTGTGTATCTGCAAGATACTGGCCTTAAACAATACACAGGTCGTACACATACGTACACATACCAGGATCTTTTACGGCCTGTGGAACAGATATGCAGATCTATACACCAAAGGGGTGAGGTAACATCGCTCGGTCACAAACCCTTTCCTCAATACAAACCCTTCTATATGTCTATATATTAAACTTTTTTAATATAGACATATAGAAGAAAGGGTACGTATAGAGGAAAGGGTTTGTGACCAAGCGATAATACCTCACCCCTGTGCTATACATCAAGAAAAAATAAACGTCTGTACTATCAGTGCGGATCCAGCTTATTATTTAGGGGGGGGAAGAAAAATTGGCAAGGGGTTTGGGGACTTCCTAGGTCCCCAGCGGGTCCAGGGCAGAGCCCTGTTAGGGGGGGGGGGGGTTGAAGCCCCCTGGAATCTCTTGAATTTCAGCCTTTTTAGGACCCATTTTCGTGACTGTAATTAATTAAAGAATGGAATTTGATGCATTTAACAATTATATTTACTAAAAGGTACGTAATATTTACTAATATTCACTCTTTCTTAATTTAGAATGATTGTTTTACCCATGAATGGAAAATTTTAGGGGGCCCTACGCCCCCCTTGAATCCGTCACTGACTAGCAGTCATGCTGACATAGGTTCATAAATGTTTTGATCCCGAACATTGGAAAATGGATTTGTTCTATCTGCTTATACAATATTTAAAAATCCCATAAAATAGTTTGATATCATTCTAAAATGAATAAACGAAACTCGCCATCAGTTCCTTCAGAGCTTTGATTTAACTTTGAATTACTCTATAAATGTGTAGTTTTGTGCACTCATTTACTGCATATTTGTTTTACTTAAGGTAGTAAACCCATAACTGCCAACATTCACTCAAAATTCCCTTATTTGTCAATGACTAATGATACGCTCCGAACCAGAATGTCAAGACATCGGTCAAAAATCAATAGAGAAGGAAATGAACCTCTTTATCGTCAGTTTGACCAAGCTGATCATTCTGTTTTATCTTTGAGAGTCAGAATCCTGGAAAAAAAATATCACCCCACAAACAATCCCAATTTGAGAACACCTTTCCGTCGCAACAGAGAAGAGTTCTTGATAAAATCTTAACACTGCAGCGCCCTATGGGTGCAACGACAACATCAGTAGCATACGAAACTAAACAAGTCCCGGTTGTAAATCGGCAAATGTGACTAGCTTATTCAACAGACCACAAAGCAGACCTCGAAGTCATGGCATTCGTAAATATAATAGGCCTGAGATACATAGTTTCTCTTTCGATGACTTGGTTCCATTTTTGAATGAGCCTCTAGGCCTGCATCGTATTCGTACCAAATTATACTCTGTTCCTTTACGGATATTACACGAAATCTACGAGTATACTAAGGACCTCACATTTACCGATACACGTTCCCCACAATACAGACTACAAGGAGTCATCATGGACTTTTCTACTTTTCGTTTATTTAGCAGTTAGATTAGATAAATCAGAAGAGAAAACAAATCGCATTGATAAATTGAATCTTGGTCAAATTTTGAATCACAAAACTGTCACGGAAAAATATTATCACATTTCAAAAGAAAAGAAACTCCTTGTATTTCCTAAAGCTACACACCAACAATATTTACAATTAAAAACGATTCCTGCAGTGTATTGATTTAAGTAATCCCTCACTACATCCACTTCCTTGCAAATGTTCTTTATCGGATTTCAACTACTCTCCATGTGGACACGTTATTACTGGTGACCTTAGTATAGTCAAGAACGACAAGTTGAGAGAATTGTTAAAGAAGGGTCCCAAATACAGAGAAAATAACTCCTTAAAATGGAAGCAACATTTCAAAATTATAATTGACTCTTGTGAGGAATATGCAAGACGTTGGGCAAAGATAGAGGATGTACAGCTCGACACCCTTTCCGAATGGATAAAATCCATCAGAGGGTTACTTTTATCGAGAATTTACCGATTAAAATCAACCGTAAATATCAGATTCGAGTCTAGCTTTAAAGAACCTGATGTTATCACAGAGCTTTCCTACCTCCAAGAACATTATGTCATCACACCTAAGCAGAATCTATCATTCGGACCTTAAAGTCAAAGAAACTACAGAGACAAATAATTTAGCATCCTATTTGGAAATAATGTTGTCCTACGACACTTATGGTCACATGAACACCTCACTCTATGACAAACGTGACGACTTCAATTTCAGCATTACAAACTTTCCTTTTCTAAGTAGCAACATTCCTTCATTTTCTGCTTATGGCGTGTTTATATCTCAGTTGATACGCTATGCCAGAGCAAGTACGAAATATACAGATTTTATTCTGAGAGCTAGGCGACTTTCAGATAAGCTTCTCCGTCAGGGATACGTTTGTGACCGACTAACATCGTCACTGAGGAAGTTCTAAGGTTGATATGGGGAACTAGTCATACACTAGAATGTCCCTCTCTCCAGAATAGTGCATGATATTCTGTCATAGACATTTGAACCATCCAACCAAAGATTATACTCTATATCTTCCGAATTGGAAGCAACCGGATGTGACAATTCTACTGAAAATTACGGCAGCGGGTGTTGCATGCAAGCAGAAGATGCTGACTCCTCCTTGGGACCTGGACTCACTCCCATATCGGGATATCGTCATTATCCATATTTGTCATCTCATTTACAAATTTACACGAAACTTTTAGATCAAGGTTTTCGCTCTCACATATTAGTCAAGACAAAATTATTGTGAACTTCTTTTGAAATTCGGATCCATACAAACAACAGAGTGTATTCACAACCTGTATTTTATGGTGACATAATTAACAAAATATAGACAGAATTACAATCGAAATTGCGTTAGAATCATTAAACGCCTTTTATACCATGGATATGATACTGATAGGATATGATAGTATTGTATTCTTAAGAATTGCACTGTGACTGACTGTGACGACAGCATTCCATGACGGGGCCTGTCTAAACCTCTTAAAAAGACAGGGCCTCGACCACCTGTTCTATCTGTCCTCACTCACATGCATGAGCTCGCTACAGCCGGCAGAGCACGGACTGTATTTCGTATGCCTTCTGTTTTGTATAACCATTTACATATCCATCTGTGTGTTTCTTGGGCCAATGCGAAATGCTGTCTGATTGAAAATTCAACTTACAATGAGGAGTTTATTTCACACCACAATTGTGAGTCCTTCGAGACCTCTTGGTAATAGGATTGAGCGCACGTGATCCGGATAACTACATCGTCTGCTACTTGTGCTGCAGATGTCCGTCCTAAGTCGGCACCGTTTGCCCATTGGTCTCGTTGGCTTCATTGTGGTCTTTTGTGTTTCATGTTTCTGTGGTGTTAGTTAGCCCCTGAGGGCACATGTAGCCAAGTTCGGCCAACTTCGGTTGATCGTCTTTCTCTTCAACGCATTCAATTTTTTTTTGTTATGGTCATGTCTAGTCCATGCGGCAAATTTGTCTGTTTATAAATGATGCTATTGAATTTGAAGACGTTTAACATTTGAACTGCTTGGTGAGTGTCCCTGCTGGTGGACCAGGAGTCCCCGAGGGCACATGTACCCAAGTTCGGTCAACTTCGGTTGATCGTCTGTCTCTTCAATGTATTTAAAATTTTCTGTTACCAAAATTGTTGAAATTCTAAAATATGGGTCCTGTAGCATCATATCCCACCCATCCTGCTACGTCTTTCGGTACATTTTGGACACAATAATTTTCACCCTCTTTTGTCATATTACATATTACACTGAAGCACGGATCGACAAATCGAAAGCATCAGGATGATGTAGAATGATGTCTTAAAAATTGCTGTTATTTTTTGGTTTCATACCCAAAGTCAAATTTTTGGCTCGTTTTTTGACGTCTTTTCGGACTTTGTCAGATATGCACATTTTTTCACTATTTCTTTAAATAACTTCATAAATGTTTAAACACTTATTTTCTGCATATTACGGGATGAGGGATAACAACCTTTGACAAACTTCTTCTTCAGAACCGAAGCACGTATCGACAAACCGAAAGCATAGAGATGACCTAGAGAGATGTCTTTTAAAAGAAGTGTTGTGATTTTGAATTCCACTCCGAAGTCAAGATTTTTTCCTTTGACTTCTGGTTTGATATGCTTCGTTAACGTAGTTTTCAGTTTTCGTGGCCCTCTTGGCCCTCTTGTTTTATTTTCTCTCTAGGGCTGTATTCTCCCGAGATACAGAACCCCACTTTGCCAAAAAAAAAATTTGTATCATGGAGATACACAATCAGTTTAAGAGGCGTTCTGTATCTCCAGAAGGGAAAAATGATGAAAAACGAATTCCGTCTATTAATTTCTATGGGAAAAAGTTTTGAGCCATATATTATCAATTTTATGCGAAACAGATAAACAATAACTTGATAATATTATGTGAAATGAATAAGGTATGAATAGTTCGGGTAGGTTTTCAAGAAATTTCTAATTTAAAAATTCTATAGACCTTTTGGCAGCGGGTGTTGCATGCAAATAGGAGACGCTGACTCTACCTAGGCACCTGGTCTCACCCCTCGCGGGGTCTGCTTTGGTTCATGGATTGAGAATATTACCTACCAGCCTTTTGAGCTTCAGTACAGTACAGGCTCTGACTAGCTTGAGAGTGTGTGGATGTTTTTTGTTTTTGTTTTTGTTTTTCTATGTACTTGTGTCCGAACGGAATGAGGGACGTACTGCCCATGTTCCGTCTGGATACAAGTACATATTCGTGTGTCCAGACGGCCTAAGGGATGTACTGTCCCTGCCGCTGGGTTTAAACACGTTTAGTGTCGTGGACGCTTGTATCTTTTTTGTGCTTTTTTATCTTTTTTTCCAAGCGACGTGCATTCGCCCTTTGTTGGGCTTTATATATATATAAAGACAGCACAAAAGAGGTAAAAACAACCACGTTCACTATTCAGACAATGTCGGATCAGCCCAACAAAGGGCGAATGCACGTCGTTTGGCAAAAAAGATATACGAGGGCTGTAAACAATTATCATATTTTGATTTTATTATTACAACTATGACTTCGTAATTAGACATAGGATGGTGACCCGGAGCACGGTAAATTTTTACCGAATTATGTTGTTTATCATTTTATTCATTTCATTTGCATTTTCTAAAATTTCGCGGATAAAACAATAATTTTTACATTTTAATGTTGACAATAGTTATAACATCACACATGCAAAATTTGAACGTTCAAAGTTCAAGATGACAGAGAAAACTGGATCATAAGGTAATAGGATGTGATCATCATCGTTCGAAAAATGACGTTTTATCGAGAGGCGGAGCAGAGAGAAGTTATGAAATTTTGTATAGGCTTCACAAAAACACCGACATAGACTCATAGACCTTAAGCAGTTGGAAAAAATGATAAAACTAGTCGTTCGCAAGTCTTCAAGAGGATTTTTGGACGTTAGGGACAGTTTGCAGGACGGTATGCGCTAGGGAAGAATTTCTATAAAAAGAAGTGCTTTTAAACGAAAAACATGACGTGATTCATAGTGATCGGCCACTAAGAATTCGGGAAATTGAAGTTAACTTTGAAATTAAAAGAAAATCGTGCATAGGAGATTATTCCATGATCCTACATAGAGTCATGTCTGTGCTGGATAGGTTTTGTTAAAAATCTAAATTAAGCGAGGAGAGTAGAATTGTCAAAACAGTTTATAACGTATAACGTCAAGGATCCTCATGCTAGTGATCCGGGTATGAGGAAGTGCCCTTTTTATATTGCATAGAAATATAATTATTAGTGCTTTGTTTGCAATGAAATTTTGCATATTATTGAAATGTAACTTGAATTTAATAAGAAATATACTTTCATTTACAAGCGACTACGACACTAAACGTGTTTAAACCCAGCGACAGGGACAGTACATCCCTTAGGCCGTCTTGATACACAAATATGTACTTGTATCCAGACGGAACAAGGGGCAGTACGTCCCTCATTCCGTTCGGACACAAGTACATAAAAAAACAAAGAATATATATATATTATGGACGTCTCGCCATGAAAATTGTTCAATTTGAATTGAATTTGTTTTTCAATTTTAGAACGAGGAGAAAATCTCATAAAAAACCACAGTCATATGGACATAGTTCGAAGGAAGAAACTCGAAAAAGAATGTCGTAATGCACTTAGACTTGATAATATTCTACTAATTACTGGAAAGGCTGGTTCAGGCAAATCGACTCTAAGTTTAATGATAATTCATCATCTTACACAAGAAATCGAAAATGAAGTTTACGTTCTCAAAGAGGCAGACGAATGGCGAGAAGTGACCGTGTCTAGTGATAAAGCAATATTCATTCTCATAGAAGATTTCTGTGATGCTTCAGTATCAAGGAACAATGGGATAGAAGATTGGAGGGGTCTAATAGACGAAATCGATTCGTGTGCAAGAAATAAGAATGCACATTTAATAATCAATATTGATTGCGACATTTTTGATACCGTAAAACAGGAGATAATGAAAATAACAAATGGGAGACAACTGTTTGATATCTCGAAAGTGTGGACCCTTTCAACTTCTGAGAAGAAAATTTTCTTTACCAATATGTATAAAACTGTCAGAAAATCGAAAAAAGATTTCAAAATTTCTCAAAAGGAGAAAGAAGAAATTTGCTCTTTTAATCCCATAATGGGATTTTTTAATGCTTGTCACGCTTTTTTCAAATTTCCTGAAAATTTTAAGTTGAAATCAGAGTTCTTCAAGAAGTCAGAAAACAATTATGGAGACGTTATCAAAATTATGTTCAATGAGAATTTCCCGCAATATGCTGCACTTTTATGTCTTTTGATGACTGAGGCAAAAGGTAGATGCGTTATGGATATCGGGAAACTTAACCAAATTTGTATGGCATTTAAAAAGGAACTTCAAACACAGCCAATGATAAATAAATCAATGGATGAACTTATGAGTTTGAACCTCATAGAACGATGTAGCGACAGTGATGAATTGTTTACGTTTTCGAATAATGAAATAATCTTGTCCGTTCTTCAATCAATCGCAAAAAAGGAATGTTGCCTTCTTTTAGACTTAGGATCGCAAACATTTATCGCAAAACGTTTGAGATCCAGCAAATATAAGCCATTACCCGGAGATAGCTGTGTATGCGTGGGATTGAATGACGATGAGGCATTGGCATTGAAGCTTTTTTCTTACTTTGATATAGATTATTTTAATGTTGGCTCAATGAAACATGAATCAAATGATGAAAACTGTCTCAGACATCCAACATGCTCTGATTCACATTTTCTTCGATTACTTTTGGGGAAAATAAGGAATAAATTTGAAAACGAGCATACGCTAGAGAACTTTTGCGAAATTTTGTATTGGTCATGTTTCTTTGGGATAAATCTCGTTCTAGAGCAAACTTTAGTTATACTCGAAGAATCACATATAATGACTCCAAAAGTCTTGGAAAAAGCTATAAAAGAGGTGTCACTAGGCGAAGGACCATGTGATCGTACTTTATCATTATTGGTGAGTTGCTGTCACATAAGAGCAGTAGGCGTAGAGTGTTGCCTTGATATTATCAAGTCAGCAGATAAATTAAATCTAGCACACAACACTCTGTCATTTATTATAAAAGGAATTGATTTGTCAGAAGACAATATAATTGAAGTTATCATAAGGTCATTAGATAACGGGGAGTTGAGAGAAGCAACAAAGAGGACAATAATTGAAAACTCACGATCATTATCAAAGAGTGGACTTTTGAGAGTAATTCGCAAATGTGTCGACGAAAGACTTCATGACGACAGCAGGACACTTTCAGTTTTACTCAGCGTAGCGAGAAATGTAAGGCCAATCCGTGAAAGAAACATAATTTTCAAGGAATTACTTCACATATTTGTCGACTCTCATACGCAATTATCAACATACAGAGCTGTTGTTCGTGCTTGGCTTGCATGTGACAAGAATCTAAAGCATTTTTCCAAAAAAGAACTGATATTTATGAAACCAATGGCAAAGTCATGGTTTGGAGAGTATATAGAAGATAAATTCATCAGACGACAATTTAAAAAACTTAGAAAACAAGATTTTGCTGATGTTTTCAATCGTTCCTTCAAAAGTGGTGTTAGTGAACTGTTTGTTAAAGCATTTACTGATGTGCTCGAGAAAAGACTTGTTGGAAATGATATCACGAATCTTTTGACAGACTTGGTACAGATCGACTCCAGTTTTACTTCTCAAATGTATATTCTGTCTGAACATTCCATTTTTGAGAATCTCGTTGGTAAAGAAGTTACGGAATTGACACAAAAATGCGTACTTTCGATCAATTATGAATCGTCCGCGTTAGAACAGAAGATAGTTTCTTGCATCATTCTAGCTTCCTCGTCAAACCTTTCAATATCAATTTTAAGTGAAGTTGTTATCTTGAATATGGCAAATGCTAGGGGTGAGTGTTTCTTTTCATTATTCGAATTCCTCTTTTTCGTACACAAAAAAGTATCATTATCAGAAACGTACTGGAAAAATCTGTCGAAGTGTATTTTCCATGAATCTTTAAAGCTCACAGAACATTTTCTAAACTATGTCACGAGTAACGATAGGGAACAAGTAATCCCTAAAGCTATTGGACGTCACCTTCCAAATATGGTACTTATGAACTTCGATGATTCACTTTTTTTGTTGGAAAGATTGCCCTTGTTGAGGGATAAAAAGTTTGTAAATGAAATCATAATTGCATGTCTGAAACACTTCAATCATCAAATGGAGACAGAAATACCATTTATGCAATGTTTACTATCCTCTCTTTCCTCTATGAAGTACAGAGTCAGTTGTAGTACATCTTTCTTAGCCGTTGTCACTGCGCTTGATTTGCGATTTAAAGGCTCTTCTGAATCTAGATATGAATGCATTCGTCCCTTTCTCCTTAATAATCAGAAACTGAATAAGGATGCACTACAATGCATTCTAATGAAACTCGTTGAGTCGAAGACTTTAAAGGAAATGGCATATGATGATGCAAAAGTATTATTAGCGAGATCTAAGAAGATGACGAAACCACTTATTACGCATCATAGTGTTTTCAGAATACTACTCTATGCCAGCAAATCGAAGTTTCGTGACGCTAAGCTTTTAAATTTTCTCATGAAAAACTCGGATATCAAAATCCTTACAAACTGGAAGGTATTGCTTATACTACGAAGAGCAGTACGATACAAATCATATGGCATTGTACGTTCCTTATTTAATACCGGTACATTTAAAAACTTCTGTAAAGATATAAGTAAGTATTCTACTAGTACAAAACAAACATTAAGCTATTGTTTTCTTATGTTGTTTGTCTCTTTTGAATCTTTTGAATGCATTGAAGAGCTTGAAGAAATATGGGCAGATGTTCATGGTCTTGATATTTGGTCGACCTGTCAAGACAAATTGCTTCTGGAATCAATGAAGAAAATTACTTTTAGTGAACAATCTGAAATTCGCCTTATCTTAAAATCCGTGACAAAGGCAGAACAAAATTATGTATTGTCGGATACGGATACAATTCCATGCATTTTACAATTGCTTAGTGTAAATTTGTCACCAAATATTTCATTCTCATGTAGTTCTTCTGATGCCCTTGAATTTACGTCTGCATTCATGAACTTAGAAAACATGTCTGTACTTCCAAGATCCGTCCTCACGTTCTTCAGAAAATTAGTTTTCTCTAATATGAATCAAAGACATTGTAAAGAGCTCTTGAGATGTTGTATTGGAAGGTTAGATGCATGTTTGGTGAGTGAATTCCTTAATTACACATATGAAGTTGTTGCTCGAAGGCAGCACGAACAACACGAGGGATTAGTTGTATCATCCCAGGACCAAACTGACTCCTCAGAAAACACGTTAAGACAATTCCACTCAGAAATTAAAGAACAAATAGCTTCATCGGAATTGTCCGAAAGTCGAGCAGAAAGAAACTTAAAAAATCTCATCTATTTATATGGGGCCGAAATTAGAAACGACTCAACACTTTTCATTGATGTACTTCAAGCAGTTTTTGAAATAGGAAATAGGGTGCTTCTCGAAAGGCTTTGTTCCATAAGTGATAAACCATTGATTTCGTCATCAATGGCAGAGATTTTGTTTTACGAATTTCAGATTCTTCATGCTCATCACGAACTTCCGTACAGTTGCTCACAGTTCTTAGAATCATCTATTTTCCCGTCGTTAAAACTCTCTGTGTTATTACAGTGTGCGACATATCCTAATAGTGCAGTAACTAGTCATTTAAAGCGATACATTTGGAAGTCATCATTGAATGTTGAGTTAACATATGGAAAGATAGTAAACAACCATGGAACAGAATCGTCATCTGCACAAGCAAGTTCCCATAGTGTAGAAAGTCTTCATCACTTAATAAAGACATTGGCTGAAAAAGATTCAGAATTTGTTTGTTCAATGTTTGAAAATATACTTAATCGGGAATGTCAAGTTCATCATACAAAAATTCTGGACGTTCTATTTACCATTCACTGGTTTGACTTAAATCCAAGTAATGCATCTAAAATGGTACGTTTTTTACTACAACATGCTTCTTTTGATAGCAAATATAAGTTTCCCGCTACATTACACGATTTCCTTATATCCACAATATTTCCATCACTTGACAATGAAATGCTACAACTTATTTTTCGTAAGTGCTTAGACATTCCATATCATGATATAGCTGACGCTTTTGCTAAATATCTGTGTAGCGATTACGTTTATACTGCGTCTTTGAGGAAACTTATTTTTGAAGCAACTGAAATATCAGCAATTTCAACGCTATTAGTACAAAAATTACTTTTGTACATTGTACCCCATACCGAGCTAATTGAACATGCAATAGAAGCGGTTCTTTTCGTCATTTTAGAATTGATTTCGATGCAAAAGTGCATTACTGTACCTTTGTTAACACTTCTTTTTATCCTAATGATAAAGAAAAGACAAGATATATCTGTTGTGTTAAGGTGTAGAATACCCTCAAGTTTTAGTGAAATGCGTTACAATGCAGTATGTAGAGCTAACGGCGATGTCATGATCAAGATCTTAAAACACTTTCAGGTCAACAGTCTAGATTTTCATTTCCAAAGCGACGCGTTGATCAAAACTTTGTTTAGCGAGGTAATGTATTCAAGCGCAAATAATTATGCACAAATATTGCTATGTGCATTTGCTTGTCATGGAAAAAGACCAGCCAAAGAAAGTATCTACGATACATTATCTTTAGTATTTTCAATTTGGACAGATAGTAAACAATGTCAAATATCTATACCAATTGGAGGATATTTTATAAACATTAACGTGTTGGACATTATATCAATTTATCTTATGCAGTCTATACTTACAGAAAGAAAAGACATTCTGAAATCCTTCATGAGTAGGGTTCGTATTTCGGAGATGAAATTAGAGAATTTGCATTTCAATCACGTGTTGGACTCTGCTGCTTCAATTGACGATGTACTAGAGCATCTGAATACTGCAGAAAATAATTCATGCAATATTAGCGTTTTTAATTCATTGATCCGTACTTGTGATTCTGGCAATAATGGATTTAACAGACCATTCAACATGCACCTTCTTTGTATGTACATCTTGAAATCTACATGTGATAGAAAACAAATATTCTGGTGTTTCGTTTCTTTTATAGAACAGACCAAAACTAACATCCACATCAAAAGGCTCAATGATTTTATCGGGTGTGTATTCAAAATGAAATTTCTCGAAGATTTATCTGGAAAGGAAACTGCCATTTGCTTTGATGCCTTGCCTTTTTCGTCCGACGCATATTATCAATGTCTGGAGACACTGATAAGTAATTCGTTGGCTTTACATGGCTCATCAAAAGAAAGAACAGATTTTCTTGTACATCTCATTAATACATTGAAATACTCTGAAGAAAATAGAACAGGAAGAATCAAATCACTGTTTTCAAAGACGCACGTTCGTATGATAATTCAGAATGAAGTTAGTTCGAATCAACAACTACTTTCTGGTACTTGTATCTTAGAGTACCTTATGATATGCGTCAATAATGAGATATGGGATTGCATCAAACTGTTTATGCAACACAAAAGTATTACGAGTCCCATTATAATGACTACTGTTAGGTGTCTTGTACAAAAGATAAACGAAAAGGATAGCACGGAATGTGAAATAAATGAAGTTTTGAAGATAGTTTTATCGAGGAGGATTGACCTTCACAAAATGGACATGATAAAAATTGTATCGACATTAGAGGACAGCAACATTTTATCAAAATATCAGCTCATCGAATCTGTTGTTTTATTGCAAATGAAAGAATATGAACATGAATCAAACTTCTTCGCTCTTTTTCTTGGATGTCTTCCTTTGCACAAAGATGAGAATTTTGATAAATATATCGTTCATCTCGATGTTCGGAAGCCAACAAGTTTAATAATACTTTCGAATGGTTTCTTGAAGAAAATGCCAAGAGATGGCAAATTCGTTGTTCCGTGGAAAAGAAAATCTGAAAGTGCAGATTATGTACTTAAAAACGCCGAAGGAACTGAAACTGTCATTCACATTTCATCAATTATAAATAGCAATGGTGAAAAACAGTATCAATTGTCATCATATTTGCAAAACAACCATTGCGAAAGCGATGTCATGAAAATTTTGTTGCCGTTTTTGTCTACAGGGCACGATTTTACAGGATTTATATGCTTTTTACTTGAATCTCTGCCATTCGAATTTTCTTCAGATAACTGGACAGAAATTCTAAGATTGGTGATACTACATTCAATACAAAAGGCATGTGATACTTATATATTAAGTGATATCGACCAAGTTGAACCCAGTGCAAGAGAGTTGGAGCTTATTCTTGATACGAAGCATGGTCATTCAGAACTTAGGCTGGAACAAATAGAAAGACTACTGAGGGCGACAATACGCTCATTTGTAGATTCTACTCATATGATGTCAATAATTCTAAAGCGGTACAACAAACTTCAATTACAGAAGGAAACTTTGAAAAATCTATCCAAAGTTGCTATTGAAACAGGTAATGTAAGAGGAGCAGATTACATAGAAAAATTTCTAGAGGCCGCAATCTGTAGTTTTGACGGGGAGAGTACAAAATTGTTTGTTCGTCTATGTTTGCAATCGTCCGAAGATCAAAGTTCAACACTGCAAGTTATATTGTCGTGTTGTTCGAATGACGCTTTCAAGGGAAGTGTTATAAATTCAGTTTTACTAATATCTCTTCAACTTAATGAAGTGAAAAACGCATTGAATTTAGAATTTATTCTACAAAACCACGAACTAATAAATGACGATACCATCATCATGTCTCTGATTTCTTCAGCTTCTAGTCTAATTTCTGTGAACCATGTTTCCCCCGGAATAAGGAACATATCATTTGATAGAACTACAGACACAGACAAGATTTTTGTCAAATTATTGAAATTGTATTTCATGCGATATCATCATCGTCACGTTTATCAAATTGAAGCCTGTCGATTGCCAATTGTTGACAAATTCGCCGACAAGGTTGTCTTATGCTTTGAATCCGGTACATACGAACGTTTGAGTCATGAATTTCTAGAGATCGAATTTATGTATCATGCCATGACCGCCTGCAATTTAACAGGTAACGCATGTGCAAATGTAATAATCAACACAAAAACTAAACTACCATTAACGTCATCATGGTCATCGGAAATAGTTGAAATGAGCCTTAAAGCAATAAAGACCGACGAATGTGTCAACTCTATCGTATTAATACTTTATGAAACCACAGAAACCGTAAAGTTTTCAGATGAGGAACTCCAAATGTTATTTTGTGCCATGATAAACAGAAAATACTCGGAGGGAAGAGAAGATTATATAAATTCATTATTATCATCTCCAATGTATTGCGGAGTCAGTGAAAAATCAGCAACAGCAATACTGCGGACAGCAATATGTAAACAACGTAACAATATAGCAATAATTGATCTCTTCATAGAAGAGGCAGAGAGGTGTGGTGCTCACCCGTCGGAGCCTAATATTAAGCTACTCATCTCTGACCTCTGTGAATGTCGACATAAACGTACCGTTCTTTATTTACGTAAGCTACTTCAATCTTTCATTACTCCAGACGGTTTATCAGATGACGTTTTCATAGCGGCATTGACGTCATATCTCAGAGTTAAAGGCGAATGCTCCGAAATCTTATCTATTCTGAAGGAATATAAAACCGACGTCTCTAAAAAATTTCGATCTTTGTTGGAAAAATTGAAATCAGACACGCAACAAAAGTCTGACCCTGACGATGAAGATGATGAAAATGAGGACGATGATGACTCTATTAAATCGTATAAAAAGGGAGAAATAGAGCGGAAGACCAAAATAATTGACGATATCATTACTTCGTATTTTTCGATGGAAACAGACCAGTAAAGCTTCGTTATTGTCTCGTCATTAGAAATGACATCTAACTCTTTTATGAATTTTAAAATGATTTCTTTAGATCAATGTCTTCATTTTGAAGACTCGTCTCTGACCTATGTGACTCTCTCTTACCTATGTGAATGCATAAACACACCGTATTCTATTAACGTTAAGCTGCTACATGTACAATCCCCCATTACGTTCAGTTTTTTTTTATTATGCCCCCGTAATCGAAGATTTGGGGGCATACAGTTTTTGGTCTGTCCGTCCGTCTGTCTGTCTGTTTGTCCGCAAAAACTTTAACCTTGGCCATAACTTTTGAATGGTAAGTGATAGGGCTTTCATATTTCACATGTGTATTTTTTGTGACAAGCCTATTCATGGATAACAAAAATGTTGACATTATGACCTTGACCTTGTAATTTGACCTACTTCTGAAAATCTAAACTTTAGCCATGTCTTTTGAATGGTAAGTGATAGGGCTTTAATATTTCACATATGATTTTCTTGTGGCAAGTCCTTTCCATGGATACCAAATTTAACCTTGTGACTTCGACCTCAAAATGTGAACTACTTTTCAGCTGTTTTACCGACAAAGATGCCAACGGGGGCATTCGTGTTTCACAAACACGTTTTTTATTTTCATTAGTTTTTAGACAGTTTAAATTCTTTAAATTCTTAAATGATTACATTTGCGCTAATTTTTGCATAATATAATATTTACTTTTTGATACATCATTTAAATTTGCTTAACTACAAGCATTAAACTGATAATTTTATAGCTAAATAACTATCAAATTTTTTAATCAAAGAACAATACTCTGTGTCTGAGATTGAATGAGCATGCCGTATGCAGTTCGTCAGTCCGTACACCCTTCTGTTCCCCCGTCCGTTCATATGGACCCCAAAGCACCACCATTTAGCGGCGTCGTTGCCGTATCCATTTTGCACTTTAGTTATGCACCATTTAACTTTCAACATAATGAAGTTTTCCCAGTTTTCTCTATTAGCACCTCATATAAGAAACTTAAACGTTTAGTGTTATAAAGAAAACAAGTTCTTGGTATGTAGTCGAACCCTCTGTTTATTTGAACCTGTGAAACCCGCAATATTCTTTGATGGTAAGATCGGATTTTCCGATGTAATTTTACGGGCTAATTTTGCTCAACAGTCTTAAAAAGAGATGATGAAGCATCATATGGTACGTTCATAATTCAATTGTTTAATCGTCGGAGACCCTTTTGGTTCAGATGACTTCATTTTCCAGTATACATGTATAACTTATTGAGTTTCAACATTTTCATTATTTTGATACCATTTCACACCAAAGCCTACATACTTAATTGTATTGTTGATGTAAGGTTTTGACAACATTTATTTGTCGTTGACGTATATCTTTATACCCCCCGCAAACAAAGTTTTTTGGGTATATAGGAATCACCCTGTCTGTCCGTATGTCCGTCCATCGTACATTGTCCGGAGCATAACTCCTCCCCCCTGTAAATGGATTTCAATAAAATTTCACATAAATATTCCTTAAGACCCAAGGGCGTGTCATGACTTTGAAACAAGGTCATAAGTCAAAGGACAAGGTCACAATAGACATCATTATCAAAACCTTGTTCAGAGCATAACTCCTCCCCCCCCCCCCCCCCTGTGAATGGATTTCAATAATATTAAACGAAAATGTTCCTTAGGTGCTAAGGGTGTGTCATGACCTTGAACCAAGGTCATAGACCAAAGGTCAAGGTTACAATGGACATCATTAGTAAAAACCTCGCCCGGAGCATAACTGCTTCCTCTGTCGATGGATTTCAGTCATATTTAACAGAAATGTTCCTTAGGACCCAAGGGTGTGCCCTGACCTTGAACCAATGACAAAGATCAATGTCACAATCGACATTATTAGTAAAACTTGGCCAGAGCGAATTTCAATAATATTTCATAGAAATGTTCTGTAGGACGTACAGATGTGTCATGACCTTGAACCAAGGCCATGGGTCAAAGGTCAAGGTCACAATAGACATCATTAGTAAAACCTTGTCCAGAGCTACCTTCTTCCCCTGTTGATAAATTTCATTAATATTTCACAGAAATGTTCCTTGTAACTCAAGGGTATGTCATGACCTTGAATCAAGGTCATAAGACCTTGAATCAATGTCATAAGCCAAAGGTCAAGGTCACAATAGACATCATTATTAAAACATTGTCCAGAGCATAACTCCTCCCCCTGTGGATGGATTTCAATAATGTTTAACGGAAATGTTCCTTAACGAAAATGTTCCTTAGGTGCTAAGGGTGTCTCATGACCTTGAACCAAGGTCATAGACTAAAGGTCAAGGTTACAATGGACATCATTAGTATAAACCTTGACCGGAGCATAACTGCTTCCTCTAACGATGGATTTCAATCATATTTAACAGAAATGTTCCAAGGACTCAAGGGTATGTCAAGACCTTGAATCAAGGTCATAGGTCAAATGTCAAGGTAGGCATCATTAGTAAAACCTTGTCCAGAGCATAACTCCTTCCCCCCTGGGGATGGATTTTAATAATACTTCATAGAAATGTTCCGTAGGACCTACGTATGTGTCATGACCTTGAACCAAGGCCATAGGTCAAAGGTTTAGGCACAATAGACATCATTAGTAAAACCTTGTCCTGACCATAATTCTTTCCCCTGAGGATAGATTTCAATAATATTTCAAAGAAATGTTTCTTAGGACCTAAGGGTGTGTCATGACCTCAAACCAAGGTCATATATCAAAGGTCAAGGTCATAATTGACGCTTGACCTTGATTTTAAGGTAACTTTTGATAAAGTATTGCTGCGGGGGTATTTTCGTCCCGTAAGGGGCAAATTTCCATTTGCTCTGGAGAGTGTAAGACATATGATTGTTGAAATATACTGGGTTTTTCTTCGTTGCTTCTTCGTTAGTACATGTATCTTCTTCTTGAAAACACGTTTGTATTCTAAGATTGCCGTACTCTTAATCGAACGTTAACAAAAATACGCCTTCTTCGTATGACTGAAGTATAAGTAAAGTGTAAATGTCTGATAGTTTTCATTTATAAAAGAGGTTTTCTAATTTCTTTAGCAAACTCAATATTTTGATTAATCTTTGTTTTCAAATTAACTTTAGGTTTTACATGTATATATACGATTCTTCGAAGATGTTTAACTTCATAAGGTGCAATATGTGATGCTACAACAGCAGTTTTAAAACAAAACACATGGAACTCTCGTGTATATTCTTTATGTATGAGTCCGACGGAAACATTAATGTTGTACTTAAGTAGATCATTTTTACTTTTTGTCAAGTTTGTACTTGTATCTTTTGAATGTGATTCTTAAATGTTTTAAATGAATTTTCATATATATGAATATTTTGATATTACATTGTTTGCTACTGGTTTGGCAAATGGCCGTTCTAAGTCGACACCGATTGCCCATTGGTTTCCTTGGTGAACTTGTAGTCTTTTGTGTTTAATATTTCTAGGTTATGTTTGGTTTCCTTGTCCCCTTTGCGTTTCTTGCTGTGCATGCCTACTATCTGTTTTTTTGTTTTTTGTTTTTTTTTGTTTTGCATGGAGTGTTTTGTAACCGAGTGTTGTTGGAGATCCTCCCCTTTCTTACAGACAGAAATTCAATTTTGTGTAATTTATTCCATCTACCAATTCTATTTTACCAGTAAATATGTAGTAGGACAAGCGCGGATCCAGAGGGGGGCGGGGGTCCGGACCCCCCCCCCCCTGAAAATTGATGATATGCGCCACTGTTCTCCAGACACCTGTTTTATTAATAATTAGAAACAGAACTGACAATCATCAATCAATAACTTTATTTCCCTGTTGTTTTTTCTTCTTCTTCTTTTTGTGTTGTGTATTAATCAAGAGTATTAATCTTACCCTTACTTTTCTTTTTTCTAAAAGTACAAAGAAATGTTCTCTTTTCTACTTGTTGTGGAACTATCTTTTTGAATTAAGATAGAATTATATTTTTAAGTATTTCGCTTTACTAGAATTCATGAATGAATTAATTAATGGTTGAATGGAGGAATGATTAAATGGATAATTGATTTAATGATTGAATGATTTAATGAATGAATGAACGAATGATTGAATAGATGAATGAATGGATAGATGAATCAATAAATAAATAAGTGAATGAATAAATGAATGACCGGATGGATGATTGAATGAAATGGTGATTTTTTAAAAGAATGAATGTGAAGATGATTCAATCAATGAAGGAATATGTTATATATTTTTATGCTGTTGACAATTGTTTTTGTTAGTAAATAAATCAAAACTTTACTTACATTTTTTTGTACTTGCTTATATAAGGCCATCCAAATCTTACATATTTTGTGTTACGTTCGCGGGTAGGTCCCTTTTAGATAAATCCTGTCAAAAATGTTAAGGTCACATGGCTGTATAAGCCAATCAAATTTGTAACACACCCCAGGTCACGAAAATTGACGTCAGAGCTACCACGTGTTTACTATGAAATGTTGACAATGACAAGCAATATAAACTTGAATTTGATATAAGTATAATCTTTGAGAATAGACGAAGACATTTCAGAAAATAATACATGACAAATATGGATAATGACCATATCCCTGTCTACAGTACAAAATCGATAATTCAGAAAATCAGAAACCGAAGGCATGCAAAATCAGGATAAAAACAGGAACCAAAGCAAACAAAAACAAAAACCTCCACCATATGAAAAGAAGCGAACTCCCGATATGAGAGTGAGACCAGGTGCCCAGGAAGAGTAAGCATCTCCTGCTTGCATGCAACACCCGTCGCTTCAATTCGGTAGAACTGTCACATCCGGTTACTTCCGTTTTGGAAGATATAGAGTACAATCTTTGGTTGGATGGTTCAAATGGTCTATGACAGAATATCATCCACCATTCTGGATAGTGGGACATCATAGTGTATGACGAGTTCCCCATATCGACCGTAGAACTTCCTCAGTGACGATGTTAGTCGGTCACAAACATATCCCTGACTGAGAAGCTTATCTGAAAGACGCCTAGCTCTCAGAACAAAATCCGTATATTTCGTACTTGCTCTGGCATAGCGTATCAACTGAGATATGAACACGCTAAAGCAGGCGATGAAGGGATGTTGCTACTCAGAAAAGGAAAGTTCGTAATGCTGAAATTGAAGTCGTCACGTTTGTCATAGAGTGAGGTGTTCATGTGACCATCAGTGTCGTAGGACAACATTATGTCCAAATAGGATGCTGAATTATTTGTCTCTGTAGTTTCTTTGACTTCAAGCTCCGAAGGATAGATACTGCTCAGGTAATCCGCGAATTTTGGATTATTGATGGACAACACATCGTCTATGTATCTGTAAGTGAAGTTGAAGTCAGAAGCTAAGTATCTTTTCCCTTCAGAGACCAAAGATTGAATGAATTCAGCTTCGTACGAGTAAAGGAAAATGTCGGCAAGGAGTGGGGCACAATTGGTCCCCATTGGAATTCCGACAATTTGCTGGAAGACCTTTCCTCCAAACACCACAAAAATGTTGTCGATCAGAAAGTTTAACATCTGAATAATGTCTGTTTCAGTGTACTTATTTTCAGAATCTGACTTTTCTTTTACAAAGTAGGTTTTGTCATAGTTAACAACAATAAATTTGTATTTGCGATTACCGTTCTTACTTGTAAACGCATTACTTATAATTTTTGCGAGTCTTTCTTTCAATCTAGGATGTGGAATTGTAGTGTAAAGTGTCGAAAAATCAAAGGCTTTGATCGAATGGACTCTACTTAAATGAGTGGATTTCAGATGTTCTAAAAGTTCCTTCGAATTCTTTAAAATCCACATCTGGTTGATACCACTGCGAGAATATACTGTCGAACAATATTTTTGTAGCCCAGATTTGATTTCAGATAAAACTTTGGTGAGTAAGATCGATACAGATTTGGTAGAACATTTTGAGGAACCAGCGATGAAACGTTGTTTGTACGGATTCTTATGCATTTTAGGTATGCAGTATAAGTATGGTACAGTCCCGATTACGTCAACTGTCCCCCCTTTAACGTTTTTTCTCCCTTCATCTCTCCAAATTTCGTTTCTATTTTTCCGTCTTCATTTTCCCTCACAAAATTTCTCTTCTAATTTTCCTCCTTTATTTCGCCTTAAAATTTCGCCTTCAGTGTTGGAAGAGAAAAATTAACACGAATTTTTGAGAAACAGAAGCAAAGCGTAAAAGAAAAGAGAAACACAAAGCGTAAACAGAAGAGAAACGAAAGCGAAATATTTCGCTTTCTTTCCGCTTTCAGTCCTCTTGTCAATCAAAGCGAGACTTCCTCATTAGCATATTAGGGGATTTCCCTAAATAGAGGGGACAAACGTAATTTGATGTAATTTCTTTGTGTTGCATCAAAATACACGACTAATTAGTTTTAGATACATTGTAAACGAACTTTGTCTGCATATTTTTACATTTATTAGTAAATCGAAAAGTATCTTTTTGTATATACATGTATAAGTTACAAATCGTGGTTTGTTTTCTTCGAATTTGTACATCTATAGCACAAATCCATTTTTAAGTAACATACCAATCGTTGTTTTGACAAATACACACATATAAATCAACCACTCAGGGTACATGTACGTACATGTAGGTGTCGTTTATCCATTACCTGCCAGGTGTGAAAATCGTCGGAGCGTGATATCACCATGCGGTCATTTCAACTTCAGATAGGGAGAGAATATCTTCACAATGAATTTAAGTTAATTTTTTTTTAAATTTAATGTTATGACTTGATATAATCAGAGACGTATATAAAAATATATGCATCCCTGATTTAAACATACAGTGTCCCTGAAAATAAATTTTATTGAAAACGTAAAATCTATTCCGAAGGGTCAAGATATAGGAAAAATGGAGCTATAAAAAGTTTTATTTGAAAATATGCAGTATCGGCCATAATATGACCGAATTGGTAAAATTAAATCTCCATATACCTCTATTATAAAAACGCAATACTTTGTAGGTGGCGCTAGTGAAATTAATAAGAGCTGCGCACCCCAAATTAAAAATTACGTTTTTAAACGGCTATAACTGCGAATGAATGCGTTGGATTCGCCTGAAAATTTTAATTTATACAAATGAGAATGTAAACTTTCATATAGGAAGCAAGATTTTACCGTATACAATTTTGTAAGAATAATTTGTTTTCAGGGACACTTAATGATGTAAATGTACCTTTCACGTACTCAGCTTGCATGTGCACATGTAGTGTACGTTCTCATTTTACACTGTTTTCAAGGATGGATTTTTAAAGAGATTTTTTATCTTCACCTTTAATTCATTTTATTGTATTTTTTTTTTCTTTTACTTTTTCATAATGACATATTGAAGGCTATTTTATCATAGTAATACATTTCAATTGAAAGCTCGTAGTTTAAAAAAAGAAAAAAAAAAAGAATTGTCATGGTCAAAAAGCAGGGGCGGATCCAGAACCTCATATGCCGGGAAGGACTTACGCTTTTTATTTGGATGAATTACAAGGCCAGATAGCCGAGTAGGGATGGGTGGGTATACCTCCCATTTGCGGGGGTTCGAAAGGGGGCCCTTACCCGATAAAGTTTCGAAAAAAATGTGGCTTCTGGATCGTACTTGAACTCAAGATTGGACCGAGCGCATGATTCAGACGCGTACGTCTATATCTTAAAAAAAAGGAAACCCTATTAATGTTTACATTTTCTAACGCTATCTCTTCTTTTGCATGGCATGCCGAAATCGTCAACAATTCTTTAGGGGAGGAGAGGGTGATTAGATTTTTTTTTCATGGGGTGGGGGGCAAATCATGGCGAGCATCCTGTTTATTATTTCATAAAAAAAAGTTATACGTACAAAGCAAAAATGATCATACATGTACAATGTATATATTAGAATTTTTGGCAAATTCTGAATGAATGGAGAGTCCTCCTATTCTCGCTCTAAATCCGCGCTTTCATTCAAACAATGTCTCTAGATCTATAGCACGTTAATATTTTTATGAAAAAAGAATGTCAACAATGTGCCTAATTCATCTCATGACCAGGGCTTCACATACATGTACCAGGATCGTCAATGACCCCAATAAAAATTGAAAGAATATAGTTTTTGTCCGTCGAGAAAAGTTTTCAGTTGTTTGATAAGACGGCCGTAATTCCTTCCCGATATGGTACCTAGCGATCGTTATGTTGGAATCCGCGAGAAATTTTAATCACATCATGGACCAAGGAAGGATTTTTGTAAATGGATGAAAGAACAAGGAAAAAAACGAGATAAAATCGAAATAAAGATAAAGAATCTTTAAAAAAAAGACAAAAAAAAAGAAAACCCCAGTGAAGTAAGAACTTCTTTTTCAGAACATGGAATTGGACCTCCCGCAAATAAAAACAAAATGGGTACGAAAATTAATTTTCAATGGCGAAGAAGGAAGGGAGCATTGAGTATAAAAAATTTGCCCCGTATACACAAATGACCGAAAATAAAAATAAATAAATAAAAAAAAAAAAAAAACCCAAATATATTCGTAAGGGGGAATTCCCTTACGTGTTTCCTTTAGTTATTGTTGAAATAATAGAAATAAAACACACTATCACTCTAAAACATTTTTTTATACATTTTATATCTGACAATTCCAGACACTGTCACTTTTGGACGTAAATACTTAAACGCATGACTGACTCCACACAGGTGGACTACTATGCCTACCTGAACGACACCTTCTTCTTCTTCTTCTTCCCGAATGGAGTTTCCTCGTAAAGTCGAGTGTTCACTACTCCAGTGTCGAGTGTTCACTACTCCTGTCATAATCGATCGATTACGGGGTATATACATGTAAAGTACAAGAGGTCAATAATTAGAACTGACATCAAGATGAACAAAATGACTTGCTTTTTGACTCATATTTTAAAATAATTGTTAAACAAGTTCTATAACACGTTGAAACGGACCTATTTTACACGATAAATTTAGCTGTTTTAAAGTTAATAAATTTTATCCAGAGACTCAATATATCTAGACATATTAAAACAATTATTATAGCATATAATTCGATAATTAGTGTGATAAAAGCAAAAGAGTGTAAATAAACGTTTTAAAATATTGTAATATTTAGATATTAAGCCTACGTTGACCGCATTAAGCCCCGCCCATATATATTTCCAAAACGAGGCTGGAGGCGAACATTGAAAGCGAACTGAAGGCGGAATTTGAAAGAGAAACGTAAGCGGAATCGTAAGAGAAACGTAACAGAACATGAAGCGAATCGAAGCGGGAATTAAAGAAGAAATATTTCTCTTTCGAGTTCGCTTTCATGGTTCTCGTTTATTTCACCTTACAAATTCCTCTTCTCTTTCTCCTTTCACCTCGCAAATTTCTCCTCTATTTTTCTTTGTACATTTCGGCTTAAAAATTCCTCTTCTATTTTTTCGTCTTCATTTTACCTCACAAAATTTCTCCTTCGTCTAACAAAAATTCCCCCTTGAGGGGTAGACAGTTAACGTAATCGGGACTGTAAATCTAAATCTAAATTGGTAGTGTCGAAGCCAAAGGAAGCAAGAGCTGATTTGTGGTTATCTATTATTTCAGAGGCAGAAAGGTTCGTTGGGGTGTAAGTGGGACTTCCAGGTGTCGAATTTAAACCCAACTCTTTAACTAGACTGTCGAAATAGTACTTTTTGCAAGTAAATGTGTAATTATTTGAGGCTTTGTCCGCTGGTGTGATGACATAATGTTCTTGGAGGTAGGTAAGTTCTGTGATAACATCAGGGTCTTTAAATATAGACACGAATCTGGTGTTCACAGTTGATTTTAATCGGTTAATTCTAGATAAAAGTAACCCTCTGATTGATTTTATCCATTCGGAAAGGGTGTCGAGCTGTACATCCTCTTTCTTTGCCCAACGGTCTGCATATTCCTCACAAGAGTCCATAATAATTTTGACATTTTGGTTCCATGTAAAGGACATACTTTCTCTGTATTTGGGACCCTTTTTTAACAATTCTCTCAACTTGTCGTTCTTGACTATACTAAGGTCACCAGTAATAACGTGTCCACAAGGAGAGTAGTTGAAATCCGATGAAGAACATTCGCAGGGAAGTGGATGTAGTGAGGGATTACTTAAATCAATACACTGCAGGAATCGTTTGTAATTGTAAATTTTAGATGCAACTGTTGGTGTGTAGCTATAGGAAATACAAGGAGTTTCTTTTCTTTTGAAATATGGTGGGATTTTTTCTGTGACAGTTTTGTGATTCAAAATTTGACCAAGATTCAAGTTATCAATACCTTTGTTTGCAAATCTTACTTTAATGAAAGGGCGGTTTGTTTTCTCCTCTGATTTATCTGATCTAACTGCTTGAAATAAACGAAAAGTAGAAATGTCCAAGATGACTCCTTGTAGTCTGTATTCTGGTGAACGTGTATCGGTATATGCGAGATCCTTCGTATAATCGTAGATTTCGTGTAACTTCCGTAAAGGAACAGAGTATAATTTGGTACGAATATAATGCAGGCCTAGAGGCTCATTCAAAAATGGAACCAAGTCATCGAAGGAGAAACTATGTATCTCAGGCCTATTATATTTTCGAATGCCATGACTTCGAGGTCTTCTTTGTGATCTGTTGAATAAGCTAGTCACATTTACCGATTGACAACCGGGACTTGTTAAGTTTCCTATAGTGCTGATGTTATCGTTGCACCCATAGGGCGCTGCAGTGTTAACATATGTGAAATCATTCTTTATATCAAATTTGATGCGATTCTGACCATGGGGGTCCTAAGAGGTAATCATGCACGCATGTACGTAAACAGAGGGTTGTGTACTTTATGTGTAATTATTTTTCGATTTATAAACACAAGGTATACTTTTTTGTACTTAAAATAAAGAGTTAAGATCAGACTTCAAGACTAGATAGGTGAAAGTGTCCACAATTTTTTTATAAGAAAGAAATGTCACTTATAATTTGGTTGAAAACTGCATAAATCTTATACAGCTGTCACACCTTAAGAGCGCATTGGAATGTATGTGTAAAATTTGTGCAGAACGAACGCTTGTGGTGTCAATATATCAAAATTTCGACTCAATTATAAATGTTTGATATTGTCTGGTCAATTTCAATCATAATTCATGTGTGACACACAACAAAGACTACGTGGAATTAAAAGAAAAGGGGGGAGGGGTGTTCTTCAACCCCCTTCCCGCCATTTTCATTCCTCTAATTAATATGGAAAGTAATGTATTTTATCGCCGTAATGATTCTATTTTTCATGGTAACTATTCAAACATCGAATTTTGTTGAAAATCAATTACAAAATAAGGCTGTAAACTCCGTTAAACGAATATTTTGGGCATATCTTTAAGATAATGGACTCGTGCAGTTAAGGGGGTAGGGGTTATGTTTTGTGAATTACGAGCTGCTATTTGATTAGATACATTATCTTATGAGCTGCGAGTCTTGTATATATGTTTTAAAGATAAAACAAACCAAAATTTATGAAAAAAAATTAAACACTTTTTTTTCTCAATTTTTAATTGCATTTTTTTATGTTTTCTAACTTTTACTTACGGACACCTGAATTATGCTCATATAATTTTCAAATATACACAAAAAGCATTGATAATGGTAAATCTAGTAATTAGAAAGTTAAATGAAGATCATGTGACATAGTTGATGCAAATTTGTGTTTCTTAAAACGAATAAATGAGGAAAACTAAAAGCAAGGAAAATTGTGCATTTCGCCAGCTTTTTCACAATAGGGTTACCTCTGATAGCACCGTATTTCATGGAGACGGATGAACATATTTTGTTGAAACTTGGAACATGACAAAGGTAGGTATTGATGTATAAAATAACATTGTGAATTTGATTCAGATTTGAAAAGGTGAGCATCTTAAGACGTTCGTTTCCAATTTACTTAACTACATCTCAGTACAAGATCTCGAATATCGTGCAATGCCTATATATATAAAGCACAGGAAAAAAAAATAAACAACAACGTTAAGTATTCAGAAAATGTCGGATCGGCCCAAAGGCTAATGCATGTCTCTCGCAGAAAAAAGATATAAAGAGCACATAAATGGTGCGAGAGACTCACGACATTAAATTAATTTACCTCAAATTTTCAGAGCACCTCGGCTCCTTCTTCAGGAGACACTCAGAACATACATTCAGAAAAAAAAATGAAAAGGAAAAAAAGAAAAAAGAAAAAATGATGAAAAAAAAGAAAAATAATGGTGTTGTGTGGCTATGCTCTGGAAGGCATGTCATAAAACCTTTGCAGTCAAAAAATGAAGAGGGACGTTACAATGTAAGGCAGACAAATAAAAGAGGACGTGAAAACCATCCATTCTCCTGAAGAAGGAGCCGAGGTGCTCTGAACATTTGAGGTAAATTAATTTAATGTCGTGAGTCTCTCGCACCACTTTTGTGCTCTTTATATATATATATATATATATATATATATATATGGGGATGCGGTCATCAATATTAGGATATTAAAGTGATTTATAAATAAATAAAGAAGAATGAATCACCTACCTTGAGATAATTTTCTTTTTCGTTTCCAGTCTTCCTTTCCAAATTCAGTCATATTGATGATTTGTGTGGGTTTTTCTTATTCATGTCGGGAGGGTAGCTTTCAGTATAAGTTCCGGACGTAAAACAAGATATCTAATTATTATGGCCATACTAAAAAGAAGTGATCCAGAGATTGGAAGTCATACACAAATCCCGACATCAGATTCCAAAACTCACAATCAAAAGGCGAACAAATTCTTGAAAAAATATAAAACAGAACTTTCTCACGAGAAAAGAAAATAGGACAAACAGACGGAGACAATAACACAGCTTCCTATTCACCACGATGGATATACTAAATACCAAAATTTCACAGGGAACCCTTACCAGAGGCAATTCTATTGAGCTAAAGAAGATACTGACGATCATCTCAACAGCGCTCACAATAGAGCACCAAATTGAGCATCGACGGACCCCTAGCAAGCTAGAGGTAGGACCAGGTGCCCGGGAGGAGTAAGCATCCCCTGTTTGGCTAGCCGCACCCGCCGTTGATGTTCATGCACGAAACTGAAAACAATAATAAAAAAAAAATGAACTGCACTGTCTGAGGCTATTTCTATATAGAAAGTGCTATGGCGATCATGTCAGGGAAAATATTCAAAACACTAACGTCAAGATCAAGAACACTACATGCAAAATGTCAAAACAACAATTATTGTAAAAAAAATCAAAGCAAAACAATACAATTAATATCGACTCCAAATCACTCTTACAGACCAAAATGCCTTGAGCAAAACACTTTACAACAAGACGCCAGGGCCCAGAGCAAGATGCATATCAAAGGTAGGCACTAGAAACCAAGACGTTAAGAAAAAAGCACTTTTTATCAAACTTCCAAGTGCAAAACACTTATCAAATAAACATTAAAGAAGTACCTATCGGTAATTCATTATCAAAGTCGAGAAGGCAAGGCAAAATCATTAGAATATCCATAGGAACGGTTGCGAACCTCGGAATGTATAACACCCCGAAGTGAGACCAGGTGCCCAGTGAGAGTCAGCGTCTCCTGATTTCATGCAACACCCGTCACAACAGCTCCATGGAAACAAAATAAAAGGAACAAAGACAATTAATATCACTATATTAATAACAAGACACTTAATATCAGTATATTGATAACAAGACGCTTAACATCAGTATATTGATAACATGACACTTAATATCAGTATATTGATAACAAGACGCTTAATATCAGTATATTGATAACATGACACTTAATATCAGTAAATTGATAACAAGACGCTTAACATCAGTATATTGATAACATGACACTTAAGGTACATCGCGGCGTTACGGCACGGAAAATTTTGCGAGAAGACATAGCCTGAAAATTTGTCTACATGAAATATAAGATTTGATCAATCTTTGATATAATTTTCATGTAACTATTTCACGAAGTTTTTCGAGATTTTAAGCCTCAAAGACGGCATTGACGTTCTAATTCGAAAATATGCATTTTCTGAACTAAAATAATTTTAATCTAGAAAATTGACCAAGGAGGGTGAAAAGGGAGATCAAAAATATTGTTGCCATGTTGAGTATTGTATTTCTACGGATTATTGTGTCTCTAAGGGGAAATTTGCAATTTTTATCGCCATTTTGCAACTTATTATTCAAAAATCCGCACTCATTCAAAAGGCAAAACACGGCTTGCTTCATTATCATTTTCTCCATTAAGTTGTGGAGGTCCTTAAAGCCCTTCTTACACGTAAAAGTAGAGAATGAGCTGAATTCGAATATATAAAAACATGGATAGGTCTTCTCGGCAGATTTTTTGCAATTTAAGATTGAAAATTTGTTTTGCGTGGCTTCGGCGTCAATTTTACTCGCAACGTCAAAGTCACAGCGTGTTCAGATCGCATATGTCAACATGACGTCAAGGAGTATGCGGAATATTTGATTCTCTGTAACGGTCTTCTTTAAAACATCCAGAAACCCTTTTTTTTTTTAAAGATAATTAATCAACAATTACATGGGCTGTATTCGAACTAGACCTTATATCTTAATTTAAAAATAAAATTCTCCGTACATGACATTTTTTTCTTCAAATATTTGAAAACATCATACGGAACAGACGGACGGACATGCTCATTACTATTTAATCCGATATCTTTTGGCGGGGTATACAAAAAATTCCCTCTTGTTTATATGTACATATACTTTATAATATCGGATAAGGGTTCGGGAGGGGCGGTCCATATAAGATATACATTGTGATTTTCATTTCATGCTCGTTTTCTATCATTACGTTCAGCCGCCTCGATTGTCGTGATATATATTAGTAAAATGAAATTTCCATTTCTCCGAGTTCAGGAATTCCTCAAGAAGGCAGTACGGTATCTTTTTTTCCGATAACAAAAAAAAAAAAAAAAAAAAAAAAAAATTAATAAATAAATGAATAAATAAATATAATGAAAATCCAAACAAACAAACAACTTGCACATATGTAGTCTCTTTGGCAAATTTTTAACACTGACCTTGACTCCTAAGTATGACCTTTTTTTTTTTTTGCTTGTCAGGATTGTTACAGGTTAAAAATAAATATTCTGATCTTTAGTTACTGGAAAATAAATATTCCGGCCGGCCGTGCGTTCAAAATAAATAATCTGACCCGAAAAAATTTGCCAGCCCCCCTCCCCCCTCGGGATCAAATTGGTCGTCCCCTTACAAAACAATTCCGGTTCGCTCTGCTTTCTGATATATATACAAATCTTTGTCTTACGTCATAATCGAACTTTCAGACACTATGTATTCCTAAATTCTTAAAGTAAATCACTGCTTTGCATATAATTTAAAAAGTATTGAGAAGATTAATTTTATTTTATAAGGCAGCCCCTCCTCCTTTTCTGTCGGACAACCCCCCCCCCCCCCCCACACACACACACACATACACACCCTCGCTTTCCCCGATTGTGCACACTGAGAAACAAGCAAGAAGGAGAGCGAGAAAAAGACTGATCAAAAGTAAAGCCTTCACCAGATCCTATAGAAATTTGGAATTATATTCATTGTACCTTGTGTCAGAACAAAAGAGAAAACGAATAAAAAGCAGATGGGAAACTTAAAATTTGATTTTTGAAAACTAATCACGACAGCTTTTGAATTTCAATAATTTTTTATCACGATAGAAATATTAAGGATAATTATACTCTTGTATAATCCTGAGATGAAACCAAATTATATACAATACCGTTTAACCTTGTATATTTCATGCAATGTCTTACATGTATATGCAATATTATGTTATTATTATCTATAGAAGATATGTGCATTTTTTATGTCTGCATACAAGTTGTGGTGAATAAAAACAATAAAAAAGTAAAGCCTTCTCCGTCCGTCTATATGGTACAATAAAGAAATTAGATAAGGATGGAGGAGGATGGATGAAAGAACATTAATTTCCAACGTAATATTTGAAGAAAAAATTGCATTCATATATCATTCCCTAGAAATAGTCAAAATATAACCAAACATCCCTCAAAGTTTCCGGTTCTCATTGCAAGCGTGTCTAAATACATTGACTGAATTTAGACACAATGTAAAGTTTATGTTTAAAATTTTCGGCTCGCTACGCTTACTAGAAAATATAAGTATTTAAAATAAAGCCATTATTTGCGCCCTAACGATATATGTCGCGCAACGTAACGTAACGTTACTATCAAGTAAGGTTTATGACGTCATAGCGTAGATGTGCACATAAAAAAATTCGAGGGTGAAACCTGCGTACACATTTGATTGTGATGAAAGTTTGCCCGCGAGCTACGTTAATATCAGTAAATTGATAACAAGACGCTTAATATCAGTATATTGATAACATGACACTTAATATCAGTATATTGATAACATGACACTTAATATCAGTAAATTGATAACAAGACGCTTAATATCAGTATATTGATAACATGACACTTAATATCAGTATATTGATAACAAGACGCTTAATATCAGTATATTGATAACATGACACTTAATATCAGTATATTGATAACAAGACGCTTAATATCAGTATATTGATAACATGACACTTAATATCAGTATATTGATAACATGACACTTAATATCAGTATATTGATAACAAGACGCTTAATATCAGTATATTGATAACATGACACTTAATATCAGTATATTGATAACATGACACTTAATATCAGTAAATTGATAACAAGACGCTTAATATCAGTATATTGATAACATAACACTTAATATCAGTATATTGATAACAAGACGCTTAATATCAGTATATTGATAACATGACACTTAATATCAGTATATTGATAACAAGACGCTTAATATCAGTATATTGATAACAGGACACTTAATATCAGTAAATTGATAACAAGACGCTTAACATCAGTAAATTGATAACATGACACTTAATATCAGTATATTGATAACAAGACGCTTAATATCAGTATATTGATAACATGACACTTAATATCAGTAAATTGATAACAAGACGCTTAATATCAGAATATTGATAACATGACACTTAATATCAGTATATTGATAACATGACACTTAATATCAGTAAATTGATAACAAGACGCTTAATATCAGTATATTGATAACATGACACTTAATATCAGTATATTGATAACAAGACGCTTAATATCAGTTTATTGATAACAAGAGGCTTAACATCAGTATATTGATAACATGACACTTAACATCAGTATATTGATAACATGACACTTAACATCAGTATATTGATAACATGACACTTAACATCAGTATATTGATAACAAGACGCTTAACATCAGTATATTGATAACATGACACTTAACATCAGTATATTGATAACATGACACTGAATATAAGTAAATTGATAACAAGACGCTTAATATCAGTATATTGATAACATGACACTTAATATCAGTATATTGATAACAAGACGCTTAATATCAGTATATTGATAACATGACACTTAATATCAGTATATTGATAACAAGACGCTTAATATCAGTATATTGATAACATGACACTTAATATCAGTATATTGATAACAAGACGCTTAATATCAGTATATTGATAACATGACACTTAATATCAGTATATTGATAACATGACACTTAATATCAGTAAATTGATAACAAGACGCTTAATATCAGTATATTGATAACATGACACTTAATATCAGTATATTGATAACAAGACGCTTAATATCAGTATATTGATAACAAGAGGCTTAACATCAGTATATTGATAACATGACACTTAACATCAGTATATTGATAACATGACACTTAACATCAGTATATTGATAACATGACACTTAACATCAGTATATTGATAACATGACACTTAACATCAGTATATTGATAACAAGACGCTTAACATCAGTATATTGATAACATGACACTTAATATCAGTATATTGATAACATGACACTTAATATAAGTAAATTGATAACAAGACGCTTAATATCAGTATATTGATAACATGACACTTAATATCAGTATATTGATAACAAGACGCTTAATATCAGTATATTGATAACATGACACTTAATATCAGTATATTGATAACAAGACGCTTAATATCAGTATATTGATAACATGACACTTAATATCAGTATATTGATAACAAGACGCTTAATATCAGTATATTGATAACATGACACTTAATATCAGTATATTGATAACATGACACTTAATATCAGTAAATTGATAACAAGACGCTTAATATCAGTATATTGATAACATGACACTTAATATCAGTATATTGATAACAAGACGCTTAATATCAGTATATTGATAACAAGAGGCTTAACATCAGTATATTGATAACATGACACTTAACATCAGTATATTGATAACATGACACTTAACATCAGTATATTGATAACATGACACTTAACATCAGTATATTGATAACATGACACTTAACATCAGTATATTGATAACAAGACGCTTAACATCAGTATATTGATAACATGACACTTAATATCAGTATATTGATAACATGACACTTAATATCAGTATATTGATAACAAGACGCTTAATCAGACTGTAAAGTTCAAGACACTATACATCAAGACGATAAGAAAAAAAGATGCTTTAAATCTTTTGAGCAAGATACTACACATAAGAATTTGAGTGTCAATGTATAGCATATGTTAGCATAGAAAGTCAAGTTATGATAAGGAACCGAAACGACCAAACACTTTGCAATTAATTAATAACATCGTGCCAGTTGAAACATGTTCACAAGGAAGACACCATTTATACTAAACTGTTTACATTTAAATAAAAAAGCCACTTTTATATCTCATATAAAATGTTTTATGTTTGCTCTCAACCCGTGTTGAGCCTCATCCGCAATGCTAGGATATCGCGATGCGCGCGCATCATTCTATTTGTGATCTAGCGTCTCTGCAGTATCAGAACTTGCGATAAGTCAAATTTAAGGAATTAATATTCTTTGCGAAGGTTAGACAATTGCTGGATCGGAACTAACATTGCCTATCTTGATTGCAGTCACTTTAAGGTAATTTACTTGGGATTTAAGAGTAATTGCATTCGAAATCTTCGAGGGAACCTGAGATCCCTTCGCTTGATCAACTATCACAGTGCGCCATTTTTGACGATGAGTATTTTACATAAACTGGAATGCGGTTATTTTTACGTTTGGTCTTTCGTTTCGCAGAATTTTGACTCGCTGTTTAATTTTATCTTTCCGTGTTCCTGAATATAATTATTGTTCCATACAAGTGTACGCAAACAGTTACTGCCGAGAGTCGGTGCAACCAGATAACTTGAGATCACGTGATTTTGTTTGTAAACAACAATGGCGGAGAAAGTGCTGGTGTTAGGAAGCTCTCATATTAACCATTTGAAAACTTTCGTTCGCCAACGCGGCTGTACTGATTTTAACTTTCACCCACCGATACATGTTAATCTATTTGGTATCAGCGGTGGTCGTCTACAAGCTTCTAGTCATGTTCGACTTTTGGAAAACGAAATTAGAGCTGTCAAACCAAATGCCCTAGTCATCCATATAGGAGGAAATGATCTGGACAGGAAAAATGTGACCGAGGATTGCGTTCAAACATTATGTTACCAGCTTGTGTCCCTTTGTGCTATGCTGATTCGGCGATTCAACTTGCGCAAAATCACCATACTTCAACTCATGCCAAGAGTCAGAACTCGTCATGTTCCTGTTCATTCGTATAACAATCTCGTTATTGCGTTTAATAAGGAGTTAAAGAGAGCAGTCTCGGACCACCCTAAAATTAAGTACTGGACTATTTCAGGAATCAAACAAACTAAGCAGCAAATTTTCTCTGATGGGGTCCACCTCAATAATTTGGGACTTGTGAAATATTACAAGAATGTGCGCGGTGCTATTATAAATTCCATGAAGATGCCGTGAAAACCAAACGTGGATATCTTGAAGACAATATTCATATCCTTTGTTTTCATCATTATTAATTCATTGATTTTAGTCTTTAATCTTTTATAATTCATATACTGTACTGTAGCAGGGTCATAGTTTCAACTTTAGCACTGCTTAATTATTTTAATTCATTCATATTTATTTTTATTTTTTTTTTTTCCATATCCCTCATTCCCTGCCTATGTCCTTATACCAAATACTACTTTAACATGTAGCTCCCTCTTCCACCATTTAACTCTAGGCCTGGAAAATTATTATTATTATATTTCCACCTCGCGGTACATCCTAATTGTTTAATGATAATAATCCATTTTCTAAAATTTTAATAACATTATATTTAATCGGCCACTCACGTTTTTCAAGCCATAATCGGTAAATACGTTAAATCATTGTATTTATTATGGGTATGTCTGACTGACAGTTTTTGGGCCGAATCCAAAAAAAAAAAAAAAAAAAAAAAAACTAAACTAAACCAAACTAACCAAACAAACAACATGTTTTAGTACTTTACAGGTTTAATAATTAATATCTTATTATGACAATTTCGTTCTATCAAACATTTTGGCGATAGCATCTTCAGCTTTGAATTTATAACTTGGCGCTATGTTTAGTTCCAAATGTACTATGTTCAGTACAATGTCTTTGAGCTTACAAGTTCCAAGCTTACTGTACATGTTGAAACAATTGTAAGTTTTAAAATTTAAATCAGTTATGGTACTATGTGCAGTACCATAGGAAATCCCCTTTTGCTTTGCACTATGTTTCAGTTCATATGATAGGGGTTGGTTGATACTATGTTCAGTATCTTACTGCAAGTCATTATTAAAACTGCCCTCGGTACTATGTTCAGTTCCATATGGCAGCAATGTTGATACTATGCTCAGTCTCTAGGCTAATTGGCACTATGTTCAGTTCCATATAACAGCAAGTTTGATTATGTTTAGTATCTTACTTTCTTTCGTGCGGTCCGACTTATAATTTCGTCAGTATTATAATTCACAATCATTTGCCAATATTATTGCAGAGTTTAGACGAACGATTAAATGTAATCATCATAATATAATTATGAGCATGATGATAATTGAAGTTACCGTAAAAGTTCTCAACACGTATGAAAAATTAATATAAATAATAATAACAAATCAATTAAACTTTGAAGGTAGCCTTAAATGGAATAACATTTGCATTTAAAACATTTTAGGCAACATGGAACCTCCTACGAAGCGTTCCAGGCGCATAGCCAATAGAAAGTCAGCTGTAAACAATAATGCAGCCGACTCCATAGGCCCGGACAATCAATCTACTGATTCAAACACAGCTGCCTCCAGAGGTCCAAATACAGCAATAATTCATACAATAAGGGATTGTATTAGGCAGGAGCTCCAGACTGTAGTTAGATCTGTCGTACAAGAGATGCAAGCCTCAAGTCTACAGGCACATGTATCAACTAACAGAGCAGAAAATATGCCAATAACAAGCTCAACTCAAACAACCCCAGCTGCGGCTCCGACTACGACGGAGACTCCAACTTCAGAAGTCAACCAGCCCTCCACCTCCTCAGCTCCTACATTGGCTTCACCCCAGTCCCTGGCTTTACAGGCACTAACAGGTACTGTATCACCTCACCCAACCCAACAAAGCATCTCCCGCCCCTTAGGCATAGGTGTTGACAGTAAGATCAAAGGGAAAATTTGGGTAGAAGAATATAAAGAGCTGGGCACATTATTACAATCAAATCAAGAGGAGCATTTCAAACTGGTAGAAAAAGATGGCACAGTTTCACTTGTTAAGGCCAAACCAAACCAGGCCAAATTTTCATCTTTGTCCAATTGGACCGTAGCTTTCCACATTTTCGTGGGCATCTATTGCGAGAAAAGACCCGGAGCTGCAACTGCTTTGATGAAATATGCAAACATAATTTCAAAATTAACCGAACAGGCCTCCTTAACTGCTGCTTTGTCTTATGACCGTAATTTTCGGGAATGGAAAGCTCTGAGCCCCAACGACATGCCATGGGACCAAATCAACACGGAGCTTTATCAAATGGCCTTAGGTCCAGCCTTGCAGAACAAACTAAGCACAGTAAAATCACTGGATTCTTCTAATTTTCGTGGCCTGCCTGCAAAACCCTACTGCTACGACTACAACAACAAAGGATCCTGCACCAAAGAAGGATGCAAATACGCCCACACTTGTCAAAAATGCGGAGGAAGGCACCCTCGAAAGTCTTGCATCCGCAACAAGCAAGGAGGAAACAAGACAGCTCAACCAGGAAAATTTGGAGCTACAACAACACCAAACAAAGATGCAAAGAAATCTCAAACTACAAAATAAAATTTCGGATGTAACCCCTATTATTAATACAGCTTTGAAGTTTTGGCTAACTGGTTACGACGACACTCAGAAAAATTATTTACTTCAAGGTTTCAATTTTGGCTTTAAAATTCCATTTGAAGGATGTCGGAAATTTCGTTTTTGCAAAAATCTTAAATCCGCCATAGACAATCCAGACGTTGTAAGAAACGCAATTTTAAAGGAAATTTCCAATGGACGGGCTGCAGGCCCCTTTCAAGTAAAACCTTTCGAAAACATTCAAATTTCACCCTTGGGCGTCGTTCCTAAAAAGGAACCAGGCGAATACAGAGTCATACACCATCTCTCATATCCTGAGGGGGAGTCCATTAATGACGGTATACCTGAATACTATACATCGGTACATTATCAATCCATCAAATCGGCACTTAGTATTATATCCAAATTGGGTAGGGGTACGCTTATGGCAAAATCAGACATTGAACACGCTTTTAAACTGATTCCTGTTCATCCGAGCGATTACGAACTTTTAGGTTTCTTTTTTGAAAACAAATTTTATTACGACAAAACTTTGCCTTTCGGTCTAAGTTTCTCATGCAATCTTTTTGAAAAATTCAGCAGCGCACTTCATTGGGTCATGGAAACTCATTTCAAAACCGAAGGGTGCGTCCATGTACTAGATGATTTTCTTTTCCTCGGTAGCCCAAATTCTGACGCATGTCAAAGATCATTGCGACATTTCTTAACTATGTGTGACGAAATACAGATCCCAATTAAACAATCGAAAACCGTTAACCCTACAACGAAGATTGTATTCCTAGGGTTAGAAATTGATACCATAAAGTTAGAAATAAGACTCCCGGATGAGAAACTTGCTAAAATACGATCGTCTATCATTCAAGCATTAAATTCGAAGAAATTAACTCTCAGACAACTGCAATCTCTCATTGGCCTTTTAAACTACGCGTGCACTGTAGTGAGCCCCGGAAGAGCGTTTCTGCGCAGAGTGATTGATTTGACAATTGGCCTAACAAAACCGTTTTATGTGCGACGACTGACACAAGAGGCAAAAGCTGACTTACACGCCTGGTCAGTTTTTCTCGAACATTTCAATGGCAAAGCTGTTCTCCTCAGTGATAAATGGGAGTCATCAGATTCTCTTAATCTCTTTACTGATGCCAGTAATTTAGTTTTCGGAGGAGTATTCCAAAATAAATGGTTTTACGGAAAATGGGATGCATCTTGGTCTACGGTGCACATTACGATTAAAGAGTTATTCCCAATTGTACTGGCTATTGAGCTTTTCGCCAATGATATGGCCAATTCTAAAGTAAATTTTTATTCGGACAATTTGGCGGTAGTACATATAATTAATAATCAAACTAGTAAAGATAAATTGATCATGAGATTAGTACGCCGTTTAGTAATTTCAGTATTACAAAATAACCTCTTTTTCCGTGCTCGTCATATCCCAGGTATACAAAACGTCGCAGCTGATATGCTTTCCCGTTTACAGATTTCAAAGTTCAAACAACTCTATCCTCATATGGACCAAAATCCAACTCCAGTCCAACAACCATTGACAATCTAACAACGACAGCTTCCAAACTCATTCAAAATTCCTTAACGAACTCGTCTCAAAAAGCATATACTGCGGTTTACCAACGATACCTTCTTTTCTTAGAAAGAATTTACAAAGGAAAAAGCGACAGTCAGAAAGAAATATCATGCAGCAACGTCGCGTTATTCGTGGCATATTGTTTCGATCAAGGCTTAGCGCCAGCGACTGTGCAAAGCTACATTTCAGCCTTGGGATTTCTAGCAAAGTTACAAGGTCATCATGATATTTCACAAAGCTTTGTGTTAAAGAAAATGCTAAGCGGCTATCAAAAATCACAGAAAAGTTGCGATACGCGGTTGCCAATTACATCAACTATATTATGTGACCTTGTCAAATCCGTTCCCTTTGTGTGCGAATCTTTTTTCAGTCGAATCCTCATTAAAGCTATGTATCTACTAGCCTTTTATGCTTTTCTACGTATCGGTGAAATAACAATTAAAAACGGTTATTCAGCTCATTGCATCAGACGCGACAATATCGTCTTTATTTTCGATGACGATCACCACAAACCCTCTGGTTTTGAACTATCATTCCATTCGTTCAAACATTCAACAGGAAAATCAAAACCTACGCTTTTAATCAAATCAATACAACAACCAGAGTTCTGTCCCGTTGATTCCTTGTTCAAGTATTGTAACCTACGTGACGATTCACCTGGACCTTTATTTATGTTCATGGATGGATCACCCGTTACATACAACTACTTTAATCAACATTTGCAGTTATCGCTAAAATGGGCAAATCTGGACTGCAAAGTTTACAAAGGACACAGTTTCCGAATAGGTGCAGCTACAACCGCAGCCGCTTTAGGCATTTCGGATGAAAACATTCAGATTTAAATAAAAATACTTTTGCAATGAACGCCAAGGAAGCAAAGATGGATTTTACTTAGTCATGATATACATTGTCGTATTTTACACTTGGTAAAGGCCAAGGGGCCGAAAATTTGTGTATTTGAGTGTTTGTGTTTTTATTTGTATCATCCCTTCCCTCTGGAAGAAATATTCTAATCTGTTTAAATTTTGACGCTTAACCAAAAACTCACTATCAAACTTCATACGCAAGTTTATGCATTACATTCAGACAAAAATAATAACATTAAGACAATACATTAAGACATCCTAGTTTACAAAATACTACATATACATGTATATCTGTATATCTGTTAACTAACGAAAAAGAAAGGAGGGAAACTCTAACAACATTCAGTTGCAGCACCCACAGCAAAACACCCAATGTTAAAAGACAAAACAGACATGCACAGAAAGAGACACAAAGGGGATAAGGAACATCAAACACACCATAGAAACATTAAACACGAAAGACCTCACATAAACCAGCGAGACCAATGGGCAATTGACCCTTCCGAACGCGGGAAAAATTTGAGAAATTCCATGACGTCACAATGCAATTTCGATGTTTGACCGAGGTTCGAAGCTTGTTTGTCCGAGGTAAAAGCATTGTGACGTCACGAAATTTTGCATTTTTTCCCGCAATCGGAAGGGTCAATTGGTGCAGATGAAGGACGGTCATCTGCCACACAAGTAGCAAATGGTGAAGTGCACACAACTCTCCCACTTTTCTGGTTACTAAAAATGTTGTGTAAAATAACCTCCTCACTGTAAGACGACATTACAAACAAAACAGAATAACAGAAGGGCCCGAGTAACACACAAATGGATTGGTAAATGAATATAAAAATAGAGGGCGTACGGAGTACAGTCCATGATATGCTCGCCCTCAAGTCAGGGAAAATTTACACTGTTGAGACCAAAATCATCTCTTCTGTCATAAACACTCGTATTAATTTGATATTCGTGTCCAAAATGGTGGTTCTGTGTTTTTAATGTTTGACTTGTTCAAACTATTAACAAGAAGACACTTCCCCATGACAGAAACAAGAATATTAACAGCCATTCGTTGGAAGCGACAACGTCAACAACAAAATAGAATAAAATAAGTACACTTCAACATATACATTGCGCACAAAAACATCGAAAGGAAAACACACCATATCTTAACATTACTTCAAAATCAAAATCGAAATTAAAGAAATTTAACATCTTAGCACCATCCCTCCAATGCTATTTTGAACGTAGATTTTATTTGGATATGCTACTGAATCGACCCTAAAGGCAATTTGGAGCCGCACACTCTCTATAAAGCAAATGGAAAACTTAAATTAAAAAAATAAAACCAGAGGGCGCTACTGAAATGAATTTTGGTGGCTTCTCAAAATCACATTGGCTGGTGTCTGGTGCATAATAAATTGGTTTGAAATTTTCTTCAAGAATAAATAGAGTTGGATAACATCCGTATTATTCACACTCACAAAAAAAAAGAAAGAAAAGGAAGACACTTGGCACCAAACAATTTACACACTACACGTCAAACCTTCAACACCAAGACTTCTTATATACAAATTGTAAATAATAAGACACATACATGTAAACGTCTTTGGTAAGATCCTAGACAAAAAAAAAACCCCAAGATCCTGGCGATAATCTCAACAACATTTACAATAGAGCACCAAATTGAGCATCGACGGACCCCTAGCATGCTAAAAGTGGGACCAGCTAGGTGCCCAAGAGGAGTAATTATCCCCCGTTTGGCTAGCCGCACCCGCCGTCGATATTCACGGACGAAAATAAAAACAATATGTACATAACATGCACAGTCTAAGGTTATGTGAAAATGCTATGTCGACCATATCAGGGAAAACATTTAGCATCCTTGCTGTCAAACAAGTTGCGGGAGACTTTGTTATGAGCACCAAATGGCAAAGGGCATAAGTGAGACAAAAATAAGATAAAGAAGATCCTTAAGACATTCTCGACAACACTCACAACACAGCACCAAAGTGAGCATCGACGGACACTTACAATTACAAAGCAAAGCGTCAACATTGAAACGGGACGCATAGAAATGTTAACAGTAATAACAAGATCTTTAAAAAAAAAAAACAATTATGCAGTTCAAGAGCGGAACATAAGACCTAAACAACCAAAAGATTCTACGCCAAACAACAACAACAACAACAACCAGTCAGAGCGATAATCCAAAAAATAACACTTATTACAAATATGAATAATTCACAGTACAGAATAGATAATTCAGAAAATTATAAACCGAAGGCATACAAATCAGAATAAAACTGAAACCAAAGCAAACAAACAAAAACCTCCCCTGCTCTGTTGTGAGTGCTGTTGAGATTATCGTCAGGATCTTCTTTAACTTATGAAAAGAATGAATCCTAATGAATCTACATGAATCCTAATATGGGAGTGAGACCAGATGCCCTGGAAGAGTCAGCATCTTTTGCTTGCGTGCAACACCCGTCGCTTCAATTCGGTAGAATTGTCACACCAGGTTACTATATAAGCATTTTCTGTGGTTGGATTATTCAAAGACAAAATATCATCCACCGGTCGTTCTGAACAATTGGACATGATAGAGTATGATGAGTTCCCCGTATCGACCGTATCTAGATCTTCCTCATTGACGATGTTAGTCGGTCTCAAACGTATCCCTGATTCAAAAGCTTATCTGAAAGACGCCTAGCTCTCACAACAAAATATTTGCATTTGGTACTTGCTCTGGCATAATTAACGTATCAATTGATATATGAACATGCCATAAGCAGACGATGAAGGGATGTTGCTACTCAGAAAAGGAAAGTTTGTTATGCTGAAATTGAAGTCGTCACGTTTGTAATGGAGTTAGGTGTTCATGTGACAATCAGTGTCGTAGGACAGCATTATGTACAATTAGGATACTGAATTATTTGTCTCTGCATTTTCTTTGACGATTGTATTTCCGAAGGATAGATTCTGTTAAGGTAATTCGCGAATTTTGGATTATTGAAGGACAGCACATTGTCTACATATCTGTAGGTAAAGTTAATAGTAAGTTAGTAGGTGAAGTTTTCATAGTAGAAATTTACAGATTACCAAGAAAATTTTAGGACAAGGTTTCGCTTTCACAAACTAGTAAATACTTTCTGGAAATTTTACAAAATTATTGTCAACTTGTTTTGAAATTCGAACCAATACAGGCAATAGAGTATATTACTTTGGGTATTTCACAACCTGCATTTTATGGTGACATAACTAACAAAATAAGAAGGATCAAAGATAGACAACATAACTATCGAAAATGCATCAGGATCATCAAACGCATTTTATACCGTGGATATGATCCTAATGTCACCAGACGGACACTAGGATTGGTACTTGACCAATCTACAGTCTTGTACCAGCGCATTCTTAAAGCTTGCACTCTAACTGACTGTGACGACGGGACTCCATGACGGGCCCTGTCCAAACCTCTTTAGAGAAGACAGGGCACCAACCACCTGTCCTCTCTGAATATCATGCCTCGTTCACACGGTTGCGCAATAAATGTTTTTCGCAATAACTTTATTGCACAACAAATTTGTTTCGCATTAAGCTTTTTTTGCGTTCACACGAGACCGAAACTATTGCGCAATAAATGCCAATGCACATGCACAAGAATCATGAATAAAAACGAACAACATATATTATTCGAATAATTTTCGTAAACTCTAAATTTAAGTCTATTTTGAGAGGTAGCCTGTAAAACAAACATTCATTTATTTGTCATTTCAGTCTACAACATGACGTCAGTCAATTGTGACGTCATTCTCTATAAGGGATCAAGACTTTATATATGCACAACCAATGTGAATCCCTGAGATGTTACTACTGAAAGAAACGTGCTGCAATTCGTGTATTAACACTCGTGACGTCACAATGCATAAGATCTAAAGAAGCATGCCGCGACGGCAGTTCTAACCTGCAAACTGAGCCCGTGGTGACCTGAATTTTAACGTCACCTTTTACCTAGAAAACGCGATTTCAGAAAACAAGAATGAAAAGACAACTATGGTGCATATATATAGAATAAATGTCATAATTTGTGTTTTTTACGGGTATACAACACACAGCAAGTGCATTTATCGCATGAAATGCGCTAACGCGCATTACATGTACGATAAATGCACTTGCTGTGTGTTATATACCCGTAACAAAACACAAATTAAGACACTTATTCTCTATATAGAAAAGCGATCTTATATATACGAAAAATCGGAATCTCTCAATAGAATCTTTAAAATATAGATAGTTATATTCGCAAGTATATCAATCTCTTTCTTTCTCTCATGATGATGCGCATGCGTCAGATTTATTGCGCAACAGTTTCGCTTAGCGTTTATACGGCAGAATTTGTTGCGCAATAAAGTTACTGCGAAACAAATTGAAAATTTTTGTTCATCTAACAGTGAGGATGTAGTTTTACACCACAATTGTACGTTCTTCGAGACCTCTGGGTAATCGGAACAGTGGGAAGCTTGTGCGCACGTAATTCAGGATAACCGCACCATTTGCTACTTGTGTGGCAAATGGCCGTTCGAAGTCGGCACCGGTTGCCCATTGGTCTCGTTGGTTTATGTGTAGTCTTTTGTGTTTGATATTTATATCTCGTGTGTCTCTTTTTCGTCTCTTTGTGTGTTCGACTTTGTGTTTTCGCATCGGGTATTTTGGTGTTTTGCTGTTGGTGCTGCAACAGGGTCTGGTTGGAAATCTCCTCCCTTCTTACTTGTGCAAGCTCGGTTAATATAGCATCAGTACTTTGTCAGATACTGAGCTACCCTTAACTTCTGTGCCTAGTCAAGTAAGCGGAAAATGTAGGTGATATGCAGCTTCTGATGCATGGGTTCACATCAGTATCTTAAGATGAGTCAATTCTGCAAGTTTTGTAACTGTAGCATCAGTGCTTTGTCCAATACTGAACATCTTAACCGGACGCGGACACGGATGCAGACACGGGCGCGAATACGGACGCAGACTCATGGGGGTATATCAAAAGCATACTTAAATTCGTTGAGGTGAGCTATTTGTCAATAGTCCAATGGTCTATAAGAATTCCATGCAAAGTCTTCTCCTGACTGATATCAATTGATCATTAACTGCATGAAATAATTGTTGCATGAATTGAAAATTTTGTGCGAATTTTATTTCATTTGATTTGAAATAAATTAATTCCAGCGAATACGTATACAAAAAATGTATGACACTTTGAAATTTGTGTGTATAGAATTCACAATTTAAAACAAATGTTAGTAGAAGGGAAAATGCGTTCCTTTTTTCTGCCGTTCTCTCCTAGATGGAATTTGTTTAGTACATACACTACCCTTGCAGATCCTCGACAACTAATCAGAACGCTCAAATGGTGTTTTTGGGATGGTCAGTTTTTACAGAAACGGTTCTAGTTTTGTGTTGCTATAAAAACATAGACTGTGATATCAGTCATGATAGCGATGCCACCAAATCGTATCCTATACTAGCACATAGAATTTGACTTTTTCATAAATGAGAGTCGTTCTCATACGGGTTCCACATCATCCGGGTCTTGTTCGAATGACGTCATAGAGTTTAAAGACTTTCCTTCCTGTCTTCTTTTGCTCTCCTGAAGTTTCTTGATTTCGGCTATTTTGATTGGTCTATTTCCTTTTGCATAATTTTCTCTTTTTCTCACAACACATTCTTTTATTTTCCGTAAAATGAGGTCTTTAAACATAAGTGTGTTAAATTCCATGAGTTTTGTCAATCTGTCAAATGCTAATTTGCTGTATTTAAAGTTAAAAGTGGAATAGGGTTTATCAGGGTCATCGAAAATATCGAAATCGGCGAACTCCTTTTCTTCTGTCGTCGTGCGTGGTCGTCCTGTAAAAAATATTGTACCAAGGTATTCATGTTATTTTTGTTACATTTTTTAATACTTGTGCACACGTAATCCGGATAACAACTCCACTTGCTTATATAGCAGATAACCTTCCAAAAACGGCGCCGGTTCACATTGGTCTCCTTCCTTTTATGTGTTGTCGTCAATGTTTGATGTTTCTGTTCGTCTGGTACGATTGTTTTGTATGATGTTCTAGTGAATATTGTTCTGTTGCGATTTGTAGTTTTATACGATGTCATTTATGTGTCACTTTCTTGTAAGTTTGTTTCTCTTGGTGAGTGAAGGGCGGTCATGCTGGAGATTATTCCCTTTCCTTTTAAAAATTACATGTAGTTTTATACACACTCTTTGCCAGACGTAACATTTTTGGTCATATGAAATTGTTTATATTCAGGATCACTAACGAGGGTTACGTACCCGATACGTGCATGCCTGGTCCATGCTACAAATTTATCTATTCTTAAATGATGCTATTCAATTTGAAGACGTTTAACAATTGATGGATCATAATAGTTTCATACAAACCTGGTAAAACCTCCTCTCTAAATGTTATATTCACGAGAACAAAATGTAACACGGTAGGGCAGCGAGGGTCATCGGGATCCTCAAATACATAACACTCCTTCATCCCCTCCCTGTCAAACACCCGGGGGTCAATGGGCGGGAATGGGACGTTGTTTAACTTCGCCCATTCTTTGGCTAGGAGAATTTCCTGAAAAGATAGGAAATTAAACAAAAATACATTTTCGATACAATGTTCGATCTATATATCGATGGTGATTTTCATCATGGTCGATAATTCTGTTATCAGGACACTAGTCCACCGAATCAAGCTTTTTGGATGGGCGATACCAATCGCAGATTCTCGAGCGTTTCCGTCGTGCGATCGAAAATAAACTATACAATTCAAGGGCTTGAGAAACTACGAAAAAGTGAGGAGTGTCAAGGGCGTGTTAATGAACAAATTAGATAAAGAAGATCTCATCAGCACTCGTTATAGAGTATTAAATTGAGCATCGACGGACCCCTAGCTAGAGGTGGGAAGTGATCCTTGTACGTAAAATAATAAGTACACTGAATGGGTCTTGCTTCAATACTTGGTCTACTGAGGGGTCTACTTACCTTAAATGGTGGACTGCTATCACTGGGTCTTGCGCTGAAGTCAAAGGACAGTATGATGTCCACCTGTCGTTGTGGGCGTAACAGGAGGGGGTAGGGGGAGTTAAAGGTTAATCCCCCATCAACTACATAAAGCTTCTTCATCGTAGTGGGATACATGTCAAATATACCCTTAAACTGATCTGAAAGTATAGACGTCATAAAAGTCGTCACGTGAACAGTAGGATGACAAATATGGATAATGACCATATCCCTGTATACCCCTTACCAAAATATCAGGCCTCTGGCAAACAATTGCTGCAAACTTGCCGCAAGTTTGCAGCAAGCTTGCGGCAACTATTTGCTGCAAGCTTGCCGCAAGCTCAGAATTCGTATGCAAATTAGTTTTCTGGCAAACAAATTGCGGCAACTTTGCGGCAAACTGTAGAACCTTATTTGGATTGAGGCATTTGTTTTGTGGCAAACTTGCGGCAAGCTTGCAGCAAACTTGCCGCAAACTAATCATCATGTACATACACTCTTAGTAACACACTCTCAACACACTCACTCAGTAGACTTAAATATGTGTATAGTACAGTATAAGATTTGAAAACACATTAAATTTAAAGTTGCTTTATATTAAAGTACATTTAAGACTATGAAGAAAAAAATTATGTGTGATATTTTTTTCATTTATGCTACAAAAAAAAAAGAAAAAGAAGAAAAAGAAGAAATTAATTAATGCATATAATGCATGCATGTTTGACATTAATCAAAAATTAACAATCATTATTATTTCTAAAACTAACTGAGCAGAAGATTAAACTGCCATAATGAATATGATAATTGAAGTGAATCATTCAAATGTCTCAGCCAGGCCTACATGCAGTTGGTCAGAAAAAAATCAGTATAATAAATGTTGTTCTTTTTATTTTAATATCCCAAAATGGATATAGAATTCATACTTATTAAATTCAATAATGATAATGGAAAAAAATAACTTACTTTTGGACATTAAACCTTGATTCCAAACACATTTAAGCCTATCATTCCTATCTCTTTCTCTCCAATTTGGAGCCAAATTTAAATCTATTTTCCCAGGATGCAATAGCTTAGTCATCCTACTAAGCAATTCAAGTTGTGGCAAACTTCTGGCGAACAGTGCAAGGGTAGATAGCACATAAAAATCCAAAGTAAATTTTCTGGTAAACTTCTGGCAAACACTATGAGGAGAAATATACAAGAGTTTGGTTTCTGGCAACTTTCTTGCAAACTTTCACAGTTCTGGCAACTTTCTTGCAAACAATTTTTGTTCGCCAGAAGATTGCCAGTAGCGGCAATTTGCTGCAAACAACTTTTTCACTTTTCTGGCAAACTATATTGTTTGCTGCAAATTTGCCGCAAGTTTGCTGCAAACATTTCATTTTGGTAAGGGGTATACAGCACAAAATCGATAATTCAGAAAATCAGAAACCGAAGGCATACAAAATCAGGATAAAACAGGAACCAAAGCAAACAAACTAAAACCCCAACCACATGAAAAGGAGCGAACTCCCGATATGGGAGTGAGACCAGGTGCCAAGGAAGAGTAAGCATCTCCTGCTTGCATGCAACACCCGCCGCTTCAATTCGGTAGAACTGTCACATCAAGTTACTTCCATTTCGGAAGACATAGAGTACAATCTTTGGTTGATCTGAAAATATAGAAGTCATAAAAGTCGTCACGTGAAGTCAGTAGGATACATGTCAAAAGTTAAACTGATCTGAAAATATAGAAGTCATAAAAGTCGTCACTTGAACACAGAGTCGTCACATGAACAGGAAAGAAAAGATGCATAATTAAGTACATTTAAACTACAAAAACGATGCCCTGCATATAGCATATCTGTTATCAATTCTATTTCCAGATTCTAAAAGTCCGAGAACAATATACTCGATCTTTTTTTTTTTTTCAAATTGCGTCTGATACATTGACATCAAATCAAAAATCCAAATTATTAAAACAAAAATTACAGAAACTTACGCGCACTTCCAAATGAAAATCTGTTGCTAATTTCCTCCTGACTGAATGAGGTGAACGGAGAGAACGGATATACTTTATTCATAGATAGTCCTCGCATAAAGCTGTGCACCTTCGCTGCCCGACCTTCTATGGTCTTCAATAGGTGGTTTTTACTGAAGAATTTCCCTAATACATCTGTCCAGAATGGCACCTCTTGACGAGGCTTGTCTTTCTTATTTTTGTCCTTTTTCTTGGGGACTTTTCTCTCGCCTGTGTCGTCCATTTCAGATTCGCTTGTTTCGCTTTCCTCGGATGACTGACAATCCAAGTCTTGTACTAACTCTTTCTCTGTCATCAAAATAAAAGCTCAAACGTTCAAGCTGGATCAGGATTATTTTGATATATATACAAAACGAGTACATCCATCTAGAGGTTCAATTGTTCTTTTTTTTATTTTTAAAAATAGAGGCTCAATTCAGAATAAGAGTCCTTAATCGGGGCAGCGGGACATTTTCACATTGCATTGTAAGTTCATAATCGATTTCCAGAGGAATTATATCAGGGTAGAAAAGCAACATATTTTACTTTTTGAGAATTCAAGCCCCCTCCCTCTTCGCCTCCTAAACCGCCACTGAATCAATTTCTCTAACATTATAATTAATGCTTCGTTTACCTAGTTCCATCCTCTCTGCCTCTACCTCTTCACATCCCTTAACTTTCTTGTCGTCTTTGAGTAATCTATTAAACTGGATACAAAATGCACTACCCCAAACACCTTAAAATAGAGTGAAAATAGAATTAATCGAATAGATGCAACACTTCAATATAAGTATTTTCCATTGTAATACATTCAAATATAAAGATGAAGTGACAGACGCGGAGATCTAGAAAGGAGGATGTCTGTAGCTACAACTCCACCACGGGACTTTTCCAAACAAGCATATATTTCATTTTTTAACCAAATACATCCTGCTTGAACCCACTTGGCCAATGCCCTTTCCCCTTGGCAAAAAAATTTCAATCTATATCTGCACATGGAGAGATAAATGATAATTAAACCTTACCCAGGAGAAAATGGAGTGGCGGTTCTTGATACTGTTTGACCAGCTGACCCATGAAGAATTTACCACCAAACAGCTGAGGTTTCAGAAATGTACCATATTTAGGAAGGCCGATCTCGTATGGACTGAACTCCATCCATTCTGAAATATAATAGGAACATTTTAAAATGACCACGAGGTTCAATTGACAAATATGGACAAAACTATATCCTTATAATTTAGAAGTACAACATCGTTTAACGAAAAATCATCTAACCAAGGGCATACAAAACCAGGATAAAGCCAGAACTAAGGCAAATGAATAGAAATAAAATATCTACCACATGGTCCCTGCGAAGGAGTGAGATCAGGTGCTCAGAAGAGTGAGCAGCTCCTGCTTGCATGCAACACCCGCTTCTAATTTCAAAACTTACAATTATCCCTTATTCACCAACACCAAATTATGAATTTCAAAAATTTGGAAATTCCTCTCACCATGAAACACCATTGCAGAGATATGTTTTTTGACATGAAGACAAGTATATAGCGGAAGTGGAACATCTGCTTTCTTGAGAATTGCCTGCTGATCCGTCAATCGAGGTTCATCCCTCTGTAATAGAAAAGACCACGCAGCTTTAACGAAATGTTACACGTCTTCAAATTCTATAGACAGATAAATATGCAGCATTGACCAGACATGCACGTTTCGGGTATTTAATATCCGAAACACGTGTCTGGTGCAAAATAGATTAGTTTGAGATTTTCTTCAAGATGGTATAGAGTTGGAACACTTCCGCATTATAAACCAAGTCAGTGTAATATAGCAAAAAGTGTGAAAGTTACGAATTTCATGTCCAAAATGTATCGAAAAACGTAGCAGGATGTGTGGGATATGATGGTGCATGTTTTAAGAAATTCTTATATCAGAAATTTTTGAATGTGTTGAAGAAACAATCAACCAAGTTGATCGAACTTGACAAAATGTGCAATCGGGGACTCTTGATTCACCAGCGGTGGCACTCACTAGGTGGTACAAATGTTAAACGTCTTCACATTCTATAGCATCATCTAGGAACAAAAACCTTTGCAGCATGGACCAGACATGCACGTTTCGGGTACCTATCTTCAGTATTTCTCAATCTTAATAATGTAATATGGCCAAAGAGTGTGAAAGTTATTATCTCCAAAAATGTACCGAGACTGGTCCGAACGACGTAGCAGGATGGGTCATGGGATACAAGACCCATGTTTTAGAAATTTCAAGAAATTTTGATAACAGAAATTTTCAAAAACGCTGAAAGAAAGGAGGGGATCTCCAACAACACTCGGTTGAAGAAACGATCAACCAAAGTTGATCGAACTTGCCTGGCTACATGTGCCCTCGGGGACTCCTGGTCCACCAACAGTGACACTCACCAAGTGGTAAAAATGATAAAATCTTCAAATTCTATAGCATCATTTAAGAACAGATAAATTTGCAGCATGGACCAGACATGCACGTTTCGGGTACTTAACCCTCGCCAGGTTATATGGTCTAAGGGTGAGAAAGTTATTATGTCCAAAAATGTACCGAAAGACGTAGCAGGATGGGTGGGATATGATAAGAAAGAGTAATTTAATTTGTGCGACATTTGAAATGGAAAATATTATTGTAAAAGGATAATTCATAATTTTATCAAAATATTTTACTTACATCTTTTAGAAGCGTTTCTCCGACAAGGTGGCCGAAGAGATCCGTGAAGCTGATTGGCTGACCTTGTTTCCGCTTCTCACAGATCCGTGTGATATAGTTATATACACTGGATAGACCGAGCAGCCTAACAGGACTGTGCTCTATATTCCTCCCCAGCTCTGCCTGCAGCTCACCGGGAGTCCTACTGGGAAAGTCTGGGTGAGAGTACAGCTGGGCGATGTACCTTAATATTGGAAGCACGGAAAAATATTTTATAAGTATTTCACGAAAAGTAACATTTTTCTTAACCATCTTAAGGCCAAAATGGAATGGACAAAAGTTTGGTTTACATATTTTAAGCACATCTGCAGGGCTTTGTCTTGAATATGGTCTTTGCTCAAGACGAAAATTTGAAATATTTGAAATAGAAAAAAAAAATCTTAAGGTGTAGATGAGATCGTCATAGAGATAGTTAATAGACAAAAGATCGCAATGGAGGAAGTATAAGTTTTGATATATATCAAGCAAACCCGGAGAGCCTGCTATATTGATAAATGTGATCATACCTATGATGGTGAATTTGAGATGTTTAAAGTAAAACAGAATTGAGGATTAGATGCTATTGATAATAGAAAAGATCCACCCCCCCCCCCAAATGGACGAAATAAGTTTCGGGGCATACCAAGCTGATCCAGAGAGTCCAGCAGCGAATGTGACCATGTCCATGATACGACTGTCCACTAACGCCGACCACACCCCGCTGTAAGCTGACATGGCCCGAAATCCACCCCCTGATCCTATAATACCGATCGAAGGAACCTGAAATAGAAGACAATCTGACTTCTAGCTGGAAGTATACATAGTCAAGGAAAGTGAAGTCCATTAAAACATGTTTACTTCAAAAGCTGATCGTAAAAATACGATCGTTTTGTTTCCGATAGTCGTCCTTTATTGATATAAGGGCTTTATTTGGTTTATCGATCTGCGTCTGAATTGAAAAAAAAATTCTCAGAGGTAAGAGACTTATAATTGCGCTTCCATGCATGTGTTGCCAAAAGTTTTGGAATTTCTAAAATACTTGTTACCTTATAGAGTATTATAAACTATAAGAAAAATTCATTTCCATGGTTTCTTTGATGACTAATTCAAAAATGCAAATAACAAATCAAAGGGAACAAATTGGACTCTTCCTCATAATGAAAGTATACAAAAAGCAAAGGTCGGATCTAATACTGTAAGTTCCTTTTTGTGTAGGACTTTGCTCAACTTGAAACATGAGACTCAAATATACGTACAACGCCATGAGCAATTACCTCGTGTAATTTAGTAGGTGCGTCATCTCCCAGGACCTCGTACATTGCTTCCATCACCTTCTTCTTTCTCCGTTCTATAAAGGCTCTTTCTTCATCACATAACGATAGACTGAACCGGAGCTGGGGTTCACAACTTAAAATTATGAAAAATCGCTATTGTGAACATTGCATTACTCTTTGATGCTATATGGAAAGACCTTCTGAATTGTGAGTTTTGCTTTTAAAAGAGTTAGTCATTAAGCAAATTTAAATACTAGTATGTTTGATATTTCAAATTTGTCATAGGACACTTCCGTTTATGACGGTATCTGACGTGAACTAACTGTGACGTCAAGAGGACATTAATATCGTTATCTTTTGCGTTTATTACGTTAACATAACTTCTGCTCGATCCCAATTTCATGTTTGTGAAAATAAAATAATATAAAAATATATAAATTTTGTCGAAAGCAGTGTAGAATTCATTGTCAACGTACTTCATACGACGTTTATAGAGGAGTTTCATTACGTCATAATGCATTTACATCAGATACATGTAAGGAATATAGAGTTTAAATTCACATTAAGTCAATACATTATAGATCAGAAGACCATATAAAACGGAGCAAAGGACAAAGTACCAATAGGAATAAAAGAGAATTTTGTCTAGTATGTCGTTCAGAAAAATGAGAACAGGTGTCCGGGGATTATAAGCATATCCTGCTGGCTAATTACTGTGCCAACATTAAGATACGTTACCTGCCCATATTGTGCCCACATTAAGATATGTTACCTACCCATATTGTGCCCACATTTCAATATCCACCTTCGAAGTCTGGAAAAAATATAAATATCATGATTACATTTTTGATTCACCTAGGGGCTTAACCAAAAATGTAATCATGATAACTAAATCAAAAATGTAATCATGATATAAATGTTCAAAGGTCAGATCGTAAGCATACAAAAAACTTGAAAGAGTATTTTATATATATGTATTTATTTTAGATAATGAGAGCATTAAAGTTTAAGAAAACTGTCTTGTTCAAATATCTTGCACCTACATGTATAAATATATTTCAACTAATTTTTTCTATGAAAAGCGCGGATCTAGTGGGGGGATTCAGGAACTCCGCCATCCCTGGAATTTGCCAAAAAATGTAGATTTTCTCCCTTTTTTCTAAAACCAAAGCCTGAGCCCTCTTGACAGCTTGGACTCCATACCCATCTGGAGAAAAAAAATTCTAGATCCCCCATATATGACATAGAAAAGCATGCAGCAAATGTAATACAAACATCCTGCCTCCTTATTGTAAATGATAAAGATATACAATTCGGGGAAATTTCTCTCATATCTGAAATTATTAACTTCCTTCATGCTGGGCATATTGTACGTTCATTTCGATATGATACGGAAATTCGGCAGTTTGACGCGACAGAGCTTTTCTTTTTTAAATTTAGAAAGTGATACAATTTACATGTACCTACCTCGTTAAAATGAAAGGTTTTCTCTATCTTATTATCATATGGGAGCTTCTCAAACGGAAACGTCGTGGGGTTTCCTAACATTTCATCTGGATATAGGTAATTCCCGTCCATCAAAGTTACCTCTGAAATATATTGTAAATAATTTAAAAATAAAGAAAAAAAAAAACAACATCATTATTAATAAATAATATTTTTGAATTGTTGATCAAAAGTATTTATTTTGACTATTTAGATAGTCAAAATAAATATTTTTGATAAATAAATTAAAAATTATCTTATTTTGACAAAAAGTATAAAATTCTATATTTGTATTTGAAAATCTCTCTCTTTCTCTCTTGATTTGACAATTCATACCCATAGAAGTTTGCTCCATTGGATCTAGATAGAATTTAAATGTTTCGTTCCACTCTGGATTTACGTCGTTGTCCTTGGTTACGGTACGTTGGTAACAGTTTGGTGCGTTACTGATGTGTAATATGACGTATGGATCAGGGGTGTCCACTAAAGTAATAATATAACATTTTTCGTCAAGAACATCGCGAGGGATCGAAACGTAAGGTGTTGTGATTCCTTGCAGAGTTTTTTTGGTACTTTTTTTCATTTTCTAAATTTAATTTTTACCGATGAGTTGTTGCAACAGGCCAATGCCTATTAAATCAATCCATATCGACTAGGTATACATGAAAAGTTCGTAGTTTTTCAAATTTAAACACTTCAATAATTTTTCGACGATAGAAACGTTCTTGACTTATCATATTCCTTTCCACGAACTCTTGAAGTGTTTGCAAAAGTTATAGACTTTTCAGATATATAAACGATGTGGACTTACTTATTAGGCATTGCCTTACTGCAACGTCTCATCAGTTATGTGCAATACCAAAATGAAAAAAAAAAACAACCGAAAACCTCTGTAAGGAATCACAACACCATGCGTTTCGATCCACCGCGATGAAGAAGGTAAAGAGTTGAATCACTTCCGTAATTATTATTAAGTATTACGTAATAAGGCAAGATTTGTTACATGGTCAGAAATGAGATTTTGTCTATAATGATTACTATATAGGACTTTGTTCTATATTATACTTACTAGTACATATATATTAAAAAAAATAACAGTAAAATAGCTTGTCCTCATCAGATATATAACACAAAAATTATAAAATACACTGCGAAAATGCATGAATGAACACTCTTCAAAATAATACTCATCAAAGGATAATTGAATATCTTAAGTATAGGGAAATAAGAACTAAATATTGATGTATGGAAGAAATTTCACTTTATGAATCAATTCAAAAATTTTATACATTGTGAATTACCGAAAAAAGAAACCAACATACATTTATGTAAATATTAAATCCTTCATTAAGACATCATGTTTTATGTATACTTACTCAAGTCCCCATATCTACCCTTAGTTATGTCCCTTCCACGTATAACCCTGACGTACAACACAGAACATGGGTTGTAGGACACCTACAGGATGCAAAAATTTTATATTGATTTTGTTCTTTTTCAAATGATATAATTTTCCTTACTATTTATCTGTTTCCTGTTTTTCATTTTTTTTTCTTTTTTCTCTTTCTCTCCCTCTCTCTCTCTCTCTCTCTCTCTCTCTCTCTCTCTCTCTCTCTTTAGAAATAAATTGAATTGTACATGGTATTGGTCTTTCTTAAAACTTACCTCAAAAATTTGAAACGGGTCGAACCTACAAATATAAATGAACTCTTTTAATATATGAATTACTAGATGCTAGGAAATGGAAATAATTAATAGTAGTACATATAAGTGTATCTCGTTTATCTAAAGAATTTCAAAGTGTTCATTGTCATTAAATCAACCAATGGCAATGCAGGCCATCGCCGTAAACTAGTACAATTTGTACTGTAGATAGACTGCTCAAACTCAAAATCTCCCCAAGAAAGACAACCTCCATTATAAGACCACAAATCCTCTGCATTTGGGGTGGTCTTATAAAGGAGGGACCAATGTATGTACTTAACCACTCGGGATAACCATACTATTTGCTACTGCCGTGGCAGCTTGCCGTCCTAAGTCGTCACCGATTACCCATTGATCACGTTGGTTTATGCGTTGTCTTTTGTGTTTAATGTTCTAATGTTGTACATGGTGTTCCTTGTCCGTTGTCCGTCTCCAGCTGTATATGTCTGCTATGTATTTTTGCATGGGTTGTTTTGATGCTGTGCTATGGATGCTGCAACCTAGTGTTGTTGGAGACCCCCCCCCCCTTTCTTAAAAACAATCTACATAGATGGTAACCAGTTGGAACACTTCAATTTTCTTATTTACACTTATTTTCTTTTGCACTTTGAAACAATTTTAAAAACATGCTTTCTGCGATTGAATTTTTCAAGTGTATTAAATCACTTTCTTTCCAGTTCTGATGCCTAAAAAAACAAAGGTTTTGGCCTTTGTCAATTGGACTCATTACATTATTTTGCTATTTTTGGAAACTTGATATTTCATCTTATGATATTTTTGGATGAAATGGTAAGTTTCCGAAATAGCAAATACGATGTAAAATTGATAGATGACCAAAGCAGAGCTTGAAAGAAGTTATTATTACACCTCAGACACCCAGTCACAGAGAACAAGTTTGACTGCTCCACACTGCAAAAGGAAGACCTTCTTGAAGAAAATTTCAAACCAATTTAAAAAATATCATCGAAATGAAAGGAGGTAAACATCCTAGCGCCATTCCTCCAATGCTCTTTTGGTCATATATTTTAGTTATCATTTGGAGCCACGCACTCATTACAAAGAAGAAGCACACAATTAAAAAAAATACAATAGGAGGGTGCTACTAGCATAAATTAAAAAATGCACCATACACGTCATCCTCATCGGTGGTACTTCAACCCAATATTATTGTCAGACACAATTTTAGTAGCGCTCTATAGTTGGATTTTTTTTTGATTTTGTGTGTCTACTTTATAAAGAGTTTGTGACTCCAAAATTCCTGTAGGGTAGATTAAATGAAATCTGTGACCAAAAGATCATTGGAGGGATGGTGCTAGGATGTTAACCTCCTTTTATGTCAATGATTCTTTAGGATAAAATGACACATTTCCTAAATAGCATGTAAACATAATGTCGAAGGGTTCCAACTCTATGCCTTCTTGAAGAAAATTCCAAACCAATTTCCATGCACCGGACACGTGTTTCGAATATTAAATTCTCATCAGTGATGCCTCTAGCGGAGTCATCAAAAATCATTTCAGTAGCGCCCTCTTTTATTTTTTGAATTTAGATTTACAAGTACATTAACATTACAGAGAGAGCGCGGCTCCAAATTTCCTGTAGGGTCGATTCAGTAGCATATCAAGTAATGTGAGATGTCAAATTGACAAAGAGAACAAAGCGTCTTTCCTGCGACAGAGTTGGAAAGAAAGTTATAAATACAAAATGTACACTTGAAAGTTGAAGCATTCAATCGCGGAGAACGTGTTTAACTGCCGCACACTGCAAAAGAAAATAAGAACACTGAGGTGTGCTGAAAGGTCTAGTACGAAGTCTGATAGATAACATCAATCTCCATTGGGGATTCACATTTCCTTCTAGGCAGAATTTTTAAATTGATTGTATTATTTGAATCTCCATAGAAGCCTTTGTACAAAGAAATCCAATGAAGGTGTCGCTGTTAAAATTAAGTTGGGTGGCGCCGCATACAAGTAAACTGTTACACATGTAGGTCTAACTCTATTATTTGTTGTACATAGAAATATTTTCTAATACACCCATTCTGCTACTTCTTTTGGTACATTTTGGACATAATAATTTTCTACTTTTTGGCCATATTACATTGTTTAGACTTAGGATCACTGACGAGGGTTTAGTACCCGAAACGTGCATGTCTGGTCCATGCTGTAAATTTATCAGGTCTTAAATGATGCTATTGAATTTGAAGACGTTTAACATAATAACATTTCGAAGAATAACCGATTCCACAAGACATTATTACGCTTGGCAGGTAAATGGAATTGCATTTTTCATTTGTAGTGTACATCTCATTTCTTCATCGAATTTATTCAGGGTTGCACTGCATACAATCATCTTTGGTAATTTTCTTGTTCGAGGTTATCATACCATGGCCAATGAGCGAATCCCCCCCCCCTTATTTTTAGATAATAGATTACAAGTATGAGGAGACAGAAATTTAAAAAAAACTTTAAGCTTTAATTTTAATCCTACTTCTTTAGATACTATAACTTGCATCATATATCTAACATGTAACTATAGGTCATGTTATGTAGATATTCCTAGTGAACAATTTTATGTGCTTATTTTATACTACTGGACATCTCCAAACCACCTGGTAAAATAGAAAACTCTGAATCTTTGAACTATAATACGGGACCATTTATAATGGCTCATCCCAATGCTTCTAATATATACCCGTAATAAGTAGATTCAAATCAAATACATTGTACTGCGACTTGTGGTTTGTTTGTAATATGCCATTTCTGGCAATGAAGTATCTGCATGTGCATCTATTAAGGAGGCTCAATAATCGTTTGACGTCATCATATTCCCGGATTCAATACTGGTTCGAATAGTACCGAGTGCGTTTTCGGTCTTCAAACTCCTCTAATTCGCTTGTTTCTTGACGGATTTCGACAAGTTTGGTATCGATAGAACCAGGAAATTATCATCTACAATCTGAGTGTAATATATATAGTCAAATGTATCGTTAAATCTATATAGACAAAAATATCCCGTAAGTGAGACACCCTTGCTACTGCCGTAAACGTATTATTTCTACAACGTCATCATCGGAAATTCAACCGTGTGCTGCTTGGCAATAAAATCAAGTAGAAATCTAGAGTTTAATGATCAAATCTAGAATTTAATGATCTAGTTTAAAAACTAGAGTTTAATGATCAAACAGGATATTTCTTTGAGATTTTAGCAATATAATAGATAAAATATTTCAAGTTTACTATCTCTTATTATCTTAGGTAATACGAATTTTTCTACAATTTTGTCAGCTATTGTACTTTGCAGCGTGATGTTATCGAATAAAGTTTCCCTATTAAAAAACTTTGAGCGAGTGAATTTTCGTTTTAACCCTGCTTTGTTCAAAGATATATCCATTTAACAGATAAGTACACGCATTATCGAGAACGAGGGAGGTTAATGACGTCCACTTATTGACCTTGAACGTCAAAATGTTTAAAAACGCTTCCGTTTACTTTTTAAGGATTCCGACTTCCGTCGGAATCCTTTCTGTTATTGTATTGTCTTTTCTTTATTCTTATTATTCTTATTATTATTATTATTCTTACCCACAAACCGTTCCGGTCACTTTACAAAAAAGTACAGCATCATATGAAATCAAAGCACTAAAGGTACTGAGTGCGAATAGCCAGAATAATATCACTTATAATGTATGACAAAATATTGTGTTTTCAAAGTTATATTTGTTCCTGAACACCTTCGCAGGCCAGTTTATGGACGTATAAAGAGAGAACTAAAATGCAAATGCATAATGTTGTCGTAACGAATTGAAAGATGATGTCTGACAGGGAACATGAAAAATTAAATCTACCCCTCCCCCCCCCCCCCCCTTAAAAATACAACAATCCAATATGACTATCGATTGATGATTCAATATACAAGGAAAGAAGACGAACCTTATTTTCTAATTTGATCCCCACTCTCTCTTTAACCTTTCATGTTTAATGTTAGGTGTGTGCTAAGAATTTGAAGGAAAATTCACTTCTTTTTTAGTATATAAAAACATGATACATCCTAAACGGGAATGTTTTGATCTTTTATTTTTCATAATTGTTAATATCATATTTCATGATGGAAGTTCCTAATTTTTCCGTCATATACATATTTTATTTTGTGAAGCGGGACAAAATAAGCCTACTTGAAGTTAGTTTTACATTTCAATGATTCAAAGTTAATATCATTAGCGATAGCACCGTTTCATTTATATATTGTCCACTAAAACAGATAATCACCTGGTAATGGAAAGGGGTTTCCATCACACAGCCTGTGTTCATCTCAGTACATACAGATGCAATTTTTCATTAGGTCATGCATGTACATAACACGCTAGCTCGATTCATATAGATATAATTCATTGATTCAGACAGTGATCAGACTTTATACCGATCATGACGCTGACGCAGTCCAAAGGTACATGTAAACATCGTTTATACATACTCAGCAGACGGGGCTCCCATGAGTGAAGAAATCAGGTAATCGCTATGTGCTATTCGCACAAAAATGGAAAGTATCATGTGAAAGAGCATATGAAGATCTAAATCTAAATTTTTTTTCTTGTCGAAAAGTTCACATATGCCCCTGCTAGAGGTCATCAAAGGTAAAATCTTTAAAACCTTATAACTCCTAAACTAACCGTGCGATTTTAACGAAATTTGTTTTATATTGTTCTTTGGGAAATTTGCAAACTTTTATACCCTTACATGCTCGATAAAATATTTACGGTTTTCGCGCTATTTTGAGTTGAAAATGGAACTTTAAATTGGCACAGTGCCAATTTCTACAGTTTTTGAGATTTTGAGTTGAAACTTGGATGGTAGGTTACTTATAGGTAGTCATTGATGATGACCTAGTTTCAATGTCAAATTATGATTCTCAAGGTCACAACAAACTTTTGCCTATAGAACAAAGACTATTTGACCTTGACAGTTCAAACTTCACAAATACAATCATTGATCCAAGCCCTTTCACCTTGACCTTGACCCAAGGTCAAATTCTCATTCTCAAGGTCACAACAAAATTTTTTCTATAGAACAAAGACCATTTGACATTGAGAGTTAAAACTTGACGCAAATATTCCTTGCATCAAGTCCTTTCACCTTGACCTTGACCCAAGGTCATTTGTTCGATTTCAAGGTCACAACAGACTTTTGTTGATAAAATATTGAGCTTTGAATAGATAAAAAGAAATCTTGATGAGAATTAACTAAAATGCTTATCTTTCATCCATGACCTTGGTTCAAGGTCAAATAAACATTTTCAAGGTCATTACAAACATTTACTCTTGTAGGATTGATAGGATTTTGTTCTTGAATATTTATTCTTCACAGAAGTAGTACTTCTTATTTGAACTTTACATAGTAAGATAGATAACTCTTTCATTTTTGTTCTCTGTTTCCTTTTTTATCTTAGTAGCATTACTTGTCTGTACTTTCATGCTGTTGTCATTCTCTATTTATAGAAATTTTCTCATTGCTAATTCATTGTGCACTTCTTTTTGGGATAGTAATTTAAACGGATTCAAAATGGATAGAATAGATATAGGAGTTTAAAGCCTTCCTAAACTTGAAAGGTATTTATCGTCTTTTTCTTCTTTTTTGTCGATAAATAGATAAGAGTCCCAAGTTAGACTTAAGCTCTTTTGACTCATTTGCTGAAGTGAATAAGGTACTAAAGCAACTATTCTTTTTTCATCATCTTTATTCGGATTTCAACACTTCAGTTCCGAGGAAGGTCTAATAAAGGAGGAATCCGTCTGTTGCTTGCAACAGTAGCCATCTAGTTCTATTTCTCTTATTCATATATGTCCGTATCTCCGACACCTGGCGATCGTTGTACTTTAAAAAAACCGCCTATTTACATTGTTTACGCCTTTTAAAATATAACTATATCTAGAAATTTCATCCTCTGTGTTACTTATTTCAGAATCGCCCCCTTCTTTCAACATTATTGAGAACCCTACCCCCCCCCCCCCCCCCCCCCCCACTTTTCTCCTAAAAATCGTTACTATAACAACAAAGTATTTTGAATCAGGATGAACGAAAACATGTCCTTTTTTATAATTTTTTTTGAAGAACAGAGTTTGTCGTTGAGAAATATGTAAAAGAAAATAACTTCTGACAAAGACTTCCTATCACTTTGATGACAAATAAGGGTACAGGGTACTTTTTTAGATTTTCATTTTAAGGTGGGGGTGCACAAAATGTACTTTTCGGGAACAGTTTCAGATATTATACTCTTTGAAAGCATTATCTATAAAGAAATAGACATATTTGATTATATCATGGTGAAAATAATCACAAGAATGGTTCTAATGTGAAATTATTATCCCTATATCATGTATCTATCTATCAAAATTCATTGTTTTGCGACAGACCTCGGAATTGGTTTACACATGTATATTCAGAGGACCACTAGTCAATCAAATGAACGATAATATGTAATCTTAATTACAAATATAAATCATCAGACATGAATGTCAAATAAACAGAGTAATTTTTTTTTTGCTCTGACAAAGAATTCTTGGATTATTGAGCCACCTTAAATCGGATACATTGCTTCATCCTGGTTTCATTAAAATATTCCTTTATGGGTAGAATGAAGATGACATGTTGACGGATTGAAAATTGGACCAATGATTACTATAGAATAGTTTATGTGACCAATAGATGCAATAAGTACAGGTAATATTTACCCGTCAAGAGAACCGTTCCTGGATGACACCGATCCGTTTCTCCTCCTCTCCGCCATGTTGACAGTTCTATCTGGTCTTATTCTTTGGTGGGAATTTCATGAATAAACTGTGGATTGATTTCACCTTACATTCAGGTTGACTTGCAGGGCAGTTCTTCCTTTTTTCAGTCTACATGCTATTCAACGTTAAGAAAAATATTATATTATGTATCCTATATAAGCATGACAATTATCTATTTAAATCGTTCAATCTTTGAAGATTTCCCTTTGAGAGTTTAAAATCTTTCCAATATGAATTTAAGTACATTGCAACTTACCACTTACAAATCTTAATAATTCTGCGGACAAAAGTAATGTACACACGCATCTTACATTGAATATATAGGACAATTAAAGATTATTCAAAACATTTGTTTGGACTATCAGGAAGTTAAAATGATTGAGATCTAGTATTCAGGCGCGGATCGAAAACATTTTTCCAAATTTGGTTTTTTTTATCGGGTCTGAACAAGTAAGGTGGAAGGGGGGGGGGGGGCTATTTTCAACATAGAGTTAGGGCTCACCCTAGGATGGGTCCATCTTCTCGAGACAAGTGTACGTAATACCTTACTCCCCCTTGTCGGATGTCATACACAAAAATGTGTCTCCGGTGAGTGTCGTAGTGGAGACTTATCAGGCCAAAAATTCGTATAAATTACTAGCAATTTAAGTGCTTGTTAATGTGTTTGAATGATTATTGCTGCTATATAAAAAGTACAATATAATATGGACTCTGACCTTGTTGTTTATACTCTCCACTACGACACTCTCTGGAGACACAGTTTTGTGAATGACATTCGACAAAGGGGAGTAAGGTATTACGTACACTTGTCTTGAGAAGATGGGATGGGTCATGGAAAGGGACAGGGATGGGGCTAAAACTTCATTAATTCTAGGAGTTAGGATTTGAGCTAGGATCGGGGCTTGTTGTATATAAAAAAGAACTTCAATCAAAATAAACATTTTGATAAGCAATTTACAAATATTTCATGATGATACTATCATCTCCAGGAAAAAAAAATAGATAAATAAATAAATAAAAACCCAACCAGAAAGATATATTAACAAATGCATGGGGGTTCAGAATCCCCTAAACCCCTTTTCTAGATCCGCGAATGTTATTTAAAGCTTACATTCTAGTTCCGCATTTATTCAGTAGTCTAGATTGACAAGATAGAACGATTAAAATGATGATAAAATATATAAAATCCTATAAGATTAAAGTCAGATTAACAAAATTAAAGCAACAAGAATTAAGTACGTACTAGTACAAACATGCTTATAAATAAATTTGCATGTTGTGTAGCAGTTCGTGGTTTCTTCCTTTCCTGTTTTTTTTTTTTCATTTTGGTCAATAGAGTTTCATGTTTTCAAAACGACAAGAAGCACATTTATCACAAAAGAAATCTTGAGATAACGAAATATATGTCCCGTGTAGCTACCTCATCTTTCACTCTAAATCCTATTTCAATAGCGCATGCGCATAAAGACATAGAGGCGTATGAAGATATCTTAGCCACAAAGTAATTTGAATTCAGAATCTATATAAAATAGGGAATGAGAAATACACGAGGCAAGTACTCAAGATGCTCTGTCCATCCATTTTTGTAATCGGGGAGGGGTCAGATCGAGGATTTTATGTTTCCGGGGATATAAACATTGTCGATTTGAACAAAATTTTGGGGCTTGAAAAGGTGACAAAGTCAGTTCAGAGGGACTTTCCTTTGTGCAGGACAATTTTCATAGATTGTTAATTTTGTAAGACAAATATAGACTTCTCATAGAAATAAATCGATATTTTAAAATTTTTCTGTTGAGAATTCAGAAGGAGAGAGCGCCGCATGAGGGCGAATATAAGACGGGCGAATTTTAGAACATGTACATACTAGTAATTTCTGAGAAAATGTTTAAGTGGGCGAATTCAATATTGCTGGGCGAAAAAAGACTCATTAATCTGTATGTGAAATTGCTTCTGATTAGATACAGAGACAATCTGACGACAGCATCATAATAATTTTTGTAATTCTAGATATTTTTTTAAGCACATTAAAAAAAATTATTCTTCGATTGCTTTCTTTTTTCTTTTCTTTTTTTTTTCTTATTTTTAACTTTTGAGCATGTTGAGTGAGAAAGGTACATTTACATGAATCATTTATAAGTAAAAATGATTGATTGGTAAACACAAGTGAACCATTATGAGAAAGACGGGCGAATCTAGAATTTTTTCCTTGGACTAGCATATTTTAAACTACATGTATTTCAAAAGAAAAAACCTTTTATAATTACAGGGGGGGGGGAGGTCCTTTTATTTTTGCGTTTTTAATCTTCAGCAACGAAGCTGTAAGTACATGTATATATTTTGTGTAGCATTTGCCATTTTGTAAGAAAGAAATGTAATCATGTAAAGTAAACATGCAGCAAACTGATAAGGTATAGAATTAATTATAAAGCAACACAGGGTTGAGGTATCATCGCTTGGTCACAAACCCTTTCCTCAATATAAACCCTATCTCCTATATGTCTAAGAAAGGGTTTGTATTGATGAATGGGTTTGTGACCAAGCAATGATACCTCACCCCTGTGTAAAGCAATCGGGGATTCGGAGGGGGTTAGGCGGTCAGGATCCGAACATTCTGGAATTTGTCATTTTCCGGTTTTCGTATTTTGGTCAGAATCATAGGTTTGACCAATCAAACAGAGTTATACGCTCCTTCCTTCCAAAACTACCTCGTGATGGTCGATGGTAGAGATTCACTAGATCCCCCACCAGAAAAAAATCTAGATCCGCCCATGTAAGAGGACACGTAAAATTACTGATTTGAAAAAATACATCCATGACGAATAATTGAAATGATCAGTCAAACATTAATCGAATAAATGAATTGTATAAATCTACATACATTTTAATATTAATATTTATATGGTAAAATCAAAACGAATAGTACATCATGTAATAAAGGAGTAAAACAAAAATAAAAAAATAAAATGATTAAAAATTAATTGAACAAGAATTTTCGTGTGACTGAAGTTCTCTGACCTTCAGCACTGATGGATTTAGTTATAAATGCCATATACATGCATTTAGACATTGTCATTTTTCTATTGAAAATTTTGTTGAAAGAGAAAGATGAAATATAATCTGTATGAAGAATTACTTTTGAACAGAGATACTGTTAGACCCAGTCCTAATAAGCGCCTCAGCGGATTTAAAAACTTATGTATACTGTCATTATCACGTAGAATGTGTTCCCTAAATAGCGTGAATATCCATGTGTGGGTGGGAGGGGACTGCATCACTAAATTACGTCAGAACACGGGAGCCTAGCGTTAATAGTTTATCAATACGGTAAATCGTTACCTGTTGGTATGTAGTTACAGGTAAGTTTATATGTCTATGCTGTATCCACCAGGGAAATAAGCATCATGGAGTAATCTCTAAGCACCTTAACCATCAGTGATATTGTTTTAACATACATGTATTATTCAATATCATCAAACGATTTTCTTGGTTGTACTTGGAAGTAGAAAACCCTTCTATTGATTTACATATTTTGCATGTAGGAATGTTTCAAACTTTATTTTTGTCCTATGTAAAATGCTTTCAAAAAGTTACATGGATTTTTTTAACATCAAGAGACGAATAGATGAATAGGTTGCACGCAAATGAAAAGAAAGTGACCGCGCGGACCTAAAAAAAAAAACAAAAAAAAACATAAAACCAATATTCAAGAAAAAACATAAAACCAGTATTCAAGAAAAAACATAAAAAAAATATTCAAGAATAGATAAAGTATATTTTAAATAAGAAGGAAATATCAAGGAAATCCAATGAAGTTTATTTGAAAGTTCTACGTCCATACCGAGAGAAAAAACGAAAATTTAGGGAAATATGAAATAAGAAACAGGTCGCTAAACGAATAAATAAGTTTATAATAAATAAACAAATGCACGGATTAATCAGATTGTAAACAAAACTAAAGGAACGAATGAATTTAATTAAAAATTAGATAAATAAATGGATAACAAATGAATAAATATATAAAGACAAATACATGTATAAAAAATGAATGAATAAATAAATAAATAAATCAAAAAATAAATAAATAAAGATATATATATAGAAGAATAAATACATGTATTACAGTTGAAAAATTTTGTTTTTTACTGACCCGACGATTGTATTTATACCAAATCCGCCAAATTCATTAAATATTATTTCACTTATGAAATACAGAAATATATAGAAGTTTCCTATTCTCTTTTCACCAGTCTCCGTTTATATTACACAAACCGTCTAATTCTAATACAATCACTCTATGCTTCATCGCTTCATTAATATTTCATAAAGGCCAACGAGAGAAAATTCTTAGTTTCAAGCTCCAATGGCCGTATAATGTGTACTTGGACGATTTTATGGCTTTTCATGAGGAATTACCAAGGGCGACAATCCGAACGTCGGAGCGATGGGCGTGGTTGATGGGGTAGAATCGTGCATCAAACATCCTAAAATATGTTTTTATTTGGACTTAAGTGAAATGTGGAGCATTAAGAAATTGCAGGTTTGTTCATGAACATGCACGCTTAATTTTGTTTCATTCTAAATCAAAACAAGCATTACTGTCTTTTACATCCTCGAAAAGAAAGTTCGGGCTAAAATTGGAATTGAATATGTAACAGAGAATGAATAAGTATTTTTTATTGCACTTTAAAATATGTTACTGTATCATTTTTGTACCTTGCAACATGTGCATGTATAAAGACCAATGTATGGCGAGGTATAGGCCAAGGGCCATAACTCTGTTAAAATGAATCCAAACTCAACCATATTATGTATCACGCTATGATTAAAAGAAATGCGATAATGTTAATGACTGACAGACGGACAGAAGGGTAGGGTATTAGCCGAACGGGGTGGAAAATCTAAGTCCCCCCGCCGAGCTGGTGGGGACAAATTAAAACAAAGATTAAGACGAAATATATCATCAAATATTAACAAATCACAGTGAAAAAACTGAAATCAGCCGTGTCTCATCGCACATTATCGGGCCTTTCCGTCTCCCATCAACACGACGGAGAGGCCCGAGGATGTACGATTGTGACCTTTAGAAGCATCTTATTTTAGATAACATCATTTTAAATTTTGAATAATTATTTCACTTTAAAATATAAAAATGTAAAGTTTCAATTGAATCCTTCATTTATACCGCTTCCAATAAGGTTTCTTCGATAACAGGAACCATTTACTGTCCTGACTTGTTTAAAAAAGCTGCCGACCCTAAACTTTTTTTCTGACCGTTTTAAAGTATTTTTTCAATAGTTTTATTTTTTAAAGTAATCTAAATTCAAAATGGTCCTATTCCTTATTCAAAATGTATATTTATTTTTTCCCAAATTGAGTACAAAGGGTCACTGAAACAAAACAGAAAAAATGTCAACTACCATGCCATAGGTCGAAAGAAAGAAAGAAAACAAATGCCGACCTTCCTATCCTATTTTTGTCTGATCTGTTGAGCAGAAACAGGCAATTTATTTATTTGTTTTTTAAGGAAGCCCCCCCCGAAAACCTAGTCTTAGTTGCATGCTTTTTCTCAACGAGGACCGGTTACACATGAACTTGTGATCTTAAATGTGCCAGACATTTATTTATAAAGATCGTTACACACGATTTCAATCCCATTTAAAAATCCATTTGAAAAGCACAAACATTAATATTGCAAAATGGACAATATGAACCAAGATAATGACCCGGGATGACAAAGCTACAACCAACAATACGGATAGAGGAACTAAACAAAGCATTTCATATTCTATATACTGTATAAATGAGAAGGTACTTTTACACAATATATGTACAACCCCCCCCCCCCCCCCCCTCTGTAGTTATCACTGGTCAATTCACCAATCAGAACTCTGTATGTGCAATGATACAGCGTGTTGTTGTTTTTTTTATCAGACTTCCTACTCCAACTCAAAGAAGGTGTGTTAATCTGGAAAGAGGGGGGTTGGGGGTTGGCAGTTCAAACCCCCAAACTTTACACACCTACCTTGAGTATTGGAAGTACATGTATGAAATGAACAAACTTTATTGAGCGAGTGTCTAATGTTGAGAATCCTTTTGTAAGGTTTTCTTCGCAATTTATGACGTTTGAAAATTTAGTGACCTACATCTGTGTCAAACTTGGACACCAAGTGACCGTCATACTGTGACGTCATTGTCTACCGGGCGTCATTCAATTTAACAAAATCCAGATGGTAATATAAATTCCCCATAACAACCATCTGAATAACATTCATTTCTTAAAAATATATTTGACAACGGTAAAGACAACTTGTTAAGATGGTTAAACATGTGTTAAAAAAGCAGATGTGACGAACTCGCGTTTCTATGAAAACTAAGTGAACTTACCATATTTCACAACTGATTCATCAAGCTGACGTCTTTGTACATGTAAACCATTTAGTTATGATTTCAATTTATCTATAAATATTTTTTTAGATTTTGTCTGTACTAAAGATACTACATAGGTAAACAAAGTTTGAAATGATCATACTATGATTGATCTATTTTTTTTTCAGTGATCCACTACATGAATTTCAATTCAATATATATACCCATTTTTATCTGATTTTCCGAGTGGGAGTAGTAGCGTATTAGTAATGTATCTATATTTATACCTTTTGAAGCGATCATTTCTGTTCGTTTAACACCAGAAGCCACCCAAAAATATTTTAATTCAAAGAAGCGTGTCGTGTCTTCATTTTCCAGTAGATGCTTTTGTATAGATCACTTCAAATAATCATCCTATCACCTCGCCCAGATGTTGAAAGGTGAATTAATGTACCTTTTAAAACATTTCATGCTTTTATATTTTGATATACATTAATCTTTATCTACAAAAGTTGAAAACATTTTGTCATCGCGCGCGTGGAAAGCAGCATCCCTAGTTACGTATATACGTCACATCGCTTACCATACAAATGACGTGTATCCTATAAAAAGTATACGGCTTTTATCAATTAAATAATGTCTTATTTTTGCGGTTCTAGAAAGATTTTCGCTGGTTGAACCAGAGTGTAGAGCAAAGAACGCAAATTCCCTATGTTTACATTCACAGAGAGAGACCTTCAGAGAGCGAAAATACTTTGTGCATGTCAATTCTCCCTACATGGAGGGATAAGAGTGAATAAGCCCACTGCAAAGATATTAATAGAACCTTAGTTATATACGTCCCTGATGAAAATTGACCATTTATTAGCAATGTGAAGAAAATGATGCCCTATTTTAAGTACAACTTCTGTCATAGACCATTTGAACCATCCAACCTAAGATTGTACTCTATGTCTTCCGAAACGGAAGTAACCGGATATATATGCACAACCAATGTTATTCCCTGAGATGTTACTATTTAAAGAAACGTGCTGCAATTCGTGTATTAACACTCGTGACGTCACAATGCATAAGATCTAAAGAAACATGCCGCGACGGCTGTTCTAACCTGCAAACTGAGCCAGCGGTGACCTGAATTTTAACGTCACCCTTTTACCTAGAAAACGCGATTTCAGAAAACAAGAATGAAATAGACAACTATGGTGCATATATATAGAATAAATGTCATAATTTGTGCTTTGTTATGCTGGCGTCACACTGTCCCGATTTAAGCAGCCGATGGCCACACGATAAAGGATTTTTTCAAATTCGGGTGTGATCGTAATATCATCGGGCTATTCGTAAGGCCATCTTGAACCATCGTATTACCGCCGGCTTGATTTGTCCAACTTCGGGAACAACTTCGGGAGTGCTGTCAAAATCTTTGGCATGCCAAAAAATTCCCGATGGCACTCCCGAAGGACCATCTTCGAAACAGGTTCGTGTAATCATCTTGCCCTTCGTAAGACCATCGAGAAGGCATCTTGCGTATTCGTAACATCTTCGTTTCTCCTTCGAATTACCATCGGGACCATCGGGGCAATTTTGCCATACGGAGGCATTACGAACGTGTCAAGAACCTCCCGATGGAGTTAGGAAGGCTATACGACTTCGTGACAACCTCGCAATTCCATCGAAATGACATCGTAATGTCATCGTACTCTAGCACGATGACGTTAAGATGGGATCCCGATACAAAAGATGACAGACACAAATATTAAACAAACCGTTTCAAATATATAATATCTAAAACCATTTTTAAAGTATTTTTCTAAGTTAATCCAAATTTATCAAAATAAAAACTTCTCTGTCTTCTTCAAATTTGCAAGTCAATGCATTATAAAGCAAAAATGACGTGCCTTGATAATGTTACGATAAGGAAAAGGAAGGCAGAAGCACTGCTTCTTTAAATGCATCTAAGAGAGCATGTACAGACTCAGTATTTTCTATAATTACTGGTAATACTAGTATCTTGTTGTGACATATATCCATTTTCATCTTTCTTACATTGAATCATCACCTCTTCCACTTGTTTCCTGGTTGACAATAATACATGTCAACTGCTACGCAAAGGTCACTGATAACTGAACCCGTTGTCTATTTGTCCGTCTGGTAGTCACACTTTCACATAAAGAACTGTAATGATTTGCCTTGTAAAATCAAACTTTCAAAGATGGTCGAGCATGATAAGAATCAACATTCATATATCTTGGCTAACCATGCTACATAGACAGTGCGATTCAGATATTCGATAACATATATTTGAGTTGCTAACTTTTTGGTATTTTTGTATTTTTCTGAGACAGAAATAATGAAAGGCAGAGGAGGAAATCATTGATACTGTGCTACTTTTTTTAACCATTCAAAAGGTGATGCATTCCTGGTTATAATCCGATGCATCGCATTCTAGATACGACGTCGTGAAGCAATCTAGTAGCCTTCGTTAATACATCGTAGGCCTTCGTATGACCCTCGGATATGTTTTAAGATAAAATTCGTCCCGTCGTGTTGTCATCGGGAGCGGTTCGGATACAATCGTGTAGTCATCTTTTAGCATCGTGTAATCATCTTTTAGAATCGTAAAAACATCGGTTGCTGAACGGATCTTAACCATATTCGGGAGTAACTTCGCACGAAATTGAAAATTTCCTATTCGTGTGTCCATCGGATACCATAATCGGGACAGTGTGATGCCTACATTACGGGTATACAACACACAGCAAATGCATTTATCGTATGAAATGCGCTAACGCGCATTACATGATGTACGATAAATGCACTTGCTGTGTGTTGTATACCCGTAACAAAACACAAACAAGTATTAGCTTTTACAAAAAGCTTGCCGGCAGTTAGCTGACATTAATTTAATAAATGTTGTAAAATACTAGTAAGAAAAAATTGGAATCTTGTTGACCAATCGCACATTTCCGGTCTTTTCCGTTTTTATTTCCGATTCAAGCTACGGAAATTTCCGAGGATCTGTGATTGTTGTAGGACGTATCGGTACAAAGACTTTTCGATGCATCTTTCGGATGAAAATGCACTGATACGATATGACTTTCATTTGTCAAGTCATCTAGACTCTTGAGCCGACCTGATGAAAGTATCTTATGCACAGATTCTGAATAACCTTGACGAATATTTGCATATTTTGTAATTGTCCACCAATCATATTGTCAAGAGTTATTTTATCCGTGCAAGTATGTCACGATTGATTACAGTATACCGGCAGTCATGACTGCCGGTAATTAAAGACACTTATTCTCTATGTGACAGTTCTACCGAATTGAAGGGGCGGGTGTTGCATGCAAGCAGGAGATGCCTACTCTTCCTGGGCACCTGGTCTCACTCCCATATCGGGAGTTCGCTTCTTTTCATATGGCGGAGGTTTTTGTTTGTTTGCTTTGGTTCCTTTTTATCCTGATTTTGTATGCCTTCGGTTTCTGATTTTCTGAATTCTCGATTTTGTGCTGTATACAGGGATATGGTCAGTATCCATATTTGTCATTCTCAGCGCGCATTAATTCATTTCTGTGGCGCCACCTACGATGAATATCGTTTTTACACTGTGACTCTGTGGGACTATACATGTAGTGCTATCTTTCATATTTAATGGGATAGTTCTCGTTTTCGTTTGATTACTAATAACTTCCATCCCTGAAGAATAACAGAGGTTTTTGCCAGACACTAGTTATGTTTTCCGTAATGCCAAGTGTGTGACTTAGACCATATTTCCCTACTACTTTAGGTAATAAGTTTGTGATGTTTCATCACCAAAGGTCAAAAATTGAAATGCTGTTTTCCATGAAAGCACGGATTGACCTTGACATTGACCTTCTGACTTCAAAATTAATAGAGCTTTTTTTCATCACCCCCGGGCAAGAATTAATCAAATTTGATGTGAAACACGTTTCATTCAGGCTAAGTTTGACCTTGAATTTTTGCTTTTTAACCTGAACTCCTCCTGGAGTTAATAGCAATGTAAGTCAAGCAATACCGTTTTTCAAACATACAAAGCTTGTTCTTGACCTTTGGACCCAAACGTCAATAGGAACCCTTCTTTCCACGTGGACAATCAATAGATTGTTGGCGCGGAAACACTTTTTCATATATGCCAAGTTGACCTTGACCTGAGACCTTTTGACCTCGATATCAAAAGGGGCTCTTCCTTGGGTCATTAGCAATACATGTGTAAAGATTCATCATTTGGTTCAAGAATGACTTGAATTACGATGCGGATATGCTTTCAAATGCTGTATTCCTGTAAAATAATGCTGGATTCCTGTAAAATAATGCTGTATTCCTGTTTAGTTTGACTTTGAACTTTTGATCAAAAATCGATTGCACACAATTCATGTATGAGATTTGAACATTGTAGATTAAGGATGACTAGTACTTGAATTATGGCGTGGATACGAAATTTGTGAACAGACAGACGGAAGGACTGACGGATAAACCGTTGTGAAGAACCAGTGTATCTGCCCCGCCTCAACTTGGAAGAGAGGGGGTGTTAAATAATGATAAACATCATCTAATGAACTGATCCTTAAACTATGAAAAGGATGTTGTACGTGATACAAGACCATGTAAAACACCTGTCATAAAACTTGTAAAGGTATTTTCTTCAAACCGTTCTCTAACAGACTGGGATGTCAACACTTCATGTCGGACTTTGTCCATATCTCATAAGAGAGGACAAGGTCTTGACCAATTGTACCTTTGAAAGGCTGATAGAGCCCTTGTAATAATATATTTGCCAAAGTAAATAACACTAATCACTCCGGCAATATCCACAAATTTTCGGCCACTCGGCCTTTATCAAGTGGAAAAAGACGAATATAAAAGATTTCTACGTAATATTCATAACTGCATGCTGGTAAACAAAGCCAAAGTTTCTTTGTTTACCCCACCTCCGACAAATTTGCTGGGAAATCACGAATTGCGATTGAAAAAAATATAAAAATATAACAGTCACGTAAAAACGTGGTATATCTTCGCCTCGCCCGGTATAAAACCTAGTAACCTGGTATCATCCCGTACCAGGTCACTAGATGACTAGGTAACTGATATTACCAGCAGTTATGGGCATTACGAAGAAGTCTGTAAACAATTATGCCTCTAGAGAGTCTACATCCTAATTTACTTTAATATCTATTTGGACAATACTCTAACTTAAAACAGCATCGTTTTCTATGATTTCTGTTTTTAAAGACTGAACTATTACTGATAATGTTATGAAATGTTTAGACATCAGAACTGAACATTTACCGATAACACTGGTAGTTCAACTAAACTTTTATATATATGTTTAAAATCAACAGTCTATTCAATGATAATGCATCTGATGAAATTTTCGACCGTAAATATGAAAATTGTGTAACATTTTCTTATTTCACTGGGATTTTTTTTTTTGGGTCAGTTTTACGGAAAATACATGTATAGTGAAATGATTGTGGATCCTAAATACATTGTACAGTATACGTTTCTAAGTTGCCAACAACGTTTAACGTTATCATGATATTTTCTTGATTTTTTATCCTTTCTCTTATTACGATTCAAGGAAAATGATATATCTAGAGCTAATAAAGTCCATACCTTTCCGACGATATGATTGAAATCTTCTATAAATTCATCTGTCACATGTTCCCTGTAACTTGCCACTGGCGGCTTGATATTGGCATATTGTCCACCATTATTCACAAATTATGACACCCATGTTAGCGCCGCGGAGGAAAATTGGTTTTATACAGGGTGTAAAGTGACCCCAGAATTAACATTTCAAGATCAAAGTGCCGATCAGACAATTAAACGTACTGGAATGAGAGTCAAGCTGTCTTCTATATTGTATATATATACCCTTATATGGCACTGTACAGGTTGATCAAGTATGGTGTCAAATTATCAGCTTCATTTTAAATGTTTGGCGGATTCAGGGGGTGCAGAGGGGGCGTCCGCCACCCTCCCCCCCCGTGCACTGACCCAAAATTTTCCAAAAAAAACCCCCTATATTTTGGCCTATTTTCAGTAAAAATCGCCAAAATTCGCCCCTTGACCCCCAGGCAAAGGGGGATCTGGATCCGCCACTGATGTTATACAGATCATGCAGATAGATCACGACTTTTATATACTAGTACTTACATATCATTTGCTAAAAAAGTGTAGAAAAAATGCAAGAGGAAAATAAAGGCTAAAATTAAAAAAAAAGAGCCTTAAATGGAAAATTTAACGAGAAGAAGCTGATAGAAATGTTTCACGATCTAAATACAATGTTGTTACATTGGAGGATGATGGAATTCTTTTTCTAATCGATATGTCCGTATCATTTTGGGCTGTTAATGATTCAGCGATTCATTCTTTCTTCGTGGTTCCAAGTCCATCCTCTTTGTTGCAATGGATCCAAGGATCCAGAATGTCGACCATTAGGAATTTTGAAGGCATAGGGTTCAATGTATCACTCACTAATTGGTCTTGAAGTAAATATTGTTAAAGAAAAAATATCATGCAGATATTACTTTCATCTGCAATATCTAAGTTCATAATTGCGATACCAAAGCGTTGTCATGACGACATGTCCTATTTTTGTGAAGTGGATAAGGAATGCTTGTCTCTGGTCACGTGATTTTCACTAGTCAAGAAAACGTTTCTTTCTTAAAGGCCGACGTTGGGAACCACCCGGTCGTTAATAGGTTTACCTGAGTGACATAAGCTTGATAGGCGTGGCATGCCGTCTTTGAAGATAACGCCATCTGCGAGCGGCATGTTACATCAAAGACAAACCGACAGGTAATCCTTTATTATGCTAATGAGATACCCGAGTCTCATCTGTTTTAAAATGTCAAGGGTTAAAGGGATTAAAGGGAACCAATCAGATACCAATAAGAGATGTTAACCCTATAGCGGTCAGTGAGGAAATGACAGAAAATTTACCTGTCCCCTTATATAGTCCCCCGTCGGCCTTTAAGGATAATTCAATGTACTTAGATCTATTGCATTGTGGAATCTGACGGAATCAAGTAGGAACTTTCTCCTATTGACAGCATCCGGTCTACAAATCTAGTAATGGTCGATTTCATGAAATCGACCAATAAATAAACTTTGCAAAAGAAATCGTATTTGCTATATCCTTTCTTATCTTTAAACTTTCCAAAAATGTATAAAACTTCAAAATATTTCATCGCAAACCATCGTAAACAAGCCATTAAACGTGATCGATTGACGGAATGGATTCGTCTTTTTCTTGTGCAACATCGAAGTAGATCGGAAATACGTAATGTAACTAGAAAAGCTTTAGTATATTAATTTAGAATAGAAAATGTCAATACATGAGACATGTCATTAACGGCATATTCTTTGGTGAGAAATGTATTTGTAGATCTATTTTTTTTTTTACAATTCCGAAACAAAGAATATGGACCTTAATATATAACAAAAAGATATTCGATTCAAGATAGGGAAATCCCCTCTCTCTATCTATTTCTAAACTTCCGGTCTACTTTGACGTTACAGAGAGGAAAATGGCCTGTTTAACAGAGTTTTGGGGTGTATTGCGTTGATATATTTAAAAGTTTTGTAACTTTTCGGGTAGTTTTTACATAATAAGAAACACTACCAGTGGCGCGGACCCCCCCCCCCCCCCCCCTTTGCCGGGGGGTCAAGGGGCGAATTTTGCCGATTTTTACTGAAAATGGGCAAAAATATACCTGTTTTTGGAAAATTTGGGGTCAGTGCCGGGGGGGGGGGGGGGGCGGGCGCCCCCTCCGCCACTGACTACAAGTACAAATTTATTTACAAAATAGATTTACCACGAGAAATTCGATGTTCAAGCGAGACTGTTAGATTTCATTCAATGTGGATAGTGACTGTCCTTTAAATATAAGGAAAGTAGGGGCGGAGTTGGTATCAAGCTCCTGTGGTATTGAGGGAACAGTTGGTTTTAAAATGCATCCGTCAATACGTAGATACATGTAATAGGGTTCATTCGCGAACTAGGCGCATATGATATATGTACTAGTAACTATTTGTTACAATTTAAAGGTTCTGAACTTTAAAGAAAGGCAGAAAATTCTATACTAAATACAAAAAGTATAGACGAAGATTTATAAAGCTATATCAAGGAGGTATGTGATCAATAAAAAGAGAATGAAGCGCATAGATCTTTTATTTTGGTGTACATTTATAGGATCATTAAATCTTTTCATATCATAATTCTAAACGAAAAAAATTATTTCAACTACGTAAAATTATGTCCGGACTTGTTTTATGGAATTTGGTGAAATTTCCATTTCCATATATAATTTACGAATTTAACATACAAATTACAGTATATTTTGTACATGCTTGAGCCGATACTTGTCCATGCAAATCCTAACCCATTTATAGAAGCGTGAAATTAAAGGTAACTTTCTTTTTTGTAAAGCAACACTTTAATTAATCTGATTAACGCACACAATGTAGACCTATTGCCTTCAGGTCATTCCAAATTTACACAAATGGTAAACTTAAAAGGCATTGATTATACATGTATATTGAATTTAGATTTTACGATTGTTTGAATCACTGCTCTTTAAGACATATGTCCACGGGATTGTGCCTCACTGTCACGACGTAATGTCCGATCCCATTATCACGTGAAGGCCCAGTTTTGTGCAAAAAGAACGAAAATATTAGCGTAGAAGAAAGTGTTGTTGTGTTTGAGGAGTAACATCAGTCAATAATTTTTCTACTGTGTATTTGTTGAAAAGGTTGGTATTTTCTTTAAATTTTCACGATTTTGATTTTTTAAAGAAGTGTCAACAGATGATAAAATCTGAATTTCTTGTCCGAATAATTTCTCACAAGAATAGAGGACATCTTTAACAACTTCATCACATAACACAGGGACAGACCCAGGATTTAATCTAAGAGGGATGTATCATGCAAAGCGAACTGCCTTCTCGCGTTGCGTTGCATCTAACTCCAATGCCCCCGTCGGCATTTTTGTCAGTAAAAAATGTAAAATGGTCAAACTCTAAGGTCAAGGTCACTTGGGGTGGCACTGGATGACGCTTCTTTGTGTTCGTGACTTTTTTTGATAACATAAATGTCACATTCAATGATTGTATCTTCCATTGTCTTTTACAAAATACTGAACATTACTCCCCTGACGAAAGTAATACATGTACTAACTACTGTAGTTTATGCATTATATTATATCAACTAAACCAGTGCAATTTAAAAAAGATTTTCGTCATGCGACTAGCAGGCAAGTTTCTCATCCAAGGAGGGAGTATATAACCAAGGAATGAAAAAAATAGAAGCAGAGATGGTTCAAAATGAGGACTCAGTCACAACAATATTGCTTTACAGAGTTACGTCGCTTAGATAGTGACGCATTGTTAGGTGTCGCCACATCATTATCGATGATCTCTATATGGGTTTGATGCTTATAGTGTAATCGCTGACGCATTTCAAAAGCAATTATGAGAGAATAGTAGAATCATGATATGTTAATGAATCTCTTCTATTCTGTATGTATGTATGAGTTGCATGTATACCCCACTCCCCCTGTCTAGATCTTACAAACAGATTGAAGGGTAAAATCAAAATCAGTGGCGGATTCAAGGGGTGCTGAGGGGGCGCCCCCGGCACTGACCCCAAATTTTCCAAAAACAGGTATATTTTTGCCCATTTTCAGTAAAAATCGGCAAAATTCGCCCCTTGACCCCCCGGCAGAGGGGCGCTGGATCCGCCACTGAAAATTGGCGATTTCATGCTACATTTTAAGTGCACTTCTCTTAAAACTATTAGTATATCATCCGACGAGGAAATAAAGTTTCACAAGTCATTGATGTACATGTAATTATCTACCGGTAGTTGTCAGTGGCGTAGCTCGGGCAACATTAGATGGGTGCTTTTCATGATACAATAGCTAAGGGTATGCCGAATGTAAATGAAGGATTCGTCTCTGGATGCTCGACAAGAAAGATTTGAAGACAAAAGCTTTTGAAATTTGTACTAGATTTAGAATTTTTTAGAGAAAAAGTGGATATGGTAGCTACGCCACTGATTGTAACTGTTTATTAAGTTTGATTTTTCTTTCATCTCCAGTGCTTATTTGTCAGATTACTTAAACAGGAGAGCACTCAAAACGAATAGGAATAACAGAAATATGGAAAATGTTGTTTGCACTTGAAATCTCAGGTTCGAAACTCAGGTGCAGTATCGCTTTTAGAAATATAGTACATGGACGCTCATTGTGGTGACAGCATATCAGTATACAAAGCCAAATATAGGGGATACTTTATGTTGTATTAACGCTATACTAGACGTCTCTTCTTACATTACTCCTCGTATCTAACGTTAGTAACAATAACGTATATTTGAAGAGGAAGACTTTCATTTTGAAGGACTTGATTAAACATTAGAAGACAATGACAGGTGAGATAATTAAAGCAGACAGCCAGGTAAGTGGGGGTGATTTATTTACCCAGATCTTCCGATCTTCCACATGATTTCTGCGTCTCCCAATCTTTCGGAGTATATCGGCGGTAAATACCTGAGTTTGATAAAATTAAACTTGGTGATCTCTTAATGGTGTGGGGAGCTGAATAATTTATGAGGAGGGGCGATTTTAAAGTTGTTGACAAATTGCGTAATTCCCTCTCCAAAGATTTGGATAATGAATTGAGCTAGCTGTATTACGAATTTTTGTTGGGAACAAAGTGCAGAAAGTGCCTCTTTTCTTTTCTGTATAATCTTCGCGCGTAACGTATTTTGTAGTGCAACAATAGGGAATAGTTGAATAATACTGGATGTACATGGTGAAATATTATTTATATGCTCGTCATAAAAGGTATGTGACTTATTTTTGTATTTTTGATAGGTTGAGTAGCACATGTTTTACACCTGAGTTTGCATTCCTATGCTGCATGTAGCACGTTCTACCGTACCTTGACGCGACCTTAGATAATATTACTACATCCATTCAAAACTAATTAGAGGAAATCGCGAGTGTAAATAGTATACATACATATTCACGCGCGAATCAAGAGAAGGGGTTGGGTGGGACCTGCTGTCAGGACCATCTTGTTGGAAACCAACCCCCTCCTCCACCCCACCCCTGATTTTCCATGATTAACTGTTTTCAAATTGAGATCCTTTGTTGTAACCCCCCCCCCCCTCTCGCTGTAAGAAAAGTCTTATACGTAGATCCACGCATGTTACAGCACTTGAACTGATTGGATCTACTAGTGAAAAGCATCACATCCTGTGGCAGAGGAGATGTTCAGATCGAACCCCCCCCCCCCCCCCGCCCATTGGAATTGTCAAAAATGCATGTTTTCCCGGTTTTTACAATTATATGTTTTTTTTTTCAAATCAATAAGTTCGACCCTCTGACGGACTTGACGACCCCCCCCCCTTCCCCAAATAAGAAACCTTGTATAGTGACCTTGACTACTTTCGTTATTTAGCATTTAGGATTTTGTTCAGAATTCATTATTCCGTTAGGAGTTACATACATACACTAAATCGAATATCAAATTTAAAACAACAACAAAACAACAACAACAACAAAGAAGGAAAAGAAAAGAAAAAAGAAATTAAAATCTTAATAAAAAGTAAATTCGGATCTATTGTTATTTATTGAAAGCTTAACTTATTTCATCCCTCTGAATTCCCGACTTTTTAAAAGGTTTTTAAAAACAGGGCAATTTATTTTTATCATAACTCCCAATATTTTTTTAAAAGGCAAATATGAAAAAGAACGCTTTGGTGAAGATACACGACTTTAGATTTGGCATTTAACCTCAACACATTAACCCACAACCTCCCTCCCGTCCCCCAACAACGACATGAAAAATATATGAAAACGAAAAATTATATACAGCTTAGATATGCTAAGGCATGGTCCATTTGATATTCAGGGGGGGGGGGGGGGGCTTGGGTTTTTTGTCAGAGCAAGATTATTTTTTTCGCCCCAGACCGGGGCAAAATTATTTTTTTCTGGCAAAGTTGGAGCAAGGAATTTTTTTTAACAAAGTGATGCGCATCTTAAGAATGTTTGTGTTTTATCAATAGAAATTACATGTATTTATATTTTTACTCAAAACTCTAGATATTGATAAATTAGTTTATTTTTATGCAAGTATTCAATTCACTTTTGAACAGAGAGATAAAAGATTTTTACAAAACAATTCTCAATATTTCATATAAGATCCATGTATATAACATGTATAAGAGGGTCTGAGGGGAAGGTATCCTAGACAATTTTTAAATGTTACTAAGAATTGTAAACTGGTGAATAACAGAAGTTCTCCTTCCAAGAACATGACTCTATGGGATACATGCAACATGTACGTATTAACAACAATACATCAATATTGATAATTTGGTAATATATTTAAGCTTTTAAGGAAGCCCTTTTTCATTCACATACATGTATAACTTTTGGTATCTTCAAATATCTTAACTTAAAATGCTATTAGTAAATAATGTTTTGATAGAAAACTATGGCAAGCGAAGCGAGCCAAAATTTTTTGATACAATTTGAAAACTGTGGCGAGCGAAGCGAGCCGGAAAATTTTCAAATTTTAGCGAAATTTTATGGTAGTTCTTCAAATTCAGATTATTTGTAAGAGCAAGATTATTTTTTTCTGTAACACCATAAGCAAATTTATTTTTTTCATCAAAATTGAGAGCAAATTATTTTTTTTTCGAAAAAAAAAACCCCAAGCCCCCCCCCCCCCCCCTGAATATCAAATGGACCGTGCTTAAATTAAAAAAGATAATGATGTATGTCCACCAATGACTCGGGAGGGGGGAGTAAAGGGTGGGGTTTTTGTTGGTACTTGGATTGATCGACTTGTAGTCTTTGGCCCATTTGTAATAAGAATCGATTGCTTCCTACGATTTAGGTAAATTTGGGTCTCCCAAGCATCACGATCTCCTGTTTAAAAATGGGGAGTGGGGTAACAAAAACTGGATGACGTGACTTCCGGCCTGGATTTTTAAAATGTTGTGGGTGGGACAACAAATATTAAAGGTATATAAGTATAAACAAAGTTCTCGATATAAACAATGATTTACCTGCTTGTATTGTATAGGTATTGTTGTGTTTGAATACAAGAAAAGTCGGTAGGTAGATGAATATTTAGTGGTGTGGTATAATGATAAATCGTATGAATTGTAAATAGATTTTCGAAAAAATATTCGTTGAATGTTTTGATTTAGTGATTTTTTTTTCTCAATGGGAGCATTATAAAACTTTTATAAAGATCAGATGATGCACGTTTTGATAATCTAGCTGACAATAGAAATTATATTTGATTGGAACAGTGTGTACAATTATTATTTTCAAAAATTGTGCAAGTGAACGCAGATTTCTTATCCCCCATCCATCTATCATGTGTCTATAGTTTCGCATAACACCATACGTTCATTCAACATGTGAATAAAAAAAAAATTTAAAAAAATGAAAATAAAGAATGACACTAGTACAGGAGAAACATATTTTCTTTTTATCTGATCAATACTTGTAAATCTTTTGTCAATTTTAGCCTTCGCACCTATTCGCCATGTATTGAATCATGTAATTTCAATCGGTTAAACGTAGTGCATTAGAATGAAATTAATTTCTCCTGTTTAGATATTGTCATGACAGAGGGCGCTGTATGTTTTCGCGCCAATCGTGCGTAAGTGGTCAAGGTACTGGTCATTCGACACGCAACCGCTGAACTGTCGACACGTATACTTGGTAAATTTTAAATTTTATTTTTTCCAAGATTTTCTTGTAAATGGTATCTTAATAGATTTTCACAAAACTGGGTGATTTGCTGGGTGTTTTTTTGATATTTTATGAATATCATACACATATTATATTTTTGTGTTTATTTAAATGATATACACAATATGTACTTAATACATACTTTATGAGTTTGCTTCACCAGAAATTTAAGCAACTCTCATTATTTTCATGCAATTTGATTAATTTATTAATAATGGAACTGAGGAACTGTGAACGATGCTGTGTGTTTGTGGACAGAATTTTGAGTACAATGTACGAGTTGAATAATTGATTTATTATGATTATGTACCATGTTCTATAAATCGACACAGCGATCTCGCGTGCTTCCTGTTTTGGAATAAATTTATGAATTTATTTGAAATGGTTTGTTTTTGATTTGTTGTCATGATCAATGGGGTAGTACAGGAGAACTACATTTAATGTTGTTATTAAGTAAATTATAATACAAACAAAGTTCAAATACACATATAAGAATAAATGAATATAAAATCGATGACTGACAGAACGTTGACCGGTAAAAAAAACGTTACATTTTTTACGGTTTAACGTGTCCAGGTAAAACATCTACACATGACTTATTACAATTTAGAATCCCTCAATGAACTCAGGTTTATCTGATGTTTCCGTGCTTGATTAAATAAACATAAAATAAAACTGCTTAAAGACACAAACATGTATACTATGTTAAAACGGGTCATTTTATAGACCAACACGGACTTGCTTAGCCCAGGTGTCATTTTTTGTGTGTAAGTCTTTATTTCGTCATCCTATCTTTTTTTATGAATGCACACATATGATTAAAATTCCAAAAGATCAGGTATTTATTCAGAAGGATATTTAAAAGGTATCCGCTTGTACAAACAAATTCAAGTAAAAGGATTTTTAAATCTCGGACATGATAGAAGGCAATTACGATTTTAGTGACTGTCTTTAAAGTTGTGGTAGGATTTCCCGTCTTATAACCACAGGTAAGACAAATGAATATTAATAATTGTATACATTATAGTTCTTGACTAGACTTGACTTTGTGGTAATGACTTGTACTCGTAAATTCGGTCAGAATGGATACTAATTTAAGTGGTATATGTACATTCACTTGTTGTTGTCCGAGTTGTCATTTACTACGCCTGTACATCAAGACATTGTACAACGATAACTTTGTCAACCGTCCGTTCATTCGTCTTTCCGGCTGTTACTGTTAGATCTTCCAAGCCAGAAGAGATTTTATTCAAACAAAAAGTCATATGATGTCATTTAGGTTCTAACACATCGCAGACAGTCTAGATATAGGTGCTGTCCTATGATCATATTTGAAATGTTAAACATTTTTAATGACCTAATGCATGTGTAGATGTTCTGCCATTTTTTAAAAGCGTACGTAATATAGGAGCTACGTACAGTGCCCAAATTATCGTCTCTCCTCCTTCACGACCCATCAGACTTATACATTTTCAGAGTCAAGATTAATCAGTTCATGTCAACTAAAGACCTGTACTGTAGGCCATTAAGATCAAAGGGTTGAAAAGCAAAGCTACAACTGCTAGAAAGACAGAAAGTACACAAGTTTTAGATGAAAACTCATTTAGAGTCAGTCTGACGGATCTTATATTTTACTAATGATCAGTGCAATGTACGAAACCACGAGTTTTAAGAATTCGTGATTTTCAAGGACAACTAAATTTTGATATTCTTTAGGCACGATCCATTTGATATTCTGGGGGGGGGGGGGGCTTGGGTTTTTTGTCGGAGCAAGATTATTTTTTTCGCCCCGGACCGGGACAAAATTATTTTTTTCTTGCAAAGTTGGAGCAAGGGAATTTTTTTTTATAACAATTGATGTGAATATTAAGAATGTTTGTGTTTTTTCGATAGAAATTATGTATTTTTTACTTAAATTACTCCCAACATATTTTTTATGTAAAACTTGTATTCACTTTTAAACTGAGAGAGATGAAAGATTTATACAATATGCGATATATAATTTTTAGTAAACAAAATGTTTATAAGGTCATGTAACATGTAAGAGGGCCCGATGCAAGTTTTTACTTGTAGAAATGAAACCTAGTGAAAAACTTATTTAAATTCTCCTTCCAAGCTTGTAGATAAAATTAGACACTATGGTGATACATGTATCTATTAATAGTAATAAATTATATTATGATAATGTTTTAAACATTTAAATTGTTTCAGTCTCATGCATTCTTTTGATATTTTCAAATATGAACTTGCCATTACAGAAGAAGAAAACTATGGCGAGCGAAGCCAGCCAAAATTTTATTATAGAAAGTAAAAATTGCGGCGAGCGAAGCGAGCCGAAAAATTTTCAGGAATTTTAAGGGAATTTTATGGTTATTCTTCAAATTCAGATTACTTGTAAGAGCAAGATTATTTTTTTCTGTCACACCAAAAGCAAATTTATTTTTTTCATCAAAATTCAGAGCAAAATTATTTTTTTCGAAAAAAACCCAAGCCCCCCCCCCCCCCCCCCCCCCCCCAATATCAAATGGACCGTGCCTTAGTACAAATGTAACCCTATCTAGTCACACATTTTTCCCACCCCTCAACTTGCTGAATTCATGTCATTTTAATTTATCTGTACCCCACTTTACAGTTTTGTCATCTCAATAAAGAATTCTGAAATGTCTTTTTATCATTTGATATCGTTATCTCATATTGCATTGCTTTCTTTCATGCATACCATTCAGGCTTTCAAAAAGTCACACGTGGGTAATAAATGCTCGTTTGTATAAGACATGAATAATTCATGTAAAATCTTTATAGCGTTGAAGAAGCTGTGCATTCTAAGTGCTAGATCGACATCCCATCCGACCATATATGCATACGTTAATATTCTACGGGTGCTTGGATAAAATATAACAAAAATGAAAAAAAAAAAATCCTGCATTCTTATGTATTTCCACCTTTTCTATTCAATTTCAAATAACGCATTTCGTTGAAAATTTATTTGTCATTTATCTAAATGGCATGTATTGGTTTTTCAAAGTCAGCACTGTAAGGTCATAGGTCAAGGTCAGAGATTCGTCTTTTAAACGTTTGAACTCAACTTAGAACTCGGTTATGAGTGATTACATGTAGATTTATACCGTATAATGTTAAGAATGAGGATCAAATGTCAAGGACACAGCAGGTATGCCAAGGTAACGGGAAATACTAGTAAAAAATATATAAACAAAGGATTTGGACTTTGTTGGCATGCGACGACCATTTCACGTTGTTTGCTATATTTACTATTTGAAGAACCCGAACTTAAAAAGGATTTGAAGTTTTTTTTTAATTGCATAATTATTTTCATGCTAATTAAAGTTCATACTTTTTTCAACACAATATGCCTTGAAGTGCGTATAATTATGATCTTTTAAATGAAGATATACGTAAAGCGATAAAATGACTGGTACACTCTAATTAAAAGTTAATTGGGATTGTCACAAGCATCAGTTCGAGGAAAAATTTATTCGATGTTCATCCATGTCCACGTTTAGGCCTTTGAATTCTGTTTCATCTGGTTTTATGTGATACAAGGATACGTCTACAGTTCTGTACTCTTCAGACCTGAAAGAATTTTATTTTAAAAATGCTTCGTTGTCAATTTTCTTCAAAAGAATTGAAATATTATATCTTTTATTTACATTTTTTATTTGCATTTATGATTTGCATATATGACTTTTTATTGATTATCAATGCTAGTTATTTTTATTACTTATTCAATACTTTGTAATCAATACTTTGTAATCATAACTTTTTAATCATAACTTTGTATTTTCCAGTCAGAATTAGTAGCATGAGAGTCAAAGATCTTGCCCTGCTTTCCATTACCCTGATAGTCTCTATAACAGTCGCCTGGGGAGGTAAGTTTGATTTCATTGTTTCACCAATATAATTACACATATAGAACTAACACGTAAAAATCAAAACAACATTTTCTGGGGGAACCTCGTGTTCTGGACTTGTTGCACGGCATATTTTGGGTGCAGATCTAGACGTTTCAACGCCGGGTGAGACTCTAAGAGGGTAACCACTTGTAAAAACATTTTTCCTATGACCCATATTGTTTGCGAGGTCAGCTGACTTACGGTGGTTTAGTACTTTAGTGCACCCTGGTTAATGAGAGGACTATTTGATCACAATCCGTATAATTTAAACGTTCGATTTCTGTATGGAGATGTCCATTTTTGGTTAGCTCCAAGTTACCAACTGCATTTCATTTCGTATTTGGTAAAAAATTCCATACCTATGTGACAGAGTTCCCTTTAGAAAGCGTTTTTCCATTTGAATCTGCCGCAATGTCTGTTACATGTAAGTGTGTGTTTGTCCATTGGCAATTACCTGTAGGTCTTGTTGGAGACCTCCTTCTGTATCTTAGATCAAATTAGAATAGTTTTATTTCATGAAATAATGTAGCTAGTCTCTCTCTCTCTCTCTCTCTCTCTCTCTCTCTCTCTCTATTTATTTATTCATTTATTTATTTATTTATTTATTTATTTATTCATTTATTTATTTTAGATACTTATATATAGGGCTGGGACGATACTCCGATTCATCGGTGCATCGCGATATTTTTTTTCGCGATCTAAGTATCGATACACCCCGACGATACCTAAGTTAAGAATTACAAAGAAATTGTGCTTAAACTTTCCGTATTTTCAAGTACTCAAGTTTAAATCCAACTTTCTTCAGTTTACATATAGATAAATACTTGCCACTGTCCCGCATTTTCGACCGAAAAAATCTGTCTCGGTCGGGAAATCCCGATTTTTGGACGTTCCATTAAAAAAGATAAGAGTAATATTGATTATTAGTCACTCCGTCTTTTCATAAACTTTAAAAACTGTTTCATAATATTTATCTAACGCACGCCGTATACCCATGTACAGTTATCAGCCGGTAATCTGTCGGCTGTACCGCAAACAATAGTCAATTAACGTCGCTAAATAAATGCAAGTAAGCCTTCTCTTGTTGTTGTTGTTGTTGTTTTTTTGCTAGAAATATAATTCGATCATTGAAAGTAATAGTTATAAGATGTTCGAGTGATACCATTTGCAAAATTTTTATGAGAAGAAACAACGTGAAGTAAAAATGTAAACAAGATAAAAAAAAGAAAAAAAGAAGAAAATACGACAACCACGGAACGCTCTTAAGTTATTATAATACTCTCTTTTTTATTATCACGTAAAAAAAACCTCAATACTAATCAACGTACGTCAGCTTACTGTCTTTTTCAATACCCGAGACGTTAAGTTATCGATTGTGTATTTGATTTAAACTCCCTTGTTATTGTTCGCCAACATCAACTCGGGTAACGACACAGGTGTTTAATAGATGGACAAGTTCGCTGAAGCGCCACTTTTTAGAAATGCGTCCGACCAGGAGCCGACGCCCGTGTACGTATACGGCGCGCGTTAATAAGATTTCAGTATTTTCAGAAAAAAACAGACAAATTGAAGAGGAAATATGTGAAACAAATTAATACCACATGGTCCTTTGTTTTGAAAATTTTACACTTCTCATTGATTTGACTGTGTTGCTCCTTCAAAAGTGAAGGACCCCCCCTCCCCCCCCCCCAAAAAAAATTCCCAACTTGTAATAATAATTAAAAGGCCTTATTATAGTGATGAAAAAGTGTCCCTCATTGGTGTTATATTTGTCCCTCTTTTTGATGATTTGTTACTCTTTTTGTCCCTCTTTGGAACATGACAAAATTTTGGCAAGTATCTAGATATAAAATAACAAAATGATAAGAACCATTGATTTTTAATACGAAATTTCCATGACTTCTTATTGTTATTTGAAATGATTTTTTGTTTTTCAATTCTTCTAGTCAAATAACAAACCATTTATTAATTGTTTTCATCTTTATTCTAGACAGAAATCTAGTGTTGGATAAATATAACATGTGGGATAAAAAAAGCTACTAATATGATGAAAATAAATACTTTCAAATAGCTTTTTGAGAAGGTTTTATTACTTAACTTAGAATCGCGATATGTATCGTATCGGATATCAGGTATCGTGATACGTATCGGATCGGCTGGGTACAGTATCGTCCCAGCCCTACTTATATATAGTTTATAAATTTCTAGACTAAGACGCATATTGTTTTTAGGAAAATATACATTGAAAACTTTATTTACCATTATGGGTTATTAAAATTCTCTCTCTCTCTCTCTCTCTCTCTCTCTCTCTCTCTGTGAATTGTTGTAGGAGATCCATGAAGATCCATGGTACTTAACAATAAGTCTTCTTGATCTATTAATTGATAATGTATCACTTCTGTGTAATTGATTGCAAAATACACAATAAATCATCAAAACCCCAAGAAACGAACATTCCCAATTCCCTGTAGCCAACGTTACGTGACGTCGACATTTACAAGAAGCACCAGGGGGAGTTTTACAACGAAATGCCAGTGACGGACGGAGGGAGAAACATTTATCTATTATTCAGTTTCCATTAGAAGTCGTAGGTTGTAAAATAAAATAAATAGCAAAATTATATTCGACGAGGGAATTAGTGTATTGGACACCATGACATTGGTTATCTAGATGAATCATCCATGTAGACTAAGTATTTAGAAGTGCCTGAAATAATGGAATTGAATTTTCATACTGATTATATATATGTACATTCGTTCATGTTATGGTATGTAAAATAATAACAATGAAATTTGTTAACAAATTTCAATAAATGTAATGTTTTTGAGTCGCACTGAAAAGTTCGGTATCTACACTGCATGCAATTGGCTTTACTGGTTTCAAGGCACTTGTGAATAAAAAAATCGATACAACACAGTGTCCCCATCTTTCCTTTTATTGCACATAATATGCCATCTGAGACCTCTTTCAAATGCAGTCACCTTTAAGAAAAAACCGTTTTGTTTTGAGTGACTGCAGCAGCAAAATCGTCGTACAATTTGGTCTAGCCAAGGTCCCCGAGGTTTTTCAACAATATTGGATATAGGCCTCCTGCCGTATTTTTCCCTGGTGCGTTTGCCACATCTGTGTCATACATTTTGTAGAACAGCCACCCGTGCATATTATACGGCTATTATACAGTACAAAAAGTAAAAATATAAGTCTGCGATCATAAACCGAGCGTGCGACTTGAAAGATTAATTGTTACGGCGATATTATCACGGCTTTCATAAGATAACTAGCGATGTGTGGAACCCTATTTGGCTGTCATAAGGCTAACATGAAAAGGCCGTATTTAATGGACCTGTCCTAACAAAGCTGATATGTTTACGGCATCAAGCCCCTAAAACACTCCTTTGAAAAATGCAACGAGTTTCACTCTTGTCCAAAAGTGAAAAAGTCGCATGTTTTGAAAAAAAAAATATTGACGTTTTCAGACATATTGCCTACATCACAGGTTCAATTTGATACGAGTATAATATGTTATCTCATGAAGTGGAAATAAGATTTTGGTCACATAAGTCAGGTAACCTTCCAATGCAGGTGGCCGTTGAATCAGGTTTGACTGTATGTGCTGATTTTTTTTTTTTTTTTTGGAATTCAAGACGGTCGCTAACATTTTTGGTGCATATCTATAGACTTATTATTATAATTACCATGCTGTTCAAAATTTTCTCTTTTTTAGATCAACATTCATATTTTTTGTCTTTTTATCGTAGGAAATCCATGTTGCTCGTACCCATGTGAGAATGGCGGCGTGTGTATGACAAAGGGCGATAACTACTACTGCGACTGTACGGGACTGGATTTCTCTGGGAAAAATTGTGAAACTCGTAAGTTATGCGTTCGATTTTATTCTTATCACTTCAGGCAATTGAAAAAGAGATATCTATATAGATCGATCATAAGATATTTGCACATAGGTTAAATAAAGAATATAAAAAATTTATCAAATGAACCACCGGTCCAAAGTCGTGGCAATATGTATATAAATCTGTCTGCAAACTATTGGTTCTTATTACAATCTGAGCCAAAAGGAAAAAAAAAAAAGAAAAGAGTAATCGACTTTTAGATTTTGAATTTCTATTCGATACCATGTATATTCTCTGTAATGATACCACTGTGGCGTATCATGTGATACGCAAATGATATGTTCCACGTGAATTGTCTTTGATTAAATCAAGTAAATAATGTCTAATCTACTTTATATGAATTCATTTTAGGCCTATCATATGGTCATTATTATCAATTATATGATGGCAATCTATTCTGGTGAAGAATAGACGCACATTTGGAAAAACACTTAAACAGAAAATTTTGTATTTGTCCGTGCACCATCTCATAACATGTGGTGGGGATTGAAAAAATTCTGTTAAGTGTTTTCCGAATACACGTCTATTCTTGACCAGAATAGATAACCATCATATAATTGATGGTAATGACCATATGATAGGCCATAAATAAATTCATATAAAGTAGATTTAGATAGTATTTACTTGGTTTAATCAAAGGGGATTCCCGTGGAACATATCACTTGCGTATCACGTGATATGCCACAGTGGATACTATCAAACTGACAGAAGATTAGTTCGCGTTCTGATACTAGTAGCTCTTATCTTAATAACGTTCTGTAATTGTTCTTATTCAGTCTGATCTAAGTTTATGTTTTCATTAGGTGACATTATAGCAACTAGACCAGACCGACTAAGGACGGATTCTTTGTCGGTCTGATCTAGTTATTAAGTTCTCATTAGGTGAATACCGTTCTGTTCTTAGATGATTTGATTTAAATTTTCTGTAATTAGATGGTCTGATCAAAGTTTATGTTCCCATCAGATGAGTTTGATGAAACTTGGTAGGTATGAAGTACTCATGGTCCCCTACAAGTTAGTAAAGTTTTGTTTTTATTCGGTCTGATCAAGTTTACGTTCTCAAAACTGAATAGTCGGTCTGGTCTCATTTGGGGACATTATTACTCCTGTCTGAATACTGCTATGTTCTTAGACTAGCCGGTCTGATCTAGTTTACGTTCTCATTAGGTGATATTATAAGTCTTATTTGAAGAACGCTCCGTTATTATAATTATTCGGTCTGTTCACGTTTTTAATTTGTAAATCGGATAATTATCATATAAATTATTAGACTGAGAACAGGCCAAAATTTTATTCTTGAGTTTGTATTTACCAAGAATAAAATTTTGGCCTGTTCTCGGTCTAATAAATTATGTACTTCGAAGATTAAATTCCAGTACGTTCTCATTTGGTGAGATTATATGTAACTACATGTTATCTGAATTACGTTCTGTTCTTAGTCGGTCTGATCTTGTTCATGATATTGTAGCTTGTTAAATTATGGCTCCCCCCAACGGGGAGGAGACATGATATTGTTTTTGTCTCCGCGTCCGTGTCACACATCGTGTCCGGGCTATATCTCCTGAACTGTTTGCCCGATCACTTTCACATTTTTATGAAATTGTACATACATTCCTGCCTGGGCTATATTTATTGAACTATTTACTGGATCAAGTTGATATTTTAGTATGTTCTTGTTTATGACCCAAAGGTTTCACATCACTTTGATCCAAGGTCATATTTTAGTATGTGGTTGCTTACATGTATGACCCAAAGGTTTCACATCACCTTGAACTAAGGTCATGTGACAAGGTCAAGGTCACTTAATACATTTTAAATGAAATTTTACATGCTATCCTGTTCAGGCTATATATCTCTTGAATGGTAGACTGTATAATTTTGATACTTTAGTATGCTGTTGTTCATAATCAAAGGGTTTCTTTTAACCTTGACCCAAGGTCATGTGTCCAAGGTCAAGATGATTTAATTATTCTTAGTGAAACTGTACATTCTAATCCTGTCTTGGCTATATCTCTTGATCTTTTTTTACAATTACTTTCATATTTTAGTATGTTGTTTCTTAGGACTAAATGTTTCTTATCAAATTGTCCCAAGGTCACATGGCCAAGGTTACTTGTTACTTTAGTAATGAAATTGAATACGCTAATCATGTCTAGGCTGAAAGTGTATATGCTAATCATGTCCAGGCTATATCTTTTGAATTGTTTATCAAATCGTTGATTCAGTTTGTTGTTGCTAATGATCCATAGGTTTCAGATCACCTATATCCAAGGTCATGTGACCAAGTTAAAGGTCACCCGGTATGCTTATTATGAAATTGTACATGTATATACTAATCATGTTTGGGCTATACCTCTTAAAAATATAATCTTCACTTTCATGTTTTAGTATTATGTTGCCCATGACTCAAAGGTTTCGCATCATCTTGGCCCAGGGTCATGAGACCGATGTCAAAGTATTTTAGAGGGATGGGCGGGGGTAGACATGTTTTTTTTTTCTGAAAAAAAAAACCCCAACATTTTTTTATCATATTTATTATACTTTTCTTACAGCAACGTTTATGAAGAGGATAAAGCTATGGCTGAAACCGGCACCTTCTACCTTGCATTCACTCATGGTCAATAATAAGTGGTTATGGAACATAGTGAACAATATAGGCTTTCTACGGGAGTACGTCATGAAGAAGGTTCTTACAAGTAAGTTCATTGAACGACGACAACAACAACAACAACCTTACCCTCTTCTTATACTGTAAAAGTGGAGATTTTCGCGTGGGACAATTTTTGCATATTTCACTTATCACGGGACTTCGCGAAAATCCCCCTCCGCGAAAATAATCCTGCTGCATTCTTTCAGACACGTTTATTTCGCGAATACTTTCCCCTAGCGTAACGTATTGATGTCAAAATCGCGAAATTCCACCAGCGAAAATAACCACGTTTTCAGTATTGATCTGGTTGTCCGGGTGTTTGTCTGTCTACGGTCTAGTCATATTTTTTCAATATTTCATTATAACAAATTCTTAGATCATGTCGATCACACGGATAGGTAAGATTATTAGATTAAGATCTCCATGAAAGCGCTGTCCAGAGTCAAACATCAAACAGAAGACAGTTAACGAAAAGTTGGCAACAATATCTAGCAAACGAAGTCCTGAAAATACACGGGATGTGTCCTCAGAATCCTCCGTTTAGATGATATTCTATAATCGTGGATCCAAACTGTTATTTGGCCTTTTTAGAGTGTGTGAATATTTATACAATATATGTGCTTAGAATTAAAATGCGCGAGTTCTTGTGTCCCTAACCATTGACTTTTTTTTTTTACTCAAAAAGGTGTTTTTTCGACCCACAAGAAATTTGCATGCGTATTACTGAAATCTCACATAGGCATTTTTAATATCCGTAATCGATGAGGTTTAACAAGGTCAATTCTCAGTATATTACAATAAATCGGCTATTGAACATTCTCGGACTTATCTTTGAGAGCTAATTTTACTCCTTGTAACGCCCGCAGACTGTAATGCATTTGATAAAACGTCGTATTGTCAACATGTTTCCTAAACATGAATTAGCCATATTTCAGAATGTTTCAATTTTAGCATTTATCTACATAAAGAGGAATTTCCTTTAATATTGACCTTTTTACTCATAAAGGTGTTTTTTTACCCACAAGATGAGAGATGAGTGCTATTACGGAACTCACGTAGGCATTTTGTTAACCCACAAGATTTCGTATTTAAACTCACGATCCAATTGATCTTTTATTTCCTTCTTTTATTTTGTGTTATTTTCCTTTATCAATGAGAATGTCAAAGACGTGCTCATTTGAAGGCAAATAATATGTTTAAGTGTTAATTTTCTGAATGGACGTTTTAATAGAAGGTATAACTTACAGACAACAATTGAACTTTCAAAACTCACGATCCAATAGGTATTTATAGCAAGATTTTTACTCATTTTTTTTATCCATACAGTGAGAGCAGACTTGATAGACTCCCCACCCACCTATGAAAATCACCACGACTACATTACAATGGATAGCCAATTCAATTATAGTCAGTACACACGCACCCTCCCTCCCGTCCCCTCGGATTGTCCGACACCCATGGGGATTTGGGGTAAGTACAATGCATGTATGTCTGGAGCTGTATGTAAAACCAATTCAATTATATGAAATCAATTATGACAATTAAACCCAAGTGCTTTCAAGACAGATATTCTGTAATTTGGTTAATTCTATTGTGAGTTGTCATTTTTAGCTCGCCGGGACGAAAAAGTCCGGAGAGCTAATGCCATACCCTCGGCGTCGTCGTTGTCGTCGTCCGTAGACAAAACTTTAACCTGGGCTATATCTCTTGAACTATAAGGGGTAGGGCTTTGATATTTCACATGTAGATACCTTGTGACGAGACCTTTCATTTGAGACCATGACCTTTGACCTAGTAACCTTGACCTTGGACTTTGACCTACTTTTCAAAAACATAAAACCTGGTTTCTGACAAAAACCTGTATAGGCGAGCTATGTAATCTTTGATTACCCTATGTTTTATCTTCATATAATATTTAAAAAAAAAAAAATCCCAAATTTGTCTATTTTTTCACCTTTCCAAAGGCAAGAAAGAGATGCCAGACGTGGGGGAGATAGTGAATGCTATGTTTGTAAGGAAGGAGTTCCTCCCCGACCCCAGGGGATCCAGTACTCTATTCTCGTTCTTTGCTCAACACTTCACCCACTGCTTCTTTAAAACTGACATAAAGAAAGGTCCCGAGTTCCAATGGGGAGGACACGGGGTAAGTGAATTGTCATCATTCGTCGTCTTAGTACTTTAGGTTTATGTAATATATTATCTACTTTGTCCTGCGTTTATCTGTCTATCCGTCTGTCTTTAAGGCACACTTTCATACACTATTTTTCAGCTATTACTTAATGAGGGGTGGACAGGGTGAAACGGAGGGGGAGGGGCGGAAGGAGGGAGAGAGGGGGAGGGAAGGGTGAAAGGGAGGGGGCGGAAGGGGGAGGTAAGGGGTTGAGAGGAGGAGGGGGAGAGGTGTACACTTACAGAATGAGACGCAATAACCATGCAGTTGGTGTCGTGGTAAAGGTCAGAATCCGCTTGATGCGAGTGACTTCTGAAACAGCTTCTTAAATAATATCATAAAAAAAGATCTCTATACAACTGAGTTAGAAATGTAAAAATATTTTCTTTTTTTTTCAGTTAGATGTTACACATGTTTACGGAAAGAATAAACATTCCGAAAATCTACTCAGGTCATTTAAAGATGGAAAAATGAAAACTCAGGTAAGGAGCTTAGGAGAGATTTACATGTATTCTTAAAATGTGGAAAAAAAAAGAAATGTTATGGTATCACTTTCAAGAGCAAACTAACAATCAATATTATAATGATATGAAGGATTCGCACTGTATTCGATCTTGAAGGATTTACAAATTTATCATCCGAATCCATCACCCTAAAAAAATTAATACAATAGTCTAAAAAGGAAAATTGGACGATTGATATGTAATGCAAAGACATAGAACTATTTGGAAACGAGTACAACACAAGCAAAATATGTACGTAATATGTATATTTTTTGGAAAGGTGATAAATGGTGAGGAGTGGCCACCAAATGTAGACAAAGTCCCTGTAGACATGACCTATCCGGGTAACGTACCCAAGGAGAACAGATTCGCCATGGGACACGAGTTTTACGGTCTGCTCCCCGGACTACTGATGTACGGGACCATCTGGGTGAGGGAACATAACAGGGTGTGTGACATCATGAAGAAGGAACACCCAGAATGGGATGACGAGAGACTGTTCCAGACGGTAAAACTAATCATTCTAGGTAAGAACTTATTTATTAAAATTACCTTTATCTCGGAAAATTTTCGCGTGGTGTAAATTTTGCGTAAATTACCTTTTAAAAACAGCTGTGTCTTTTTTCGCCGATTCTTATTTTCGCGAATCTACAAATACCGTAACCCGAGTTTCAGAATTTTGCACAAAGATTTTTAGTGTGAATTGAAATGGGTGCATGCGTGATAATAAAAATATTCTGTCATTGAGTTTATGGTTACCTACAATATCCATACTTCATCCCAGCGATATCACCACGATTGCAATAGCAACCGATTTTTTTTCTATAGAATTTACTTTGTGTCTTATTTTCGCTGTCAATTATTGGCGATTATAGATGATGCTCGCGAACTTAGCGAAAATTGCCCGAAATACGGTATATTACATGTTATATATATATGAGTAATAATATATTAAAGAAGGATGAAGATTCTACATATGGTATGCTACGATACGTAGTGCGTCCGTCTGTCTGTTTCCTTATCAATGTGGGCGGGATAATTTTTTTTTACTGTAGTCATATTAATTTCTTACACTTTCATAACCGCAACAATAGGAAGAGATTCCAAGACATGGCCACAATGCAGTTTGTCATATCAGTTAATTGTTTTATTTACATGGCTCGTTCTTGATGGTCTCTACAATTTTATGAAAAGAATTAAAAACAATTATCATTATGCGGTTTTGATAAATTGCGTTCTTTTTATGGTTACATGTAACAACGTCAATCAATAGTATGAGTTCGTATTCAGTTTCTCCATCGATCAAGTTAAAATACTACATGTAAATGCATTTTAAATTACAGGTGAAACAATCAAGGTAGTCATAGAAGATTACGTTCAGCACCTAAGTAATTATAACTACAAGCTCATGTTCAAACCGGACTTGTTATTTGGGGAACTGTTCCAGTACCAGAACAGGATAGCTCTGGAGTTCAACCATCTGTATCATTGGCATCCACTGATGCCTGACGAGTTTAACATCAACGGTACCAAGTACAATTTGAAGGAGTTCCTGTTCCACCCAGAGGTGGTGGTAAAACACGGGATGAGGGAGTTTGTAGACTCATTATCTAAGCAGAGGGCTGGAGCTGTAAGTATATAAAGATCATAGGTCAAGGTGTTCAAAATCCTTGTACATGTATACAGCCTAGAGGGCACAGTTTTGACCGGGACTTGACCAAACTTCATATACTAATTGCTTATGTCAAGAGGGAGAACCCTATTGCCTTTCAAGGTCATAGTTCAAAGGTCAAGATCACTGATTTGATATGGTCAAAATCCTTGTAAACATCCTAGAGGGCTGATTGGAGCTTGACCAAACTTCATACACTAATTGCTTATGTCAAGAGGAAGAACCCTATTGATTTTCAAGGTCATAGATCGAAGGTCAAGGTCATTGATTTGATATGGTCAAAATCCTTGTATACAGCCCAGTGGACACAGTTTTGATCGGAGCTTGACCAAACTCAATACACTAATTGCTTATGTCAAGAGGAAGGACCCTATTGATTTTCAAGGTCATAGATCAAAGGTCAAGGTCATTGATTTGATATGGTCAAAAATCCTTGTATACAGCCCAAGTGGACACAGTTTTGATTCGGAGCCTGACCAAACGTCAATACAATTATTGCTTATGTCAAGAGGAAAAACCTTATTGATTATCAAGGTCAAACGTCAAGGTCACAGATTGGAAATGGTCAAAATTCTTGTATACAGCCTAGAGGACACAGTTTTAATCGGAGCTTTAGGAAACTTCATTAAGTCATTGCTCATGACAAGACGAAGAACCCTATTGGTGTTTAAGGTAAAAGGTCAAGGTCACAAATTGGAAATGGTCAAAATATATGTATACAGCTTAGAGGGCACAGTTTTGATCAGAGCTAGAAAAAACTTCATTTACTTATTGCTTATGACAAGAGGAAGAGGAAGAACCCTATTTATTTTCAAGGTCAAAGGTCAAGGTCACAGTTAAATCTAGAGGGTACATTGATTCTCATGCTGTGCGAGGGGATGCTACGCTTAGTGTTGCCTAGATTTTATATTTATGAGAGATACCTAATATACATCTTAGGACAACTACAATAATTCTTAACTTTTCAGTTATGTCAGCCAACATATAAACAAAACAATAAATATGTTACCGTATGTGAGTGAATGTTAAGCTATCATGTTTTCATTCCTATTGTTACAGTTTGGTCCATACAACCATGGTCCATTTACAATCCCCGTGGTCAGGGACTTGATAAGTCATGGACGTAAACTGAGACTCCAACCCTTCAATAACTACAGGAAAAAATTTAACATGAAGCCAGTCAAAACCTTTGAAGAACTTACAGGTATTTCTAACATATTGTATTAGATTGTATTAAGTTGGGGATGGATCCAGAATTTGATCTTAGAAGAGGTTCTCAGAAAGATAAACTTAAGAAATTCATTTTCAAATGTAACAGTGTAAATAAGGATTGAATTATGGTATCTCTGTTAATAAAAGAAGAAAGGGAGGTACGTATAGTTCCTTCATAAATTAAACAATAACTGAAATTAATCAGTTTTAGGAAAATCGTTTGCTGTTTGTGCACCTGCTACTTTTATCTACTTCCCTATGAATAGTCTACAAAAAATTTAATAAATCTTTGTCATATTGTTGCATTTGAAGGTGAAAAGAAGCTATCCAAAATACTCCAAAATTTTTACGGTGACATAAATGCGGTAGAATTTTACGTTGGACTCATAGCCCAAAAGAGAAGAGAAAAGGCCATGTTTGGCGAGACCCTGGTAGAGATAGGAGCACCTTACTTCACTGAAGGGGCTGATGACCAACCCCATATGTAGCCCCAAATACTGGAAACCATCCACGTTTGGAGGGGATGTAGGATTTGACATAGTTAATACAGCCAGTCTGGAGAAAGCTATTCTGTGAAAACATTAAAGGGGACTGTCCCGTAGTGTCGTTTCAGGTGCCAGACTTTAAGGAAGGCGATGTTGATGAATTTTTACGACAAAAAACAGGAGTTATAGCCTAGCTAGGACCTTTTAATGTATGAATGTTGAAATGTTGGTTCAATTTTTTTTTTGCAGAGGATCAAAATTTCATGTAACATATCGATCATGTTTCATTTCTGCTCATTCCTGAAAGAGATTTTAATCATTTTATTGAAGAGAGAAGAATAATAGTGAATTTGTGACAGGATTATTTTTTTGCATTTAATATTTGTGATTACATTTTAGGATTCAACCATGCAAACACTATAATTGAATTATAGTACAAAGGTGAATTCAAAAATCAATATATTTGTACCAAAATAGGGTTGTATTTTAGAGCTTTCCTATTTTTTTTCATATAAAAACTGAAAACTTTGTTATTAGAGCCCTTCAATCAAGGGCAGCTTTAATGATCTGAAAGTCAGTGATCTGATTCTTAAAATATTTTACACTTTGTTTTTTTATGAACTAAGATCAGTTCCCTGCTTCTGGATCTCAAGTAGTACAAGCCAATGACCTCTCCTATAGTTGATTATAATACTTCATCCATTTTACATCTAAAACTCAAAATTCTGAAGCTACAAATTTGTTGGTGCAGAGAAATGTCGTTAGGCTGTGTATGTAATTTGTTTAAGATCTGTGATTTTAATATATAAAGTTGCGATTTATATTCAAAATGTGCGTATGTTCCATCATGCCTCTGATGTGTGTGTAGACATTTTTCATCCATTTCCATGTATGTACGTTATTTCATCTTTGCATGATCAAATTTTTTTGTAAACTTTTAAGCGACCCATTCACAAGTATATATTTATAGATTTAAAATGTTTATTGAACTATTTACTCCTCTTCTATAAGCTCAAGAAAAGTTACACTCTATCAATTAATGAATACAGCTGAATGCCAAAAATAGGTAGATGGACTTGGATCATTTTGAGAGTATTTCTTTGTTATGTTCCTGTTCCATTTTCACGAAAAATTCATAAATTTTTGTATTTTTTCGTCCATTAATAAAACGCTCAAAGGATTTTCCGTTTCGAATTATTCTATGTTTTCTATTATCATTTCTACATACTTCATCTAAAATCAGAAACAAAATATCGATATCTTTATTTAAAAAGAAGAAGGAAGCGATCAAAATTTACGAAAATTCCTGAAAGTATTAGTAAGTATTTTTGTGAAACTACTTCCTGTACTAGAGAAGTTCCGTGTTGATCAGCGGATTTGATGAAAATATATGATTGCAGTTGTATGCAAGTTATGTAAAGGTGAATGATTCCTAGCAGACAGAGAGATAAAAACCGACACGTTATCCTTACTATTGCTAAATAAAGCAAGATCTTTTATATCAATCTGTAACACTCGTTACAAGCATGAAAAAAGAAAGATTTTTTATTTATCAGTCCCTAGTACATATCTATCACTGTAATTCATATTTAATTCAACTTCTTAAATAATTATATAGATGATCTGGAAAATTTAATAACAATTATATGTGTTTCACTGAAAAATTATTTCACCACATGTAAGTTTATTATTTATTTCACAAGAGAAACTTGATAGTAAATGGCATTCAAAATAGCTACAGGGTAAGGAAAATTAGGATAGCAGCTAGAAATCATTGATCTGACAACTCTTTTGACGCATTATCATGATTATTTTGAATCATTGAATTCTTCCATCTTTCTACTACATGTATATGCATTACATTTTCTGAAAAAAATAGCAGAAAAAAGTATGAGCCTATCTGTTCTAATGGTCAATCCATGAACATGTTCAGGTTGTATTTACCTTTCTGAAAAGGATTTCTATAAGGTTCATACCAACAAGTAGCGCCGCTGTGTATTAATAGACGATTTCCGAGATGTTTCATTTGATAGCTAGACTACAGACATCACATACTTTGGTGAAGTTTTCCATTGTGCTGTAGCACATGAAGTGCTGGAAACATGACGTAAAACCTATAGGATTAATTACTATGTCATAAATCAAAAGTTTGCCGAGGTACTTAATGTCCGTAGTCTGATGTGTAAAATCAAGATTTAATACAGTCGCTTTCGAGAACTTGAAATTGATTACTGTAACGTGGTTATTTTTGCTGGGGGAAATTTCGCGATTATAACATCAAGATGTTTCGCGTGGGGGAAGTATTTGCGATAAGAATGTCTTTCCCATAGTAAGAATGCAGCTGGGGTATTTTCGCGTGGGGAAATTTTTCGCGAAATTCCCAGAGTCGCGGAAAACGCAAAAAATACCCCCACGCAAAAATTACCACGTTTAAAGTATTCGGATGAATACTGGTTTATATTGTGAGTTTTGTATTAATATTGTGTGGTTTGTGTACCTAGAGTGACTCGTCTTTGTCAGCAGAGTGTTATTAAAAGGATCTTTGTGCATGTTGTGTACTGAAATAGGAAACATTTTTCAAATTTATGTTTTTAAAATATTTTATATTTACTTCAAATTCATTATTGAACAAAAATAAATATTTTTTATATCATTTTGTGTTGTTGACATTATTGTATTTAAGGGATCCTATTATATTGTCCATTTAGTTACTTTATAAATAGATCAATGTAAAGAATGACCTTAGAAGGGAGTAGGTGCGGTAACCTGCCATTTCTGTCCTATTTTCAAAGCTGTTCATAGATCCATAATTGTCTAGTTTATAAATAAATGTCAAATGTATGGTGATTCCAAATCCGAAAAGCCCATTTTGATTTCGCAGTCTTATACTAAATACTGCGACACTTAAAACATAAAAAAAGTTGAAATCATTGAATATATCAATAGATGAGCGAAATTTCGATACAAAATTATGAAACCAAGTAGCGCTCCAGACCTTGCCCATGGTAATTTTTGTACCAATCGATGGATTTCTGATCAACCTTTTAATTTGCATAAAAAATATTGTGGGTGAGGCCTGGAGCGTAGAATAATTTTGAAGGTTTGTGTGTAAAATACGACAATTTTCTTTCGTTTTCTCAAATTGTGTCATTCAGGGCATCCATACATTGAGTGACATTACATGTGCTAAAAATAGTGACGCCATATTTTCTTAAACATTCAACATTGCAAAAAGGGATAAATTTATTCAACAATTTGTTTATTAAATTCATTTTTTGTCAAAATTATAGGGCCGATTTGACAAACATGTTGGAGGGGTTAATGCACCTAGTCCTTTATTGCAGAATGGAATACTGTTAGTATAAAAATAAGAAACATAAAACATTAAGCCACCTCAGGAAACTTTCTTTCTTGCTTACAATTAAGTTCCATTCAAAAATCAAAGTTCTAAAATGTATAGTGTCATAATGTTATGGGAACAATTAAAGGTCTATCGCCCATAAATTATGTGAAAGATAAAATTTTCTAAAAAGAAGATCAAATGCAAAAAATCAAGGTCACAACACTAACAGTATCTACAGAAAAATAAACATTTTGCAAAATTTTGACACAACTGAACGTTCACACGAAGCTTCATTTCCAGATAGAAAAGATGACGACAGTTTGGAAAACCACCCATTATGTATCAAGTCAAAATATAATTACAATTTCGATGTTTGACTGAGGTTCGAAGCTTGTTTGTCCGAGATAAAAGCATTGTGATGTCACAAAATTTTGCATTTTTTCCCGCAATCGGAAGAGTCAATTGTATGTAAAGCTTACTCTGCACTTCATCTCACGTCTCGAACGTTTGAAGTGTGTGCTGATTTTGACTGAAGTAAGAGATGAAAATTTTATTAAAGAGTTGGCAAAATTACTCACTTCACCTGCACAAGATAGGTGACAAAAAGTGATTACTTTAGCCAGAATCTTCTGTTTGCCTGTCCTATTGTCTGTCAAGTAGTCACATTTCCACATAAATGGCTGTAGCCTACTTGATATAGATTGTACTTCCCTCCATCAAACTTCAAATGCAGTGATGGTCAAGGGTGAAGAGAATTGACACTGAATAAGGGTCAAGGTCACATATTAAGGGTCAAATGTCAAACAGGTGACATACAAATCCTAGTCTGCTTTGTTAGGGAAAGGAGTAATATTGCTGAAGAAAGTTTTTCATAACTATCCAACCTGTACTTTTTTCATTGGACATAATTGCCAGACTGAATTAAAAAATAATCGAAGATGACACAGATAAAAAATTTGCATATTTTATTTGAGTTAAATACTCCCCCCCTTCTGTACCTTAGGAGACATGGATTATTCTAAGGCATTTTAAGTTGAAAATCTTTGGTAAATCATAATTATGATTATACTTAAAAATTAATTTGGTAAATCATAATACTTAGCTTTCATTTGAAATTGTCACAACGCTAATACAGTTAAACCCTTTCACCACTCTTGCGTTACTAAAAATTTTCTAAATTAATCATTAGTTGTTCCCACCACACCCAGTATCCCCCCAACCAGATGTAAGCTTCCTGTCACTAACACTTGTATATGGTCCACGTCCCTAAGATGTGACGGGATTTCCTCTTCCAAGTCTATTTCCGTATCGAGAGCAAGTTCTCTCCCCTGAGTGGCCCACTGTAAGGCAGTATAGATGCTGGAGAATTCACGTGTTACAGTACCTGAATGTTTATCACAGATAGCTTGAGAGTCCTTTCTGCCGTCAGCAGTGCACACTGTTCCGTTAATGTCTACAGAACCATTTATATACATCCCATCTCTTCGAGGTATTTTTGGTCTCGAACAATTCATGAGATCCTCCTCGGATTTCACATGATCTGTACCGTTAGTCTTGCCATCTACATCAGAACCAGTATCATAATGCGTGGAGACATCAGCTGTTTTAGACCCTGTTTTATCATAACTAAATTTTTTCCTCTTTTCCATGAGTTTTTCCCAGGCATGTTTATTGAGTAATACTCTGTTTAACTGGCTTTCCTTGCTGACGGTCAAATTAGTGGTATCTGAAAAATATGATAAATTTGTTCCATATGGACTTTCATTATTATACATGTACATGCATTATACCGTACAACCAGAAATTTTCGCGAGATACTAATTTTCGCTATATTCGCGAGTGATTTGGAATCGCAAAAAATTATCCTCGCGAATTATTGTGTTTGGTAAGGTATAACATAAATTGGTATATCAGCCACAATTTAATCTTATTGTACATTTATCATTCTTTGCATATCCCTGATTAAACATAGATAGAAGAAAATCGAGTGTAGTATGATGGAAATAACTAAAACTTCAATTACTGAAGGTACAAAACAATGAAATCATATGTAGATATTTGTTTTTAATTTAGGAATCGCGAAAAATTGTACTCGCGAAAATAAAGACACCCTATTTTACCATAAAATCGCGAAATTTGATACTCGCGAAAATTTCTGGTTATACGATATTCAATACAGTGAAACCTGTCTAAACCGATATCGACTGGGACCGAGAAAAAATATCGGTATAGAGAGGTTATCGGATTACACAGGTTTAATAGAGTGAAGGCATCCTTTAATTTCTTCAAGTTATCTTCATATTCTTAGGGAAAAATTCATCAAAAAACTGTGAAACGGTAATGTTTTCTTGTTTACCATGAAAAATGATCCTCTCTGTCATAATAAGTTATATTTAGAATAATATACTCTATGAAAAAGATTTCATGTCAGATGGAATTGGCTATGGAATTTTCATACTTGTACATGTACTTGGTGATAAGTTTACATGCAAATTAGGCTAATTATAATACAAACAATTAAGACACTGACCATGGCTTGGGCAGATTACTAGTAAGAATAATGGAGTCCATTCACCTGTAGTTTTAATTGATCAGCTTGGGGTGATAATTAATCAAAACATGGGCTGGTCAGGGTAGGTGTTGTTTTAACAATTCGGTTTAGACAATGTAAAATACATGTATAAAATGTCACTGGGACCAAAAATGAATATCGGTATTCGGAGTAGGCAGTGTTCGGTTTACACAGGTCATTTTATATAGGAAGAGATAGAAAATTCTTTGGGACCAAAAAATTCTATCGGAATAGACAGGTTATCGGATTAGACAGGTATCGGTTTAGACAGGTTTCACTGTATTTCTATTCTTGATGATTCAGAATCAAAGTTACATTCATTCTATAAATCAAAGCATGCTTTTACAGGTATTTATCTTTCAAACTTTCATAGTTCAATCCTTCTTGAATATACTTGTGTAAGGCTACTTAAAGGCCTACAATCTACAAGTGATAAGCTTGGGTCGAAAGTGTCATAAGAATATATGTACCATAGAATGAAATTATATTTAACTCTAGTCATTACATTTTCTCTCAGTTTTAAAGTTTGAATCTGAACAATTTAGAGATCAACTAAGGCAGCACAAGTAACTGTCATACCAATACATTATTGCCTGTTATTAATTTGAAGTGTGATACATTTGGGTATGTGTTAGTTGCAGGTATAGCAAAGGGCACAAAATCCCATAACAAAGGTATGATTAATTCGAATTACTGAAAATCTACTACATTAGCGACTAGCATTTGAAATTTAGTTTGTGTAGCTATGTATATTTTAATGCAGGCATACCTTTTCCACTGCTAGAACCTTTAACTGATATTAAAAGGTCAGTGTTAGTATAAAAGCATACATGTATGTGATGATGATAACAAAAATTCTATTTATTACGTGCAAGAAAAAATAAGCGTACAAAAAATACAATAAGAAATAGCTAAGCCACTGTGGCTTGACTGCAAAGCTTTATTTACCGTAATCGGTATTAGCTGTTCAACAGGTACAGTATGTAGCCTGTTTGATGTTAAATATGTGACCTTGAAACTATTTGGATGTTTAGTCTCGTTATGCTTGGCAAACCTTGTACGTTTGTTGGTTGTAAAATGAACATGTACTTAAAAAGCATTCCTTTCTGTTGTGTTCCATATGTTTTATTATCGACAGACTGCTTATCAAATCCATAAATTGATCAACCAAAAAGTGCAGGCAAGCCCTCTCACCCACGATACTTTTTATACAAATCAATAGATTTCTGATCAACTTTTCCATTTTCACAAAGAAGTATTTTCAGCGAGGCCTGGCATGCACTCGAATTTTGAAGATTTGTAGGTAAAACACGATTTTCCTTTGTTTTCTGTCATAAAGGCCAAATGATATCAGAATATCATGCATGTAAAGGCTCAATATTATACATTTTTGTAACGCAGTATTTCCTCACACATTCTACATCCTAATAAGTGATAATTTATTATCCCTTTAATAAAATAAATTTTCATCGAAAACATGGGGCCGATTTGAGAAGTTAGCGCACTAAGTCCTTTGCTACTTGGGTTCATGCAATGCCTTTTTTGTATCATGTACAATAAAAGGAACAGAAAAGATGAAATCCATAATGATTTAAAATAAAATTTAAAATGAAAAGCATACTGTAAGTGAAGCAATCTACATAAAATTGATGTATCTTAATGTGCTAGTGGTCCATAATGATTTAAAATAAAATTTAAAATGGAAAGCATTAGTCACTGTGAAGCAATCTACATAAAATTGATGTATTTCAAAGTGCTAGTGGCATCCATTAATAAGAAATGGACAAGTATAATGTAAAAGTAAAATGCTATGTGCATTCACAAGAACATTTGTACATGGAGTATATAAGATTTAACAAGTACCTGCTGATGTAGAGGTGGCAAATGCTAGATTTGGACAGAATACTGCTGCATCAAAGTCACAATCCTACAATGAAATGATACGACTTTATACAAAACAGAAATATCAAGTGTGAGTCTCATGTATATGTACGACAACCAAGATTTATATTAAATCAAAGTTTTTCATTTTCTTAATTTCAAAATGACATCTATATTAGGCCTTTCTTCTTTCCAGATGCGAGTGACCTTAACAGTAGTCTATCAAAAGCATCAGCTTGTTTAGAAAGAAATACCACGATTGTAATTGGAGATACATGTACATGTATCTAATATTAAATGAGGGATACCCACTTTTCAATTCAGAAATGAACTGTTGATGCAGGAATCACCCAAAAACGTGGACGGAAAACTGCATCAATGTGGCAAACTGTTTTTGGTCCAATTTTTTGGGCTATATCTGCATCAACAGAAATTTTTTTTTCTTGAGTCTAAAAACAATCAAACCCCCACTATATTTCTCAGCCAATCAGAATCTGTTTCTTTTAATAACCATGGAAATTAAATGATTTACATTTGGACGCCTACATGTACATGTGTATAAGTATCTTAAAGTATATATGTATGTATTTTTAAGGCAGAGTGACAATGTTATCTTACCATGAGAGGTTCTATCAGAGATGAAGGATCCCTGTCACCAGTAGAATTAAATACAACCACTCTAGCAACTCTACCTCTGAAAAATACAACAAAAATCTCTATAAATGTCTATAAATCTTGAGTTAATGAATACAAAGTTTTGTCCTTGACGTAGATTTGCTGTTTTCAGAATTGTTCTTTACTAAAACTGTGGTCACAACCGAATGAACATCTAAGTACAAAAATCCACAAACTTCCGGGGACCGTACACAGTTGGTGATTAATCAATACGTGATCCGTACAGCCTATGTATGGATTAGGGAGCACGCTAGCAAGTTGTTGCAGTTTTAAAAAATGCATTTGAAATTCTGAAATTTCGCTGCGTTCAGTCTGCATGCGGTCTGCAGATGCAACCCGAAGTACAGCACGTACGTATCAAACACTTACCTCATAAGGGAGCAAGAACTCAGTGGATTAGCAGCAAGTGTCATTCTTAAGATAACGTGAAAGTCCTATGGAGATCGTAAGTTGTAGGCAAGTTGCAAACACATTGTAAGCACATACATGTGCAATATACATGTATATACACTACACCATCCATATAACGTTGCCTGTGATGTGCTTTGACACTCTTTGTCCTAGCTTCAATATTTCATCCGTGTCACACTAGTTTTCTATTCTTTTATGTGTGCGAGAGCTCTTCAATTCCTACCCATAGACTGCTGTGGCGCAAGCTAATTGTGTACCACAATGGCACGTTACCGTGTGATTACAAGATGAAATCGCACATACTGTATAATTAAACTTTTCTGACTATATCCCGTTCCTCGGCAATAACTATCTGAGCCTTGAATGGAAACTTACCGGACGATTTTTTCCGGCAAAATAATCATCATCATAGAATGTGGTTTAGACTAGGAATTTACTGTTACATTGTACTATAGCAGAAATGTTTGCAAATAAGGTAGGTTTGATACAGGACTTCAATATCCTTTGTGATTTTCATTAATATTAAAATATGCCCCATTGTCTTGTTATCACACAGTAACATAATGATTGTGATACACAATGGGGAGGAATTTGAGCCCTCTCACACACAAATATAATGGAATAGAAACTTCAGAAAAACATGGAGACCATAGCCTCCCCAAGTCAAGCCATTTCAAAAAACATGCAAAGCAGGTTGTGACAAGGGCTTTAGTTAAACTTGTGAAAGTACAGGAACATATTGATATGTATATCGATATGTGGATGTTTAGAAGTATCAAAACTCACTTGTGTTCCCTTGTATCTCTTTCTGAGGCTTCCTGAAACCATTCTACACATTGCTGTGAAAAGATCAAAATAAATTCATCAAATCTACATGTCCTGTCAGATGACTATCAGACTACATACATGTAGTTAAGGTATTCAACCTGTAATGTATTTTCAATGATAAATACTAGAGATAAACATTTTCATTCCTTTTTTTGAAAAAGAATGCTATATAATACACTATTCAAGCTCAAATGAAGGATTACACATCTCACACAATGATCTTCTCTATCAACACAAAGATTCCCCATTATGAAGTCATCAGTATTTCTCGGGAAATTATGAAAATGTGTACACATTTCAGGGCTCACACTGGCTCAAAATTTTTTGTCGCAAGTTTGCGCGATGACACAAAGTTGTGCTGTAGCACAATATTGTGCGACAATGAAGTTCCTGAAAAAACTTTGATTGTTCTCCATCAAGATAGTGTATGTTTTGATCTATGTGTTTTATTTTTAAGAACATACAAAGTCATATTGTAATAGATTCAACAAAGTCAGAGAATAATATCAACACTACTTCTATGATAACATAGTAAATGCAAAATATTCAGTAAGTTTGAATTCAACGACAGTACTGAGTAAGTGATGAGATCAATTAGACCAAGTCAAAAAGTCACAGAATTCTTCATAGAAGCCCTCCCATCTAATTAAAAAATATCCATTGGAGGGCCTTCTATGCTTATCATCAATTTGCAGTTTAGGGACTACTGTATTGACAAGGCAGTTGGTAACTGCAAACATGGTGTAGGCTGAACGTTTGCTGAAAGAACTGCAGCATTGCTTTTAGACCAAGCTATAGTACTGACCCCCCCATGACTTGAACTCCTTGATAGCAAGGACAGCCTGGAATTGGCTATTGTAGCCAAAGAAAGATGAACAGACCTTGAATTTTTCCTGGGATGGGGAGGGGTGTCCAAGTATATGATTGTGAAAAACATCGGACATAAAAACAGGAAAAATAGCATTTTAGGAAATTTCCAAGGTGCATACTTGCCATAATTTTTCGGAGTTTTGTCATTGCAAAGAGGGACAAAAAGAGGGACAAATCATCAAAATGCGAGACAAATATAACGCCAATGAGGGACATAAAGGGGGACACTTTTAGGAGGTTGAACTTCTGATATTGCAATCCAAAATTGCACTAGATCATTGCCCTCTGCAAACGAAAGAACGTCAGAGAAAAAAATACATCTTATTAACACGTGCCGTATACGTAGACGGCAACGTGTCTAATTTTTCTCTGTGAAGAATTTAAAAGTCTTTTACTCCATTGTTCACGTTTTATATTCACAACTTTCTGAACATAAGTATTAAACATCTGCGCTGTTGCCTGCGTTGACGTTGGCAATTTAAATGAAATACACAATCGATACCTTAACAACTCGGGTATTAAAAACGACACTAGGCAAACGTACTTTGATTGATACAGAGAGTTTTTTGAAGTGATAATAATAAAGCGCATATTATAGTTACCTCAGAGTGTTCCGTGGTTGCCGTATTTTCTTTTTTCTTTTTTTTTTTTTTAAATCTTTTTTACATGCTTTACATTACGTTGTTTCTTCTCATAAACATAGGTAATCACAGATTACGAAGCTCACCTCGTGACAGCAAAATTCAATTCAAACATATTTCTTAGTACATGTATATTGGCTTTTAAAGGCAAAACCACTCAAGCAGAAAAAGTAGGTCAAGGTCATTTTATGACAGTTTGATCAAAGATACATCCAATATGCAAGTTTGGTACATGTAGCAGTTATACTTTGCTCAATATTGGCTTTTAAAGGCAAAATCACTCAAGCGGAAAAAGTAGGTCGAGGTCATTTTATGAAAGTTTGATCAAAGATACATCCAATATGTAAGTTTGGTACATGTATCACTTATAAACTGCTCAATATTGGCTTTTAAAGGCAAAATCACTCAAGCGGAAAAAGTAGGTTGAGGTCATTTTATGAAAGTTTGATCAAAGATACATCCAATATGCAAGTTTGGTACATATAGCAGTTATACTTTGCTCAATATTGGCTTTATAGAGCAAAATCACTCAAGCGGAAAAAGTAGGTCAAGGTCATTTTATGAAAGATTGATCAAAGATACATCCAATATGCAAGTTTGGTACATGTATCACTTATACTTTGCTCAATAATGGCTTTTAAAGGCAAAATCACTCAAGCGGAAAAAGTAGGTCAAGGTCATTTTATGAAAGTTTGATCAAAGATACATCCAATATGCAAGTTTGGAACATCTAGCACTTATACTTTGCTCAATATTGGCTTTTAAAGGCAAAATCACTCAAGCGGAAAAAGTAGGTCAAGGTCATTTTATGAAAGTTTGATCAAAGATACATCCAATATGCAAGTTTGGTACATGTAGCACTTATACTTTGCTCAATATTGGCTTTTAAAAGCGAAATCACTCAAGTGGAAAAAGTAGGTCAGATGCTGCATCCGATGCATGGATCCATCTCGGCATCCAAAGATGAATCACTTGTGCAAGTTTGGTTACTGTAGCATTAGTACTTTGTCAGATACTGAGCTACCCCAAACTTCTTATCCAAATCACTCAAGCGGAAAATGTAGGTCAGATGCTGCATCCGATGCATGGGTTCACCTCAGCATCCAAAGATGATTCACTTGTGCAAGTTTGGTTACTGTAGCATCAGTACTTTGTCAGATACTGAGCTACCCCAAACTTCTTAACCAAGTCACTCAAGCGGAAAATGTAGGTCAGATGCTGCATACGATGCATGGGTTCACCTCAGCATCCAAAGATGAATCACTTGTGCCAGTTTGGTAACTGTAGCATTAGCACTTTGTCAGATACTGAGCTACCCCAAACTTCTTAACCAAGTCACTCAAGCGGAAAATGTAGGTCAGATGCTGCATCCGATGCATGGGTTCACCTCAGCATCCAAAGATGAATCACTTGTGCAAGTTTGGTTACTGTAGCATCAGTACTTTGTCAGATACTGAGCTACCCCAAACTTCTTAACCAAGTCACTCAAGCGGAAAATGTAGGTCAGATGCTGAATACGATGCATGGGTTCACCTCAGCATCCAAAGATGAATCACTTGTGCCAGTTTGGTAACTGTAGCATTAGCACTTTGTCAGATACTGAGCTACCCCAAACTTCTTAACCAAGTCACTCAAGCGGAAAATGTAGGTCAGATGCTGCATCCGATGCATGGGTTCACCTCAGCATCCAAAGATGAATCACTTGTGCAAGTTTGGTTACTGTAGCATCAGTACTTTGTCAGATACTGAGCTACCCCAAACTTCTTAACCAAGTCACTCAAGCGGAAAATGTAGGTCAGATGCTGAATACGATGCATGGGTTCACCTCAGCATCCAAAGATGAATCACTTGTGCAAGTTTGGTTACTGTAGCATTAGTACTTTGTCAGATACTGAGCTACCCCAAACTTCTTAACCGGACGCGGACGCGGACGCGTGGGGTTATAGCATAAGCTCACTCAACTTCGTCGAGGTGAGCTAAAAATAAATTCATATGTTGGCTTACATAAATGGTATCACTCGAACATCGTATAACTATTGCTATTGCTTTATTTATTTCAATGATCGAATTGTTTTGTAAGCTAAAAAAAAATACCAACAAGAGAAAGCCTGAACGACTTACATGTATATCGACAAAGAATAATCAATATTACGCCGAATTTTATTTTTATGAAACGTCCAAAAATCGGGATTTTCCGTGTCCCGGCCGGGACATCATATTTTCGGTCGAAAATGCGGGACAGTTTTTGTCCCAGCCGGGACAATGGCAAGTATGAAGGTGGCTCCTAACACCCTCTAGATATGCTCTTGATCATTTATTCAATGTAGCTGGAAAATGGTCCCCTTAAACAATCTTAGCTTGTTGTGAAAATAAAATGTTGACCTGATTAAATAAGGTCGGTGTAGCGGACCCCCCCTGCCCCCCCCCAAAAAAAATAAAAGGTCTCAACGTACATGTAACTTATCTACATGAATATTTCTCATATAGATACATAAGCTATTTGTGGTTTGTTTTCGTAATCACAATGGCCTGGAAATAAAATAGGTAATTTTTTCTTGTTCAATTCTTCGTCCCTGACGCTTTGTTTCACAGGAGATAGACGCCTATGGCGCAAAATTTAAAGAAAGTAGAGGGGGTGCTATTGTGGGTCCACGACGTCGAGCTCGTTTACTTTTATCCTGAATACAAAGATCTCAAAATTTCGATTAAGATGTTATTGAAGGCTTATTTTTGATAGTTTTATCGTCAGAAGTTGCAGACATTTTAAAAACAAACGGTGTCAATTTTGCCATTTTGTTTTCACGGAATCGGACATTTCTAAGTTACGTTTCCCAATTCTAAAATCTAAATTACATGTATATAATACAGCGGTACTTCTTTTGGGGGAGAAACAAAGAATTGAAAAATAAAATAATTATGACTTACTCGGGATTATAAAGTTTGCCGACTGCCGTAACAAAGTTCAAAACACCTTTTCAAAATATGGAATACGTTGGACAGCTTATCTTCATAATCCAATTATATAATTAGCAGTGGCTCTTGTGCTGTTGGGGGCTACCTAATTACCAGTGTATTTCACACCTTTAACGGTCACCTGCTTACCTACGTTTCACGTGAACGTTTCAACTGCACTTTGGATTACTTAAAATCGATATGTCAATGCTGAATTCGCGTGTTTGTCGGTATTTGAAAACTCATTTTTAGAAAATTCCTTTGTCGCAAATCGCGATTTTCTGTCGCAAATTTCAAATTTTTGTCGCAAAATGCGACATTTGCGAAGCCAAGCGTGAGCCCTGAAATTTTAATCGGCAGTTCTCTTTTAGGGTGTGGGACCCTTAAGGTGTGCCTCAGTACACTAAAAATTGGTTCATTCTATAAGCAGGGACACATTATAATGTGAAAGGACATTGATGACCTTGGAGTGATTTACTAACATGAAGCAGCAAAAGACCATTATCAAACCAAGAGTACATTTGCTTTAATATGTGTGAAATTAATCATTTTTTTCATTTTACCAGATCAGCTGTATTACCTGTATGCTTTCTACAGTATGAGCCCCATCCAGAAAATAGGTCAGTCCAGGACGTCTAAGTACTTGGGTACGACCTGGCCACCTACATAACTCTAAACCTGAAAAAATGTTTAAAAACTTTTTTTTCAGCTATATTAGAAATAAAATGAAATTCATGACATACATTTTTACTAACTATGAATATTCAACATGATAACATACAATAATTCTTAAATTATGAAATAATTAATTTTTTGGTGGGCATAATACTAGGGTGGGGATATCTGGCCACAAACGAGGGGTTTAACAACAAGACCTGGCACGTCTCCTATATATTCAGGGGATTATTTTAAAAATAACATAATTTTTTTAGAAAACAGCACAAAGCTGGTAAAATATTTCTGACAAATCTTTAATGATTCTTTATTTCTTCTTTACCTTTTTTGGTTGATATATGTAATGATTCCAGATCGCTATCTTGACTTAAGTCTTTGTTTTTAGTTTGGTCAGTTTCTGATTCTTCTTGTGTCGTGCTTTTTCTTCTAGTCCTCATGAACGTTTTACAAAGCTGTACAGCGAGAGCAGCGTTATGCTGCTGTACATGGCCACATATACCGAGCCGTAGCTTATTACCATCCTGGTCACGCTCAGCAAGGGGTGATACCACATCAAGGCGGTTCTGTGAGAGACAAGAAATACATGCAGGTGAACAAATAACATCAATTAATGTAAATCATTTGGCAGAATCTGGCACAACATGTGTAAATAAACAAAAGATATTTATTATGCTTACTTCGTACTATATACATGTACTAATATACAATTATGGACTTTTAACACAGTGTATATGATGTGATATTGACTTACTGTGAAATTATTGACCAAGGCGAAGCCGAGGTCAATATTTTCACAGTACGTCAATATCACATTATATATACCAAGTTAAAAGTCCATAACTGTGTGTTTTATTCTATAATTTCAAATTTGATGCACAATAAATAACGTCGCCATTTGCAGAAGTTAGTGGGGTAATCCCGGTCTATTTTTAGACCGTGGTATATGGTGATTTATTCAGGAGCATCGACGACGTTATCAGCCAATCACAGCGTTGCTATTTATAGTTTATAGAATAAATAGCTTTACATGCTATAACCATCATACAAGTGCAAAATCATATGTTTTATATTGTGCGTTTATATGTGAATCCCTGCGTAATGTGATCTTTTTCACATGGGCCCTTGTATGATCAAATTTTACTTGATTGTACTTTGCATGTATTTATATATTGTGATCATTTTCGTGCGTGAACATCGATGGTGGGTGCGGCTAGCCAACAGGGGATGCTTACTCCTCCCATGCACCTGGTCCCACCTCTACCTTGCTAGGGGTCCGTCTATGCTCAATTTGATGCTCTATTGTGAGTGCTGTTGAGATTTTCGTCAGGATCTTCTTTAACTCATTTGTGTCACACTTATGCCCTTTGCCGTGTGGAGCTCGTAAAAAGTTCCCCGCGAGGGGTTTGACAGTGAGTGTTTTGAATATTTTCCCTGACATGGATAACCTCAGACAGTGCATGTATTTATATATTGTGATCATTTTTGTGCATGAACATCGGCAGGTGCGGCTAGCCAACAGAGGATGCTTACTCCTCCGGGGCACCCACCTCTACCTTGCCAGAGGTCCGTCGATGCTCAATTTGATGCTAAATTGTGAGTGCTGTTGAGATTTTCATCAGGATCTTCTTTAACTCATTTGTTCATGCATCACAGGAATACTTACCCCAATTTCATTGGCTCTGTCCTGCAGTACCTTCATGGCACCCTCGTGCTGAGGGGAGGAAAAAGCAGGCACTCCAGGCTGAAATTTTCAAATTACTTTTTCATTAAGTCAAACAAGAAAATAACAATTTCAGAATCTTTTTCATCATTTCATAAAAGTGCAAAAAGTGTTTTTTTTTCCTTTCTCTGTAGACCTAACCCTTGGTATTATCTGTAAGTAAATTTCACACAGGTAAGTAACCCTCAGCAAAATAAAATTGACAAAATACTGTATGAATGAGATTATATATTATTGTTCATCAAATCAGGATCAAAATTTATTTATACATGTACATGTATTGATACAAGTTAGCTGGAATCTTGACAGGAAGTCACATGACCTTCACTTCATCACAATTGTAATTTCATGCCAACATCGATCTTATAAAGAAAATATTTACAGATGTTTGTATCTTATCTCAAACTGAGTACCTTGAATATACCAGCTTTGTGCCAGGCTATTTTCTCTACAGTTTCTCCTAAAATGGACACATGATCCAGGCCCAGAGATGTGACGCCACACACGACAGGTTTACGTATGAGGTTGGTACTATCGTACTGGCCCCCGATTCCGACCTCTATAATGGCCACGTCTACCTTCTCCTGCTTGAACATGTTGAAGGCCATCACCGTCAAAAATGCAAAATATGCCGGCATACCCCCACTCTCCTCAGCATCCTAGTGGCAAATTGTATGTAATAAAATTTGTTGTTTACTGCCTTCAAAAGGTCTTTTTCAGTCTCTTTAACTGAGGATACTGTGCTTATCTGCTTTTACCCAGTCTGTTGCCGGCTTGTTTATAGAGAACAAGTGTCTTAATTTGTGTTTTGTTAAGGGTATACAACACACAGCAAGTGCATTTATCGTACATGTTCATGCGATAAATGCACTTGCTGTGTGTTGTATACCCGTAACAAAACACAAATTATGACATTTATTCTATATATATGCACCATAGTTGTCTATTTCATTCTTGTTTTCTGAAATCGCGTTTTCTAGGTAAAAGGGTTACGTTAAAATACAGGTCACCGCGGGCTCAGTTTGCAGGTTAGAACAGCCGTCGCAGCATGCTTCTTTAGATCTTATGCATTGTGACGTCACGAGTGTTAATACACGAATTGCAGCACATTTCTTTCAATAGTAACATCTCAGGGAATTACATTGGTTGTGCATATATATGGATTTGTTCAGAGTTTACAAAATAGATTTGAACTCTAACTGGAAAAAGTCTTGTTAACCGGCAGGTATTATGTTTAACACTTGAAGATCAACCACTTCCATTAACTCATTAGCTTTCCAGTGGATAAAAGAATGAAAAAGAGGAGAATATCCTAGCAGAACCTGTGTGAGAAATTGTGATTTTCAGGAAACATCTAAATCAAGACAGTAGTCAGTACTCTGTAAAATTACCTTGCTACCAATCAGTTTACTATAAACCTCCCAAAAATAATCAGCAAACATGGATCGGGAAATTGGTTGTCCATTTATCCTAAATCTCTCCCTCACTTCTACCAAATGTGGAGAACTGAAAGCAAAATTTCTACTTCTTTCATATCAATTTTACAATATTTATCTATGACATCACCAATTTTTGAAAAGTGACAAGAAAGGAAAAGAGATGATAGGGTGGATAAAATCGTCCTGTATTTTTACCTGAAAAACCCTGTTTTGTATCCATGGTGACGTAGAATGCTTTCGCAGAAAGCACATGTTGATCCTTTACCTTTGGTTCCACTTACATGTATCACATTTAGATTGTCTATATCGTCTAACTGAAAACGTATCATATAACTTGTATAACATGTATCATGTTTAGATTGTCTATATCGTCTTACTGAAAACGTATCATATAACTTGCATAACATGTATCACGTTTAGATCGTCTGACTGAAAATGTATCATACAACTTATATAACATGTATCACGTTTAGATCGTCGATATCGTCTAACTGAAAATGTATCATACAACTTGTATAACATGTATCACCTTTAGATCGTCTAACTGAAAATGCATCATACAACTTATATAACATGTATCACGTTTAGATCGTTGATATCGTCTAACTGAAAATGTATCATTTTGTTGGAGATCCTCTTCTTTCTTGCATAATATGTATCACGTTTAGATCATCTATATCATCTAACTGAAAATGTATCATATAACTTGCATTACATGTATCACGTTTAGATTGTCTGTATCATCTAACTGAAAAATTATCATGTAACTTGTATAACATGTATCATGTTAAGATTGTCTATATCGTCTGACTGAAAATGTATCATACAACTTGTATAATATGTATCACATTAAGATTGTCTATATTGTCTAACTGAAAAGGTATCATATAACTTGTATAACATGTATCACTTTAAGATTGTCTATATTGTCTAGCTGAAAAACATTACGGTATCATACAACTTAATAATATATATCATGTATCACGATTGTCTATATTGTCTAACAGAAAAACGTTTAATACAACTTATGAATATATGCATATATATAACATATGTACATCTATGTATCATGTTGAGGTTGTCTTTATTTTATAACTAAACACATACAATACTTATAACTAATATCATTAAATACATTATATACATGTCTCTGATCTACATGTGAAATATCAAATCCATATCCTCTATGCTTAAAGTAATATATAACTAAGGTTAAAGATTTTGTGCAAGTGGATGCTCAATTCAGGATATGACAACAGCTCTCCGAACTTAAATATACGCTACAGAACTTTTAAAAGCAATATGATACTTACTGTTACGCCAGTTCTCTGTGCGTACTTGATCATTTTAGGAATATTGAGATGTGACTTTTTATCCCTTTCCTTCCTCATTTTCTCTATTGTCTGTGCGTTACTCTGTAAAGTGTTCAGGGTTTTCACTGCCTCCTGAAATTATATTGTGAAGATTTTTGAGTAAAGTTTTCAGGACAATTATTATAACTGACTCCATTCTGTGAAATCGGTCTGATACATGTACTTCGTCTTGCCAACATTCTAAATTACAAATATTGTTCGACCTTTTCAAATCTCTCGACATTTGTGGGAATAAGTCAATGTGTAAATGAAAAGCAGAAAATATACCTTGGATATGATAAATATATGCATGCAAACCAACCCTATACTTATTAAGCATAAAATAAAATAAGCATGCATAGAAAGACTGATATACATTTACAGTCTTGAATGGGATGTAAGACAATGTTCATTGATATTTTTTTGTGGAATTGAAAATTTTAGCTTGTACTACTGGTCACATCCCCTATTTCTTATTCTTTTTAGCCAAACCTGTCCTCTAACCCAACATTTCATAGACATGATAGATATGTGCTTCCCTTTAAAGTATAACAAAAATTATGGAACCAGCTACCTGAGACCATGATTATTAAAACTTTATTTTATGAAAAACTTTTTGACAGAATATGAGTGCTTAAAAAAGTAGTGTAAAATTACTGCGACTTCAACTTGTGCAAGAAGAAGAGACAGACAGACAGACAGACAAACATCCTTACACTTAATTTTAACTTGAATAGGATACTTTGCTTCTTCAACTTCATAGTGATCGCCTTCAACTTGTTGAAGTTTACATCACTTTTTTGGTTGTGCAGGCTGGATTAAAATATTTCTGATCTTAGCGCATGCGCAACCCGTCACCCGTTGCTTTATCAATGTTTATATGCAACACAACGGAAAAAAATACTGGTATATATACATGACTATATTATTAAAAGAATTGTAAACAGAAAGCATACGCACAAGAGCCCACACCTACATGTATGCTACTAACAAACTAAACAAGAGCTATGGTCATTGTGGGAGACAGGGAATATGTTACTAATTATACCAAATATATGTAAACATGAGTCAGTAGAAATTATTTAGTTTTATTTAGTAGTATTAGTTTAAACAAGTGTTATCAGCTTAGAAAAACAGGACATTATTGGTGAATTTGGCACTCAATATTTCAAAGGATTTTTTTCATTCTGTATAAACCAAGTGCAAATAAAGAATATGTTTTCCTCAACAGCTTACTTTTTACAGTATAGAGATTCTGATTACCACTAATTTTCTGTGGAATTTGTTTTTAATCTTGGGAATTTTAATTATATCATAGGGGCATACACTAAAAAAAAAACCCCACAAAAATGAAAATGTCCTATGGTTTCTCAAACTTCTTTGTAAACAACAAGACAAGAACATGTGGAATAAACTAGTCTTGACTGGTTAAAACATAAAGACGCTACATGTCGCATTCATGTCTGTTTACCATGTTTACAATCCTCATGTTGTTGACAAATTCACTGATAAGTCCTGACTATCTACTCTCTCCCATTGATTGTGCTTCTCTCTATGACTTACTGTTGTACATGAATCTTCCTCAAGTTTAAATCATAATATCATCATATATTTATAGGAATTATTTTATCAAATTGGGATTGTTCAAAACGTTTTGGAGCAAAAAGTAAATACTACTATATAAGTTCATGAATAATACAGCCACATCAATAATGCACATAAATTATATACATCTTATTCATACATGTTTATTAAAGTTTGAAATTTCTAAATTTGAAATGTTTTACAGAAAATGTTATCAATTTTCATAAACATGTCATAAATCAATGGGAAACTAATAAACATCTTTAGATTCAATTGCACATAAAAAATTCCTTAGTGGATCATTTGTTTCATTGACCATAAAAAAATTAACATACAAAAAACTTTACCTGATAATCTTTTTTTTTCATATAATTGCAAATAATTTACAATATGTTTGTACAATGTATTAAAATGGGTTGAAAATATGAAAGATGCAACATTTTAAAAGAATAAAACTATACTAATTATAGTCGGGTTCATCGTGTGATGTATGCATTATTTTGTTACATTATATGGTAGGATTTATACAGGATGATCAGGTCACTTCTCTGACCATTAAAACTGTAAGCAGGAAGTATATTGTACATCAAAGTACTTGTTTCCTGTTCATTGCTTGTCAGACTATATTGGTAGCAAATTTATAGCTAAAATCTTAAAAGTAGTCTGAAAGATGAAGGAAATGCAGATACGTTTTGTATCAAATAAACCTTACATTATTTATCACAATAATGATGAAAAACAAAAATAATAAAATTATACAAACATGTACATAATACGTGATCATGCATCTTTAGATGGGTGTATATACTCATAATATAAAACATGAGTGTTTTATTATCACATATATACCAGTAAGGCATAAAGAGCACCAACAAATAGGAGAGATGTGAACCAACAGGCATGGTTACTCACCCGTGACCGCTTCCATACCTGTAGGTACACAGAAATATTAACAATCTGACTGGTCATTATGAAGAATGCTAATAATGTACACAATACTGTGTCAATAGGTGAGTAAGATTCACACAGCAGAATATCACTGAATTAAATGTCAGGATAAAATCTTGAATGATTTTATGTTAAATTTCTTTTTGAACTATTGCAGTTCATTGTTGTCCAACTGCATAAATTCAACTCTGAAACAAAATTTAATCAAAACTTCCTTCCACACATTGTGTATCTCAAGTAACCTACGACTGACAGCTCAATCTGCATTTTGCATGCATGCATGTGCTGATATCTTGCATGAGGAACAAGAAAATATGAGTACCCAAATGGACTCCTATTTTCAGCATACTTATTACTTAAAAATTTTCTGTTCGTGTAGGATGCCAGAGGTTGGAGTTTGCGTTGTATGCTCTAAATGCAAAATGTGGTACCATCCTGAATGTGAGGGGACACAAACTACTGCTGATATCCCTCCAGAAAATGTCCCTTTCTTTTGTAAATGATGTACAGGACCAAAATCAAAGAGACAAAAGAAGAAAATATAAATCAATATTTCCCATATATCATGATTAAAGTATCCATGAACATCATACTTGTTAATTGATTTTTTAAGGTAAACAGTCTTGGTATTAGGTGACATAGTGGTCGTCACTGATTATTCAATCCATCACGGATTTTAGAAGTCATTGTACAGAAAAATTGTCACCGAAGTCAAGTTTGTCCACGGGTTTTAGGCGATCCCTTGAAAAATAAAGACTTAAAATTATTACCATCTTTTTAATTTTTAGAATAAAAAGGTACTGTAGCTGTATCATATCCAGATCTGTCAGTGGCGGATTCAGCGGGGGGGGCCCAAATTTTCCAAAAACAGGTATACATTTCAGTAAAAATCAGCAAAATTCGCCCCTTGACACCCACCGGCAATGGGAGCGCTGGATCCGCCACTGCTTATCTCGATCTTGAGACTTTCAAGATCGAGTTTCATAAAAATTAATAGCGAAGCGAAGCGAGCAAGCGGGCCCAAAGGGCCCGCTTGCTCTGAGCAAGCTTTAATGGTAACACATATATATGAAACAAGTGGAAAAATGAACGAAAATAAGGGAGAAAAGATACATACTGACCAATTTATTTTTCTTCAACCAAGAATTGGTAAGATGGGCGCCGCCATTTTAGTCAGTTTTTATACGAAAATATTTCTAGATGAATCTCTATTTTTGTAGCTATATGGTGTAGATTTGGTTTATACACTGTGTAATATAAAGCTAGGATGAAAAGTAGTGAAATAGTTGAAAAGTGTTAGCTCATGATGTCTGCAACAGGAGACTGAAAAAAAATTTTAATCCTTAGTTTCGTATCCTGTAAGCAAATTTTTGAATCCTATATGGATTTTTTTTTTAAATCCTTAGTTTCATATCCTATATAAACACTGCAACTTGCGTCGTCCCATGCAATTTCATACACCATCTTCGCTTCGCTTCAAGGGCTTTGCCATAATTCATATTAGCGAAGCGAAGCGAGCAAACGGGCCCGAAGGGCCCGCTTGCTCTGAGCAAGCTTTAATGGTAACACATATATACGAAACAAGAGGAAAAATGAACGAAAATAAGGAAGAAAAGATACATACTGACCAATTTACTTTTCTTCAACCAAGAATTGGCAAGATGGGCGCCGCCATTTTAGTCAGTTTTCATACGAAAATATTTCTAGATGAATCTTTATTTTTGTAGCTATATGGTGTAGATTTGGTTTTTACAGTGTGTTATATAAAGCTAGGATGAAAAGTAGTGAAATAGTTGAAAAGTGTTAGCTTGTGATGTCTGCAACAGGAGACTGAAAATTTATGAATCCTTAGTTTTGTATCCTGTAAGAAAATTTTTGAATCCTTAGCTTCGTATGCTATATCGATCTTTTTGAATCCTTAGTTTCGTATCCTAGACTGTAAGTAACAATGCTCGAACGTTTTCGTATCATCTTTGTCCGTAACTTGATATAAGTCAAATGTACACATAACCAGTGCACATGTCAATGATGACTCACCCTTGACGTTTATTCCTGTATGCAAAATAAGTCACATGATATCACATGTCAACGATAGAGGGCGCTAATTGACCTACCTCTAGGCCGTTCCTATTTCACAGTAGAATGGCGAATGCTCGAACGGTTAAAAGAGACTGATACATTGTCGATCATTTTAAATGTTATGCATTTTTTGTAATGGAACTTCTAAATATATACAATTGTTGTTTAGAATATGTTGAAATTATTGAATGAAACTCCACAACATGCCATTAAATAAAACATTTTAAAAATTGGATGTATAAGGAAAAATTGCATTTCTCGCGGATAGGTAAATTTTAAACTATCCGTGTTTCTCTGTAAGATAATTTGCAAATTTATAATTATCTATATTTATTTGATTTTTCTGACAGATTTGAACAATTTTTTTCCACAAAGATTTATGCCATATCATAGGAATATCTATTATTTAAGAAAAAAAATCATGTATGATGGCACAAGAGTAAAAAATGGACCATTCCATTTCTTCGATATGAAGCCGTAAGGGGTCGATATTGAGGAGTTTGTAAAAATTAAATCCGATTTTGAAAAATTGGAATATTTTCACCATACATATCTGTAAAAATGAGTTTTAGAATGTTTCCTTCATTAAATATCGGTACCTGTTACAAGGGTCATCCGGATTTAAAAAAATATATTGTTGACCTAATTTTCGTCTGTAGTCTATATTTTGTAAACCGGAAGTAAGGCACCTTAACACTCAGGTTGCACCAGACTCGGTACTAGACATATGTGAAAAAATATACTGGAAATCACATGCTTTATACTTTATAATTATCTTTAATTAAAAAAAGTGTTCGAGCATTCGCCCGTTCGAGCATTGGTACGCATAGTCTATATAAACACTGCAACTTGCGTCGGCCCATGCAATTCCCTCTTTGCGATTTTACTGTCCTACGTTCCATTTGTGCAGGTATCTGACGTAAAAGCATTGTGACGTCATTAAATTCCTTTGAAAACGTCATATATGTAAGCCTGTTTCCCTTAATTTCAAGCTGGTTGCTATAGAATTTGATGACGTCACAATGCGTTGACGTCAGATACATACACAAATGGGAAGTAACTCTGTATTTCGCTTCAAGGGCTTTGCCATAATTCATATTATTTCAGAATTCTCCTACATTTTGAATTAACTACCTCGTATCCTCTATGTGCATCAATTGCACACGCCGAGCTGACGATGGATGACATTGTTTCTTTCTCTTAATTCAGTCTGTACCACCTCTTGTTTCCCTCTGACCATGTGCGCGATCCATGATCAAGTGAACGAATGTAGGACAACTTTCTATTTATATACTGTGTGAGTAGCAGAGCTAGGAGGTACTTATTTTCGTATCAATCAAAGATGAGACAAAATTGTAGCAAGAAAACTGTTTTTGTCATGAGAATAGAATCTTTCAACACTTTTTACTCTCTTTATCTTTATTCAATCTCCGTTCAATGTCAACATGAGTTTCGCAAAAGTACAGGCATGTAAAGCTCGCCCGATTGTACAGTGTTCAATTCGGTCTTTTCGAAATACAGAGTTACTTCCCATTTGTGCAGGTATCTGACGTCAACGCATTGTGACGTCATCAAATTCTATGGAAACCAGCACGGAATTCAGGGAAATAGGGTTACGTATATAACGTTTTCAAAGGAATTTAATGACGTCACAATGCTTTGACGTCAGATACCTGCACAAATCGAACGCAGGCCTGTAAAATCGAAAAGCTGGAATAGGGGACATCGCTTCTTCAAATCTTCGCCCTACTATATATCACCAGTCGAAGAATTGAAGTAATGATGCGAAGAATTGAAGTAATGATGCGAATAATTGAAGTAATGATGTGAAGATTTGAAGAAATGATGCGAAGAAACTTCATTTCTTCAAATCTTCGCATCATTTCTTCAAATCTTCGCATCATTACAGTATGATGCAAAGAATTGAAGTATTTCTTTGCTTCATTTCTTCAATTCTATAAATCTTTGCATCATTAATACTTTAAATTTTCGCATCATTACATCAAATCTTCGCATCATTACTTCAAATCTTCGCATCATTACTTCAATCTTAAAATCTTCGCATTACTTCAAACAAGGACTTATAAACAGAGTCCTTGCTTCAAATCTTCAAATCTTAACATCATTACTTCAAATATTCAATTCTTCGCATCATTACTTAAATTCTTCAGTTCTTCGCATTTTGACTTTGTCAAAAATACTCATTTTTGCACTATATCTCTCAATTATTCAGTAAATATGTTCATGATCTTATGAACTGATTTACTGTATATTAATCATTTTAAGTAACTGGATGTTTAAATATATATTTTTGCTAGAATTTTATTCATTTTTAATCTTAATGGATTATTTTCTTAATATGTAAAAAGGGAGGAGGTGATTTTCATACATGGAAGGGGTGATTTTCATACATTTTCAGCTTCTTTTCCACAACCACTTGGAAGAGGAGGTACACAGAATTCTTATGGCATCACATGTAAAATAACTTGCAGGCCGATGCCTTTTCTTTATTAGTGTCCATAATATAACAACAGAAGAAAAAAATAAAGATAACATTACAAAAACACTCAGAAATATATTTTTAAAAAAGACTATGGATTAAACATTTCGCAGATATCTCAAATTTAAAATAATTATACTTTATATATAATTGAAAGATATAGTGAAAAAATTAGTATTTTTGCCAAAGTCAAAATGCGAAGAATTGAAGATTTGAAGTGATGTTGCAAAGATTTGAAACAATGATGCGAAAATGTGAAGTAATGATGCGAAAATTTGAAGTAATGATGCGAAGATTTGAAGTAATGATGCGAAGATTTGAAGTAATGATGCGAAAATTTGCAGATTATGCGAAGATTTGAAGTAATGATGCGAAGATTTGAAGTAATGATGCAAAGATTTGAAGTAATAATGCGAAGATTTGAAGTAATGATGCGAAAAATTGAAATAATAATGCGAAGATTTGAAGATTTGAAGTAATGATGTGAAGATTTAAAGATTTGAAGTAATGATGCGAAGATTTGAAGATTTGAAGAAACGATGAGAAGAATTGAAGAAATGATGCGAAGAATTGAAGAGATCATGCGAAGATTTGAAGAAATGATGCGAAGATTTGAAGAAATTATCGTTTTATTCTTTGCATCATTTCTTCAAATCTTCGCATCATTACTTCAATACTTCAATTCTTCGCATCATTACTTCAATTCTTCGACTAGTGATATATATAAGGGCGAAGATCTGAAGAAGCGATGTCCCCTAATGAACACCGTAGTTGCCAGTCTAGACGATACCATGAACAGAAATTTCATGACTCGAAAGACACCCCCTCCCATCTAATCATGTCTTCACCACATGATACTGACTATTGAAGGTTTACATCTAATAATGTCGTATATTTTTATGAGTTTATCATCGAAGTACAGAATCTCAAATTTATTGATATGTCATTCCATTCTACCGTAGAGGACCGCCACCCTTTCCCTTTCCACTGAAGTTCCTATACATGTATGAGCGACTGTTTAACGGAGTTATCTTTCCTGCATGATAATAACTTAGCTTTACTAGTGGTCATATTCAAAAAGCTTGAAATAACAGAAAGTTCAGTTTTTGGTTAAAACATATGGTAGTTTCGCCCTTTGAAGAAACACTGAAGTCGTAGTTTTCCATCGAGCCAGAAATCTCAAGGAATTTTAAAAGTCGAAACATTCATTGACAGGTTATTTTAAAAAAAGGTATAATGTCTGTAAATAACTTTATGATTTTCCAGAAAACAAGCCGAAGTCTTGTTATATGTTATGATTATTAGAAATTGGCATTCCATGGCATTTTGCGATTATTTTTCTTGAATTATCATTGCAAATACAGCAATTTTCGCTTTATGAAATTCATTTTACCATGTAACCTCTAATTCTTTATGTATTCTATTGCTTTTTGTGTAAAATGAAAGCTCTATTTTATGGGCGAAAAAAAAAAAAATGTTCATTAGGATTTTCGAAATTCAAGGTAGGTGTACTATAGAAATTAGATATTGATTATTTTTCCTTCAGCTTTATATTTAATCCTTTGCTCAGTCATAAGTTATCACTGATCCAATATGGCGGATATGCAATATGAAAAGCAAAACCTTTAACGGTAACATTTCTGCCAATGTCGTTACCGAGCGACCTCATCATGTTTTTAACAAATGGGCGTGACTATTACAGTCAAGAAAATGAACAGTTAGTTCCGAAGGTTTTCGTTTCTGTTGTCCCAAGGGGTTACATGCGCGGATCCAGCATTTTTGGTCAGCTTCAGGGCCCAAGGGGTCCACATGATGGGGAGGGGGCAATTCTGAGGGGGTGGGTATTGTTAGCTTTCCTTTCACGTTTATCTTTATGAAGAATTGGCGAGCGTAGCGAGCCTGAAATTTTTTTAGATATGAAATATGAATTTGTCTTGATTCGATCGAGATGATTAATTATGATATTGAATATTTAACTCCTTATATCGGCGAGCGGAGCGAGCCACAAATTTTTAAAATTAATTCACATTTTGTCTATATTCATGAGAATTAATAGATAAGAGATGTGCCGCCATTTTCCCAAATAATCAGACATCTTAAAATGACAAAACCTTGAAAAAAATGAAGGAGATTACATCCTATGAAGTAAGGGACTGTTGAAAATATGAGTTCCTGAGACCGAAGACAATTATATAAAATAAATGGGCCAAAAATAAATATTACCTGTTTTTGGAAAATTCTGCCAGGGTCAGTGCCGAGGGGGGGGGGGGGGGGGGCGGACCCCCCTTTCGCACCCCCTGAATCCGCCACTGCCGAGGTGCTCAAGGTAGAATTGAACAGAATAAGTTAAAAAACAATGTACCACCGATGACATTCAAAACTCTAAAGAGAACTATAGATATTATATTGAATAAATATTGTTTAAACTAACTATAAATATGATGCGACCCCCCCCCCCCCCCCCATCAAATTATAGCAGAATGGAAACACTTCCGAATCAATTTCCTTTCGAAAGAACGTCTTAAATCAAAAAAGTCCATCAAAACATAGTTTTACAATCAGCAGAGGAGGCTATAATCTAAATGAATATTTTGATGCTGCTTGACCGGCAAGCTAAACAGTCTTTCTAGAGTTCTCAAAGCGCATTTGAAGCATGTATCTGACGCCGATTTTATTGGGTCATGTGATCAATATGGAGACGTCGTCGTTTCACCAAAAAATAAATGATCTAGAGAAACGACTTCTTCTTGAAAACAAATCTAGAGATCATGACAGACAAAGGAAACCGTTCCCTGGAAATGATGTTTTGTACACAAGACAACACATGGCAGAGTCACGTCACAACAGTCCACGAAAACCAAGAGCTCGTAAGATGTCATAAGCAAATTGTTTTGTTCGTTGTACTGAATTTTGTTTTTGATTGATTCTTTTTTCAGGATTTTATTCTGAGATAGCAATGGTGTTTCAGAAATCCAACCAAAATCACTTTTGATAATCGAATCGAAAGAGTAATATTGATTGTAGAATCGATTATTTCATGTTTAAAAGTTATGTTTTAAAATCCTATATTTTCTTGAAGGTGGTGACCACAGGCACATGTAGAAAGAGCGTCAATATCCTGTATGATCATAAGAGAATACTGGTATCTTATAGAGAGACAAGGCGTCCGACGAATTTTCAGCTAGAAGTAGCATTTCTGCAAGTTTTTGCATTTGAAGGGCAAAACGGGGTATGACCATAAAGATTTATTTGCATATTTCCTAAAAACATCAATAATTCACCCAAAAAGATCTCATAACATAGCCTATTCGTCTACCTAAGTTGGACTGTTTTCTACTTTCTGTCTTGAACCTCCATTGCCAGATTAGCTTATCAGAATCATCCAGGTGTTTTACTTTGCTTACAGTAAGCAGAGTAAAGCCTCTGAATGAATCAGTATTTGTCCAATCTGGCAATGGAGATTCAAGACAGAAAGTAGAAAACAGTCCAACTTAGGTAGACGATTAGGCTATATTATGAGATCTTTTTGGGCGAATTATTGATGTTTCTAGGAAGTATACAAATAAATCTTAATGATCATACCCCATTTTGCCCTTCAAACATGATAAATGCAAACATTTCAGATGCTGCTTCTAGCTGAAAATTCGTCGGAAGCCTTGTCTCTCTATACATATATCCCTTATGACCTGTAAAGGGGTATCACACAAGATATTGAGGCTCTTTCTACATGTGCCTGTGGTGGTGACTGTGGCAGTGTGAGTTTGGTGACTTGTGTTGAATCTCCAAGTCAAGCGCCTTATAAATTATGTCTGTATTTATCCCATTTTTTCAATTCATATTTCCCACTCTTTTTCATGTCCGTCTTTGCCTGTCATGCGCATCATGACTTCCGTTCTCATGCCGCAATGCGTATGATACGTCACTACAGTATATTATAAATACTGGAAATACTGGACTCGAGATGTATTATATGCAGTGCATCTCTGATCCTTCTCTATGTTTAAACTTTTATGCTTTTCTATTGATTAACTATAACGAACCAATTACTTGTCATGTTGTGACAGTCGCGATCTGTCACATGTTTCTAGTTGACCAAAGCGTATTGATTTGAAACTTGTTTACATTCGGCTAAGTCCATTAACTCGTGTTAAAAGATCTCATTCGTTATTTTACACGTTATATTTATAGTACATACTTACTAATACTTATATTGTCATATTCGATATATATATCGGTTCTTTGGTAGCTAAATTATACATTCCGATGGATCTAATTTGTTTACCTTGAATCTTAGTGACAGTTTACTCATTATTTCTTCTTATTACACCCCTCTCAAACAAAGTTTTGAGGGGTATACAGGAATCACCCTGTCCGTCTGTCTGTCTGTGTGTCCGTCAAGTTAAGAAGTTTTGAAAGCAGATTTCTTTTATACTATTAATGATAGGCCTTTCATACATGTATTTCATACACACATTAACCATAAAGAGTACTACATTTTGGTACCATGACTTTTGACCCTGTAACATTGTGATCTTGACCTTCACCCCATACAATATTTTATGTTAAGAAGTTTTGAAAACAGATTTCTTTTATACTATTAATGGTACATGTAGGCCTTTCATATTTAATACACACATTCACCATAAAGAGTACTACATTTTGGTACCATGACTTTGACCCTGTGACCTTGTGACCTTGACCTTCACCCTATACAACATTTTATTTTAAGAAGTTTTGAAAGCAGATTTCTTTTATACTATTATTGGTAGGCCTTTCATATTTCATACACTCATGCACAATAAAGAGTACTACATTTTGGTACCTTGACTTTTGATCCTGTGACCTTGTGACCTTGACCTTCACCCTATACAACATTTTATGTTAAGAAATTTTGAAATCAGATTTCTTTTATACTATCAATGGTAGGACATATATATTTCATACACACATTCACCAAATGTTAAGAGTACTACATTTTGGTACCATGACTTTTGACCCTGTGACCTCACAACTTTGGCCTTCACCCGATACAACATTTTATGTTAAGAAGTTTTGAAAGCATAAAAAATGGTCCCAATTATTAAAAAACGTCCCACAGGGGGTATAAATCGTCCACTTTAGGGCAGTTCTAGTTTCGGCATGAATGTCTAAAAGATAGAAATTATTGTTAGGTGCCTCACTCACTCAGACTCAGTCAGGTAGTTTATTTTACTTTATAAGTCATGTAGTTATATCCTTACTTATTATAGTTCTGTCTGTAACTATGGGAAGGGGGATGATATTTTATTACTCTGTACTGTTATAGCCTACACGTGTTGCACATATTTTTGTACTTCAATTTGTTACCTCATTTATCATCATGTTGTATTAAAATATTGAAACTTAGTTCAAGTCATTTGAAGTTCATATTCTCAAATACAATTCAGAAGGGCGATATGGGCCCTAAATTGTGAGCTGGCCAGGGCCAAAATCATAGCGATACGAATCAGAAAACTATACGATCACATGCACATTTTACAAGTCTGTCATACATATTGACACATACCCGAGATATCAGAGTTCATACAACAAGTCGGTTTGACTTTTACTTCTCAAAGTTGAGAATTGTCTATAAGAGACATATTACCTGGTCATATTATATTTGACCTTGACCTCGCCTGTCACATACAGACCTGAATTATTGACACATGACAAAATGACACTGTTCTATTGGTGAAGAATGTTCTGGCGTTCTAGTCTTTGTTCTTAGTTCCCGCTCTGGTCAGATTTGCCGAGAGCGTTGTAATGACAAGAGGTGGTAGTGATTGAATTTATGTACATTGTATATGCGATCAAATCGTATAATTTGAGTTGAACACATAATCTGATATACATACATCTATATACTTACCTGAGCAGTACACACACACGTCATAGTGAGTTACTTTTTCTCTTTATTCCATTTTCTTCTAAATTTCCCAGATAAACGTTTTAACTTTTAAAATAAATGAGGAAAGAGAAAAAGTAACTCACTATGACATGTGTGCGTCTCTTATTTCTTCTTTGTAGTACGGTATGTGATGAAAAATCTTTCTATATACATCAAGGTTTTGAATAGAAAGGCTCTTTATGCAATAAGTAGAGAACATATAATTATCACTTGAAATGCTTGTTTTGTATGTTAAGATTATTTAATATTGGCTTAGGCTGCAGACTGTTGTCTGATTTTAGAGCTTTTAAAATTGTTTTCCAGATCTGTACCAGATGCTGTTTAATTTGGAATAAATTTTTGGATTGGAAAATACATGCTTGTTTTTGTAACTTTGTATTGTTTCTAAAGAATTTGCCAAAAAGATGCAAATATTTTCTTACACTCTGGACTAAAGCAGCTTATTTCTTTGCAGTTGGTGACCTTGGGGCAGCTTCAAGGTCAAGATCAGCACCTTCGTCTAGCCGCCGTTTAGGAGGAATGTCTTTAGACTGTAGCCGACCCAGGCAACCTGATAGGTAAGGCAAAGAGAACCTTTATCTTAACTTTACCCTATCCAAACCTGATATAAAACTTTAAAAAAGGCGAAAATAAAAAAAAAAAAACAAACCAGCAAGGACCTTTATCCTAGCACTTCCTAAACCTGATTAGTAAGCACATTATACATGTAGTTACTAATAGCAAGGATTTTCATCCTAACCTCATCCAAACCTGATTAAAAAGGTATAGTAGTTACTAGTAGTAAAACGTTTATCAGATCACTATCTAAACTTGATAGAAAAGGAAAAGTTACCAATAGAAGTGACTTTGATTCTAACTATTTTCAAACCTGATAGGTAAGGCAAAATACCTTGATCCTAATGTGTCCATATTTATAATTGAACGATTTAGTTACATATAAAGGCATATTTACCAGTAATTATACATGTACATGTACTATGTAAGGATCAATAGTAAAGACCATTATAGTGCTACATGTAGTTGATTTATTCATTACTATAAATGATTATGTGAAATTAAGCTTTATAGGATGTTATATATATATCCATATTGAACTACCAGTATCTATTGCAAAAACAGATGCTGTGTTTGTGTATGAGTCATTTTCTGTGGGTGAGAGAAAAATAATCAGTCACCACTTTGTACAGGAAGTGGGAAATCCCTCCCTTTCATCTGACAAAATATTTTCAATGTCCATGACTCCATTCTCTATGTCGGCGTGATGTCACAGACTCACACAAAGGTTCAATTAGAGATAAGCACAGAGATGTTCCAAAAATAGTTGGGGGATAAACTCGGTGTTTATCATAGAGCATAGTTTATGGAAATTGCTTTATGTCTAGAATCAAACGTTTATATCAAGGATAAAACTACTAGAATTCATCGAAGGAACCATTGATGAATTAGCTGTTAGTTCCTCAAACCCCAATATAAAACGAGATATGAAGAAGGAGCAAACAAAATCACAGATTTTTCATAGGGCGCAGTGAAAAATCTAGAGGCACATCCCCCTGTAAGCATGGGAAATTTGGTCATGTGACCAGTCTGACATCAAGAATTGACTGGAGATCTTTGATACTAGAGTGTCCCTGAACAATTTATTTTAAAATCTTGACAGTTTTTGTTTAGAAATGTGCTTACAGAGTGACATTATCATATTGTTGTTACAGTGCAGAGATTGAGCAGAAGTATCAGGAAATCATGAAGATGACGGGCATTCTCACGTTCGATAGACAGGTTTGTATACTGTATATTTTAATATATTGAAAGGACTGTAATGATACTGAATAGACCTTCTTCATATTATCGGTAGACTTGCATTTTAAACACTCCAAGACCGGACATCACTACTTTTGACATTATTTCTAATTGTGACGTCATAGTTAAAAGTTATGTCAAATCTTGTGATGTGGGGTCTTGGGATGTGTAAAATACAAGTCAACTGCAGTAATGTGAAAATGGTCTATTTGCCTTAGATAGTAGAGTGATACTGTTTTGTCTGTCTTAATCACAGAAAATATTGAGTGAAGGAGTATTTTGATGTTGTCTCCAAAACTTCCATAACGGCTCTTGATAGTAAATTGTTTTTGATTGTATTTTGATACCATCAAAGAATAGCCTAGATTCCGACTCTGAATCATCTTTCTATGGGTTTACTTCCATTACAGAGACATCAGACGGACATCAGTGATATGGAGAGTCTGGGCGAGCTCGGTCACGGTACGTGCGGACAGGTCATCAAGATGAGACATAAACAAACAAACTACCTCATGGCCGTCAAGGTGAGACTACTCTAACCAATACTCATTTCATGCCATAAAGTGATCAATTTCACAAATAATAAATGCAAAAATGTTTTTCAATCATAAATTCTTTATATTTAATACAAATGTTGGCATAGACTGACTTTGTGAAATCCTGGAGAAAGTGCTAACTCCGATAAAAGAAGAAACTGGGTTTTCTAAGTACAGATACAGTAAAATGTTTTTCTTGTCTTAAATTTGTTGGCAGATGCATCACTATTTGATTCTTATTCGGAAATTTATCTAATTACTGTTAATATGTACATGTATGGCTAGTAGTTACATTTCCTGACATTGTATTAAATGATTTTATATTTTCAAAAAGGTTTGCTTATATTCTCATGATACTGAATCGAAATTTTTATTTTTTTTACAGCAAATGAGAAGGTCGGGGAATAAAGAAGAAAATAAAAGAATAATCATGGATTTAGATGTAGTACTGAAATGTCATGATTATCCTTACATAGTTCAATGTCTCGGCACATTTATAACACCTGTGAGTCTTATATTCTTTTTCAGTAAAATTGCTTCATTTAGAATTCTATTGTGACTTCAGATTTTTTTTATCCCTATATGTTCTAAGTAACTTGCCAAGTTATTGTTGTTCAACATATACAAGCATTACACCTCTTAAAGGCCGGATGGGGACTATAAAAGAAGGCAGGTAAATTTTCTGTCATTTCCTCACTGACCACTATAGGGTTAACATCTCTAATCGTGATCTCATTGGCCAGTTTAATCCCCTATATCCCTTCTCAATTTTTGACTGACAGCTGAAAATGGATGATATTGGGGTATCTCCATAGCTTAATCTGTTAATCAAGTTTACCTGTCGGTATGTCTTTGATGTCGCACACCGCTTGCGGCTCTAGGAATATCACTTGATGGAATGCTGCTATCATCAAAGCAATTATGTCACGCCTACCACTCAGGTATGCATATAAATGACCACTCAGTTGAGAAATCCGGCCTTTAAAACCTGCCCTCATACTGATTTCTGCAGTATTCAGGATAGATAAAAAACTCTATTGTGTAGCCATGGTTACTGATACAGTAATCCCCAGTGCATTAGCTAATCAAATTACATGTATTTCATCTACATTTTGCTACTCATACATTTTATCTACTTTTTCTTATAAAAGACTATGCATGAGCATTTTTACTTTATTTCCTCAGAGCGAAGTTTGGATCTGTATGGAACTCATGTCAACATGTCTAGACAAACTGCTCAAACGAACAAAAATGCCAATCCCTGAGAAAATCCTCGGCAAAATGGCTGTAGCGGTAGGTTTTGTCAGATTACACAATACATTATGATAAGTCATTAGACCTTATATATTATATTGTATTGCCAAATTTTATGTGCAAACATCAATATTTGAGATAAAACACATATTATGGTATACATTTTTGTGTATTTAAAATCAAAGTGACAGGATATTACATGTGAATTCCATGTAACAAGACCTTTCAATTGGTACAAAAAAAATATATTACCTTGACCTTCTCATCTGACCCCCTTTGAAGTTAAACTGTAACCTTGATCATCACTTTTGAGTAGTTTATGAAGGGATCTCTATATACTGAAAATTGGATTTTATTCGTCAGTGCCTTCCTTCACGAAATCACATACCGACGAATATAAATACTCATGACAAAAATAAATTGTATAGTTAGGAAAAAGTAAATTAGTCTCTTGGTAAACTGAAATACAAACTGGGAGCACCGCGGAGGAGGGAGGAAGAAGCTGAAGGTTCAGAGTTTTAAGACATTGTTAAATACATATGTACATGTAGTGTTATTACGATACGCAAATGGAAAATCAATTAAAACTGAAAATGAACACAAAGTCACATTTAATGTATTTCTAATAAAATTAATATGTTTTCACAGCAAGGTAGGTGATATACATGTCTCCAATTGTTTGTTTACCGATAATTGTTAAACAAACAATGAAAACAAATACGGTGTATTTGACGATTTGACGACTGATCAAAATGTTAAGTTGGCATTTGAACAGACGAATTTACAGTTAAGGGAGACTTGAATGACAAATTTATGTACTGACGAAATGGTCATTTTTAACGAATTGACGAAAATTGGTATTGACGAAAATAAAGCAATTTACAGTGCCTCATGTGTGATTTGTTTAATGTGTTTTATACTTGTACATTTGTATGTTGACTTTTGAATTGTCAAGAATTGAACATTTTGAATTTGGTCATACATTTCTATGATATTGGCAAGTGATATTGGGTTTATACATATGTAAATCATTCACATAGGACCCATATTTTGAATGGCTCGTGATAGATTTTTCATATTCATTGTACAAGTAATGATACCAAATTTTGATATGACCTTGATTTTTAGTCCCCTACCGGCAATGCCGAAGGGTACTCTTAGTTTCCTCTCGGTCTGTCAGTCTGTCTGTCCGTCTGTCCCATTTTCAGTTTTCCGGACTTTTTTTTCGCTGTTATTGCATATATTGAACTCATATTTGGTATGTGGATATATCTCAATGTGATACAGATCAAGTTTGAGTTTGCTTTCGATTGACCTAATTTTACAAGAGTTATGGCCCTTGGACTTGGCAAATTTTATGAAAATTTAAGTTTTCCGGACTTTTTTCCGCTGTTGTTGCATATATTGAACTCATTTTTGGTATGTGGATATATCTTAATGTGATACAGATCAAGTTTGAGTTTGCTTTCGATTGACCTAATTTTACAAGAGTTATGGCCCTTGGACTTAGCAAATTTTATGAAAATTTCAGTTTTCCGGACTTTTTTCCGCTGTTGTTGCATATATTGAACTTATTTTTTGGTATGTGGATATATCTCAATGTGATACAGATCAAGTTTGAGTTTGCTTTGGATTGAACTAATTTTACAAGAGTTATGGCCCTTGGACTTAGCAAATTTTATGAAAATTTCAGTTTTCCGGACTTTTTTCTGCTGTTGTGGGATAAATTGAACTCATTTTTGGTATGTGGATATATCTCAATGGGATACAGATCAAGTTTAAGTTTGCTTTCGATTGACCTAATTTTACAAGAGTTATGGCCCTTGGACTTAGCAAATTTTATGAAAATTTCAGTTTTGCGGACTTTTTCCGCTGTTGTTGGATAAATTGAACTCAGTTTTGGTATGTGGATATATCTCAATTGGATACAGATCAAGTTTGAGCTTGCTTTAGATTCACCCATTTTTACAAGAGTTTTTGCCCTTGGACTTAGCAAATTTTATGAAAATTTCAGTTTCCGGACTTTTCTTTGGTTCTATTGCAAATAATGCACTGATTTTTTGGTAAATGAATACATCTCAGTGTGATACAGACCAAGTTTGAGTTTGGTTTCCATTGGCCTATTTTAACAAGAGTTATGGCCCTTGGACTTAGCAAATTTCATGAAATTTTTAGTTTCCCGGACTTTTTCATGCCTGTTATTGCAGATAATGAGCTGATTTTTTGTATGTGAATACATAATAGTGTGATGCAGATTTGAGTTTAATTTAGATTGACTAATTTTCACAAGAGTTATGGCCCTTGGACTTAGCAAATTTCGTGAATTCAGTTTCCCAGACTTTTCTTGGCTCTTGTTGCAGAAGATGAACTGATGAACAGAGATGCAAGTCATAAATTTATGCCGCCGGTAGGGGACTTATATCGCACAGCGATCATTGCATTTTTGAGTTTGATTGTCATAGTCATATTTCACAGCCTATCTGTTATCTACAGAATAAAATCGCTGCTTTACTGGGGATGGGGTCAAGAGGTAAAATTTTCGCAAATGCATTTTCATATGCATAATGTAAATAACTTCTCTTTTCTTGATTCAGATTGTAAAAGCATTAGATTATCTTAAAGAGAGGCATGGTGTTATACATAGAGGTAAGGTGGACAAATTTAAATCGATGAAAATATTGTGTTTATAAAGTTATATAACCTGAAGTTTTCTGAAATGCTAAACTTTTGATAAATAACAATAAACACTCAATATCCACAAATTTTCGGCCACTTGGCCTTTATCAAGTTTTTTCTGTTAAACTTTTGTTTCTTTTCATTTAAAAAGAACAAATTTTGCAGTTTCTGATTATACATGTATATACACCAGATAAGAAAACATTTGTTAAAAGGACATTTACATTTTATCACCAAATCATTATTTGAAAAGTTTTATTCAAATCTTTTTAAGAGAACAAGTACATTTACATACATGTATATATTGAGTTTCATATCTGTCAAACACATAATTTCATCTACATGATCTAGATGTGAAGCCATCAAACATTCTGTTAGATGAGAACGGCACAGTGAAGTTATGTGACTTTGGTATAAGTGGACGACTGGTGGACTCCAAGGCCAAGACACGCAGTGCAGGCTGTGCAGCATATATGGCAGTATGTTGGAAAGTTTTCTGATGGTTTAAAATCTATTGGTTGAAATAATTATAAAGGAGTAAATTACTGAGAATTTCATTTGGAATATATTAACATTACTAGTACATTACCCATGTTAAACGCCCATTAGGCAACTAGAATTATATTCCAATAACTTGGGTTGCTATTGTGGCGTCACGTTCAAGTTTTGCATGTAGGGAGAATTTACCAACGTTCAAATACATTTGACGCTATAACAGGCAAAATGTGCAAAGCGCTTGCAAATAAAAATGACAGATATTTAGAATAAATGTAAATATAAGTAATGACAGTCTTACTTTTGGTGTTCATGGGTGTATAATTCTGGTTGGACACGTGCAAATTTTCCGAGAATCGCTTCGCGATTCACGGAATTTGCTCGTGACCAACCAGAATTATACACCCATGAACACCAAAAGTAAGACAGTCATTTCTTAAGAATGTAAAAGTATTTTTTTGTACACATTATTTCATATTAATTATGGATAACTATCAAGTCACCCCAAAAAGTAGGAGCTTATTTTGTACCGTAACATACAGACAGACGAGTGTGGAAATAATAGCTAAGTTTAATTTATTGGGGTTTTTAACCCCTCTTTTAAATTGGCCCTTCCTGTATATGCATTTTTATGATTATACATGTATGTAGCAGTGCAGGGAAGGGACCAAATTTAAAGAGGAATTTTGTTTGTAATCAGTCCTCTTTCGAGGTATTTATTTCTAAGGCCACTGTTATCTATAATATTTCACAGCCTGAGAGGATAGATCCCCCTGATCCCCAGAGGCCAGACTACGATATTAGGGCAGATGTGTGGAGTCTGGGCATCACTTTGGTATGTACATGTATTTTGTCTAGGTACAATTTTGGTACATTAAATGTCAATTTCTGCCTGATTGTTGTGATTTTTCTTAATATATAGATTTAATATTGTATGAACATGTACACTGCTTATCACATTGTTTGGCAGAAATCTGCATCTCGATAATATTTGATTGCACCATCTTGTTGTGTCACCAAGATTCTCTTGTTATTACAGTATGTCTTAAATCACAATGTTAATGTCACAAAATTTTGTGATATAAGATATCTGGCCGTCAGAAACTGAGTAAATTGCAACGCAAATCAAGAAATGATATACAATGTATTTAAATTTACCAAGATCAATGAAAAGAAATTAAATAGCCTTTGACATTGGTATACAGTACTGGAATGATATTTACATGTATGTTAATTTATATGGTAATGTTTACCAGTTTAATGGTTTTGATCATTTTATCTGTGTAATGCGTATTTCTTTCATTTCAGGTGGAGCTAGCGACAGGGGAATTCCCCTACAAAGACTGTAAGACGGATTTTGAAGTCCTCACCAAAGTTTTACAGGAGGATCCTCCCCTATTACCACCAGGCAAAAAGTTCTCACATGAACTCTGCTCCTTTGTTAGTGATTGGTGAGTTCTATTATTATTTATTAGCTTTTTTTCTGACCTTCTACAGAGATTTGTTTGGTTGATCAATTCTATAGAAGGCAAGGCGAATATAAACATGGTTTATCCCATCATTTAAAAATGCATTAAGGTAACATGGAATATTATTGAGAAATTGCCATTTTCATGACTGTTCTTACAGGTGAATTTATTTATACAGCAGTGGCTGATTTAGCAACTGTGTACAGAGATTTAGATGGAGTGCACATGACAAATCCATTTGGTTCTAACTAGTCCAAGGCAAACTAAAAGTGATTGTTTTATAGTGCTGAACAAATATTTCAATAACGCGTTCAGTCCTTAGCTGTACCCACCAGTGTTGTATTCAATAAAGTTCATTCTCTGTAAATGCAAGTTTTCCTATGTGTTACATGTACTGCTGGAGTCTTGCATCAACAAGGTATTCGATAATATAAATAGTTAGCATTATCTGCCCTGATGCACTCACTCTTCATACATCTTGGAATTGAAGATCTTGGTCATGTTTTAGATAAATACTACTGTAAACATCAAAATTTTTGCTAAAATAATCCCCACGTGAAAATTTCAACTAGTATAGAGGATTTTTGGGAATACTCCAGATTTCGCCAAAATTATCCCCACACGTACTGTCGCAATAGACGATTTTCATATTACTGCAGTTGACTTGTATTTTACACATCCTAAGACCCGACATGACAACATTTGATGTAACTTTTAACCGTGACGTCGTAACTGAATTATGACGTCACAATTAGAAATAACGCCAATAGTGGTGATGTCGGGTCTTGGAGTGTCTAAAGTGCAAGTCTAATGGTACTATGAAGAGAGTCTATTGTCATTTCGCAAAAAATTTCATCCAGCAGCAAAAATAATCACGTTTACAGTAATCTGTTGTGAAAATAGTCTGAAAATGTACCTTCCATTTCAGTTTGACAAAAGACTACAAGAAAAGACCCAAATATAAAAAGCTCTTGGTAAGAATTAGCACTTTTTATCTTAAGATTCTAACTGATGAAGAAACTTTTTATCTTAAGATTCTAACTAATGAAGAAACTTTTTATCTTAAGATTCTAACTGATGAAGAAACTTTTTATCTTAAGATTCTAACTAATGAAGAAACTTTTTATCTTAAGATTCTAAGTAATGAAGAAACTTTTTATCTTCAGATTCAAACTGATGAAGAAACTTTTTATCTTCAGATTCTAACTGATGAAGAAACTTTTTATCTTAAGATTCTAACTAATGAAGAAACTTTTTATCTTAAGATTCTAAGTAATGAAGAAACTTTTACTTTTTATCTTAAGATTCTAACTAATGAAGAAACTTTTTATCTTAAGATTCTAAGTAATGAAGAAACTTTTTATCTTAAGATTCTAAGTAATGAAGAAACTTTTTATCTTAAGATTCTAACTAATGAAGAAACTTTTTATCTTAAGATTCTAAGTAATGAAGAAACTTTTTATCTTAAGATTCTAACTAATGAAGAAACTTTTTATCTTAAGATTCTAAGTAATGAAGAAACTTTTTATCTTAAGATTCTAACTAATGAAGAAACTTTTTATCTTAAGATTCCAACTAATGAAGAAACTTTTTATCTTAAGATTCTAAGTAATGAAGAAACTTTTTATCTTAAGATTCTAACTAATGAAGAAACTTTTTATCTTAAGATTCTAAGTAATGAAGAAAATGTTGTTTTAGAAGTAATTGACTTTAGACAAAAAAATCCCAACTATTTATTTTGAATTTGAAGTATTTCTTTTGATTACTATTGAAAATTTCTAGTTGATTTCTCAGGAAAAGCTTTTTGATAGCTTAATAATTTGTACTTGACAAATTATCATTGCAGGAGCATCCATTTATCAAAAAGTATGAAGTAGAACAGGTTGACGTGGCAGCATGGTTCTCTGATATGTATCCAATCATATCATGTCATCATAAATCATGATACAGGTCAGTATATGTATCATGTCATCATAAAATATTATATAGGTCAGTATATGTATCATGTCATCATAAATCATGATACAGGTCAGTATATGCATCATGTCTTCATAAAATATATTATCACGCCTCAGACAAAAATGTTGGAATCTGATTGGTCAGATCATGGTCACATGACGCCGTGAAAAAAGCCGTATCAGGCTTGTAAATCCGTATCAGGCGAGTAGTTTATTATGATGTCGTGAATTGTATGATACAGACACCCCCACACATACAGTAAGAGGTCTTCGACGTGATAAATTCGTTACACGGTTAGTGAGTGACATGATACGGAAAAATACATGATGTGAAAAGAAAACCCATATCGGGCTCGGCTTTCGCCTCGCCCTATACGGGTTTTCTTTTCACACCATGTATTTTTCCATATCAGGTCACTAACTAACCGTGTAACTAATAATATAGGTCAGTACTGTAAATTGGTTTTTATTCGTCAGATACCAATTTTCGTCATTTTCGTCAGTGCCTTCCTTGACGAAATTACGTACCGACGAATATAAATACTCATGACAAAAAGGAATTGTATAGTTAGGAAAAGGTGAATTAGTCTCTTGAAAAACTTTAATATAAATCGGAAGCACTGCGGAGGAGGGAGGTTAGAAGCTGAAGGTTCCGAGTTTTAAGACAGTGTTAAATACATGTAGCGTTATTACGACACGCAAATGGAAAATCAATTAAAACTGAAAACGAACACAAAGTCATGTTTAATGTATTTCTAATGAAATTAATATGTTTTCATAGCAATGTAGGTGATATACATGTCTCCAATTATATTTTACCAATAATATTGTTAAACAAACAATGAAACCAAATACATACGGCAGATTTGACGATTTGACGGCGGATCAAAATATTAAGTTGTCATTTGAACAGACTAATTTACATCTTAGGGACCCTTGAATGACGAATTTACGTACAGACGAAATGGTCATTTTTAACGAAATGACGAAAATTGGTATTGACGAAAATAAAGCAATTTACAGTATATGTATCATGTCATCATAAATCACGATACAGGTCAGTATATGTATCATGTCATCATGAAGTATGATACAGGTCATATACATGTATGTATCTTGTCATCAAAAATTATGATACAGATCAGTATATGTATCATATTATTAATTAAAACATTGAATTTAAGATCGTTTTTTCAATGTATTCTTGCATTATATTTTGAGAAGCCTAATATTCGTAGTTAATCCTTACAGAATAAACCATTTTCAGGGGCAATGAATTCGAATATTGTAAAAATTTTCCGATTAGATCAACTTGATATTTTTTTCAAATTTCGTCTCTTCTCTTTTCAGTTTTGACTTTGGTCCATAGATATGAGAGAAAAATACTCTTTCATGTTCTTCTATGAGAGATACATGGTTTCCATCCTTGGGGTCTCAAAATTTTGCAAAACCCTTGGCAAGCCTCTGGTTTTACATGATATTGAGTTCCCTTGGATGGAACCAATGTATCTTTCATAGAGGACCATGAAAGAGACTTATAGTATCATGTCTTCATAAATTATGATATAGGTTAGTTAATGTATCATGTCTTCATAAAGCATTATACAAGTCCGTATATGTATCATTTCATAAAGCATGAACATGATAAAGGTCAAAATATGTTTCATGTCATGAAGTATGAAATAGTATATGTATCATGTTATCATAAATCATGATAAAGGTCAATATGTGTATTGTATCATCATAAATCATGATACAGGTCAGTATATTGTATCCATTCATACAATGTCATCATAAATCATGTTACAAGAAAGTATATCAGTTGTGCATGTCTTATTAGATCCATTTTTAGCTCACCGCGACAAGTTGAGTGAGCTTATGCTATACCCCTGCGCGTCCGTGTCTGCATCCCCGTCCCTGTCTGCGTCTGACGAAGAAGTTTGGGGTAGCTCAGTATTTGGCAAAGTACTGATGCAACTGTAACCAAACTTGCCTAAGTGATTCATTGGGATGCTGAGGTGAACCCATGCATCAGATGCTGCATCTGACCCACATTTTCTGCTTGAGTGACTGTAAGAAGTTTGGGATACCTCAGTGTGACTTTTTAAGAAGTTTGGGGTAGCTTAGTATCTGACAAAATACTGATACTTTCACAAGTGATGTCTCGGGAAGCTGAGATGGACCCATGCATCAGATGCAGCATCTGCCTTACTTTTTCCACTTGAGTGATTTTGCTTTTAAAAGCCAATATTGATCAAAGTATAAGTGCGACATGTACCAAATTAGCATATTGTACATATTGGATGTATCATTTATCAAACTTTCATAAGCTGACCTTGACCTACTTTTTATGCTTGTGTGATTTTGCCTTTAAGGTATTCAATGGGTAATGAGAAGTAAATGGGGCACCCATTTATGGAATCCTTAGGCCTAAAATCACAGAAGTTATAATGTAAAGATTAATTGAAAATTTTTGATCTACATGTATTTAGATAATGAAAAAATTGGTTACATTAAGAGTTACAGGCCGTTACAGTTTAAATTAAACTCTACAGGAAAAAGTTAATTTTTCTTGAAATTTTCAACAGGACGACAGTTTGAAAAATTCTAAAAAAACATATTTCATCAAATTTTGCTGAAAAATCAAAAGTCAACCAATTAGTTTTTCTGCAGTTAATTTTTCCTATATTTTTAACAAGGGGAGATAACTCCTATAAATGGCCCTTTTCAAAATATTTCTTATTTCGATATCTACTAGGCTAATACAAAAGTTGTTGAACATCATATGACACAGAAAGATATTCAATGATGAATACACCTCATTTTAATGTTTTTGGCACAATTTTCTTCATTACCCATTGAATACCTTATGTACTAAGAAATATGTTTATATTGAATTTTGCTGCCACGAGGTGAGCTCTGTAATCTGTGATTACCTATGTTTTGTAAATTTACATGATCTTGAAGCTTTTTGGTACATTTTGAATATTTTACATGTACATAAGATTTTAGATTAAGATTGATGTTTGTTTACCTTTCAGACTGATGCTGAGATATTGCTTAGGAGTTTTATGATTACTTAAGGCGAAAGTGCAATGCTGGACATTGTGTGTGTGTGTGCAGATGCTCTTTGTGCTCAAGCTGCGACCAGGTGTCCAGGTCATATTGTATGTGCTCAAGCTGTGACCTCATGTCAAGGTCATTTTGCCAGTGTGACCTTATGTCAAGGCCATCCTGCTCTGTGCTACCAGTCTCAAATTGTGGCAGCCATAACAATTTACAAGCATACAATGGTTAACATGCTTGATATTTATCAACCTGTTTCATGGTGGACATGGTTGATATTGTTACCATAGCAACAGTTGTTATGGTTAACTGAACAGCCATTCAGATAGTTGATGCTGTTTGAAGTACCCTTAATGGACAACTCCTGTTACATACATGTAGCTCTTATGGAATCTCATTGATGTGCAGATTCGCTTTATGTATTTATTATTTTGAAAATGAATTTTGACTTGCGGTCTATATGATTGCATGAAGAAAATTTTTTAAAATGTTTGATTTTTTTTTTGTTTATGAAAGTACTTTGTGCTTTGAAAAAAAAAATGTCAAAGGCTATCTTGTGAAATGGAATGTTTGGTCACTGATGCAGTGTTTACTTACAGCTTTGCTGATTGGCTGATTAGGATCATAGATCTTTCTTGGTTGGCTGAAAAAAACCCTCCTTATTTATATCTGTCTCATCTTCATAGACTTATCAGACAACCTTATAACATATACAGATATGTGCTTAGTACTTTTCATCAAGAATTATAAGTGGAGACAATTTGAAAGATTTACATGTATAAGTTATGAATACATTTTCTTGTCTAGCATTGTGATATAACAAGCAAATTTTGTCTGTATGGCATCCATATTTAGTTTTAATGCAATGTTGTTGAAAGCAGCAGAAGTACTTTTCATTTATAGAATCTCTTATGATGTTATTTATAGGTTATTTATCAAGAATTCTTTAAGACAATTCATAAATACAGGTATAAAATTTCAACTTTGGAAATCAGCAAATATTAAAGAAGTTCTGTATGTGAAGAATACATACAAATATTATATCAACCTAGCAGTTATACTAAAACTAATACTAGGGCTAATTAATACACTGATGTGCTGATGCATAAGTTTATGAAATGTCGAAAATTAAAAAAAACTGAGTGTGAAATTCGTTTTGATGTACTCATCATATTGCAGTTATACATCAATTTAAAGGAATATCTTATAGAATTTATAATGTCATATTCATGTTTAGAATTTCAGATTCTAATGAAGTTTTTTTTGTGTTGGATTTAAATAAAAGGAAAACATGTTCTCATTTAAGTCCTGTCTTCCCATTTTATTTTCAATCTGATTCTAAACAAGCACAAAACTTCTTCCCAATGTTAAGAGACTTTGTGATTTTCTAAGCAAGCATTTTTGGCCGGATTGCAAAGCAATTCTGGTCTATAGGTTGACGATGTCTGTTTGTCCGTCCGCCGTCAACATTTTGGTTAAAGTTTCTGGTTGAGGCAAAATCTAAGGAACTATATGCAGTAGAAACTTTATATTATACATGAAGGTTGCCCATGACAAGACCTTTCAATTTCTGCGGTAACATTTGACCTAGTGACCTTGACCTTGGACTTTGACCTAGTTAAAGATTTTGGTTAAAGTTCCTGGTTTAAGCAAAATCTATGGAACTGTATGCAGTAGAAACTTTATATTATACATGTATGTTGCCCATGACGAGATCTTTCAATTTATGCCGTAACATCTGACCTAGTGACCTTGACCTTGGACTTTGACCTAGTTAAAGATTTTGGTTAAAGTTCCTGGTTTAAGCAAAATCTAAGGAACTGTATGCAGTAGAAACCTTATATTATACATATAGGTTGCCCATGATGAGACCTTTCAATTTATGCCATAACATTGGACCTAGTGACTTTGACCTTGGACTTTGACCTAGTTAAAGTTTTTGGTTAAAGTTTCTGGTTTAAGCAAAATCTAAGGAACTGTATGCAGTAGAAACTTTATATTATACAAGTAGGTTGCCCATGATGAGACCTTTCAATTTATGCCGTAACATTTGACCCAGTGACCTTGACCTTGAACTTTGACGTAGTTAAAGATTTTGGTTAAAGTTCTTGGTTTAAGCAAAATCTAAGGAACTGCATGCAGTTTAAACCTTATATTATACATTTAGGCTGCCCATGATGAGACCTTTCAATTTATGCCGTAACATTGGACCTAGTGACCTTGACCTTGGACTTTGACCTAGTCAAAGACTTTGGTTAAAGTTTCTGGTTTAAGCAAAATCTAAGGAACTGTATACAGTAGAAACTTTATATTCTACATGTAGGTTGCCTCTGACAAGACCTCTCAATGTATGCTGTAATATTTGATTTAGTGACCTTGACCCAGTTGATGACAAAAACTTACTTTGCAATCCGGCCATACCGTCTTTAGCGTTGTTTTATTTCCTAATGATATGAGAGACTGCGTTTTTCTAAGCAAGTATTTCTCCATAAAAATAAGAGAGAAAATGTGCTTCTAAGCAAGTATTTCATCCTATATTAAGAGAGACTGATTTTCGAAGCAAGTACTTCTTTAATGATAAGAGAGACTGTGATTTTCGAAGAATTTCTTTCTATTAGGCCATACCAAATTAATATAATGTTCTTTGGATTTCCCGCACCATATTTTTCAAAATTCAAAAAATAATATTATAAAAATAAAATGCTCGCCCGCACCAATACATTTCTGGCTCAAGAATTTTTTAGGGTCGGTTCTCTGATTTCTGCAAATTTTAAAGCTTATAGAGATCTCAGATTGTGCAAATTTCGAAGAAAATGATACTTTTTGAGTTTGAAAAATTTCGTTGGGAGCAAATCTGTTGTCCCATATACATGGCACTGAAAGTCAAGGAGGGGGAACGTTCGAAAATCTTTTCCGTACTGCTATGTGCCAGGCTTCCTAGTCACCAGATTCCTATGGGGATTCCTATGTGAATACGGAAAACATCAGAAATGTATTATTTCACTCGCTCGCACCTTAAAAGCTGCAATACTTAAAAAAAATGAAATAATTATATTTTCGCTCGCTCGCACCCTTTTTCTCACAAGAAAATCCAAAGAACATTTAATTAATTTGGTATGGCCTTAGTCAGATAGGATGTGTTTGTACATGTATATTAAAGAAAGAATTTCTTACTAATGATAAGAACAACTTGTTTACCAAGCAAGAATTTCTATGTAATGATAAGAGAGTCTGTGTTTTTTTAAGCAAGAATTATCATCTTGCAAAAAGACAGAAATGAAGTCCTATTGGTTGTTTGTATGGAGGTATGTTCATAAATGTCATATATATACATGTTCTTATGATGTTTTTCATTTGATCTCAAATTATCTCACAGATCTTAATACCTATCATTTGTTTTTGTTGTACTTCAAAAGAGAATACATGCAGTCAGGAATTTCTTCTGCTCTTTAGTTCTTAAATAATGCAACTTTTGCTACTTTCATGCATGAGGCACAATAATATTGTTAAACATGTTATAAAAACCCAGTGGCTTTGGGAGAGAGTCCTTAAAAGATTCAAAATTTCAGATATATGTATTTTCCCATTAAGTATTTTTAATTAGTAAAGTGAATGTATGCTAAAATTGGTTCTGTTCTTGGTTTAACCATTTAGTTGTGTCTCATGCATTTATGACGAAATTATTGTATTACTATGAACTATACAGTCATGCAATTTGGATAGATACATTATATCTAAGCTTGTTGATACCCTACTGTCGGCATGGCTCACTTTGGAAACTAGATAAATGGGATTTTGACTATTTCATCATGCAGAACTTTGAATAAAATTGATACCATTCAGTAGATCTCGCTTAGTCGTAAATTTTGGTATAAGTTATATGATAGTGCATGCTATCAAAATTAATTGACAAAACAAGTTTTAGATGGGCCATTTTCCATGCTAATTTTTCCCGTGACGCTCTCCAAAAAATAAATGTTAAACTCGGCGACGTCACGCTGAAATTTAACATTCAAAAAGCCCCATCTAAAATTTATATTGTCTGTATAACTTGATTGCATAAACCCTCGACCATGTAACATATACCAAAATTTATGACTAAGCGAGATCTATTCAATGATATAGATTTTATCTTATTTTTTGCATGACAAAGTTTTCGAAATCGTATTTATCCAGTTTCTGAAGTGAGCTGCGCGGACAGTAGTTTTTGTGTTGCCTGCGAATCATAGGGATACTTAGGGATCACTTTATCCATCTGTCCATCTGTTGGTCTGTCGCACTTGGATATCTGTCACACCCTATATAAAAGTGATCCCTAAGTGTCGCTATGTTTCGCAGGTGACACATGCATTCCTTGAAATGATTTTTATTTCATAAAGCATGAAATCCTGACTGTGCTTATCATATCATAATTGTCCGTTTGGGGTTGATACATTATTCGTAATATTCAATAAGATATCAAATTAATTTACAATGTCATTATATACACGTACATGTTCAAGGTGTAATACCTTATTCTATTCCAAGTAAATATTTAGATGTCTTGAAAGAATACATGTAGCTCTGTACTTTAGGAGAAGGCAGTGAAGTGAAGAGACTTTCATTACAAGCAAAATTATCACATAGTAGGCTCTTGTTAATGGTATTTTTAAGTTTGATTGTAATAGAGTAAGTCGGATGATGTTATATTACATGTAATAATTTTTCTATCACAATGAAATAAACAATGAAGAGATATTCTTCTGAACTTTATTAGTTATACCTGAATGACATTCTTTAAAAAAGGGTTCAGTTGTCTCTTGACATTATAACAAATATTTACTTTTACTTCTTCTGGACAACTTAACATTTGACAAAGTTCAAGGTCAGAGTTGACAATCTTAGAAAATGAAAAAGAAAATTAAGAAATAACATAAATCTGAATGTACGCAAGACAATGCTTGTGAGAGTCCTTCTTTAAAAGAGTAAGTTCTCAAAAGCAAGATTGTCTTAGTAACAACACTGACTGTTTATAATAAACCTGGAAGACAAAGTGGGCCCGTATCACTCGCCTTACATCCATTCACTTGACCATCTTTGACTAAGATTTGAAAAGAAATGTTTTTCTGAAAATGTTGTATTTGTGATATGAAAATAAAGAGAAGATATCCAACACAAGATTAATAACACTGCAGTTATTTCTGAAAAAAATATTTATTGACACAAACGCAAGACAAAACTGGAAAATAGAGCGAACAAAATTAATGAATCATAATACTAAGGGGTATTTCCCTGATGACATATTTCAGGTTCTTTGCAGGTTCTTTGGCAGATATTTTAGGTCAAGTTTAGACTTTTGTTCCCCATTATTGCTTATTTGGATATCTTGAGCATCACTGATGAAACATAAATTGTTGAAATGTGCATATGGTACACTGAAATTTTACCATAGAATAAACTTCAAAGAAGTACCTAACCGTTATTCAGTCTCAAAGTCGAGAAGGCAAAGCAAAATCGTGAGAATTCCTATCGAAACGGTTGTGGACCCTGGAATGAACAACATTCCGAAGTGAGACCAGGTGTCTGGGGAGAGCAGCGTCTCCTGATATATTTCAATATTGACAATGAAAAAGAACATATATTTCAATATTGACAATGCAGCCGATTTTTCATTTGTTAATTTGTCAAATGTTAAAAGATCACTCTTGGAAAAATGAGAAATAAGAAAATTTGGCGCATTCAATACCTCTTATAAAATACAAATTTTTTAAAACAAAAAGTTCATTTTTAAGATGTACAAAATGATGTAGTTGCTTATAAATTGATGTGCAGGCATTGATACATGCAAACTTGATTTCACTGCCATACAAGGACAAAGAGTCAAGTCGTGCTGTTTTGCAGGTCAAAATTTTGGAAAGTCCATTTTTCATTCCACGAAGAAACACCGATGTCATTGACAGTCAATGGGTCATCATCGGTCCACTCTATAACCACATTCTTTGTGATGTCTATTCCTTCTCCGGCAGCGATTCTTCCATTTTTCCATGTGACCCACAAGTGTTTTATATAGCAAGTCAGTATTGCAGAATCAGACCGCTTCTTTTGGGTGCCATTCTTGAGTATCGTGTTAAATTTATTACCTCCGCGACCAATGCCTATCTTATACATTGTGGACGTTTCGTGCTTGTTAGGCATAAGACCAACCCAGACATCATGACATGCGTTAGTAGTGAAGGTCAAGGTGTCCCTTCCTTTTCCAGTGATTCCATATGGTTCTAGGTCGAAGAAACTTGAAGTCCAAAGTACCGGAATTTCGATTGCTGAAAAAGATAATGTACGAGTACGTACATTTTTTTTGTATTTAAAAATGCAAAGGATCTACAACAAGTCAAAAGATCATACCAATAGTAATCGAAAGTCGGACAGTTTGTTGATTGATAAACTATTTGTATGCTAGCTAATGTTTTACTTGGTCTTATAGTTTTAAAAAACGCATATGACCGAGTACTCGTTCTATTTCTATAGAGAAATGATCGTTTCCAGCCTAAAGAGATGGAATTGAAAACTTTCTGTGTTAGAAAGTGATCCGATCCTTACCGATGGAGATGCCAATAACAACTTCAAGGAAACCCAACCTCAAGCACATGTAGCCAAGTCCGATCAACTTCGTTGATCGTTTCTTGAAACACATTTTTTTTTCTGAAAACTGGGTCCTGTAGCATGATATACTACCCATCATGCTACGTGTTTCGGTATTATTCGGACATCAATTTCACAGTATTTGGCCAAGGACTTATAAACAGAAGGATTGGAATCTCGTTTTTTCCCGTTAACATGTCGCGTGCCCTTTTGATATGCAAATTAGGCAACGAGATGTTAGGGTTGTGATATTCAAAACCATAAATGCCCTAAATTTGTTAATTATGACAACATAAAGACGACTTGAATAAGTAGAATAGATTATCCTGATCATTTTGGTACCAATATTTTGATATTACGTCTTGAAATAGTCGAGAAAATGGTAAATTAAATCGGGCCTATTTATATAGGTCATGTTGTAGTCGTAATGGCGTCGAGATCCCTTATATCTGAGGAAGTTATATTATGGTCAATTATCGACATCTATACCTGAAAAATAATTCTAGCAGATACAAAAAAAGTCCAGCTTTATTTTAAAAACAACTTCTCTTAGATACTTTATAAAATAAAACAGAAAAAATGGTTTTTAGATGGCTTGTTTACCTTCTTCGTTACAGGCCGTGGGAAACAGGTGATCGTAAACACCCCCATTTTCGAAGTCTTGTATTCTTATTAATATTAGGTATCATGAAATGAAAATGGTACTAATGCACGCATTAGGATTTATTAATTATTTTGATAACAATATTCCTTGTGTTTATCGCGTTTTGTTTGAGAAAACGGGTCAGAGCGTTGACCTGCCTACGCCTTATGGGAAAATGGCCGCGCGTACCGACGAGTGAAAACACCCATTTTCGAAGCCCCGTAAAACAATGAAATTGTCGAATTAATTAAATAAAATTGGTCCTAATGCACACTTTAGGTTTTAGTCTTTATTTTGATAACAAGATTTCATATGTAAATCTTGTCTAGTTTGAGAAAATGGGTCAGAGCGTTGGGCTGTCTGCCTCTTTCAGAAAATGGCCGCGCGTACCGACGAGTGAAAACACCAATTTTCGAAGCCCCGTAAAACAATAAAATTGTCGAATTAATTAAATAAAATTGGTCCTAATGCACACTTTAGGTTTTAGTCTTTATTTTGATAACAATATTTCATATATAAATCTTGTCTAGATTGAGAAAATGGGTCAGAGCGTTGGGCTGTCTACCTCTTTCAGAAAATGGCCGCGCGTACCGACGAGTGAAAACACCCATTTTCGAAGCCCCGTAAAACAATAAAATTGTCGAATTAATTGAATAAAATTGATCCTAATGCACACTTTAGGTTTTAGTCTTTATTTTGATAACAATATTTCATATGTAAATCTTGTCTAGTTTGAGAAAATGGGTCAGAGCGTTGGGCTGTCTGCCTCTTTCAGAAAATGGCCGCGCGTACCGACGAGTGAAAACACCCATTTTCGAAGCCCCGTAAAACAATAAAATTGTCGAATTAATTAAATAAAATTGGTCCTAATGCACACTTTAGGTTTTAGTCTTTATTTTGATAACAAGATTTCATTTAAGAAATGAATCTTATATTTTTTCTGTTGATGCAGGTATCACCCGAAAAATTGGACAGAAAACTGCATCAATGCGCGTAGCGCGTTGATGCAAAAGTTTTCTGTACAATTTTTCGGGTGATACCTGCATCAACAGAAAAAATATAAGATTCATTTCTTATCATTTAATTATGGAAAACAGACTGTTTTCTTTGATCTAAAAACAATCAATCACCGCACTTTATTTCGTAAGTCGGAAGTTTTTGCAGTGATACGTCTGCCAAAACAAGTTATGGTAGCCGCCATGATTCAAACAGCGAGCGAACGTCTCTCTATATCTTTGGAATAAGGACAAGTTTGAGCAAATTCTACATGCACTGTTAATTTTTGAGTAAGTAGAAAAGAAATGGTACCCTAGAAATGATAAGCAAACATCAACAAATTGTATTTTCAGCAACGAGTTTGAGGGAACCCCCAGTTCTAAAAATAGTGCTATAAATAGACTTCCGTGAAAAATTGTGTTGATCGATGTATCAACAAAATTTCTCAGCCAATCAGAATCTTCGTTTCTTGAAAATGACAATGGAAATTAAATGATATGTAAATCTTGTCTAGTTTGAGAAAATGGGTCAGAGCGTTGGGCTGTTTACCTCTTTCAGAAAATGTCCGGGCTTACCGAAGAGTGAAAACCTCTATTTTTGAACCTCCGATATACAATGAAATCGTCGAATAAATTAATCAAAATTGGTTCTAATGCACGCACTAGGTTTTCATTTTCGATTTGCCACCAATATTTTATGTGTAAGTCAAGTAATGACTGAGAAAATGGGACAGAGCATATGCCTATTTAACTCTCTTTGACGATATCTGGGTCATAACGGCGAATGTCAAGGCTCCGCTTTGAAGCTAGATATTATAACAATATATCAATATATTTTGATAAAATCGGTATTTATTGAAACAGTAAGGTTTCATCTACATGTACATATCAATATTTTATATGTTTATCGTGTGATGCTTGAGAAAATCATATTATTTGATCACCCTTCTCGGATAGGACTGGGCAATGTTTTGATCTCGTTCAGATCTCGTTACACGCGAGTTTTCGTTACTATTCTAAAGGCGGTGTAGAGAGTTGCGAATCCTTCTGTTTATAAGTCCTTGATTTGGCCATATTTCATTCTTTAGATTATGGATCACTGACGAAGTTAAGTACCCGAAACGTGCATGTCTTGTCTATTCTGAAAATTTATCTGTTCTTAATGTTAAACATCTTCAAATTCAATTTGTTATAAATTTGAAGACGTAATATTTGTACCACTTGGTGTGTGTCACTGCTGGTGGACCAGGAGTACCCGAGGGGACATGCAGCCAAGTCCGATCAACTTCAGTTTATCGTTTCTTCAAACGTATTCCAAAATATTTCTGTTCACAAAAATTTCTCGAAATTTCTGAAAAGCGGGTCCTGTAGTATCATATCACACCCATACTGCTACGTCATTCGGTAATTTTTGGATATGAATTTCACAGTCTTTGGCCATATTCATTGCTTAGATTGAGGATCACTGACGAGGGTTAAGTACCCGAAACGTGCATGTCTGGTCTATTCTGAAAATTCATCTGTTCTTAAATGATGCTATGAATATGCTGCAAATTTATCTGTACTTAAGTTGTTAACTGGAGTTAAATGTAATTTGTACTGATTCAAACAGATAAGCATATGAGAAAGCAGCAAAGTTATCCGTGCTCGAAAATTACTCTGGTAAATCATAAATATTGAAAAAGTGCTATTGTAATGTACCGTTATATGCATTTCTGTCATTCATGTTTTCATAATATAATATTTACATTGCAAGTTGATTTCCTATGTTAAACGCCTATTCAATTTTGACGTTCATTTCACGATGAACACAGGTTGGCCCCAATCACATAACGTGCGAACAAGAAGTTCAAACAGTGGGCGGGGCATACTGATGCTGAATTTGCGATCAGGAGATTCCCAACATGCGTACGGAGAATGAGACGATATAAAAGAGAAGAAACAGACGAGGACAACCAAAAAAATCCTTGAAACCATTATGATATGTATAACAACTCTGTGTACGTGTATATGCACAGTTTCCACAGAGTTCATGTGTACTTCAATGTAGATGGCGCTACCGAAATGAATTTATGCCGCGCCGACAATTCCGATATTGTAAATAAGGCTTAATTCTCTTTAAATTGTTTGCAAAAAGTTAAAATTCATCTTGAAAACGTTTTATCTGATATTTACAACATTGTGAAAACGTTTTAACAGTCCATTTTAAACGTTAACTTCTACAGAGTTCATGTGTACTTGAATGTAGATGGCGCTACTGAATTGAATTTATGCAGCACTGACTTTTCAAATTATAAATAAGACCTTATTCTCTTCAAATTGTTTACAAAAAAATAAGACTCATCGTGAAAACATTTGTAAAATAAAAATTATTCGGTAATTTTTAATATCAAACCATATATTTTGGTCCTTTGCAATGGAGTATTTCTAGCCCTTCCTGGTAGGGAGAATTGACATACGTGAAACATTTAGATCTTAATTTTCACTTAATTTGTATAAAATGTCGATGATGTTATCAAAGATGTTTTATATCTGAATGTAAATATAAGGAAAGAGTGTCTTATTTTTTGCGTTCATGGCTTTTACACTCTGGTTCGACAGGCGCAAATCTTTCGAGAACCGCTTCGCGGTTCACGAGATTTGCGCCTGTCGAACCAGAGTGTAAAAGCCATGAACGCAAAAAATAAGACACTCATTCCTTAATTATACATACGACAGTTCATTTCATCTGATTTATCCAAGCAGTCAAAGAATCCATCGCAACGTTTATATGATGGAAGACATCGACCGTAGGAGCACTGGAACTTTGTTTGTGAGTTACAGGAATCTGTAAATATAAACAAGAGAACGCGCCTATTTAAAAGTAATATCAATATCATATAGGATCTCAAATGTTTTTCTATTTCATACGGTATTTATGAAACGAGTTGTGTTATTTTTTCATTTCCCGAGATTTGACGAGGGGATTAAAATCACACAACGAGTTTCATAAATACCGTAGAGAAATTTACTGTTTAGAACAGTTTCACAATATTTTGCAACATGTTCCTGATGATTTGCATGATTTGTATGTATTGTTTTCAATTTTGTACTTAGACATCGACGGCGGGTGCGGCTAGCCAACAGGGGATGCTTACTCCTCCCTTGCACCTGGTCCCATTTCTAGCTTGCTAGGAGTCCGTCGATGCTTAATTTTGTGCTCTATTATGAGCGCTGTTGAGATTATCGTCAGGATCTTCTTTAACTAATTTATCGCCTTGAGAGCTGACGTGAGATTTCTAGACAAAATTGTAGTTAAGCAGTTGAGTAGTTGCTAGAATTAGCAATGTATCAAAATTTGTAAGGAAACTTGTGGAGTTTTGGTATGCAGTATATATTGTAGGAAGATCCAATTTAGAAATTAAATTTCACTGTTGGGGAAAAATTTTAGGGACACTTTCATTGCTTTTGATATAAGTATTTGTAGAAGAAAATTCCGAAACTAAAGTAACGTTTTCAAATGATTATGGTGTTTGCTGCTTTATCTGCAGGCGCGAAGACATATTTTTCATGTAAATTACGTAACTTGGATTCGAAATATCTTTCAAATTTAGAACTTGGATTTTCAAAAAGATGGGGTTTTTTGTGGAAGTAATCTAATCGAATATCAGTGATATCCAAAATGAGGTTTTTCCAATCATTCAGAGCATGCAATCGACTCTTTCGATTTAAACCATCGTTTGGTATATTTATCTAAGGCTAATTCCTTTAGCACTTTGCGACATTTCATAAAATCTATCTTGGGATTCTATACTTAGGTCCTTTTTTAGAAGACCACGGAGCTTCCTGTCTTGAATAATTAAAAAGTCACCTGTAATAATATGACCGGCTGGTTTATTTAATCAGACGTTGCACATTCTTAAGAAGCAGGGCATGATTCAAGTATCTACTGTAAAATTTCGAATAGGATTCTTAAGTTCTTATACTTGTAACAAATAGGAGAAGGTTCTAAATTCTCAAAATACTTTGCACGCAATGCTCCCGAAAAATATGTTTAGAAGATCAAAACCTTTGTTCTTATGAATCGTCTTTTAGGGGAGGTGTTTTTAATAACAGGATAAATTTTATTCTCTGCAAATGCGACAATGATATTTCATCTGAATCAATCAGTGTCTCTAAAGAATGCAACATGTGCTTGTAGCATCACATCCCACCCATCCTGCTACGTCTTTCGGTACGCTTTTTCGACATAGTAACTTTCATACTTTTTTGGCATATTACACTGTTTTGATTTTAGGATCACTGACGAGGATTAAGTACACGAAACGTGCATGTCTGGTCCATGTTGCCAATTTATCTGTTCTTAAATGACAAATATGGATAATGACCATATCCCTGTCTACAGTACAAAATCGATATTTCAGAAAATCAGAAACCGAAGGCATACAAAATCAGGATAAAACAGGAACCAAAGCAAACAAAAACAAAAACCTCCACCATATGAAAAGAAGCGAACTCCCGATATGAGAGTAAGACCAGGTGCCCAGGAAGAGTAAGCATCTCCTGCTTGCATGCAACACCCGTCGCTTCAATTCGTTAGAACTGTCACATCCGGTTACTTCCATTTTGGAAGATATAGAGTACAATCTTTGGTTAGATGGTTCAAATGGTCTATGACAGAATATCATCCACCATTCTGGATAGTGGGACATCATAGTGTATGACGAGTTCCCCATATCGACCGTAGAACTTCCTCAGTGACGATGTTAGTCGGTCACAAACATATCCCTGACTGAGAAGCTTATCTGAAAGACGCCTAGCTCTCAGAACAAAATCCGTATATTTGGTACTTGCTCTGGCATAGCGTATCAACTGAGGTATGAACACGCCATAAGCAGGCGATGAAGGGATGTTGCTACTCAGAAAAGGAAAGTTTGTAATGCTGAAATTGAAGTCGTCACGTTTGTCATAGAGTGAGGTGTTCATATGACCATCAGTGTCGTAGGACAACATTATGTCCAAATAGGATGCTGAATTATTTGTCTCTGTAGTTTCTTTGACTTCAAGCTCCGAAGGATAGATACTGCTCAGGTAATCCGCGAATTTTGGATTATTGATGGACAACACATCGTCTATGTATCTGTAAGTGAAGTTGAAGTCAGAAGCTAAGTATCTTTTCCCTTCAGAGACCAAAGATTGAATGAATTCAGCTTCGTACGAGTAAAGGAAAATGTCGGCAAGGAGTGGGGCACAATTGGTCCCCATTGGAATTCCGACAATTTGCTGGAAGACCTTTCCTCCAAACACCACAAAAATGTTGTCGATCAGAAAGTTTAACATCTGAATAATGTCTGTTTCAGTGTACTTATTTTCAGAATCTGACTTTTCTTTTACAAAGTAGGTTTTGTCATAGTTAACAACAATAAATTTGTATTTGCGATTACCGTTCTTACTTGTATGCTATTCAATTTGAAGACGTTTACATGATGCTATGTATGCTATTGTATGCTATTCAATTTGAAGACGTTTACATGATTCTTAAATGATGCTATTCAATTTGAAGACGTTTACATTCATCCAAGATAGATTTCAAATGAACTGCTGGGACTAATGAGAGAACATGCAGCAGTTTGGGTCTGCCGCCGTTGCATGCTATATAAGAAGATCATTGAGGGTACGGTGTACCAATCATATTAACATGGGATACCTCAAATGCATATAACTTACAAGGACAAACTATGATATACCCCAATAAAAAGTAATGAAGCATTTCATAGTAATAAAGATTTTGCAGAAATCAGATATTTTAAGTAAAATTTCAGATTTTCCCCCAAGTTAGCAAAATAATTACAGAAATTTCTTCTTGCTCATTAAACTTGACCAAATAGATTACACGATACCTCTCCTGCTTTGATTTATTAAAAAATATCAATTTTGAAAAATATTCAGAAAAATAAGTGAGTACTGCACATATATTAGGTTTTTGCCCCAAAATAGCATAGAAATTGAATTTCAGTAACCAAGTGACAATTTTATCCATTTATGATAAGAAACAGCATCCTATCAAAGATAAAATGTGTCATTTAGGCAGATTAAAAGAAATAGTACTTGGTTTCTCAAAAATAGTGCTTTTTTACCCCATATTTTACCCCAAAATATTGTTTTTAATGAATAATTTAATTTAATTTCATATTAATTGATTAGATGATTATTTTCTACATGATAATAGCTCTAAATCTCTTATTTTAGCTAAGATATTTATGAATTCATAGAATTTCCCCAGAAATCTGTTATTTTAAATCAAAAACATGCATTTTGCCCCCAAATGAAGTTGAAAATATACCTTTTATGTTTCAAACATGTAATGAACTTCAATTATTACTATTGAAAATACATTCCTGTGATCATTTTACGAAATCCTGTAGATTCAATATTCTCCATAAATCAGCGATTTTTAATGAAAAATATCCTTTTCTCAAAACACTTTTAAAAATTTTGAATGAAATGTGAGTAAAACATATATAACCTGGAAGAGTGTGAAAAATTACAGTAAAAACTAGCTTTCAATCATTAATTTCATAATGGATAAGGGTTGTTTAAATTAATATACAAAAATAAGAGATTTCTAATTGAAAATGAAGGTTTCAATTTCAAGGATTTTGCAAAAAATAAACGATATAAAATGTATGTCATTTGAAAGATATTTTTCAAATAAGCATTGAACGAACATATGCAATACTGAGGAACTGAGGAACAGGAATGAATTAAAATTTCCTCAAATTTGCAAAAATCGACTTTTTTAAACCCCAAAACACACAGTAAATGATAAACGTCTTCAAATTCAAAAAGAAGGAATTGGAACTTGCAACTCATTTCATCTGAAAGAGTACCAAAAATACAATATATTCACCTCTTCCAATTTTTTAAAATCACCATCCATATGAAAGTTATAATTTGTTTCCTATTTTCAATGATTTTCAAAAAAAAAAAAAAACATGTTTCCCCCCAAAACACCACTTTTGCAATGGAAATTTCCATGAGACAATGACAAATATGGAAAAAAGCATATCCCTTTCAAGAAGTACAAAATCGTTAACCGAAGAATCATCTAACCAAGGGCATACAAAACCAGGATAAAACCAGAACTAAGGCAAACGAAATAACAAAAATCTACCATATGAAGAGAAGTGAACTCCTTGCAAAGGAGTGAAACCAGGTGCCCAGGAAGAGTGAGCATCTCCTGCTTGCATGTAACATCCGCCACTTCAATTCGGTAGAAAGATCACAATCGATAACTCCCACAAAGGAAGACAAATGTATAAATTGGTATGTGATGGCACAAAGAATCTACGTCAGAATATTTTTTATAACTCTGGACAAGGGGACGTCATAGTGTGCTACCATTTCCCCATATCGACCATAGAACTTCCTTAGTCGGTCACAAATGTATCCTTGACTGAGAGGCTTTACTGAAAGCCGTCTACCTCTTAAAACAAAATCTGAGTACATTGAGCTTGTGAGAGCATAACGTATCAATTGAGAAATGAAAACACCTTATGCTGGTGACGGCGGGATGTTGCTACTCAGAAAAGGAAAATTTGTGATATTAAAATTGAAGTCGTCACGTTTGTCATAGAGTGAGGTGTTCATATTACCATGTGCGTCAAAAGAAACTTGATATCCAAATAGGACGCTGAATTAACAGTCTCTGTCGTTTCTTTAACTTCAATTTCAACGGGATAGATTGCGCCAAGGTAATTTGCAAATTTTGAAATATTGATGGACAGTAGATCATCAATGTATCTGTACGTGAAGTTGAAGTTAAGAGCTAACTGTCTTTTGCCCTCAGTGATCAAGGATTGTGTAAATTCAGCTTCGTATGAGTATAAACATATGTCAGCAAGGAGCGGGGCACAATTGGTTCCCATTCGAATGCCAACAACCTGTTGGAAGACCTAAGATCGCAAAAAATCCGGATATTCAACATCATGATGACATCTAATTCGGTATACTTTTTTGACTCAGATTTCTCTTTTATAAAGTAAGTTTTGTCGTAATTTACGACAATGAATTTATATTTACGATTACCGTTTTTGTGACAGTTTGTCTTTCAAATTAGTACTGTGGTGAAATTGTGGTGTAAAGTGTCGAAACGTCAAACGATTTTAAAGAGTGCACTCTTTTCAACAGTGTTGATTTTTAAGGTCCACAACTGGTTTATACCGCTACTCGAATACAAGAATTTTTTATCTGAAAGAGAGCAAAAAATACTACAACTTTGGGCTGGTTTTTGGAGGATCAAGGCGGGCGGGGGGGATGCAGCCAATCCAGTGATACATCCAAAACTATTTACTTTTCCCATCATTATTCCTCAAGTCACATGGTCTTCAACATCACCGGGTGATTATTATATCAGTCAAAGGAGCAACGTAGGTAAATAGAGTGAACTACCCATCAGACGACAAATATGGATAATGACCATATCCCTTTATACAGCACAAAATCGATAATTCAGAAAATCAGAAACCGGAGGCATACAAAATCAGGATAAAACAGAAACCAAAGCAAACAAACAAACACTTCCACCATATGAAAATAAGCGAACTCCCGACATGGGAGTGAGATCAGGTGCCAAGGAAGAGTAAGCATCTCCTGCTTGCATGCAACATCCGCCGCTTCAATTCGGTAGAACTGTCACATTCGGTTACTTCCATTTCGGAAGACATAGAGTACAATCTTTGGTTGGATGGTTCAAATGGTCTATGACAGAATATCATCCACCATTCTGGATAGTGGGACATCATAGTATATGCCGAGTTCCCCATATCGACCGCAGAACTTCCTCAGTGACGATGTTAGTCGGTCATAAACATATCCCTGACTGAGAAGCTTATCTGAAAGACGCCTAGCTCTCAGAACAAAATCCGTATATTTGGTACATGTACTTGCTCTGGCATAGCGTATCAACTGAAATATGAACACGCCATAAGCAGGCGTTGAAGATGCTAACAAAAGATTATTGTTGTTGAAGGTCTTGATAATTCTAAAGAATTGTGTGCTTGAAAGCAAATTATTTACCTTGTTCAAAATACCACTCTCCTTCCTGTGAGTAGGATTTTACTTTGACGTCATTCACTGTCTCAAACCTTTCATCCGACCAACTCAGGTACATATTTTCAAACCGTTTCAGTCCTTTTCCTACTTGAATATCTCCGTTCTTCCAGCTCACCCAGAATGGAAGAAATTCATCACAGTCTAGTACTTTTCCATTCTTCCAAATGCGATCTTTTTTGTCCTTTTGTATCGATGACCACAAGTCATCTCCTCGACCTAGCAGAATTTCATAAATTACACGGACATCTTTTGCCAGTAGTATATGGGCATCTGCACATGTTTTCACCTTGAAATTGACCCATGAACGACCTGAAAATCCTTGATTTGACACCACCTCCGAGGTATGTGGGGCTGTCCGAATTGCTGTTTAAGAGAGAAAACACAGATAAATTAAATCAAACAAGAGGCCCAAGGAGGCCACATCGCTCACTTGATTTGCAGGCAAAAGAATGATAGTGGAGAATTTGGTTGGCCCCTTTACTACTTGAGAAATTATGTGCAGCAGTATTGGATATGTCGTTAAAGATGGATCAGCCAATAAAACTGAAATTTTTCTATTACTCTTTATTAACAAGAGTGACTAAAGCAGTCTAGTATTTGATGTAAATGGCAATTCCTATTGAAGGAAATGGAACAACATATTTGGAAGCCTGCACTTTCAGACAATTATCCATCCATGCAGAACATACATATCACAACAAAAGGAACAGAAAAACTTCTCAATAACTTCGGCACATAAAAAGCAACAGGACCAGACCAAATTCCAGCTCGCATACTCAAACAATACTCAACGCAACTTACACCACACCTAACATACATCTTCAACAAAAATATCTGGAAAGGGGGGCTGTACCGTCTGATTGGCGAGGGGCAAATGTGATTCCTGCTTTCAGAAAAGGGGACAAATATTTGGCCAGTAATTAAAGACCTGTCTCTTAAACTTGTATTTGTTGTAAATTACTTGAAAATATTGTAGTAAAAGAAGGGAGGGGATCTCCAACAAGACCCTGTTGCAGCACCATCAGCAAAACACGAAAACACCCGATGCAAAAACACTAAAGACGAGCATACCAAGAGACGGAAAAGAGACACACGACATATAAACTTGAAACACAAAAGACTACACATAAACCAACGAGACCAATGGGTAACCGGTGCTGGACGGCCATTTGCCACGCAAGAAGCAAATGGTGTGGTTATCCTGGATTACATGCGCAAACCCTCTCTACATCTTAGATCACCTTGACACTTTCCAAATCCTTGTAGACTGTCAACATGGTTTTAGAGCAAAACGAAGCTGCGAAACACAACTCATCACACTCACACATGAACTCACACTGAACTTACACTGAACTTACATTCAAACATCCAAACATATTTTTATAATTTTAGACTTTTCAGAGGCATTTGACAAGGTGCCTCACCAGAAGTTACTGAGGCAGCTGGATACTTATGGTATAAGGGGAACCACCTAGGGATGTGTATCAGCTTTCCTTAGTGAAAGGGTCCAGCAAGTGGTACTTGATGGTTAGGCATCTAGTCAAATGCCTGTAGTCAGTAGGGTTCCCCAGGGCTCTGTCCTGGGTCCCTTTCTATTCCTTATTTTTATAAATGACCTGCCGCAATCCGTTTCTTCTAAAACAAGACTTTTCGCAGATGACTGTATCTTATACAGGCCAATTAAACACATGGAAGACTGCTTGACACTACAACATGACCTAAATGATCTTGCACACTGGGAAACAACATAGGGTATGCAATTCCACCCACAGAAATGCAACTCACTAAGCATCACACGCTAAAGCAATCCACTCAAATACTCTTACATTCTCAAAGGACACAAGTTAGAATCAGTTGATACAGCTAAATACTTAGGTATCACAATCTCACACAACATGTCATGGAAACCACACATTAACAACATCACTACAAAAGCAAACAACATTTTAGGGTTTTTCTGAAACGAAAATGGCAAATTAAAAATGAAGATACTAAATCATAGGCCCAAAAATCAATTGTTAGATCCAATTTAGAATATTGCTCAACCGTATGGTTACAACACACACAAAAACAAAGACTAAATTAGAAATGATACAGAGAAGAGCAGCACGTTATGTTACACACAGATATCAAAACACGAGCAGCGTCACAGACATGTTAAATCATTTAAACTGGCAAACACTCGAAAACAGAAAATTCACAGAGACTAACAATGCTTTATAGAATTTCCCGTAATTTAGTTGCAATTAACTCACAAGAATACAAAACACCAACTACACAACTTCTTACCACACACAACCATCCACTACATTATCAAACTTTCAGCACACTCACAGACTATTTCAAATGTAGTTTCTTTCCACACTCCGTTGTGCTCTTGACTTTTCTACCCAATTCGATCATTACTCTCTGAACCATTTAAAACACTGGCTCAGAACCATCTGAGCTCATCATATTAAAGATTTCGACATTTTTGTATATATTTGAATTATCCTTTTATATAACTGTTACTTTCAAATTTTATGGTCTGTTTGCTCATTGCCCCGTCATGTAGTCATCAAGTGTGATGGATTGACGTACTGATGTAGATGTAAATTTAAAAGTATAATCATCAGTTCCCATTTCTCATGGAGATTGGGAACCGTACAAGTATACGAATATATCCTATTTTCGAACAGCGTAAAAATGATGTTGGTACATGAACTTACGACATTTGATTTCGTCTGTGTTGTCACGACAATCAATTTTTCCATCACACATTTTCTCGAAAGGATAACACATTCCATTTCCACATTTAAAATCTCTGTCCGGATCACACAAAGGATATTCTAAGATGAAAAAAAAAATATGAGCAAACTCTGTGCAACTGATAAGATCAGAGTTATTTATGGGGACAACAAATTGATATTTTTGAAGGCACATAATATTAATTTGATGAAGTTTGATTAAAACACAATATAAATCAACTTACTACATCCTTGTTCGTCCGAACCACCGGAAGCTGCGCAGTCAGACACCTTGTCACATTTGAAATTTGATGAAATGCAATGATCATTCTCAGAACATTTGAAAAATCCATCAAAACAGTTTCCTGAAACAAGTATGAAAATATCATTTTAAACTTCTGCAAAATTGATGACGAAAAATAACGAGAAACAAAGAAGAATGCGGAATCAATATCTAAATCTCTAATTAGAAGTGTAACGAATAGTGAGCTTAGGAATATAAGTCACTTGAACTGCCTCCCCGACAGGCTAGCTTTATCGGGAATGTGGTTAAGTGGGCTTGACTTCAGACCCCTTCTTCGGGCTCCCCCGTCGCTTCACGTTACAGAAGCTATATAATGGTATTGATATTTAGCCAACAAATAAAACTTGCAGTTTTATCCTTAAATTCATTATAAGTTAAATTCGAGTATAACAAAACTCATTTTGGACACTTTATTTTAACATAAGTGGCTTATTCATATATTAAGATTATACAGTTGAATTCATAAACAACCGTTAATTTCTTATTTCCTGCATAAATTTTTCTACCTCATGGCATTTATCATATAGGATGTATAAAAGTTAAAAGCAAATTTGGGGAATAACTAGTTTCTGACTTTATATATGATTGCGGACGGTAAATGCTGATTATACGGTCGCAAACTGAGTTTTTGGCAACGCTTTAGCACATAACGTCAGTATCTAGTTATTCCCATTCTAATGCAATCTATATTTTTGTGAATGTAAGGCGAATTGTGACGACAGCAACGTCAAAACCTAGTATGTTCTCGTTTTACAGCCGTAACTAAGGAGGAAGCAAACAACCAATGAAAATCGACGTTATATAGCGACGTTGCATTAGAATAAGATTTTTACGCTGAAATTCATACAAATTTGTAATATTTCATGTAACGTAAGCTTCTGAAACTTTTGTTTGTTGTGTTTCAGTTGAGCAATCTGCAGTGAAACACATCAAACCAGTTCAAATAAAGTTTGTTTTACATGAATTCACGAATTAAGCAAGAAATGGTTGTTTATGAATCCAAATGTATAACCAACTTATTATATATTTAAGCTATTTAGGTTATGAATTAATGACAAATGTGGATAATGACCATATCCCTGTATACAGCACAAAATCGATAATTCAGAAAATCAGAATCCGAAGGCATACAAAATCAGGATAAAACAGAAACCAAAGCAAGCAAACAAAAACCTCCACCACACGAAAAGAAGCGAACTCCCGATATGGAAGTGAGACCAGGTGCCCAGGAAGAGTAAGCATCTCCTGCTTGCATACAACACCCGCCGCTTTAATTCGCTAGAACTGTCACATCCGGTTACTTCGATTTCGGAAGCTTTGGTTGGATAATTCAAATGGTCTATGACAAAATATCATCCACCATTCTGGAGAGTGGGACATCATAGTGTATGACGAGTTCCCCATATCGACCGTAGAACTTCCTCAGTGACAATGTTAGTCGGTCACAAACATATCCATGACTGAGAAGCTTATTTGCAAGACGCCTAGCTCTCAGAGCAAAATCCGTATATTTGGTACTTGCTCTGGCATAGCGTATTAATTGAGATATGGTTACGCCATAAGCTGGAGATGAAGGGATGTTGCTACTCAGAAAAGGAAAGTTTGTAATGCTGAAATTGAAGTCGTCACGTTTGTCATAGAGTGAGGTGTTCTCGTGACCATCAGTGTCGTAGGACAACATTATGTCCAAATAGTATGCTGAATTATTTGTCTCAGTAGTTTATATGAGTTTTATGCTTATAATAATTTCAAGGACTACAAGCAACCAGCATGTGTCAAGTTAATGATCGGTTTTACTATTTTTTATGTGTTTTCCCTCTTTCTTTAAAACTGCTGTCATTTTTATGCGAGTCTTATTATGTCTTATTATGTCTTGCCCTCTTTCTTTAAAAATGTTGACATGTCATTAATTTTATGTGAGTTACTTGTTATTAGTTGTAAGTCGTTTTTATGTTGTGATTTGTTGTGATTTGTAACCTGATTATTGCTGATTGCTTTTTGTTTTGTCGGTGCCTTTAACAATGCATTTTGTTATCTGCCCGTGCAATTCGGTGATTTCTCTCCTTTCCTTGTCGTGGTGTCCTTCATGCTACAATATTGCATTGCTTGTTTATTGGTGGTTTTAATGCGGTCGTTTTCGTTATCTCCTTATGCGATGTGATAGTTTTACCTCATGTACTCCTTTTCTCGTCTCATGCATGCATGTTCCTCTATGGCCACTTCGACGTCATATTGTTGGGGAGTTTCCCAATATTCTACAAGCAAGTTAGATGGGCAGTCCCTTCATATCGTCTGTATAGAAATTGTATAGGTCGTATTTGACATTTTTCAAGTTGACGTACTTCGGACTTCGCACTTAAGGGGACATATAAAAGGAATCAGGTGCAATTACCTCCCCCCCCCCCCCAAAAAAAACACTATGAGAGAAAAGTACACACACAAACGGGCATTAAAAGGTTTAGTTCATCACATGACCTCGATAGCATTTTAGCAATTCAGATTATTTACAAGGAAGTGGCGACACCTATTTATAGCGCATTACTCTCCAAGCGACGTAACTCTGTTAAGCAAAAAGCAATAGTGCCCGGTCGCCGGGCACTATTCTCTCATAGTCACCGCGTGCTCAACCAATGGAATTTCAAGGATTTATCATGTGATGCACTAATAGTTAACATTATTTTAATCGAATCGACATTTATTACCTTGTCTTATTCTGAATGTGTTATCGTTGGCGTATGATCCGAGTTGTACATCATCAATGTTAACAGGCGAGTCGTATGTTTGCTCTAGTAACAGATTATTTCCCCTGTAAAGTCCCTGTCCGACTTTCAACTGACCGTCACTCCAAGAAAACCAAAACTGCTTATAAATATTACAGTCAAAAACTGGTGTATTCGATTTGTGCTTTTCCTGCTCTGTTACGTAATTGATGAGAGAATTCCAGGAATTCCCCCCTCTTCCTAGCATGACACCAAACATCACATTGCCTCCTTGTAAAAGTGTGACAAAGGCATCAGCACAGCTTTTAACCTCAAAGTTTATCCAATCCAGTCCAGATATTTTATACATGTGATTTGATATGACGTCTTTTCCCCATTTTTGCACAAGTATAGCTGTTGAAAAAAATATAGATGAAGTAATAGACATCAATCTGACAATAACAACATTTCTGATCACATATATATAACATACTGTATTATAAAACGCCAAGTATATTATCATTTCTAATTTGTTCTAAATCAATTGCTAATTCTTTACAAGAGATAAAGTTGTTATATCTACATTTATTCTCTTTTGAAGTATGGAAATAGAAAAAAATCGCATTGTTTCCCGCGACTGAGTGATTCTGTTGTCAGTGCCTTTTAATCACTTTAACATGGTGGATTGTTTATTCCCCGAGGATATCGTTCGTGTAGTTTTACAGTATCTCGGTTTTTAAGTTGAATATATCTTTAAATTCTCGGTTATATAATTTAAGGTAGAGCATCCCTCAGGTCTCAGATGCTCATATTTCCTAATGAGTTAAAGAAGATCCTGACGATAATCCCAACAGCACTCACAATAGAGCACAAAATTGAGCATCAACGGACCCCTATCAAGCTAGAGGTGGAACCAGGTGCCCGGGAGGAGTAAGCATCCCCTGTTTGCTAGCCGCATCCGCCCTCGATGTTCATGCACGAAAATAAAAACAATATATAACCATTTGAACCATCCAACCAAAGATTGTACTCTATGTCTTCCGAAATGGAAGTAACCGGACGTGACAGTTCTACCGAATTGAAGCGGCGGGTGTTGCATGCAAGCAGGAGATGCTTACTCTTCCTGGGCACCTGGTCTCATTCCCATATCGGGAGTTCGCTTCTTTTCATGTGTGGAGGTTTTTGTTTGTTTGCTTTGGTTCCTGTTTTATCCTGATTTTGTATGCCTTCGGTTTCCGATTTTCTGAATTATCGATTTCGTGCTGTATACAGGGGTATGGTCATTATTCACATTTGTCATACATGCATTGCACTGTCTGATGTTATATCTATATAGAAAGTGCTATGGCAACCATGTCAGGGAAAATATTCAAAACACTTGCTATCAAACCTTTCGCGGGGAACTTTTTTACGAGCTCCACACGGCAAAGGGCATAGGTGTGACACAAATGAGTTAAAGAAGATCCTGACGATAATCTCAACAGCACAAAATAAATAGCAACTTTAACAATATTTTCATTTCCATATATTCAAAGCTTATGTTAAACCTAATATATAAACAAAATATAACTCTTGGTTTCATGATTATACCGAGAGTGTAGCCGTTTGAACTTTAACACTGGACCCTATGGGAAAAGTAAGAAAAATCCCTTTTTAGGGGTGATGAAATGTAACTATAAAAGTTTCTTTTCCCAAAACCATATTAGTTTGATAATCTGAACAATATTCTGAAGAGAAAAAATAGGGTATCCAGGCACAAAATTTCCAGAATTCTGACCTTAGGGATGCTCTACCTTAATGAACATTTTATAACGCTAAGGGGTATCTCCCTGATGACATAGAAGGTTCTTTGGCAGAAATTTCAGAAAATCCAGTTTCGTAGACTATCGCTCTTCAATACTTCATATTTGGATTCCCTCTTATTCGGCCCCGAGCATTGATAAGAAATTACTCGTTGAGATGTGCATATGGTGCACTGAAATTTTATTTCAATATTGGCAATCATACCATAGATTTTCATTTGGACATATTGGGGAGTCGACCTTTTGTTTTACAAAAAGCTTACATATTTAAAAGGAACCTCAAAGTTTTCCTTCCAAATAGGTTTTAGTGTTGTTCCTTCTCAAAAGTTGGATCCGCCAATTATTTCCTCAAATATGTACCTGTAGTTTTGAGTGGCTTCGCTATTCCAATTTCAATGTCAGAAGCCAAAAGGAAATATACTGTCATTACGCAATGGACAACAAAATGAAGAAAAACGATTAGAGTGCCCCTCTCTGCTGCGAGTGGGCACCAATTGGGACAAATATTTCTGAACTATAATGTCAAATTATCATCAGTGAGAGAAAGTCAAATACAAAACGGAAAAACAGAATAACAATTAATATACATACAAATTCCATGTTAGGAATAATTAATTATTTCCAATGAAGCTACAAAAATAGTAGATGCCGAAAAAAGAATACCTTGATTTCATGTTTTTAACAAAGAGGGAAAACAGCTCAAAACTGAAATTTGTATAGATGTAATTTGTTGAAATCAAATTTCAAAATGTTCGTTCGGACGGCACAAGTGTTTAAAATGCTACTGTGTTTGCATTAACTTTTATGAACTTTGTTGTTCTATATTGATATTCATGTCATTTATGAGACTCTAAAGGATGAGAATTATAAGAGATATCCCACTTGGATTTATAAATATTGTGAGTTTGAAATACTTAAAGAAAACGAAAACTTACGACAGTCTTTTTCATCAGAGCCGTCCGTACAGTGTTTAATACCATCACATCTGTTGGAGTTAGCAATACACCGTCCATAGCCACAACGGAATTCGTTGTTGGCGCATTGTGGCAGTGCTAAAAAATAATAAGATGATTGGCAGCTCTTGGATTAACTTGAAAACAGGCTTAATGGTAATTTATCATATAAATTTTACTGCCGAGGATGACCACCGAATGAAACACGGGGTAATTCTGTAAGGTCAGAACTAGAAAATTAGTAAGGTTAAAATAAAGAACATCTCTACTAATATCATGATAAGATCATTGTAATTTTGAGGGTAAATTATTCTTTTTATCCCCAATAATCTATACAATATACGCATAAAATTCGGGATTTTCGTTATACAGTGTTACTTCCCGTTAGGAACGGTACATGACGTAAACCTATTATGATGTCATCAAATTCTATGAAAACCACCATTAAATTAATGGAAACCGATGTTTCTATTGAAATTTTATCACGTCATAATGTTTTTACGTCAGATACTGTCCCAAATCGAACACAAGCACAAGCACACACCAACCAAAAGACGGAATAAGGAACACTTGAGATCATTTGAATACAATCATGAAGGTTAACTTAATATGTGAATTTGTGACCAAGAATCATCATTGTTATTGTTATCTACAATTGACCCTTCCGATTGCAGGAAAAAAAAATGCAAAATTTCGTGACGTCACAATGCTTTTTACCTCGGACAAACAGGCTCCGAACCTCGGTCAAACATCGAAATTGCATTGTGACGTCATGGAACTTCTCAAATTTGTACCCGCATTCGGAAGGTTCAATTTTTCAATGTTTAACATGTTTAATGTTAAAAAAAAATAGAAACCAGTAATCGTATATCTTTCCATCAGAATTATTATACAGACTTATTAATATCCCCTCGCAACAAAGAACGCAGTCGTTCGTGTGTAAGTTAGTAAGTACGTGTGTATGTGTATGAGTAACAAAATCCTTGTATACAGCCTAGAGGGTGCAGTTTTGACTAGATTTTGACCAAACATCATACACTTATTGCTTATGACAAGAGGAAAAGCCCTATTGATTTTCAAGGTCAAAGGTCAAGGTCACAGATAAGAAATGGTCATAATCCTTGTTTACAGCCTACAGGTCGCAGTTTTTATTGGATCTTAACCAAACCTCATACACTGATTGCTTATGACAAGAGAGAGAATGGTATAGATTTTCAAGGTCATATGTCAAAGGCCGATGTCACAGATTAGAAATGGTCAAATTCCTTGTATACAGCCTGGAAGGTGCAGTTTTGATTGAACCTTAACCAAAATTCTTGCACTGATTGTTTATGACAAGAGAAATAATTCTATTAATTTTCAAGGTCATAGGTCAAAATCTGAAAAGTAGTTATGGAAAAGAAGCAGAAAATGTATGAAAATCACCCCTTCATTTTTACACAAGAAAGAAATTCATAAAAAATGAAAAACAAACCAACACTTCTTGAGACATCTCTCTAGATCATCCTGGTTTAAAATTTGTCTCATGGAAATTACCATTTGCAAAAGTGGTGTTTTTTGGGAAAAATAGGAAAAATAGGAAAAAAATGTTTAACTTTTATATGGTTGATGTTTTTAAAAATTGAAACGTGTGAATATATAGTACTTTCAATGCGCTTTTAGATGAAATAATTTGCAAGTTCCAAGTCCTATTTTTACTGTGTGTTTTGGGGTAAAAAAGTCGAATTTTTGACGCAATTCACAGAAATTTGAGGAAATATTAATTTATTCCTGCTTCTAAGCTCCTCAATATTGCATATGATCGTTCAATGATGATTTAAAAAATATCTTTAAAGTCTCCTCTTTCAAACATGACATATATTTTATATTCTTATTTTCTCATAATCCTAGAAATTAATTATTTTATACAGAAAACTGTATTAGAAATCTCAGATTTCTGTATATCTATTTAAAGAACCCTTATTAATTATAAAAACAATGATTGAAAGCTATTTTCTAGTGTAACTTTTCACACTTTTTCAGATTATATATGTTTTACTGACATTTCATGCAAAATCAGTTGGTTTTGGGAAAAAACGTATTTTTTCATTTAAAAAGGCTGATTTCTGGAGATTATTTATTGAATTTATAGAATTTCATAAAATGATAGCAGGAAAGCATTTTCAACAGTTATTATTAAGGTTCACTAATGAATTACATGTTTGAAACATAAAAAGTATATTTTCTACTTTATTTTGGGAAAAATGCCTGTTTTTTTGTCAAAAAATAACAGATTTCTTGGAAGATTCTATTAATTAATTATATTTGCTAAAACTATACATTAAAAGCTATTATCATAATAGAAAGTAATCATCTTGTCAGATAAATGTGAAATTAAATGTAATTATGCACGAAAACCAACATTTTTGGGTGAAATATGATTTTTTATGTAAAAAACACTTATTTTGAGAAAATCAGTACTATCTCATTTAATTTGTCTAATTGATATGTTTTTACTTTGATATTATGCTGTTTCTTATCATAAATGGATAGGAATGTCATTTGATAACTGAAATTTAATTTATATCTTATTTAGGGGCAAAAAAACTAATTTATGTGCAAAATTCACTCATTTCTGTGAATATTTAAAAAAAATCTATATTCTTTATTCAATCAAAGCTTGAGAGGTTTTATATAATTGGACGGCATAGAAGTGATCAAGTTTAATGAGATAGAAGAGATTTCTTTGATTATCTTGCTATTTTGGGAGGAAAATCTCAATTTTCATTTAAAAATCGCTGATTTCTGGAAAATTCGTATCACTATGAAATATTTCAAACTATGACTATTATCCTCTATATTTCATATTTAACCGTTTATTCTTTCTTAAGGTATTCATCATTGCACTTCAATTTTGTGTAATATTCTTATATTTGAAAAACATAAATATTAGGACACAAAGAAAGGCAAGCTTTTATCCTAAAAAATCTAGCAATATGTATCCTCGAAATGTGTTTTATTACATTTTTGTGCTAAATGCTTGCTTTTCCATCTGTTTATTATTATTATTATTATTTTACCCCAAACATACTAAAAGTAACATTTCAAAAGATAAGAATAAAATGATGAGTAAGTTCAGATAAACTAAACAGTTAAGGAGGGTTTGAACACAAAGATGGCGGCGGAATTATTTGTTTTCTCGCTTCATAGGAAAAGCACAGTCTTAACTTCCTTAAAACATTTGATACTCTGATTGATATACGCATTTGAGTATCCTAATGAAGTTGGAATAATTTCCGGCGTCATTTGAAGAAATTATGACGATTTTCCAAATTAAGGACTTTGGGAGTTTTATCCATGGTCAAACCACAATGTCATTTCGACGATATCGGGGGAAAATGACGTCACAAACCTTCTCATTCAAAATGCAATAAAAACATTATTACTAAACGTATTGCATTGAAACTTAGCATGTTTAAAATAGAAAATTAAATCTTCATCACAGTGTATTCGTTGACAGATTTACGTTACATGAAAGCGGATGTCACATTATTGAAAATGGACGATTTTGGAAGAAGAAAATGGAAAATATAAAGCCTTGTAATATTTCAATCCTAAATTCAATTTTTCCCATTTAAACATGAAATCATCTCTGGACATTCTTGATAATTTTGATAGTTTTTGACAAAGATTCATCCACAGGATTCCTAATAATTAACTAGCAACTACAGTAAATTGGCTCGAAATTGCAATTTTTTTAGCGACACTGTCATCTTTTATTCAAGTATCCTGCCTGTGTTTAAAACACAATTCATTTTATCTTTTCAATATGTAAGTGCAATATATTTATGGATATTTTGGAAGTTAGATTAAAATTAAATTCCAATATCTTTACGAGAACTGGAATGACACTTTCAATATTATGACGTCATCAAGAAATTCACGAAAATGTCGATAAATGCATATTTCAAAGTCTCATAGAAAATTTTCCCGTGGATAGAATCAAATGTAAGTTTGTATAGTCAAGGACAGACAAGAATAATATAATTTCAGAAATTTTCAGAAAAATTGAATTTGGCGTCCAAAGTGTTCAATACCTCCTTAAATAGGAGATACAGCGGATAATAGTCATAGTTTGAAATATAAGACTTTCAATAGTAAGTTTCTTGATATAGGCTATATATTTATACAAAACATATTTTTTTGCCCAAAAATACCAATGGAATGAACAGAGGATACTTCAAATGCATATGACTTACAAGAACAACTATGATATACCCAGGAACTCTTTTGAATAGAAATAGTAATGACACATTTCATAGTAATACGGATTTTCCAGAAATCAGCGATTTTTAAATCAAAATTGAGATTTTCCTCCAAAAATAGCAAGATAATCAAAGAAATCTCTTCTAACTCATTAAACTTGATCACTTTTATGCCATCTAATTATATGAAACCTCTCCAGCTTTGATGAAATAAAAAATATAAATTTATAAAAATATTCACAGATATAAGTGAATTTTGCACATAAATTTGGTTTTTTTCCCAAAATAAGATATAAATTAAATTTCAGTTACCAAATGACATTCCTATCCATTTATGACAAGAAACAGCACAATATCAAATCTAAAATATATCAATTTAGGCAAATTAAAAGAGCTATTACTGATTTTCTCAAAATAAGTGATTTTTGCATAAAAATGCATATTTTACCCCAAAATGTTGGTTTTCATGCAAAATTACATTAAATTTCACATTTATCTGACAAGTTGTTTTTTTTTTCTATTATGATAATAGCTTTTAATGTATAGTTTTAGCAAATATAATGAATTAATAGAATTTTCCCAGAAATCTGTTATTTTCAGACAAAAAAAAGGCATTTTTTCCCAAAATGAAGTAGAAAATATACTTTTTATGTTTCAAACATGTAATTCATGAGTAAACCTAAATAATTACAGTTCAAAATACATTCCTGCTATCATTTTAAGAATTCTATAGATTCAATAAATAATCTCCAGAAATCAGCCATTTTTAAATGAAAAAGTACGTTTTTTCTCCCAAAATCATCTGATTTTGAATGAAATGTCAGTAAAACATATATAATCTGAAAAAGTGTGAAAAGTTACACTAGAAAATAGCTTTCAATCATTACTATCATGATTAGTAAGGGTTCTTTAAATAAATATACAGAAATTTGAGATTTCTAATTGAAAATACAGTTTTCTGTATAAAATAATTTATTTCGAGCATTTTGAAAAAAAAAGAGTATGAGATATATGTCAATTGAAAAAGGAGACTTTAAAGATGTTTTTTAAATCATCATTGAACGATCATATGCAATATTGAGGAGCTGAGATGCAGGAGTAAATTAAAATTTCTGTGAGTTTCGGAAAAAATTCTACCTTTTTACCCCAAAACACACAGTAAAAATAGGAATTGGAACTTGTAACTTATATCATCTGAAAGAGCATCAAAAATACTATATATTCACACTTTTCAATTTTTAAAGACATCAACCATATAAACGTTTAATTTGTTTTCCTATTTTCAGTGTTTTTTTACTAAAAACATGTTTTTCCCAAAAACACCACTTTTGCAATGGAAATTTTCATAAGACAATTATTTATCTGAAAAAGCGCAAAAAAATGCTACAAAGTTAGGCCGTTTTTGGAGGATCAAGGGGGAGGGGGGGGGGGGTTGCACCCAACCCAGTGATACATCCCAGACTATATAGTTTAGACGTCTTCAAATTCATCATTTAAGAACATTTCTAATATGACTTGATTCTTCTTCCCTATTAAGACAACAGACGCGAGCCGGTCTCTATCCTCCAATATAGGCCCCATAGCGATAAGCCACGCCTACCCATTTTCTGAAAGCAGATAAACCGGCAGGAACTGGTTTTTACCAAGAATCGATTTTGTCGTCTGGTCATCATTAGAATAGAAATAAAAATGACAAGCCGGGCTCTATTGTCTCATAATGCCTTCGCGTAGGCCTTTCAACTAAATTTTAAAATCCAAAAATTTTCCTTTGGAAGTGCTTCACGACTTTTGAATCTGTGTCTAAATAGCAGTAAGGAACTTTGAATTGGGAAAGACATGCTAATTATCGATAAATAATTAATTTTTTCTACCGAATTTTAAATTAAATTTGCTTAAGAAGGGAGGTAATTCAAACTATAAAATTTAACAAACATTTGATTCCCGGGACTCATCTTGAGTAACCGAGTTTTACAGGTTCTTTAAAATATGAAATGCACAAGAAACGAAATGAAAAGTAACGGAACGATTTTTTTTTTGGTCGGCAAAGAATTTTTACAAATAAACGTAATAGTAAACGACGCAGATATAATAGAAAAAGCCCTGTAAATTTCAATTTTAGGTTCTTGTTATCATTGAACTTATTAAATCAAAATTTACGAAAAATTTTGAAATCAAACGGTTTAAACACAAGTTGTTCAAAAACGCTTACATAACAAATTACAAAAAAAAGATGAAATTTTCACGATTTTCAGATTTCTAAACTGAGTTGTACATATAAAATCTGAGTGACTAGATGAATACATTTCATTTAATATCAGAGATCCCTCTTCTTTTTGCATGGATTGTCTGCTATAGACATGTAAAAGAAATGTCCATATCGTCATGATTCTTCACTTTGAAAACAACCTCTTTTATCTAAAATACAGCTACATGCAGGGATAACTAGAAAAAATAAGTGGGGGGAGGGGGGTCCAATCCCATATTTCATTGAACAATTACTAGTAGACATCATGCATTAAACTTATGATGGTTTTCTTTTTTTGTTAGTTTAAAGCCGGGCAAAATTTGTCAAAAACATCGATAACGTACGTAGTTTTTTTTAATTTTTTTTATTGATGTAAGAACCTTAAGAAACTTTTTTTCTTTCTTCTCCAGGAATTTTTTTTTTAGAGGAAGGGGGGTGGGTTGGTGTGGTCAGCCTATCCAACACATGGTTTTGAAAAAAAAAACTGAAGAAAAAAATTGAACTCAAGTATACGTATATATATGCAAATAGAGTCACAGAACATTCTTGATCAGATAAGAACGGTAAATGACCCAAAATGAAATTTGATTAAAAAAAACAGGTACTTGAAAACGATGGGTTTTTTTTCTTTCACTTTCATGGTGGTGTCCAAAGGTGGGAACCGATTATCGCAAATAATCGATTATCGTTCGATACTTGATTCCGATTATCGATTATGGCTCTCAATAATCGATTACATAGTGACATGATTTAAAGAACGAATCTTTATGAAAAGGTTTCAAGTTGAATTGTCTAAAATAATGTAAAATGACAGGCGTCCCGCCCCTCGCATATTCTTGATTAAACAAACCACTGAACGGCTATGTACAGGGTAGTCTTCTATTTCAAGGTTGTTCTGATGTAAAAGGAGTTACCAAATCTGAACTAAAAAAAAGGTATAGACCATCAAGTCTTTTCAGTTGAGTTTAAAAAGAAGTAAACTTTTCTGTCTTTTTTTTTAGCTGAAACCTTGCGCCTAAAAAGTAAATATATGAATAAGCAAAACCTGACTCTTTTAACATAAAAAGTTTATTTCGTCATTAGGTAGTGAAATGTATTAATATTAAAACATATGAAGTGCTGAAGTCATCATTGTCTTGACTGAGAGTAAATGGACAAATTTAATAATCGATAAAATTGCATTGGATGGCCAAACCATAGACTTTGAAGGCTCTGCCGATTCATCATCACTTATGATTTTGTATATAAGCTGGAAAAACATATCTTACTTTTTTGTAAATTCAAAGGGGGGGGGGGGGGGGTTCGGACTGATACCCCTCCCTAACCCATCCCCCTAGCTCTTGATTCATGCTTTCAAGTGCCGAGCGGACTTTAGGTGACATATTTTGAGTATAAGTTTATACAATTAAAACTCATAAAAATGTATATAGCGATGTATAAATTTATCAAATATTGAGAAAAAGAAAATGTAGAGCATAGCCCTGAACTCACACTTTTAGAACTGGATCATTGGCGGATCCAGGATTTCAGAAAGGGGGAAGGGACGTACATGTTTCTCATTTATCCCTTTGGAGTTCTTTATATGTGACCTTCAAATGAATTATATTTATGCTAATTTAAGTGATGTAGGCGAGGGGAATACGAGAGAATATTTTTTTTGGCTGCGTCTGGGGTAAAAATATCAGAAATGTTTTTATCTACCCTCTATTACTCTTTAGGGAGAAAGGCTACATCGGTAAGCAGTATTGTTATGAAATGATCATATACATTTAAGTGGTTAAAAACTGGCGAGCGAAAGCGAAAGTCAGTGATTTTTTTTAATCGTTACAAAAAGATGGTCAATATTAATCAATTACGATTTCAATTGCATATTATTCATTTATTTAAAATTCAAAATCCCCCTTTACCCCCTATTGAAATGGCAGAGATCAATCCAAACAAAACATGATAGAAAACAGACTGCAGAAATGTATTGTAAAATCTGAATCGGATGCGCGAAAGTTCCCGTTGGCCTTATCTAAATCAATAACTTTTGATTGAAAGGGGGGGGGGGGAGGTGCCCCCCCCCCTATGCATATTAGGCATATTCACAGATTTTAACATTTAGAATACGGACTGGGTATACCCTACTTGTACCTCTTTAATTAGCGAATGGTTGAATTACAAAATAATTTCAATACATGTATATCCATAACACAAACAATTTTCAAACATTATTCACTTTTCATGTGTTCTTTAAAAACTTCTTGTCCACCCCTTAAATCCTTTGCAAGCATGGCATAGGCAACCGGCGGTCAACGCCCTTCAATTGAAACTGAATCATGCAGATATGATTGATTACATCAGTTCCTCTTGTATGAGAAGTAAAGCTGAAATCTGTATTAATATAATTTCTGCGTCTTTTTTATAGGGTGGGAGTCATTGCCGTCACTTTTATTTTTATAAAAATGTGTAATATTGAAATAATTTTTCAATGTTATGGATAATCATAGGCATGCACTCTCTCTCTCTCTCTCTCTCTCTCTCTCTCTCTCTCTCTCTCTCTCTCTCTCTCTCATTTCTTCTCTTTGTTTTCCCGCTACTTTTGATGCTGTTTTCGTTATGCATACTTATCGACACATTATATGTATTTTTGTTCCTAACTCATGATATTTATCTTAACACATACAATTATATCTGCTTTTTATTTTTGATGTTTATCTTAAACTGAGAAGTTCGGGATACAATTTTTAGTGAATACTTAAATGCCCCCCCTTCCCCCTTTATATAAGCAGAGTTTAACGAAATCGATTACATCTATGCCTAGATTTAACCTTGCCAGCTATTAGATAGTCTTTTATAGATCTGAAATGTAGTTTATAAAATATGTATAAAACGTACTGATCTTTGACTAACAGTTCCCGAGGCACATAGGGTGTGCAAGGGAAAAAAATTACCACAGTTATATCGTAAACGAATGATTAAATGGGAAAATTTGTAATTTTGTTTTTCGTTTCATTTCGTTATTTTTCACTTCGTTTCATAGTTTAAAGGGTCTCAAATTTTACAGATATTATTAAAGAGTTCTCTCCCTTCCAATATATTACCACATGAACATTTGTAACTCGGTCTCAAAATCTGATGTGCAATTTTGTGCTATCTTTCTCTGTCCTTTTATTGTCTTTAGTACATGAAACAAATTAAAATATTATACTCAATCCTACCAACTTTGTCCAACAACCCAAAAGAGGTAAATAAATAAGACAATTCATGATTTGAAGTGATTTTTGCGCTACATTTTTATGAAGAAGCGCGAAAGGTTCCGATTCTGACACTTTGGGGACGAGTTGTCGTTACTCTCAGTCGACACCTAGCGTTTGTTGAAAGGCCTACTTCGCGTCCTCATCCAATCACATTTATCAGTTATTACAGTAATAAATGTGATTGGCTGATGACGCTCGGGCAATATGAGACAATAGAGCCCGGCTTGTCATTTTTTTATTTCTTAAATAGATTTGCAACATGGACTAGACATGCACGTATATGGTACTTAACCCTCGTCAGTGCATGATCATCATTCCAAACAATGAAATGTGACCAAAGACTGTGATATGTATGTCAAAAAATACCGAAAGACGTAGCATGGTGGGTGGATATGATGCAACAGGACCCACTTTTCGGAAATTTCGAGAAAATTTTGTGAACAGCTAGAAATTTTCAAAAGCGTTTCAAAAAATGATCAACGGAAGTTGACTTGGATACTCCGTTACAAGTACTGAAAAGCGGTTCATAAAGAATTGCAACATGTGGACAGTAATAACGCCTCCCAATACAACCGATTTCGAATTCATCCAACATATATAAATTCATCGGACACAGAGCTATTGCATTCTTCAAAACAATCAATATCGCAAAAATGGATGTCTATCTAATTAACACTTAGAATAGTCGTAGCTAAAAACTGAATATTGCATTGCATTGAAAAATAGTAAAAACAAAAGTTGAAAAAATTATGAATTCGTATGCGAGTTAGTAGTATTCATGCGTTGCTGTTGTTTTATTTTATATAATGTTAGGTCAGACATTAATGAGAAATTCAAACATAAAGGCGTATTATTTGATATTGATTTAAAATACCTGCATCTATGTTGTAGAAAACGTCTTTCGCATAGGAGCCAACTCGAATTTCATCAATCTGGGATACATAGCTGTCTTCAAGCTTTAGAAAAATATCTTGGCCTATTTGCTGACCTTTGCCGACCGATACAATGGATCCAGACCAATTGACGTATAAAGGAATGAACTTTCCACAGTCCACTATTTTACCATGGTGATAGACTGAGGAACCTCCTATTCTTTGAAGTGATGACCACTTATTTCCTCCTCTCCCGATTCCAACCTCGAATATCTTTGATCTCCCTTTCCATAATGTCACCCAAGAATCCGAACATGTCTTGACCGTAAACTTGAAGACGGAATTCCGTGAAGCAGAGAATCCATGGTGGGAGAGGCTGATGTATGTGTGAGGTTTTGCATGGATAGCTGACAAATATAAACAGTTCACAATCTTCAAATGCATGACTCTTATCTATAAATCATTCATTAAATGAAAAGACTGCAAGAAGAATCTAAAAATTACAATCTATTGCCATTATTGTTCATAAATAGAGTAGATCTACAAGTTTCTCATCAAGGAATAAAGGAAATGGTGATAACGAGAAAAAAGGACCAAAAAAAAAAAATATTTCAGAGGCATTGAATTTGAAGTCAAAATGAAATCATTCAAATCTCACGACAATCAAGTTCGTCACTATTATCGGAACAATGTATTTCTCCGTCACATGCCACTGTACCAGGGAAGCACTTGCCATACGTACATCGAAACTCGGAAACATCGCAAGCCGGAAAAACTGAAAAAAAAATCAAATCAAACAAATCAAAATAAAAATGCAATTAACATAAAGCTAGAATATATAGAATAATGATGAATGCACAAAAAATATGTAAATCTAACTTACCACAGTCCTTTTCATCAGTCCCGTCAGCACAATTATTTATGTTGTCACAGACTTCTTCAGGAATAACACAGTAACCTTTGTCTTCACATTTACCAAATCCTGACACACAATTTCCTATAATTTAGATTTATTAAGGTACATAGTATTTATTAACACAAATAAAAATTAAGCCGTAACGAGGAAATAAATGTTTTGATACAAAAATGCGCAAATAATGTTTGAAAACTGTTACAAAACAAATGTGTTATTATATGTGATAACAATTATGCATTTGCTCTGAATATTGAATATAGTATATGGCCGTCATAAGTTGGCACCGTGCGCATATTCATTGGTCTACCTGCTTTTATGTGTCAACATACGGATTTATGTTGTCTAAGCTATGTTGAGTGGTTCGTATTTTAGGTTGTCCTTTAGTCCCCCTATATATTGGCATGACTGTTTTTCATGGTGATAGGTGTTTGTTTCAGCCTTGTATTTATTTTGCTACGATCACTGCGCGTAGTCTTATTAGAATTATTTTCCCAAATCCACTTAAATGAAATTTCATCAAATGAAATCTTAGTTACACACCCTTGTAAAAAATCCAGTTTGCTTTTGGGTGCGATCGAACGATTACATGCCTGACACCATGAGGATTATGATCCGTCCCCGTGAACATGACGTCTTCACCATAGACGAATCCTCTGCCGAGCTGAAGTTTGTTGTTCTTCCATCCAAACCAAAACGGCTTATAATTATCACAGTCCAGGTTAGGTTCAATTGTTTGTAACTGTTTCTCCTTCTTTCCCTTTACAAATTTCTGTAAAAATGCCCATTTGTTATCACCTGCTCCCAGGACGATTTTGTAAGAATCATTACTGGTTTTTCTTTCAGTTTGCAGTTCAAGTATGGCATCATAACATGCATGAACTTCAAAATTTATCCATCCTATTCCCTCAAAGTCCATAACATAATCTGACAAATCAATTTTTCGCGGGCCTTTCGTTGTAATGTGTATGGTATCTGAAATTTAAAAGAAACTTACTGATTATTGAACCAATATTTCATTTGATTTTGATGAAATATCATTAACATAAAAAAGCATATTTTCGAATGTCTTGTCCTTTGGCATGTATCAAATGCAAAAATCAAAAGACATCAGTAGGAATAAGTAAAATCCATGATTTATATACGAATCGTCACGTCTATAATACATTCGTGTGATAGAATTATATTTGTTAAATTTTTAAAATAATAATGCCTTCCTTCAACACTAAAGTGAATTTCATCAAATTTGAAAATATAACAGGAAAAGTTTAGAAATGAAAACGTAAAATAGCAAAGAACAAAAATAAACAGACCGTTAAAGTCGCCAAATTTACAAGATCCTGGTGTCAAAGTTATATTGTCCAAGCCAATCACACTGGAACCAGGTCCTTTAACAGCTTCAAATGATAACTGAAAACATAGGGTAGTCAAAGATTACCTCGCTGTATCAAGTTTTATCAAAAATCAAACGACTTCTAAAAGCCAAAACGTATTGGGATGAAGAGCCTATGCATCTAATATTTATTACTAGTCCTATTCCTAAGAGAGCTAAAAATACAGGTCACTACGTTATTGGTCGTTGTCTCAAATGGAAGGTCTTGGTAAAGATAAATATATGCATGAAATATAAAATTCCTTTCCCTCGTAGTTGAAGAAATCAAGACCATGCCATTGCAAACACAAAGAGCATACATGCGGAGAAAAAGACTCAAAAGTTACAAGGAACGCTAAATCACATAGATACACCAAAGACAAATGACTACAAATAAACCAACGAGATCAATGGGCAATCGGTGCCGACTAAGAACGATTATCTACCAGTAGCAGACGGTGTGGTTATCCGGATTACATTCGCACAACTCTCCCATTTTCCGATTACCTAGACGGCTCGAAGAACGTACAATTGTGGTGTAAAATAATCCTTTCACTGTAAGATGACCATACAAACAGACAGCACGACGCAGGGGGTGAAGAAATACACAGATGGATATGTAAATGGATATAAAACCAGGAATACAGTCCGTACTCAGCCGGCTGTAGCGAGCTCATGCATGTTATCACCCGAGGAGTCCGACTGAGATTCAGAGAGGACAGGTGGTCGGAGCCCTGTATTCTCTAAAGAGGTTTGGACAGGGCCCGTCATGGAATCCTGTCATCACAGTAAGTCATAGTGCATTTCTTAAAAATGTGCTGGTACAAGGCTGTAGATTGATTCAGTACCAAGCCAAGTGTCCGTCTGGTGACAAAAGGATCATATCCACGGTATACATTTGTAAAAGGCGTTTTATGATTCTAACACAATTTCGATGGTAATTATGATTATCTTTGATCTTATTTTGTTGATTATGTCACCATAAGATGCAGGTTGTGAAATTCCCAAAGTGATATAGAAATATTTTTTTTGTAAAATTTCCAGAAAATCTTTACAAGTTTGTGAAAACGAAACCTTGACCTAAATGTTTCTTCGTAATTTGTAAATTTCTACTATGAAATCCAAAACATCAGTACATGCTATAGCATACCGGATGAGTTGTGGAATGTAGATATCGTATGACGGTAATCTAGGAACATCACCGTCAAGCCAGAGAAAATTTACTTTGTTGAATCCAATATTATATCTTTTGTCATACAGACTTGTATGAATTTCTCCATTAACAATTTTGATATCTGGGTCAAAAAATGGTGTTTCTGTGTTTGTAACGGTTGCCTTGTTTGGAGTCAATTCTAGTGGATAAGTAACATTTTTATACTTTTCAAAAACAGGATTGTCGATAGTAATATTTTGGATAAATTCTTTTTCATACGAGCATAAAAATTAATCTGCAACAAGAGACGCACAATAAGTACCCATAGGGATCCCTACAATCTGCTTGTAGAGATTCTCACGAAATCTTACATAAATGTTGTCCAAAAGGAAGGACAAGGCAGTACAAAGGTCCATGATTTGTATTCTGTAGCGGAAAAGAAACATTTTGATTCAGATGTACAAATATAAGTTTTCTCCGCTCGACCAAAGCAACATTTCATAAGTTTGGACAATCGATAATAAATTTTGTCGTGAGGAAGCATGGAGTACATATTTGATAAGTCGTATGAAGAAATCGTATTGGCTTGTAAATTTCTAGATTTCATTTTGTCAATCACATTCCCTGAATTTTTAATAGACCAAAATAAGTTTACATAATTCCTGTTTAGAACAGTTTCACAATATTTTGGAACGTGTTCCTTTATCATCTCGAGTGCTACCGTCGGATTTCTAGACAAAATTGTAGTTGAACAATTTCTAGAAATAGCAATGTATCGAAATTTATAATGAGACTTGTGGAGTTTTGATATGCAGTATATTGTAAGAAGATCCAGTTTAGAAATAGGGATGTTGTATGAAGAAATTGCACTGTTATGTCTGCTCAATATGTAAGTATAGGGATAATTTCATTGCCTTTGGTATAAGTCTTGACGAAAGTTCCGAAACTATTAAAGGTTGATATGTAGAAAAGTTTCCAAATGATTATGGTGTTGTTGGCTGCTTTATCTGCAGGAGCGAAGACATGTTTTTCATGTAAATTACGTAATTTGGATTTGAAATATCTCTCAGATTTAGAACTTGGATTTTCAAAAAGATGAGGATTTTTTTGTGGAAGTTTTCTATTCGAATATTTGAAATATCCAAAATGAGGTTTTTCAAGTCATTCAGAGAATGTGATTCGACTCCTTCCGATTTACACCATAGTTTGGTATAGTTATCTAAGGCTTCCTTTAGTACTTCGCGATATTGAATTAAATCTATCTTGGATGAAATTCTATACTTAAATCCTTATTTAAGAAGACTGTGGAGATATTCAGATATTCAGTCGTTGCACATTCTCAAGAAGCAGGACACGATACAAGTATTTAAGGATCTGATGTTACTTTATTTTCGTTAAAAACGAAATTTCGAATAGGTCTCTTATACTTGTAACAAATAGGTGGAGGTTCTTAATTCTCAAAATATTGAGGAATAGTACTTTGTATGCGATATTAGAAATGTTATGAAGATCGAAACCTTTGTTAATAAATTGATCTTTTAGGGGAGATGTTTTAATAACAGGATAAAATCTCTCTGTGCGAATGCGACAATGATATTAAGTCTGAATCAATCAATAATTCTTAAGAATGCAACCTCTGTTTCATCCAAGATAGATTTCAATTGAACTGCTGGAATTGATGGGAGAGCATGATGCAATTCGTGTCTGTCGCCGTTTCATGTTATTATTAGTATATCTCTGAGTGTACGATATATTCTAGCATTATTTCTGAAGTTTTTGTTGCGTCTTTTCCGGTGTGACCTAAAATTTCGTTTTAGCGTTAGGGCGGATTGACATTGATCTTTATGGAGGCCGAGCAAATGATTCCTTCGCAATGTTCGCAACCGTTCCTATGGAAATTCTAATGATTTTTCCTTGCCTTCACGACTTTGAGACTGAATAAGTGATAGGTACATCTCAAATATTTATCCTTGTCCATAAATTTGATCTTTTTTCATAAAAAAAATAAATAAATAAAATACCAAACAAACAAAACAAGGGTGTAGGCTGTTTGTAGTTTAGTGATCCAGGCAAGTTCATCTTGTACCTGTTGTATTCGGCGTTTTTTAATTTCAGTTTTACTTATATTTTTGAGTTTTGGAAAAGACTGAACTGGAGCAATACTTATATCCAAAAATTGAATGGTTATATTTAACGAAGTGATTGTAAAGGAATTTTTTGTGTTTTTTGCGATGCCATTTTGAATGATTTAGAAAACGAGATTTTTAAAAGCACTGACCTGTTTCGCCTACATATTGAGTGCCACATCCCCTGGCGTTTCATGAAATAACATAAATGACATCTTGATACGATCAATCGACGTCGTTATCAATCTCGATCTTAAACATATGCCCATTAACACTACATGTAATCGTGGAATTGCAATTTATGAGCGGGCAAATAGATCATTTCTTTCCATTGCACTTGCGAATGGTTAAGGACCGTCTATGTTTGTTGTTTAATATAGAGCCTGCAGATGGAGTAGTGGGTGTAATACGTCTACGGGGTCCAAATTTAAGAGGTGATAAAAGCACTTTGGGTGAGGAAAAAAGTTGATTACTGTTAAATGTTGATGATGGAAAACTGACTGTAGTAACAGAGGGTAATGCCATCATGAAATGATAACCATTCTAACGCGCATGAAAATTCCAAATAATTAAGTCATAAGTATCATTCGGTACTTAAAAGATGCATTATTCGAGAAATGAATTGCTCACAGGGAAAGTTCTGATGAGCCTCTCATGACCTGATCAGGATAACTACACCGCTTGCTATGAATGTAGCCTAAGGCTATCTTTAGTCAGCATAAATATACACATAGGGTCCCCATTTTATTTCTTGGGCTATAGCTTCCTATTTCGATGTTCGTACTGTTTGGATTTAGTGTTGGATCACCTGGTTATTGTCTTGTTGTGCTCGTTCACGCCGATGTTTGCTAGTGTGATTTTTGACAAGGATTGTTCCATTGTGGTCAGTCTTGTTTTTTTATACTCTTGTAAGACAGATGAGTTGCAAAAGTTACTAAAGTATAACACTAACCTGGAGATTACGTTGAGCAGACAGGATCACTTCTGCATAATGCCATTTAGGACCTTGGTTACCATGTGTTGACCATATTGTATTGAAATAGGTAGATTGACTAGCCTTTGACTTAACATTCAAGGTTGATGTGTACTGACCATTCATGTTGTAGAAGAATGAAAGGCAGCGGTCTTCGGCTGCAAAATATAGACTTCAACATAAGCCTGTGTCGTTTAAGTATCGTCTTGAATGAACAGATTTGTTACTTATTTAAAACAGAGACAATATGATAGATATACACAGTTTCAAGACGTTTAGATAAAAATGTCTTAGGGACAGGACAGTAAAGAGTTACATGCGTTACATCTTGAATTTTCAACCAATACCTTTTAGGGGAAAAGCTGTCACAAAATGGGCCACTTCATAAAGTGAACCTTGTGTAGCCATATCTGCCATTAAGAAACCATCGCCTGTTCTTGCATAGCTTGGCCCAATGTCTTCGTACGGTGTAGCGAACTGAAATATGTATATTTTATAAACAGTATGGGATAATGATCTTAATCGAATGCAAGATCAAAATATGTCCTTAGTCACAAAGAACTGTTCAAAAAATCCTCCGGTGGCAAAGGTTGTCAAGAGGTAAAGTCGGATTATATTTAAGATATTTCTTGGTCGTTGGTACTACTGTTTTGTTTTGTTTTTTTTTGTCATTTTATTTTTTTTTGCTATTTTAAAACTTGTCATTCCATTCACAACTATCATTAAAATTAAAGGAAGTTAACATCTTAGCATCACCCCTCAAATATATTTTGAACATAGATTTTATTTGGATATGCTACTGAATCGACCATACAGGAAATTTGGAGCCGCACACTCTCTGTAAAGTAAATGTACAAATCTAAATTCAAAAAATAAAAGAGGGTGCTACTGAAATGAATTTTGGTGACTCCGCTGGAAGCATCACTGTTGAGAATTTAATATTCGAAACACGTGTCTGGTGCAGAAAAATTGGTTTGAAATTTTCTTCATGAAGGTATAGAGTTGGAACACTTCCGTATTATTGGATACTGTGCGGATACAATGTATAATACTTTAGAATAATTTTTTTTCTTTTTGTTCAGAATACTCTTGTTTTGTTATAAGTACTAGTATCATTATACCATTCTCCGAACAGACTTGTCTCCACCTTACAGTCGAAACAATCTCTGCCACAGACTCTAAGAATTCTGCCCTACAGTAAAAACGACGTCACGTTACGTTAAGATATGCTTTATGGCGGCAAGTCTGTGACAGTGATGTTGTAGAGTAGGGTAACGGAACGTAAACTTTAGCTGCCTGGACTTTGTCATTTTACTTGTGCACATTACCGTCTAGAAATGTCTCTTGCTATTATCTTTTTTATATTATTTTGCGTAAGTAATAAGTAAATATAAATCGTCACAAACGAATATATCTGTCATTCAAAAATCCTTACTAGGGTAACTCTTGATATTTTTCAGTCTCATACATATGTGTTTTTCTGTAATATTGCAAAACGAAGGGGGAATCTTCGACAGGACTCGGCTGCGATACCCATGGCAAAACATCGTAACCTTCCGGCCTATGTGAAAACATAAAAAAGAAAGTAGAGAAGTACAAGTTCAGGTGTCAAAGATCCAGGGGAGTATGGCATAAATGAGTTAGTCTCCATTAACAAGGCAATCGCAAAACCTAAAATGGAGGCAGGGCAAGGTCCCTTTGAGGAATGAGCGTCTTCTGGCTGCATGTAACACCCTTTGCGAATGCCAAATAGAAAGTGTCAAATCCGGTTATAAATAAATGTCCAAGTAGGTAAAAGAGAGTCTATTGGAACGGTCGCACTCAATTATGTCCTTAATCATCCTTGAAGGGCAAATGTTGAAATGTGCGATAAGTTCTTTGTAGCGACCAAAAAACCTCCTCAGTGACATCTTAAGTCGTTCCCCTAAATAACCTCGAGCAAACAGCTTAATGGCGAGCCTCTTTGTCCTCAACATGAATTTTTCATACTTAGAATATGCTCTTGCATAGTGTATTAGTTGAAAAATTAGAAATACGCCACAGGCAGGCGAAGAGGGTTGATGCACACGAAGGGGAAGTCTGTCATAATGACCGGTGTTCAAATGACCGTTGTCACTGTTCGATAGCAGTATGTCTAGGTAGGAAGCTGAAGTTCTGCTCTCAGATGTTTCCTTGGTTTTCAGTTCACTGGGAAAGATGGCGACAAGGTAGTCCTGGATTGATGGAAATTACTTCATCAATATATCTGTTAGTCCAGTTGAAGTATGATGCTAGCTTCCTTTTTTTTTGCTGTTTGAAAACAGAACTCTATATATTCTGCCTCATATGAATTTAGGAATATGTCAAGCTAGGAAATGGGCGCATTTTGTGCCCATTGGAATTCCAACATATTTGGCCAACGAAAATATTGTCTATCAAAATATCCAACATCTTGATGGTGTCGTCTTCCGTCTTCTTGTGTTCTGAATAAAAGTGATCCTTGACAAATTCAGTTTCTAAATGTCTTAAAATGAGGTATTTGTATCGGCGATTGCCACTTTTGTGGTCGAAAGAATCTTCTTGCAGCCAACCTAGTTTTATGTTTTTGATGAGGTACGTTGGTGTACAGAGTGGTGAAATCCAAACATTTAATGATTGTAATGTGGTTGAAAATTGGAAAGTTGAGATGGTCAAATACTACTTGTTCTTTTAAGATTTGAGGATCCACATCTGATTGATATTACCACTAGAGTATCCCGTAGCACAACACTTCTGAAGACCGTCTTTGATATGAATGAGAATTTCGAAAGCAAAATAATAACAGACTTTACGGAACACCTGGACGAATCAGCTATGAATCGCTGTTTTGAGGAATACAGAGTTTTTCCCCTTACAGACGGTATCTGACGTAAAACCATTGTGACGTCATGAAAATGGTATGGTAACGTTGAATTTATACCGTCATTTCCAAGACTTTTAGGACTGTTTCCATAGAATTTGATGACGTCATTATCAGTCTACGTCAGATACCGTCTTAAATGGGAAGTTATTCTGGTTTTCGAAAATAGCGAATAATTATGGTTTTTTTAAAATCGGATTCATTTGTAAGGATGTCAAATGAATGAAGTACAGATTTGTGGTTGTCCAAAACTTCTGTGATAGAGAACTCCATTAAGTTGTATGTTTTATTTCCAGCTGACGAACTGAGCCGTATTTTCATCTTGAGACAGTTCCCATGATATGATTCGAAAACCCAGTTGTTAAAAGCTTTATCTGCTTGAACTATGACATGGGTCAATATAGAGAGGTTTAGTTACATGTACAAGTTTTAGCGCGACGTCATCACTTCCTGCGATCTTTGATCAAATGACGTCATGTCATGACCTGTAGCTACACGTTATGGACATGTAAACGACGATCTACACGTAACGACTGAACTGGTAACTTCTTTGAAATTTTCAACACTTATCATTCATTGAACATCCAGTTTCCGGTGTTATTTAGCACATTTAGAATTCTAACTTTCCTAAAAGCCGGGCTTCCACTGTCGCGAATGCAGAGGCCATAGAGCTACGATTAGGTGATTTTGTTAAATCGTAGCGCATTCTCCTCTCAATCGCGGGCATTCTCGTCTCATCGTGTCACTATCGTGTCATGTTCTCCTGCATTCTCCTCTGATCGCGGCACCGACGCGAATGCTTTAAACTGTTTAAAACATTCGCGTCTGAATTCTTATTCGCCTCACACTCGCGGCACATGCGCAGCGCATTCGCCTTGCATTCTCCTCCATTCGCAGCGCATTCTCCTCACATTCGCGTACATTCTTGTTCCCAAGGTGGAGGAGAATGAGCCACGATAGAGCCCCGATAGAGCCCCGACAGAGCCCCGACAAGAAAGAATCTGACACGAATGTGATGCGAATGCGCCGAGAATGTGACGCGAATGAAAAAATCAACGCGAATCAGCCACGATTTTGACACGATAGTGACACGATATTGCCACGATATTACTACATACACACACGACAGTGACATTAATAATTATCTCAGAGTTGATGTAAAAGTGTGCGGATCAATATTTTGAAAACTTTGACAATGCCTTTCAAGAGAAAACAACCTGGAAAGAGGTCAAAGTCAACAAAGAGTATTGACGCTCCTGAATATGTCAAATGATTTTGATTTTGCTCATGTCACATTCTTGTCATGATCGCAGCGCTATCGGGTTAAAGTCGTGTCTCAATCTCCTGCATCGCAGCGCCATCGGGTTAAAGTCGTGTCTCAATCTCCTGCATTCGCCTCTCATTCGCCTCAGTGTCTTTTCATCGTGGCGCATTCGTGTCGCATTCTTCTCTATTCTTATCACAATCGCCTCACTATCGTAGCGGATGCGCAGCATATTCTTGTTGCATTCGCGGCGCTATCGTGTGCCTATGAGAACAGACAAGAATGTGACACGATTGTTCATTCGCCTCTGATCGTAGCTCATTCTCCTCTACATTCGCGAATGTAGAGGAGAGTGAGCTACGATCAGAGGCGAATGAACAATCGTGTCACATTCTTGTCTGTTCTCATGAAGTATTTCTTGGCGCGATAGGCACACGATAGCGCCGCGAATGCAACAAGAATATGCTATGCGTCCGCCGCGATAGTGATGCGAGAGTGACAAGAATAGAGAAGAATGCGACACGAATGTGCCACGACAAAAAGACACCGAGGCGAATGAGAGGCGAATGCAGGAGATTGAGACAAGACTTTAACCCGATAGCGCTGCGTGCAGGAGATTGAGACACGACTTTAACCCGATAGCGCAGCGATCATGACAAGAATGTGACAAGAGCAAAATCAAAATCATTTGACATATCCAGGAACATCAATACCCTTTGTTGACTTTGATCTCTTTCCAGGTTGTTTTCTCTTGAAAGGCATTGTCAAAGTTTTCAAAACATTGATACGCACACTTTTAAATCAACTCTGAGATAATTATTATTGTCACTGTCGTGTGTGTATGTAGTACTATCGTGGCAATATCGTGTCACTATCGTGTCAAGATCGTGGCTGAATCGCGTTGATTTTTTCATTCGCGTCACATTCTCGGCGCATTCGCATCACATTCGCATCAGATTCTTTCTTGTCGGGGCTCTATCGTGGCTCTATCGGGTTTCTAACGTGGCTCATTCTCCTCCACCTTTGGAACAAGAATGCACGCGAATGTGAGGAGAACGCGTCGCGAATGGAGGAGAATGCAAGGCGAATGCGCTGCGCATGTGCCGCGAGTGTGAGGCGAATAAGAATTCAGACGCGAATGTTTTAAACAGTTTGAAGCATTCGCGTCGGTGTCGCAAACAGAGGAGAATGCAGGAGAAAATGACACGATCGTGACACGATGAGACTAGAATGACCGCGATTGAGAGGAGAATGCGCTACGATTAAACAAAATCCATAATCGTAGCTCTATCGCCTCTGCATTCACAGTGAAAGCCCGGCTTTACGTCGAGGTTTTACGAATCTCGATGTACATTTCGCGCAGATTAAACTGATTGAAAACAAGCTAGCTACACGTACACCTTCCTACAAAGCTATACTTAGACCTTATCCGGTTCGTACGTGTAACTAAACGACATCTTCGGATTGTGACGTCAAAAGGTGACGTGTACATGAAAGTCTTACGTACACGTTGAAAACACTTGTAACTAAACCTCTCTTATATCGATATACGGGTACGTTTCGATGTTGGTCATCGATACGAATATCGATATTTTTGCTCCGATACATTTAGATATAATTATTTTAGCACAAAACATGCTTTTCTTGTGAAATCTCAAGTATTTGCATTAAAATATATGTTTGATCATGGAATTTTGTTTGTTTGCAAAAGGCAGATATGTTCTTGATTTTATCGATCATGCTTGCCTTTCATTTTGGCCATTCAAATTTTTTTACACTTCGAAGTCTACGAATTAATAACAACAATGATTAAGGAATTAATCAGAAGGTCGGTATTCCGGTTATATTTTTGTCATTTTGTCAAAGTAATATCGACTTAATCTTTAGTTTTTAATACAGAGTTCGAATACGAACTGTCTACATGTGTTTGTTTTCTCCAAAAACATTTCTGAAATTTTTGAAAAGGGTTGACGGGAATCTTGCGACCGAATTAAAAAGGGACTGATCTATGACTTCAGTAAAATAAAGATAACATAAAAAGGACCAATGAGGGAATGTAATCGTATGTAAAATATAAAGAAATGTGCAAAAACTATAAGTTAGACCGAGCCTTCAGGAACCCGTTTGACTTTGTATTTGAGGAAGGGTAGTTATTAGTGAGTAAAATTGTTAGTTTGTGCGTTTACAAAATATGAAATTAGATATTATTTTTGTATTGTATTGTATTTAATCGGAAAATTGGTTCCGATACCCAGCCCTAGTTTTCATGAAGGCAAGAGAGTTCCTCGCCAACAGAAGGGTCACGAATCTGGATTGTACAGATGATTTAAGATAATTCTGGGGCTAAGTAAGCTCCCAATACTTTTTATCCTCTCAGAGATTTTGTCCATTTTCTGGTATACTCTTCACAAGAGTTGAATATGATATCTAAATTCTTATGTCATGTGAATGAACTTGCTTCCCTGTATAAAGGGCATTTACTCAGCAAGTCCCTAAGGACTTTAATTCTTACAAAACTGAAATCACATGTGTCAGCATTATTGCAATGTTCATATTTGAACTCCAATATCGAGCATGACATAATCTTTGGTCTTCAGGAAGGTTTCGTAAGTCTAGACACTGCAAAACTTTCTTGCAGTTATAAATTTTGGTTGCACCGGGCGTTGTACATGTATAACTATAGGGAATGCAGGATGACTCCTCTCTTTAAAGTATGGATGTTTTTTTTATCCTGGACAGTTTTATGGTTCAAAATGTTCAAGTACAAAAAGAGAGACAACTAGAAAGGTTTCTTGTTGCGGTTGCAACAAGAGTGTCTTCCTCCTATACAATTTTTGGTTTGGAAATATGAAGGACGTCACATTACATGTATTTATATTATATATTTAAGTTTTCAAATAGCAGTTACATTAAATTTTCAAACCGATAATTGTTGGTGAGCAACCATTTGATTTGGGGGGGGGGGGGGGGGGGGTTAGGAATTCTATTGCCAGCCGGTAAAATTTTTTCAGCAATTTTCTGAGCAGGCCATTTTTTTTCAGCCATTACCAGAGTCGGAGAAAAATTTTCGCCGGTTCTTCGGGCCGGATTTAAACAAATTGTCAAATGTTGTGAATGTCTGTGTAAGTTAAACTCCCCGCTGTTACAGAGTATGAGTTAATAACCGTTCCTTCAGATGTCACTTTGCAATTAGCGAATTTCAGACAGATTGTATGATGTTTAAATAGAACCTTTTCTAGATTTTTGTGCCTATGCGTATTAGGTCTCTGGTAGATACAGCTATGTGAACAGTTTGTATTTATATTAATTAATTTTTTGACTTTAAATTGTCTGGCACAAAGGGCCAGCAAAAATTTCCATATCATGCAATGTATCCTTACTTTTGCATGGTCCGGGAAAAAAAAAATTGCCGGCCCTTTGGGCCGGAATATTTTTTTCAGCATTTTTCAGAGCCGGGAAAAAAAAAAAAAAGGCGAGCTCGTAGCTGTAGGACCAATTTTCTTGAGAAGAGAAATGGTAATAACAAGTTACGTTCAATATATATATATAAATACCATGAGGTTCTCGCTGTGCAGGTTCAAATTTGGACCCCCCTTCCCTTTTTTCAAAGTTTATTTTGAATTTCCATCATGGCGACATCGTTCAATATAAACAGAACTGTTTTCGAAAAACGAGGAGAGGGAAGAATGTTGGAGAAATTGTTCATCAATTTGTAAATAAACCAACCGAAAATTATGTTCGAACGTTTGCTAGAATTAGAAATTAAACTTGATGTTCAAAATATAGTTATTGAAGTTTAGAAACAGGTTTGTAGGTTAGAAATCGGAATCAAACTACCACTTTTTGTGTGTAAATTCTGGTTTGTAGCTGATCTCTTCTAAATTAATCAACTGTTTTAAAATCAAATTGTGTATATCGAAATGTATTTATGAAATGCATATTCATCATTGCCGTGAAATCGGAATTTGAAAATCTCAACACTGCTTTTCTCGAGTCGGACTCGGACTACCAATTTTAGTGTGCGCCCGATCTGTTGGCGTGAAGGTGTATCGAAATACCCAACTCAAAATTTCGATGCTCATATCTTTTCAACAGTAAGAGATAGGAAAAATCAGAAAGACTTAATGAGACAGATATATGGATAAAAATAATAATATTGAAATTTTTAGGAAACTTCATAAGCTTAATTTTTGTTTACTATTATAAACAAAAAAGTGTCTTCCTCCTATGAACTTCTGAATATGGAAATATGAAGGACGGTGAAGGACGTCATCGTAATAAATCGTCACAGTGTGCATCTAGCATTTCATATCTTGCATGGCTGTCGACTTTCAAAAAGAATGGAAATTGTAGATAGCAAAATACGAGATATTTAAGCTTACAAATAGCAAAACATGAAATTTTCGGTCCTTTTGAGTAATTCGACGCTCCCGTCAAATATTTAAATCTACTAAAAAACATGATAAAAAAAATAACAGAGACCAAAAATAAAAAAGACCAATCTAGCTTTTACTCCAAACGTAACGTTGGAGAACTTTCATTGTCCTAGCTTACAGGGTTCTTGAGAAATCGCTGATCCAATTTTCCACGGTTACGAAAACAATAGGTCTTCCGACGGAAGTCGGAAGACCTAAAAAGGACAAGGAAAATTGTATACGATATTTGAACACAAAAGACAACACATAAACCAACGATGCTAATTGAAAATCGATGTCGACTTAGGAGGGCTACGTTAGCAAGAACGGAAAAACATTGTCGGTGACACTTCAAACGGCATGCCTTGATAATAGATAAACTTTAAACATATTCAAATATCATATTTATCATGTTATATAAACATATTCAAATATCATATTTATCATGTTAAATATATGCAAATTATAGTATCTAAGTTAGTATTTAAGCTGGTTTAAATTTCTCTCTTCGTATCATATAAAACAAAGGGGGGGGGGATAGTTTCGCTCATTGGCCCGGTATGAGAACCGAGAACAAACAATTACTGAAAATAATTGTAAGCAGGATAACCCTGAGTAAATTCGATGAAGAAATTAGAGTTACACTATAACTGAAAAATGCAATTCCATCGATGCAAAAGCACGCCAAACGTGATAATTATTGTTGGTATCTGCTATTACAAAATATTATTAGAAAATGTTTCAGCAACAAATAATACGATCAACTTATTGAGCATTATGCTTGTCTAAATATCTAAAATTTTAATACAAAATTTCAGACCAATCAGAAGGGGGCCAGATCTATAGTAGTTTACATGGAACGGCGCCGCAAAAATTGATTTTAACAGCACCACCTACAATGAATTTCTATTCTACAGAATTTTCTATGGATATCTAAGTAGAACAATCAACACAAACATTCTGTTAAGAGCAAACGTGAATCCGCAATAGAGATGAGATCAGGCAAGTATCCGAATTACAAGCACACAACCATCCCACTTATCCGGTTATCTAGTGGTCCCGAAGAGCTCACAATTGTTTTGCATTAAAGACACCTCACTGTAAGATGTGCAACGAAATCATCATGTGGATCTTGATCTTATATTATACTTTTACATCTATCTATAAAAGAAAGGAGGGGATCTCCAACAACACCAGGCCGCGGTTACGGTCTCACACCTTACTTATTGTCCAGTCAAGTTGATCTCCTTTCGCAGTATTGATGAAAAGACACTTCTGGTCAATGTCAAAATCGCATGAAAGGGTCTTACCACCTAAAAAAGAGAAAACACTCGAAGTATATAATTAGAAACACTGCATGGTATAGAACTATACTTTAACATGGACAAGAGAAATTGGCATGTTTATTCAGAAATATTCTAAAAATTAAAGAAAATTACCCAGCATTTCTTCACAATGTTGGCCATAAAATCCGGATTCACAAACGCATTTGTATCCGTTTCCAGTTTCAATACATCTTCCAAAGTTACATGGATCATTCAGACAGTCTGAAAATTAACACCATTTTATCATTTTTCTGATCTTTCGGTAAAAATTGATAATAAATTCTTTCTTGATGTCGATTCACATATTAACATATCTCAAGTTTCAGTGTTTCTCGCAAAGAATGCAGTGATGATTTTCAATCTTCCTATAATTTCAATCTATTAAACACGTTTATCATTCTGAAACATACAAGTCATAATACAAAAAAGTGAAAAAAGTAATATAATTATAAAACAGTTAGTTTATACTAGTTTAAACTAAATTAGTTAGTTTAAACTAGTAAATATATCTGTAAAGATACAATAGTCATACAAAATAAAGGTATATGCAACAAGTAGACATGTAGAATGAATCATTTCCTAGTTTGTTCAATCCTGCGCGTGTGTTCCGCTGATGTCTGTTTACGGTAGTATTGGTTGAGATAACTTCTTTACCTATTATATATAACTGATTTTTTGTGACAAATAATAACAAAGAAGAAATTGATAATGTACGTAAATATATAAATAAACAGTATTATACATACGGTCTCCGACTAGGTAAACTCTATATGAGAAGCCCTTCCTAGGGGTCCGTTTTAAGTAGGTTTTACTGTCAAAGCCTACCATCATTAATGTCGGGGAGTCCCTAGACGACGTGTACGTTAGTCCAGCAGCCTCTCCGCATCGTCTTTATTATTGTAATTAATAAGAAAATTGATAATAATTATATATGATTATCATTCGTCATTCAAAATTTAGGTTATGTCGGAGTCGGAGAAAAAAATATCCCGAACAGGTTATGATGGCGTGACAATTTGTTCTGGACAAAGCAAATGAGAATGGGAATAGATTAACTCAAATAAATCAATGCTTATAGAAATTTGAACATTAAAACATTTTATACTATAATTTGAATTTATATTTAATCTAACTTGCAATCCATTTAAAACTCACATTTACAGAGATACTAAAGCATTACATGAGGATTTTTGAGGGAGAATCAAGATTGTACTGTTTCAGGTTTCACAACTTCAATCATTTATGAAATAGTTTTTAACAGAGAATGTTTTTGACAGCGCCGCTTACAATAAATTCCTTTCTTGTACTGTACTCTGGAGATTGTTTATAACAAGAGCCCCAGGGGGCACAACGCTCACCTGATACCCATGCACGCTCTAACTGACATACTGACATTGAATACTGATAGTGCCAGTACCAGGATTTTAGCCCACAACCTTTCTAAAAAGATTTTTGCCGGATGCAGAGAAGTGTTTTTTTTCAGACAACCTTTAAAGGTACAAAAAAGAAAAAAATAGTCACATTTCAAAACAATAACTATTTTACTGATTTGAAAAAAAAAACGGATAAAGTGGTCCAACGTCATATGCCCAGCTAGTATAGTTCAATTATGCAACATCAAAAATAAAATCATATTGTAAAATTCCACATAAATGTGCAGCAGAAAAAGAATAAAACAATGAAATGATTTCACAAATTAAGTTTATTTAAAATTGAACACAAAACCTTTCATTATTGATAGCTAGCATGCCAGAAATTATAAAGCCTGTGTTTGTGAAACGAGAATGCCCCCGGCGGCATCTTTGTTAGTATAAACACCATTTTCTGTTAAGTATGTGAGAGGTCAGGGTCAGCGTAATATTGGTATCAATGGAAAGATCTTGTCACAAGGAATACACATGTACAATATGAAAGCCCTATCACTATAACCATTCAATAGTTATGCCCAATGTTAAAGTTTTTGAGAAGTACGTGAAAGGTCAAGGTTATGGTCATGAGGTCAACAATTTTGGTAAATACACATGTGAAATATGAAACCTCTATCACCAGCTTCCATTCAAAAGTTATGCCCAATGTTAAAGTTTTTTGGAAAACAGACAGACAAACAGACAGACGGACAGGCCAAAAACTTTATGCTCCCGAATCTTTTATTCCAGGGGCATAAAAAACTAAGATTTTTCGGGTTTGCCTTTATTCACTGAAATCTATGAATTATGCTTTTGAATAGTATTCATTTCATCTCAAATACATGAAACGTACAGTTAAAATCGTTTTGATCCAATATTCATCAATTCAAGTGAGTTGTGCAGAAATTGTGCCAGTTTGTTTGTTTTCCAAAAAAGCAGTGTATGTTGTATCAAACCTCATGACCCAGTGAAGCCACTTGAACAAATAATTTTAAGTAAATATGCTGAAATGCGACGCTTCTTGCCTATGCATATTTCAACAGGCGAGAAGGAGCGTCGCATTTCAGCATACGCTGTTCAACAACTCAAGTGGTTTCTCTAAGGTTTCGCAGTTTGAAACAAATTAAAAGGCCCATGAAATTGTTAAGCTTGTCCAACTAGCAGACCTACGACATCGTTATTTACTGTTAACTAATTGTTTTACCTCATCATAGGTCTGTTACACGGGCAAGTTGTTAGCAGAGAGAGTTCATGAAATGTATCGGTTGCATTGGATTTGCCGACAAGAAGTTATTTGGTCTGATAAAAACTCATTATGTATCTATTATTTGAACAGATAAAAATTCCCAAATGTCTTAACACAGGATCCTGTCGTTTTATGAGAGAAAATGTTTTATTATTCACAACCTCAGGCCTCTGTGTTCCTCTTAGAAATATTATACATACAAGATGACGAACACAGTGGCTTAAGGTTGTGAATAATAATTTATTTTCTCTATTAAAACAACAGCTTCTGTGGTCCAACATTTCATTGGAAGATTTCAGGAACTCTGAACGGAATTATTTATTTTCAAGAATTTCAGATATTAAATGTCCTATGCATTCTCAAAATCCAGAGGAAGAGATTACTCATTAGACGTTTCTTCAAGAAATCAGTCCGTAAATTACTTCATCTAAGAGAGTCTAAGACAGAGGAAATTCGAGCAAACTTTATACATGATAACAAGTATATGCAAGTGTTCCAAGTACATGAATGATAACCATTATGAACGTTGTTCATAGCTCAAACCATACTCGCTGCTTTAACATACCTACATGTAATTCCGTCATCAGGAAGAACTCATTCTTCATACGTACAGTCACAGAGTGGAACGAACTGGATAACCATCAAGTGCTGTCAAGGACTGTGGAAGGCTTTAGATTCAGCCTGAAGCGCGATTAAGTAAGTTTATGCGCTCTCTCATTCCGTTGATCACAAGCCAGTATTGGTAATTCAACGTACCCATACAGATACAGATACAGATTATGAAAGTGTTCCAAGTATAAAAATCTATTCCGTTTGCACTGTATCTCCTGAAATATATCGCAGTACTGCTTTGCGGTTTGTATTGCAATGAAGCGCCTAGCGGAATACGATGCGCCTTGGGGACGAAGATGAATTAATGCATATCTAGGTCATTGTCCTGTCAAATAGTTCCGATTATTTTCTTATTATTTTCAACAATTGGTGGAAAATACACACAATGTTTATCTTCAATTGTCTTCCCGTGATTGTTTACTAGATAGATGAAATAAAATTTTGAATATAGTTTTAAAGTGTGTGAGACATCTACATGTGTGGAAGAATACGTGTGAAAATGGGTCCTCAGATCATAAAATTCGAATAATTCCGGTCCGGAACCAGGTGCATGGCTTTGAAAAAATATTAAAAAAGTTGTGTACTTTTAATCTTTACGGCATTTTTTTTTTGTGATTCAAATAAAATTTCTTCATTCAAAAGTAGTATCAATGTGTATAACCCGGTGCGATTTGAGAATTTCTTTTCTTTTTTGGTAAGAAAACATACATTATACCTATGTACAATCTTAAAAAATATTCCTTAAAAATCCAAAAGTGGATATCTGGACAAAATTCTTTCACTTGTAGGGTACCATGCATGAGTACCTCATACCTACAAATTGTCATGACAATCTGAAGAGTGGTTATAGAAAAGAAGCAGAAAATGTATGAAAATCACCCCCCCCCTTCCTTTTTACATAAGAAAAAAATTCATAAAAAATCAAAAAAATAAAATTTAAGCATAAAATACATATCAAAGCATTAAGTAAATTAAATATGATAAATATGTAGTAAATGAGTGTGTAAAATCATACACTTATTGAGTTATTTAAAGAAAAAGTGCAAAAATGTGCATTTCTGACTAAGTCCGAAAAGACGTCAAAAACGCGTCAAAAATTAGTTGTCGGATTTTAACGAAATGAACAAACTTGAATCATACATCCTTCTAGATCACATAGATACAATTAGTTTTTCAATCCATTCAGTGGAACTGGAGAAGAAGATTTTTGAAGAGGGGTACCCTCCGGGGCCTATTTGACCCCGCCCTGGATCCACCCCTGAAGGGATCGAGCCGAAATGAACAAACTTGGTAGAGGACCTTTAGTACTTCATGCATACCAAGTTTCATCAAAATCCCTTCAGCCGTTCTTGAGAAGAAGTTGAAAATGTTAAAAGTTTACGACGGACGGACGGACGGACGACGGACGACGGACGACGGACGCCGGACGCCGGACGCCACACTATGACAATAGCTCACTTGAGCCTTTGGCTCAGGTGAGCTAATAAAAAGGGGAAAAAATTTTGTTGGGGTCCCGCCGGGGTTTGAAGCCACTCCCCATGGGTCCATTGGGCATGGAAAACATACATTATACCTATGTACAATCTTAAAAAATATTCCTTAAAAATCCAAAAGTGGATATCTGGACAAAATTCTTTCACTTGTAGGGTACCATGCATGAGTACCTCATACCTACAAATTGTCATGACAATCTGAAGAGTGGTTATAGAAAAGAAGCAGAAAATGTATGAAAATCACCCCCCCCCCTTCCTTTTTACATAAGAAAAAAATTCATAAAAAATCAAAAAAATAAAATTTAAGCATAAAATACATATCAAAGCATTAAGTAAGTTAAATATGATAAATATGTAGTAAATGAGTGTGTAAAATCATACACTTATTGAGTTATTTAAAGAAAAAGTGCAAAAATGTGCATTTCTGACTAAGTCCGAAAAGACGTCAAAAACGCGTCAAAAATTAGTTGTCGGATTTTAACGAAATGAACAAACTTGAATCATACATCCTTCTAGATCACATAGATACAATTAGTTTTTCAATCCATTCAGTGGAACTGGAGAAGAAGATTTTTGAAGAGGGGTACCCTCCGGGGCCTATTTGACCCCGCCCTGGATCCACCCCTGAAGGGATCGAGCCGAAATGAACAAACTTGGTAGAGGACCTTTAGTACTTCATGCATACCAAGTTTCATCAAAATCCCTTCAGCCGTTCTTGAGAAGAAGTTGAAAATGTTAAAAGTTTACGACGGACGGACGGACGGACGACGGACGACGGACGACGGACGACGGACGCCGGACGCCGGACGCCACACTATGACAATAGCTCACTTGAGCCTTTGGCTCAGGTGAGCTAAAAAAGTGTTGTCGTTCATGTTTCTATTGTGCTGTGTTTTGTCTCCGTCTGTTTGTCCTTCGTGCTTGTATGGTGTTGTGTTGTTGTCTCCGTCTGTTTGTCCTTCATGTTTGCATGGTGTTGTGTTGTTGTCTCCGTCTGTTTGTCCTTCATGTTTGCATGGTGTTGTGTTGTTGTCTCCGTCTGTTTGTCCTTCATGTTAGTATGGTGCTGTGTTGTTGTCTCCGTCTGTTTGTCCTTCGTGCTTGTATGGTGTTGTGTTGTTGTCTCCGTCTGTTTGTCCTTCGTGTTAGAATTGTGCTGTGTAGTTGTCTCCGTCTGTTTGTCCTTCGTGCTTGTATGGTGCTGTGTTTTTTCTCCGTCTGTTTGTCCTTCGTGCTTGTATGGTGTTGTGTTTTTGTATCCGTCTGTTTGTCCTTCGTGCTTGTATGGTGTTGTGTTGTTGTCTTCGTCTGTTTGTCCTTCGTGTTTTTATGGTGCTGTGTTTTTGTCTCCGTATGTGTGTCCTTCGTGTATGTAAAGCGCTGTGTTGTTGTTTCCGACTGTTTGTCCTTCGTGTTTGTATGGTGTTTTGTTATTGTCTCCGTTTGTTTGTCCTTCGTGTTTGATGGTCCTGTTTTGTTGTCTCCGTCTGTTTGTCCTTCGTGTTTGTATGGTGCTGTTTTGTTGTCTCCGTCTGTATGTCCTTCGTGTTTGTATTGAGCTGTGTTGTTGTCTCCGTCTGTTTGTCCTTCGTGTTTGTATGGTGCTGTTTTGTTGTCTCCGTCTGTTTGTCCTTCGTGTTTGTATAGTGCTGTATTGTTGTCTCCGTCTCTGTATGGTGTTTTGTTATTGTCTCCGTTTGTTTGTCCTTCGTGTTTGATGGTCCTGTTTTGTTGTCTCTGCCTGTTTGTCCTTCGTGTTTGTATGGGGCAGTGTTGTTGTCTCCGTCTGTTTGTCCTTCGTGTTTGTATGGTGCTGTGTTGCTGTCTCCGTCTGTATGTCCTTCGTGTTTGTATGGCGCAGTGTTGTTGTCTCCCTCTGTTTGTCCTTCGTGTTTGTATGGTGCTGTTTTGTTGTCTCCGTCTCGTCTGTTTGTCCTTCGTATTTGTAAAGTGCTGTGTTGTTGTCTCCGTCTCTGTATGGTGTTTTGTTGTTGTCTCCGACTGTTTGTTCTTCGTGTTTGTATGGTGCTCTGTTGTTGTCTAAAACTGTTTGTCCTTCATGTTTGTATGGTGCTGTGTTGTTGTCTCCGACTGTTTGTCCTTCATGTTTGTATGGTGTTTTGTTATTGTCTCCGTTTGTTTGTCCTTCTTGTTTGATGGTCCTGTGTTATTGTCTCCGCCTGTTTGTCCTTCGTGTTTGTATGGTACTGTATTGTTGTCTCCGTCTGTATGTCCTTCGTGTTTGTATTGAGCTGTGTTGTTGTCTCCGTCTGTTTGTCCTTCGTGTTTGTATGGTGCTGTTTTGTTGTCTCCGTCTGTTTGTCCTTCGTGTTTGTATAGTGCTGTGTTTTTGTCTACGTCTCTGTATGGTGTTTTGTTATTGTCTCCGTCTGTTTGTCCTTCATGTAAGTATGGTGCTGTGTTGTTGTCTCCGTCTGTTTGTCCTTCGTGCTTGTATGGTGTTGTGTTGTTGTCTCCGTCTGTTTGTCCTTCGTGTTAGAATTGTGCTGTGTTGTTTTCTCCGTCTGTTTGTCCTTCGTGCTTGTATGGTGCTGTGTTTTTGTCTCCGTCTGTTTGTCCTTCGTGCTTGTATGGTGTTGTGTTTTTGTATCCGTCTGTTTGTCCTTCGTGCTTGTATGGTGTTGTGTTGTTGTCTTCGTCTGTTTGTCCTTCGTGTTTTTATGGTGCTGTGTTTTTGTATCCGTATGTGTGTTCTTCGTATATGTAAAGTGCTGTGTTGTTGTTTTGTCTCCGTCTGTTTGTCCTTCGTGTTTGTATAGTGCTGTATTGTTGTCTCCGTCTCTGTATGGTGTTTTGTTATTGTCTCCGTTTGTTTGTCCTTCGTGTTTGATGGTCCTGTGTTGTTGTCTCCGCCTGTTTGTCCTTCGTGTTTGTATGGTGCTGTGTTGCTGTCTCCGTCTGTATGTCCTTCGTGTTTTTATGGCGCAGTGTTGTTGTATCCGTCTGTTTGTCCTTCGTGTTTGTATGGTGCTGTTTTGTTGTCTCCGTCTCGTCTGTTTGTCCTTCGTATTTGTAAAGTGCTGTGTTGTTGTCTCCATCTCTGTATGGTGTTTTGTTATTGTCTCCGACTGTTTGTTCTTCGTGTTTGTATGGTGCTGTGTTGTTGTCTCCGACTGTTTGTCCTTCATGTTTGTATGGTGTTTTGTTATTGTCTCTGTTTGTTTGTCCTTCGTGTTTGTATTGAGCTGTGTTGTTGTCTCCGCCTGTTTGTCCTTCGTGTTTGTATGGTACTGTATTGTTGCCTCCGTCTGTATGTCCTTCGTGTTTGTATTGAGCTGTGTTGTTGTCTCCGTCTGTTTGTCCTTCGTGTTTGTATGGTGCTGTTTGGTTGTCTCCGTCTGTTTGTCCTTCGTGTTTGTATAGTGCTGTATTTTTGTCTCCGTCTCTGTATGGTGTTTTGTTATTTTCTCCGTTCGTTTGTCCTTCGTGTTTGTATGGTGTTTTGTTATTGTCTCCGTCTGTTCGTCCTTCGTATTTCTATGGTGCTGTGTTGTTGTCTCCGTCTGTTTGTCCTCCGTGTTTGTGTAGTGTTTTGTTATTGTTGTTGTTGTCTCCGTCTGTTTGTCCTTCGTCTTTGTATGGTGTTTTGTTATTGTCTCCGTTTGTTTGTCTTTCGTATTTCTATGGTGCTGTGTTGTTGTCTCTGTTTGTTTGTCCTTCGTGTTTGTATGGTGCTGTTTTGTTGTCTCCGTCTCTGTATGGTGTTTTGTTATTGTCTCCGTCTGTTTGTCCTTCGTGTTTGTATAGTGCTGTGTTTTTGTCTATGTCTCTGTATGGTGTTTTGTTATTGTCTCCGTCTGTTTTTTCTTCGTGTATGTATGGCGCTGTGTTGTTGTCTCCGTCTGTTTGTCCTTAATGTTTGTATGGTGTTTTGTTATTATCTCCGTTCGTTTGTCCTTCGTGTTGGTATGGTGTTTTGTTATTGTCTCCGTCTGTTCGTCCTTCGTATTTCTATATTTCTATGGTGCTGTGTTGTTGTCTCAGCCTGTTTGTCCTCCGTGTTTGTGTAGTGTTTTGTTATTGTTGTTGTTGTCTCCGTCTGTTTGTTCTTCGTCTTTGTATGGTGTTTTGTTATTGTCTCCGTTTGTTTGTCTTTCGTGTTTCTATGGTGCTGTGTTGTTGTCTCTGTTTGTTTGTCCTTTGTATTTTTATGGTGCTGTGTTGTTGTCTCCGTATGTCTGTCCTTCGTGTTTTTATGGTGCTGTTTTGTTGTCTCCGTCCGCCTGTCGAATTTTCAAGTTTCGTGAGAGTTTTTTTTCAAGAATTTGTTAACCTTTTAATCGTGATTTTTGGGTTCACTGATTCAATGTTTTATTTGTGTTTGTTTGGTGTGTATCCAAAAATGAAACTAGTTAATTCAATAAGTATGTTCTAATAATCTAATGTATGAATTATGAGAGAAAGAAACATGACTTATTACATAGTTTTGAAATACAATGAAAGGACAATTCATCTTACTTGGATGTTTGAAATGTCACCTCTTTTTAAGGATCATTGAAAAAAGGCAATAAAAGGGCGTTTAATGAATCATAATTTAGGTATACATAAACGTTATTGCACAAATATTATAAAGCTGTAAAATTTTATCGTCTTTAAACGGTCTAATCAAACGACATAAGGGTTGATAATGGCTTCATGAACATTTATCACTTTAAATTTTATGTAATAAATAACAATGGTAATATCTATCTGCTCGCTTCATTTTGAAAAGTAAGTTATTAAGAAAAACTATATTTGTGTTAATATCTATACTTGAATCATGGTTGAAATATTTGGTATGATTGGATTCGTTAAAATCGGATGTAATTTTCTCAAAATTGCATCATTACTAATGACTAATAAACGCAGTAACCACCTTTACTTTTTGGAAAGTTAGTTTAAATATATCGAATTGATGGAATAAATTTGCAATGACGATACTTGGTAAAAAATGAAAATGAATTCTGTCTTAGGTAGAAATCATTTTGAGCACAAACAATGCCTATTTTCTAAATTCTAGAAAGGAGCTGTCAGAATAAGTGGGGTTCTGTAATTCGGGGTGATACAATGTCCTACAGACGAAAAACGATAAAAAAGTGGGAATGGGTTATTTTTCAAAAATCCGTCTATAAAGCTTTTAATAGATAAAAGTTGCTGATTTCTTCTATTTATCTAATGGAATAAACTCTTCTGACTGTTATCAATGCAATTGACAACAGTTACGAATGAAATAAACGACATACTGTTGCCTATATCTACACAGTGTTGTGCCTGAAAGCTTACAATGTGACTATTTTGGTATGAAATAAGACCATTTTAATTTTCCAGATTGTGCAGTTCACAGGTTATATTGATATATAATCTTCAAAATTGATTTTTCTTTTTCGGTTTTAACATAAAATGAGATCATACCATAATAAACATAAAATTTATGTAAAATAATTCATTTTTAGTATATTTGTGTTCGCTTTTTGACGTTTTCCGACATTAGTACCCCCTACCTCTTCCAACTATTACAACAAATATTTTTAAATAAAATACATTAAAGGAATCTTCTAATACATTATATTTTTATCGTTACAAACTTTAACTTTCAAAGAAAGGACATCACGCCATAAATGATTGAATATTTTCAGGGCAAAATCAAAGACCTTATTATTACAGCTTCTTCAAATTTATTCTCTATAATCATGACCATAAGTTTCTCCTAGAAACAAAATATCGAAATGTAATTTTTGCATAGTTGAGAATTTATGTGTAAAGGTCAATTTATTTTGGGACTAATGTTAAACGTCTTCAAATTCATTAGCATCATTTAAAAGCAGATTAATTAACAGCATGGACCAGACATGCACATTTCTGATATTTATCCCTCGTCAGTGATCCTCAATCGAAACAATGAAATATAGCCAAAATCTGTGAAAAGTATGACCAAAATATTCCAAAAGTAGAAGTAAGATACACATGTAGCTGGGATATGATGCTACAGGACCAAGGGTTCAGAGATTTGAGAAAATTTTGTGAACAGAAATTTTTGAATGCGTTTGAAGGAACGACCAACTGAAATTGAGCGAACTTGGCCACCAGCAGTGATACCCACTAAGTGGTACAAATGTTTTAAATCGTCTTCAAATTCAAAAACTGGCGTAATTGTTATTAATGAGAAATAAATTCCCCGACGGGCGTATATTGCAGCGTTGGCGTTGTTATTTTTGTTCATTAAAGAGAGTTGTCTCAACACTACTCCACGAGGGCTTTCTGGGGAAAATATTCAAAATAGTGCGCACCAGATTTGGGTGCCTCGGAGAATCCTAATCAATGAATTTATTTGTGGTAATTCGATAGTAAATGATAAGAGAAACCAAATTAAACAGAAAATCGACTCCCTCCTCTAGGCTCTAAATATAATGCGTCTACTCCCTAAATTCAGCTGTGCAAAAATGCAAAAACAATATGCTTTTTGCATGGTTTAACCATAAAAAAGCTAGATATCGTTACCATTGAATCCTGGTGACTATCAACTGATAAACATACATGTAGCATCCAACTCAACAACAATTAACAAATAAACATGCTCTCACGTAATAAACAATGAAAGAGCACAAAGACTACATAGCGAATGAAGAAAAACAAATGACAACATAGATGGAACATGGTTGATTTATTACATAACGAAATCTTTCTAATTGTGTAAAATCTTTCTAATTGTGTAAAAAGAAGATAATGGAAGGGCGTTTAACAATGATGCGTATATCGATTTATGTTAGATTCAAATAGTTGATAACATTGAGTAAGTATCCTATGTATGTACTTAACTTTACCTTTTTATTTTTATAAAGGAGAGCAAAAATGACTAACACCTGTATCAAATTATTTTAATAATCATAATCACTAGATTATACCTATACTAGATTACGGATAGATCGAGTGAAATTACATTAATAAAATCCTCTCAGATGTAATTCATCTTTTTACATGAATCATTACCTCAAAATATCTGATATAATTTGGTAAGGTTTTTATGAAAAGAGCTCTTTAAGTATTACATTCCAAAATCTTTTTGACGGAATAAAATCACACAACGAGTTTCATAATTGCATTATAAAATAGAACCATCATTTCATACTCTTTTTACTAGAAGAAATACATTTGTACATTGTAATTGATCAAAAGAACGCGAAAATATTTTACTTTTTGCTTTGATCATTTTTGCAAATAAAGCGCCAACGTTGTTATATCTGGCATTGCGTCATAATAAACACGAATCATTACCTCAAAATATTCATTATCATTTGGTACAGTATTGACAATGACCTCTGTAAGTCTTACATTCAAGAACAATTTTGACGGAATAAAATCTCAAAACGGTTTCATAATTGCACTATAAAATAGAACCATTATTTCATACTCTTTTTACTACAAGAAATACACTGTAACTGATAAAAAGAGCGCGAAAAAATTGTACTTTCGGATTTGATCATTTTTGCAAAAAATGCGCCAACGTCGTCATATCTTGTATGGCGTCATAATAAACGATCATGTGCTTTTTACCCAATAAAAATGCGTCTATGCTCAGTGTTCTTAAACATGTGTCATAACGCATATGATATAATGCATGTTATGTTATCGATTGTAAAGGAATAGTGTGATAAAACAAAATACGGTATCAAAAGGAAATCGGCCCTATAATTTCGATGAAAATTGGTTTTATTAAAGGGATAATTAATTATCACGATGTGCGATGTACAATATGTGGTGATGAAATACTGCGTCACAATTTTGAACCCTTGTAACGTCATGCAGGTGCGTGATAAATTACATTATCACTTACAGATACATAGACGATGTGTTGTCCATCAATAATCCAAAATTCGCGGATAACCTGAGCAGTATCTATCCTTCGGAGCTTGAAGTCAAAGAAACTACAGAGACAAATAATTCAGCATCCTATTTGGACATAATGTTGTCATACGACACTGATGGTCACATGAACACCTCACTCTATGACAAACGTGACGACTTCAATTTCAGCATTACAAACTTTCCTTTTCTGAGTAGCAACATCCCTTCATCGCCTACTTATGGCGTGTTCGTACATGTATCTCAGTTGATACGCTATGCCAGAGCAAGTACCAAATATACGGATTTTGTTCTGAGAGCTAGGCGTCTTTCATATAAGCTTCTCAGTCAGGGATATGATTGTGACCGACTTACATCGTCACCGAGGAAGTTCTACGGTTGATATGGGGAACTCGTCATACACTGTGATGTCCCTTTCCCCAGAATGGTGGATGATATTATGTCATAGACCATTTGAACCATCCAACCAAGGACTGTACTATATGTCTTCCGAAATGGAAGTAACCGGATGTGACAGTTCTACCGAACTGAAGCGGCGGGTGTTGCATGCAAGCAGGAGATGCTAACTCTTCCTGGGCACATGGTCTCACTCCCATGTCATTTCATATGGTGGAGGTTTTTGTTTGTTTTCTTTGGTTCCTGTTTTATCCTGATTTTGTATGCCTTCGGTTTCTGATTTTCTGAATTATTGATTTTGTGCTGTATACAGGGATATGGCCATTATCTATTTGTAATGTCATATTCCGACGACCTTTGCCCTAAATAACGGAGAAGAATTATTACGGAAAAGCATCGTATTTCTACCACAAATCTTTAAAAGTCGAGTGCATGCCATGCCCACAAAATTTTTAATGCAAATTGAAAGGTCGATCAGACACAGAAATTGTAATAAGGCGGGCTGGCGCCCGTTTATTTATTCTTTAAATGATTTCACCGTTTTTAGATGTTTTTAACCTCTAAGTATAACATAAGGATGTGAAACCAAACGAATCTTTTCTAATTTCGATTTACTTTTGTTAACAAGAGAATGATGATTATTTGAATGTCTTAAAAAATAGGGCCGAAATGCTAGGTTACTGATCCTACCCTTTATTTAAATGAAATAAGTCCTACTGTCCGCGCAGCTCACTTCAGAAATCGGAAAGTTGTAGTTTCCTCTACTCTGCTAGCATATTTTCCGCTTAAAATCTATATAGGGGGATAGATCTCGAACGGTGAAAGTTATATGTACCTACGACTACTACTAAGCTCACAGTGAAAGAAAATAGTTTTAGATGGGGAGATGTCTATATTGATTTTAGCGTGACAATGTCGACGTTCAGTGTTAAACATCGGCGACGTCGCGCAAAAATTAACATCATACAAAACAATCGAAACAGACGTATAGAGATATCAAACATAAATGACAACACATAAAAGCAAGGAGACCGACGCGCACCAAGCACCGACTTTTGACGTCCATGTGCTATCAGCAAATTGTGTGGTTATTCGGATTACTTGCGCACAACCCTCTCACTTTTCCGATCTGATAAATACAAATGTTTTTTTTTACAAAATGTGTTATAAAAGCTTCATAGCACGACGATGATTATGCTGTTTTCAAGTCTTTGTCTATATTTGCGTTGCTGATAAACGGAAATCCATTAAACCCAAAAGGACACCTGGTACATGTAATGATTTTTACTTTCATTCGAATTCTTTTAAAAAAAATTTTATTCGAATATCGAATATAAATACACCTTTCTTAACATAGACAATCGTCTATCTTTCTTGAATTTCAAATTGAAATATACCTTCTTAGTCTGTGTAATTGTCCAAGGGGTATAGAAATATGATATGCTTACTTAATTCCTGGATGTCCTATGTTGTTATACTGTATCTCCAACCAATGGTAACATCTATCCAAATTGTTGTATGGAAGCTGCATGTCGTCAACGGTGATACGCAGATGGTATCCTGATTTTCCCTTCACGGAAAATAATAATAATAAACAAGAGCCCCAGGGGGCACAACGCTCACCTGATACCCATGCACGCTCTAATTGACATACTGCTATTGAATACTGATAGTGCCAGTACCGGGATTTTAGCCCACAACCTTTCTAAAAAGATTTTTGCCGGATGCAGAGAAGTTTTTTTTTCAGACAACCTTTAAAAGTACAAACAAGAAAAAATAGTCACATTTCAAAACAATAACTTTTTTTTAAGTCATATGCCCAACTAGTATAGTTCAATTATGCAACATCAAAAATAAAATCATATTGTAAAATCCCACTTTAATGCGCAGCAGAAAAAGAATAAAACAATGAAATGATTTCATAAATTAAGTTTATTTAAAACTAAACGACCATACCTTTCATTATTGATAGCTAGCATGCCAGAAATTATAAAGCCTGACAGGCTGTGTCTGTGAAACGAGAATGCCCCCGGCGGCATCTTTGTTAGTATAAACGCCATTTTCTGTTAAGTATGTGAGAGGTCAGGGTCAGCGTAATATTGGTATCTATGGAAATATCTTGTCACAAGGAATACACATGTAAAATATGAAACCTCTATCACTAACCATTCAAAAGTTATGCCCAATGTTAAGTTTTTGAGAAGTACGTCAAAGGTCAAGGTTATGGTCACGAGGTCAAAAAATTTTGGTATCAATGGAAAGGTATTGTCACAAGGAATACACATGTGAAATATGAAACCTCTATCACCAGCTTCCATTCAAAAGTTATGCCCAATGTTAAAGTTTTTCGGAAAACAGACAAACAGACAGACGGACAGGCCAAAAACTATATGCTCCCGAATCTTTTATTCCAGGGGCATAAAAAAACAAAGATTTTTCGGTTTTGCCTTTATTCATATTAAAGTATACTGAAATCTAAGAATGCTTTTGAATAGTATTGATTTCATCTCAAATAGATGAAACGTACAGTTAAAATCGTTTTAATCCAATATTTATCAATTCAAGTGAATTGTGCAGAAATTGGGCCAATTTGTTTTCCAAAAAGCAGTGTACGGTGTATCAAACCTCATGATCCAGAGGAAGAGATTACTCATTCGACGTTTCTTCAAGAAATCAGTCCGTAAATTACTTCATCTAAGAGAGTCTAAGACAGAGGAAATTCGAGCAAACTTTATACATGATAACAAGTATATGCAAGTGTTCCAAGTACATGAATGATAACCATTATGAAAGTGTTCCAAGTATAATGCACATTAGATAAAAATCTATTCCGTTTGCACTGTATCTCCTGAAATGTATCGCAGCACTAAAGGGTTGTGGAGGAATTAAACGGATCAAATCTAAAGTCCAGCGACTTTGTTTACAGTTACAGTTATAGGTCAGAGACCACTAAAAGGCCGGCTCTGATTGGAGAAAAACCTGTAGGGTGAGGGGGCCTGTTATTTTAAATGTGACAGATGTGATTGGCTATCAATTCTATTTTCTTTTGGTATATTGTTTGAATGTGATATATATAGGTAAAAAATAAGTGCAATTAAAATGTCGATACCCGGATATTTCCCTAGCTCCCGATCCGCTAAAGGGGACGGGCGGGGGAAAATTTGAAAATTCTCTGCGGGGTACCTTGTGACGCAAAAAGTGCGAAAAAGAGCAGGTCATGCTATATTTTTCAATTTAGTTTCGTATAAAGCTTGAATCAATGAACAAATCGGTATATAATATGCATGGCCAGCAATGTTAGTATAGACGTTATAAGGCATTTCGTTAACATTACGGCTTATGGAAAATGATTTGGTTGTCTCTGACCTAGAAGGTGTAACTACAGTTAATAATTTTAGCAGGGAATCCCTTCCCTTTTGACTGGTGAACCGGGCTGAATAAAAAGTGTCACCTCATTGGTCATAACTATTGAAAATTAAAAATAGCACATTAAATCAATGTATGATTCCCTGCTGTCTGTAGAAATTGAGTTTTGAACATGATTTTGCCTTTTATGTAATCAATAGATCGATTTGAAAATATATAAAAATTAGCAAATTTTCAATTCGGAAGGAGGGGTCATTAAACAAGTGAATTTTGCAGAAAAGGTATGCATGACCCCCTTTTTTCTTTCGTTTTTATGCGTGCCAAAGATATCCTAGGCCAAAAATATTCCTTAAAAATCTAAAAGTGGATATCTTGACAAAATTCTTTCACTTGTAGGGTACCATGCATGAGTACCTCATATCTACAAAATGTCATGACAATCTGAAGAGTGGTTATAGAAAAGAAGCAGAAAATGTATGAAAATCACCCCCCCTTCCTTTTTACATAAGAAAAAAATTCATAAAAAATCAAAAAAATAAAATTTAAGCCTAAAATACATATCAAAGCATTAAGTAAGTTAAATATGATAAATATGCAGTAAATGAGTGTGTAAAATCATACACTTATTGAGTTATTTAAAGAAATAGTGCAAAAATGTGCATTTCTGACTAAGTCCGAAAAGACGTCAAAAACGCGTCAAACATTTGACTTCGAAGTGGAACCAAAAATAACAACACTTCTTAAGACATCTCTCTAGATCATCCTGATGCTTTCGGTTTGTCGATACATGCTTCGGTTCTGAAGAAGAAGTTTGTCATAGGAGGGTACCCCCCGTGACCTACTATTGGCTGTGGTGGCGCCACCTTTTGACGGATCCGGACGAAAAACAACAACACTTGTAGGGGACCATGAGTACTTCATACCTACCAAGTTTCATCAAAATCCCTTCAGCCATTCTGGAGAAGAAGTTTAAAATGTGAAAAGTTTACGACGACGACGGACGACGGACGACGGACGACGACGACGACGGACGACGGAAGACAGACGCAACACTATGACAATAGCTCACTTGAGCCGTTGGCTCAGGTGAGCTAAAAAGGGAAAAAAATTTTGTCGGGATGCCGTCGGGGTTTGAAGCCAATCCCCATGGGTCCATTTGGCATGGAAAACATACATTATACCTATGTACAATCTTGAAAAATATTCCTTAAAAATCTAAAAGTGGATATCTTGACAAAATTCTTTCACTTGTAGGGTACCATGCATGAGTACCTCATATCTACAAAATGTCATGACAATCTGAAGAGTGGTTATAGAAAAGAAGCAGAATATGTATGAAAATCACCCCCCCTTCCTTTTTACATAAGAAAAAAAATTCAAAAAAAAAATCAAAAAAATATAATTTAAGCCTAAAATACATATCAAAGCATAAAGTAAGTTAAATATGATAAATATGCAGTAAATGAGTGTGTAAAATCATACACTTATTGACTTATTTAAAGAAATAGTGCAAATATGTGCATTTCTGACTAAGTCCGAAAAGACGTCAAAAACGCGTCAAACATTTGACTTCGAAGTGGAACCAAAAATAACAACACTTCTTAAGACATCTCTCTAGATCATCCTGATGCTTTCGGTTTGTCGATACATGCTTCGGTTCTAAAGAAGTTTGTCATAGGAGGGTACCCCCCGTGACCTACTATTGGCTGTGGTGGCGCCACCTGTTGACGGATCCGGACGAAAAACAACAACACTTGTAGGGGACCATGAGTACTTCATACCTACCAAGTTTCATCAAAATCCCTTCAGCCATTCTGGAGAAGAAGTTTAAAATGTGAAAAGTTTACGACGACGACGGACGACGACGGACGACGGACGACGACGACGACGACGACGACGGACGACGGACGACGGACGACAGACGCAACACTATGACAATAGCTCACTTGAGCCGTTGTCTCAGGTGAGCTAAAAAGGGAAAAAATTTTTTGTCGGGATCCCGTCGGGGTTTGAAGCAAATCCCCATGGGTCCATTGGGCATGGAAAACATACATTATACCTATGTACAATCTTAAAAAATATTCCTTAAAAATCTAAAAGTGGATATCTTGACAAAATTCTTTCACTTGTAGGGTACCATGCATGAGTACCTCATATCTACAAAATGTCATGACAATCTGAAGAGTGGTTATAGAAAAGAAGCAGAAAATGTATGAAAATCACCCCCCCTTCCTTTTTACATAAGAAAAAAATTCATAAAAAATCAAAAAAATAAAATTTAAGCCTAAAATACATATCAAAGCATAAAGTAAGTTAAATATGATAAATATGCAGTAAATGAGTGTGTAAAATCATACACTTATTGAGTTATTTAAAGAAATAGTGCAAAAATGTGCATTTCTGACTAAGTCCGAAAAGACGTCAAAAACGCGTCAAAAATTTGACTTCGAAGTGGAACCAAAAATAACAACACTTCTTAAGACATCTCTCTAGATCATCCTGATGCTTTCGGTTTGTCGATACATGCTTCGATTCTGAAGAAGAAGTTTGTCATAGGAGGGTACCCCCCGTGACCTACTATTGGCTGTGGTGGCGCCACCTGTTGACGGATCCGGACGAAAAACAACAACACTTGTAGGGGACCGTGAGTACTTCATACCTACCAAGTTTCATCAAAATCCCTTCAGCCATTCTGGAGAAGAAGATTAAAATGTGAAAAGTTTACGACGACGACGGACGACGACGGACGACGGACGACGACGACGACGGACGACGGACGACAGACGCAACACTATGACAATAGCTCACTTGAGCCGTTGGCTCGGGTGAGCTAAAAACTACGTATTCACCGATGAAGAGCTCTTAAGCGATATTAGACTGTCTTCGTGTGCTTGAAAATAGGTTGTGCATAAATCATAAACAAGTGTTGCTAATATATGAATGTGAAACATACGTCTTATACGTGAGCTAAAAATTGTACCCTCGGAAAATCACAAATGCCTTATTCTATTTATTTCATAAGGTTGATATATTCATGAATTTCAAATACATACTCTGAAAAGCCAGCGACATATCTTGCCAACTGGATATTGATAAGGGTAATTGGTAGATTGTATATGCACCTCTTTTCCAATGCCAACATCAATTATACCACCGCAATCTTGAAAGAAGAAAATTACTGTTTCGTAATTAACTTTGCACCATTTATATTATATACAGCGAGTATCAGAGTAAATATTCCCTTCGGAATTAGCCTGTCTCCTTAACTAGCAACCGTTTAATTCAAAAGAAAGGAGGGGATCTCCAACAATACTTGGTTGCAGCGCCCACAGCAAAACACCGAAACACCACTACGAGAAAAAACAGTGTAGACAAGCACAGTAAGGGACGTAAAATGGACAAGGTACACCAAACACGACAACAAAACACCAAACACAAAAAACTGCAAATCAAATGGATACAAGAACTTCGGGTAAGGATGATTTTTATTTTAAAAATGTTCAGTTCTTTTAGCCCAAATCAGGCCTAGGTAGATGGGTTTTTTTTAATAAATTAATTTTAGATAAAAAAAAACCAAAGGAAGTATTATCATTTACATAATATCAGAACGTAATATTGAGACTGTAAAATTGAGATTTCTTACCTCGATCAGTATTTACATGTTGACATGTGGATCCAATCAAATGATCGGGACAATGACACTGGCACCTATGGTTCAGGAATCCTCCATGTTTACAGTAGTTCTTCCCGCAATGTGCTGTTATTTTGAATTAATTCTACATGAGATACTTGACAGTAAGTGTTTTGAATTTACATGTATTTCCCTGACATTGCCGCCATAGCACTTTCTATATAGAGAATAAGTGTCTTAATTTGTGTTTTGTTACGGGTATGCAACACACAGCAAGTGCATTTATCGTACATGTAATGCGCGTTAGCGCATTTCATGCGATAAATGCACTTGATGTGTGTTGCATACCCGTAACAAAACACAAATTATGACATTTATTCTATATATATGCACCACAGTTGTCTGTTTCATTCTTGTTTTCTGAAATTGTTTTTCCTTGGTAAAAGGGTGACGTCAAAATTCATCTCGCCGGGGGTTCAGTTTGCAGGTTAGAACAGCCGTCGCGGCATGTTTCTTTAGATCTTATGCATTGTGACGTCACGAGTGTTAATACACGAATTGCAGCACGTTCCTTTCAATAGTTACATCCCAGGGACTTACATTGGCTGTGCATATATATAGACATAATGTCAGACATGCCAAGAATTTTTATATTGTTTTCATTTTCGTGCTTAAACATCGACTGCGGGTGCGGCTAGCCAACAGGGGATGCTTACTTCTCCAGGGCACCTGGTCCCTCCTCTAGCTTGCTAGGGGTCCGTCGATGCTTAATTTTATGCTCTATTGTGAGTGCTGTTGATATTGTAGCGAGGATCTTTAATTCAAACGATTAATTCTACATTTTAAAATAAAAAGAAATCGAACAAGAAAATGTTAATGATCAGTATAATTTTCATTTTCGCTTATTAAGACAAACACTACTAAAAGAACAAAAGCATATATAAAAATAAGATAAACTAGAGATACAAAGCTGATTAAGGATTGTCATTTATCACAAAATAAGCGTTGTGTGTTGTAAAACAAATTACCTAACCATATGTAATTTGAATTGATACTGAGATAAGTTCCCTAAGTTATTGAATGAATTTATTAAAACATGAAATGATTTGTACCTGAACAATTGTACATGTTTATGACGTCTTGGATATCATAGTATTGAAGTGAATTTATTAAAACATGAAATGATTTGTACCTGAACAATTGTACATGTTTATGACGTCTTGGATATCATAGTATTGAAGTGTATTCGGCTTCCGGGCTTTTAAGAGGAATTTTTGGTTCGCGTCCAATACATCCATAACAATCTCGTTATCAACCTGTACATATTTTGTAGAGAAAAAAAAGGTTAAAATACAAATGTACCTGCATACAAAATTCAATCCAAGAATTATATGCAAACAGGATGAAAAATTGAGTAATCTATAAGAAGTATTTATCGAAACTGTCTAAACATGAACATTGTCAGTTGCAAGAAAGCCATGAGACCGGACGCCCAACAAGAATAAGCATCATGTGCTTGCATACAGCATTGTTTTATTATAAAATTCATAAAATATATGGAAAAATTACGCATTGAAAGATACTTTCTAACCCGAACCCAATTTCTATTCTTATGCAGAAATCAGTACTGTGAGAATAAACATGGAAGAAGTACCCATCAGTTATTCAGTCTCAAAATCGAGAAGGTAAGGCAAAATCATTAGAATGTTAAACGTCTTCAAATTCAATAACATGATTTAAGAACAGATAAATTTCCATTGGAACAGTTGCAAACCCTGGAATAAACAATATTCCAAAGTGAGGTCGAAGTATGAATAAGACATACAAATCACATTACCCTCAGACTGTACTGCATTATGGATTGCAGATCATAGGGAGCAAAATTTATAGAGTTCGAAGGGGTTTTGTTGCTCCAACTGCCAATCATTTTGATATATAGGTCACGATCACTGCGGTCCTGCTCATGTAATAATCCTATGGCATGTAGCATCTCATGCAGAATTATCTCTATCTGGTAATCAAACAGAAAGAATGAACATAACACTCTGCTTACTGAAAACGAAACAACGTAGACATTGACAAAAGCAATGTGAAAGTCAAGAAAATATTACTGAACGTTTCAACACTTACGCCAAAACAGCCATCGTCCAAACTGATACGTGGTTGAGCAACCATGCCAACATGCGATGTACACCCTCTGAGAGTAATTGAAACACATTTTATTTGACAGAAAATTAAACGTTGACAGAAAATTAAACGTTGACAGAAAATTAAACGTTGACAGAAAATTAAACAAAGACAGAGTTAAATACAATGAAATTACTTATCCGCAACGTCAATTCTGCTCTCTGGCAGCTGGGCTTCGATCTTACACTTTGAACACTACAATTCGGAGGTAGCGAGTGTTTAAAGTTTTCGTTTTTAAGGAGTAACTTTTCAACTCAAGCCTTTGGCCAAATACAAACTATGCACCGGCGACAAAAACTGAAAATATGTTTAAATCTGCAATTAGGTGCAGAGTTTTGACTCTTCGTTTTTTAGCTCACCTGAGCGAAAGAAAAATATTTAAGCCTCAATTGAATTACTGCGAATGCACCTATCGTTTCCTCTTGGCAATTACCTTATAGTAAAATAAATTCGAGACATAGGTTGCGTAGATATTTTCTGAATTTTCATGTATCTGATTAAGAGGAATTGTTCGTTTTGTCAAAGAGGCTTCTCTCTGGCAGCAGAACTGGCGGACTTGGTTTTCCATCTCTGTTTCACAATTATGTTATTTTTAGATACAATATTATGACGTATCCTATAGTTTGTTTTGGATGTGGCCAGATGTACAGTCTTCATCTTAAGCATACAAGCTAGCCTTGTCCATGGGTTTCAGAAAAAAAAAATAGTCCCCCACATCTAAATTCCAATATTGCCCGACAAAAGTGCCATTCAATATTAATTATAGTTTGTATCATCGTCTGATTTCATGAACTTCTGTTTGCTGTATAAGATGTTATTGCAGTGTTATATGCTTTTGAGTACATATCTTCATTCGATGCCGTTTCATCGTAGTCTTGTTTGATATTGTTTTCTCTTTTTCTCTTTTTTCTCTGTTGTAATGTAGAATGCGACAATGTTTAACGTCTTCAAATTCATAAAATACTATACCTTATTACGGTAAAATTTACATATCTATCATGTCCGACCTCTTTCAGTAACTGGTTGGAGAGAGGTAGAAACTGAACGCACGTTAAATCCTTCATTATCTGACGTGCAGCATCTATGGCCTCCATTTGGAAAGGTTTATCTGCAAATTATGTTATAGAAGAAAGGAGGGGATCTCCAATTACATCCGGTTGCAGCACCCACAGAAAAAAAATGGCTTTTCCATAATTCATTTATGCTTCCTTTTGTTATTCAATATCACAATGAAATATCTATCATATGGCAATAGATCTTTTTTCTTTCAACATAAATAAGCTCATTTTTAGTATTCTAAACAATTAAGACTCAAAATAGAAAAACAGACGATTAATAGTCTGAATGGAATTGTATGTTCTTATTTAGAAAAGAAGACGTAGAAATGTTTTAATACTTCTTATTCAAAATAATTCAATGTTTACTCTATTCATCGATCATCTTCTGATATTGAAAGATAGATATTATTTTAGACTAAGTGCTTACTAACCAATTTTTCCTCTGTCTATTTTGTATGGAATTTTCCCTTTCGGCCATAGTCCATTAACACTTATAAGATTCCTCTTCTCCCTCTTAAAAAGTATTTCATTTGGCACTATTATTATGCATGAAACAATATAAATTTGAATACATACATAAGATTTGTCTATCAATTATAGTAATGACCAATAATTGAATGAATAAAGAAATATTTGATGTTAAAAGATTTTTCAAACATTATGGTGACAAATACAAATTAGTATTGTAAAAGTAGCATTGCTATTTCCCACGAAAAACAACTAATTTTTCTCGTCGTATGATAGTGGTCCGCTTTAGTCAATGAAACACCATGTTTGGGATACTACTTATCCTTGCATTCTTAATCTAAAGCCACGTAATTAACTTTTTTGTTTTACGTCCGCGGGCGGATATCTTTTAGTTTCCAGAAAAGCACAGACACAAACATGCATTTTTTAGGTAAAAATATCAGTAAAATATATCGAATACCATAAAATGTCTATACCATCAGGAGATAATTGTGATTATTCTAAAAATAAAGTCAGAGTTATTCACCTCACTCGAAGACATATATTTTTTTTTATATTTTCAGTCTTTCTTTCCAAATATCTTAACGCTGGTGACTCATTACGTGTGCGCACATAGCACTGCGCAACGTATTAGACGATTCGAACGTCATCGTGTCATACGCATGACGTCACGACGCAGGCGATGTCGCATAAGATTAAATTTTAGAATGATCTGTTTAGGACTGTGTATAGGTCATATCAAGTAACGTATATCATCACTGATGAATCGAATTTATTTGCAGTGTAGTTTAGAATTATAGAATTGTAGAATAATTGTGACCCGCGCGACTTGTTTTTAAAATGGGGAAATTCAACCGCCCGTTGTATGGGAACAAAATTAGATAGGACATTTTCAGTTAAACTTAATTTATCAGATATTTCATGTTTTGTATCTCTAATTACCTTTGATTATAAAGATATTTCTGCAATTTTGAAGACTTCAGTACTTTGCAGCGAAATGTTATCGAATAGAGTTTTTATTATTGTCTAGTCATGTTCTCACTTGAAATTTTCTCAAAATTTAAAGTCAGAAAAAGACATTATTGAAGACTTTGAGCGGATGAACTGTATTATCAACTCTGCTTTTGTTAAATATGTATCCATTATAACAGATTTAGACATACATGTAGTAGATTACGATATTCTATGTTGTCGTTTTGACTAATCATTAACTTAAAATTATAAATATTTCGTTTCTTTCAAAATTAAAAAAAAAACCAAACCCCCCCCCCCCAAAAAAAAACAACCAAAAAAAAAAAAAAAAAAAAAATTTAATATATTTTTGATACGTTTTATTTTGTTGCAACGGACCCATCCCGAAGTAATTACGTGAAAACGCCAAGCCGAGAAACGGGGACCTCGGCTTGATTCTAATCGTTCTAAGCGTAACTTTTTTTTCGCAGATCATGTTTTTGACTGGTAGCGTTATAAAAATCTGATTGTACAGATTGTTCGTTTCCTGTTACGTCAAGTTATAAAAATCTGATTGTCCAGGCCGGGATTTTTCAAATCAAGGTGATTATGGCTTTCATGCAGACTTTCTTTTTTATACACCAACTCAAAGAGAAGTGAAAATTTTTTTTTCTTAAATCCACAGAATCCACATGATCTAGGATTTTCTCTTCTGTCTGTCAGGCTGTACGTTTTTATTCAAATTGTCCCGAAAAAAAAAATCGAAGCGTAGATGGATCCTTGTTCGATTAAAACGGTATTTATATACGTGTTAGACGATTCCTGAATTCCTTGTAATATCTCGATATCATCCCTACCATATTTTCATCCAGAGAACTGGATGGGATTGGACGTAAAAGGGGCGTCTTTATAAATTCATTATATACGTCCCTGAGTGTACGTTGTGCCAAAATTATATGAAGCCCTTCCCCTGTTTGGTTTTTACATACAATAGTGCCCCCCTTCCTTATCCTACGCTCTTGAAGTGTTAAAAATTAAACTGTAAGTTTTTTTCATGACATTTGCATTTCCTGGGTAAGGGCCGAATCAGTGCAGTTTTCCTACATCATGGCAAATTCAATGGCGGATTTAGATGGGGCCTAACCCCTCGGGACCTCTCCCCTTTCTTACAATTATATGCTTTTTACGTTGAATCTCTACGCGCTTCGCTCTTTATTATGTTTTGATGGATCCATATATCATAAATATATACGGTAATATGTACGTGTTTCAAGTCTTGAATGAAAACTAACTGATTTATTCACATAAACCGATCTGGACAGTTGGAAAGGGGAATGCAAGACGCCACCCCACGTCCTACCACCCAACATTTTGATCAGACAAACTTGAGATTGAATAATGAGAGAGAGAGAGAGAGAGAGAGAGAGAGAGAGAGAGAGAGAGAGCGTCTTTTTAGTCCGTCTATATATGGTATCAACAGTCAATCAATCAATCAATCAATTTACAAGTGTTCTCATGACCTTTTAATTTAGGAAAAGAGGGTCGGAAGACGTAATATGCCAGCGGCTACGCGACCTACCCGCACAGTGAATACCTAGGACAGTGAGGGGGTTGGACGATCGTTACGCCTCCTGAGTTGGAATGTAAATAGAAATTTAGAAAATAAATTAAATGATTGTGAATTTATTGATATCATAAATGATTATGATTTAATCTTTCTTTCAGAATGCTGGATTAAAGCTGGCACTGTTCTTGATTTATCTATGCTATCTGAATTTGAATGTTTAAAATTTCCCCGTACCAAAGGTTCGGGCGGGGGTTTACTGTTATTGTACAGAAAAGTCATTGGTCAACATGTATCCTTTGTCAAATGTGTAGGTGATTCATTGGTATGGATCAAGATTTCTGATCTTTCTCATTCTGATATTTTCATATGTTTTTCGTATATACCGCATGAAAATAACGTTTTTTATAATCTTTACGATGTTGATCTTTTTCATTCTATTGAGAACGATATTGCAGAATATTCTTCTGTAGGTAATGTTATTATTACAGGTGATTTGAATAGCAGGGTAGGACGTAAAAATGAGTTTGTTGAACACGATCGTGTACCAGAACATCTTGTCGATATTTTTTCTGACCTTTTTATCTATGACGAAGATCAGATTATGTCTCAGAGACATTCAGAAGATAGTATTGTCAATACTTTTGGTAGACGTTTGATCGAATTGTGTAAAGCTAGCGGTATGAGAATCTGTAACGGAAGAAAATCAGGTGATAAAACAGGGCAATATACTTTTTTTAATCATCTGGGTAGTAGTGTGATTGATTACGTTTTAGTGGAGAAAAACTGTTTTGAACTTGTATCTGATTTTCATATTTGTGATTTTAACGAATTTTCCGATCATGCGCCTGTTAGATTTGAAGTTGATTCTTGTAAATTAAATGACCATGCCCAATTATCTAATCATACTGAATGTAGTGACGACACAGGTAAATTTGTAAAGGTGTACAGGTGGAACGATGATTGTATAGATGAAATGAAGCGTGTATTGTATGAAAAACAAAATGTTTTAAATGACACTGTAAACCAGATAGAACAAGATCAACTGAGTATTGATCTCGGAGTTGAACGCCTTGTATCTGTTATTGATTATATTTTCACTCCATACTGTAGTAAAGGTTTTTTTGTGAAAGATAATAAACCAAATGTACCTAAATCACCTGTAAAAAAAGATAAACCATGGTTTGATACTCAGTGTGTGCAATTGTATAGAAGGTACATCACCTCTCTACATAATTTTAATTGTGATAGATCACATGAAAAACGACTAGTACTTGTTCAGCATAAAAGGTTGTACAAGCAATATGAACGAAAGGTTAAAAGGTCTTATGTTAGAAAAGAAGGTGATAGATTGAAATATCTTCGATGTAGCAATCCAAAACAGTTCTATCGATTGTTTAAGAAACGTTCTTGTAACACCAAATCCAGTCTGACAGCTGGTGATTTTTATGAGCATTTCAAAAGTATGTATTGTGATGACAATTCTGATAGATCTGATGTTAATGAATCTGATGTAAATGACTGTATTTTTGATGAACTTGATGCACATATAAGTGAGAGTGAAATTTTGAATGTATTAAAGAAAATAAAATTGAATAAGTCGCCTGGATTAGATAATATGCTGAATGAATATTTCGTTAAATTCAAAGATGTTTTTATTCCATTATTGTGCAAATTGTTTAATTGTATTTTCTCAAAAGGTGTATTTCCAGAATGCTGGTCCCATGGAATTATTGTTCCTCTGCATAAAAAAGGTGACTCTAATGAGCCAAACAATTACAGGGGTATTACTCTTGTTAGCTGTTTATCAAAAATCTTTACATCTTTACTTAATCTTCGATTACTTGATTGGTCTGATAAAAATGATGTTATATCTGATGCCCAATTTGGGTTTAGACATGGTCATGGAACAACAGATGCTATTTTTGCTCTCCATTGTTTAATTGATAAATTACTTGCACAAAAGAAAAAGTTATACTGCTGTTTTATTGATTATGAAAAAGCGTTTGATAGAATTAATAGAAAGAAACTTTTGTATAAATTAGTTAGGTCTTTGATTCATGGTAAAATGTATACTATAATTAAATCTTTGTATTGCAATGTTAAATCATGTGTGAGGTATAATTGTGAAACTTCTGAATTCTTCAATGTACCCAAAGGCTTGATGCAGGGCGAGGGGTTATCCCCCTTTCTATTTTCTCTCTATATAAACGATTTTGAAAATTACATGTTATACAACAATTGTGAAAGTGTTGAATTAAGAGATTTATCATTATTTCTTATCATGTATGCTGATGATACTGTTCTGTTCTCAGAGTCCATTGATGGCTTGCAAAATTTACTTGATAATCTTCACTTATATTGTAATGAATGGGATATTAAGGTCAATGTTAATAAAACTAAAATAGTCGTTTTCAGAAATGCTGGTAGGATCTCTAAAAAAGCTGTATGGTACTATAACAATAATGAAATTGAAGTTGTTGATTGTTTTAATTATTTAGGTATATCTCTCTTTTATAATGGTAAATTTACTCGTACTCAGAATGTGCTCAGTCTTCAAGGTAGAAAATGTATGTATAGTATTTTGAAAATATGTAATGCTGAATTTCTAAATGTTGAAACTAGACTACAAGTTTTTGATACATATGTGTCCAGTATTCTTAATAACGGTTGTGAAGTTTGGGGTTTTAATGATGCAAAAGATATTGAAAAGGTACATATGGATTACTGTAAAAGGATCTTTAAAAAAGTTAAGAAATGTACGCCTAATTTTATGCTTTATTCAGAATTAGGTAGATTTCCATTGATTTTAACACGTAAATATAGAATTATTAAATATTGGATAAAGCTTTTGAATAGTGACAATATAATTTTGAAATCTGTATATGATGATATGCTTAGCAGGATAGATTCAGTGAGTTGGTTATCACATGTTCGAAATTTACTTATGTCTCTTGGATTTGGTTATGTATGGCTCAATCAATCTGTTGCTAACCCTGATATTTTTCTAGAACAATTGAAATCTGTTTTAAATGATCAGTTTATACAAGAAATGATCGGATACTTTAACTCTTCTTCAAAATGCTTTTTGTACAGGTATTTATATGATACACATTTCTTGCAATATTATATTCGGAAATCTTTACCAGAGAATGTCATATTTACACTTGCAAAATTTAGATTGTCATCGCATGATTTGTTTATAGAAAAAGGCAGGTATCAAAATATTTCCAGAGAAAATAGAATTTGTCAAAAATGCACAATGAATGAAGTGGAAGATGAGTACCACTTCACACTTGTTTGTCCTTTTTATAGAGATTTAAGAATTAAGTTTATAAAGAGATATTATTATGTTAGACCATCTATGTTTAAATTTGTACAATTACTAAGTGTTAAGAATAAGAAGAAATTATGTTGCCTATCTAGATATCTATCTTGTGCTTTCCAAAGAAGAAAATCTTTGTAAATTTTCAGAAAATTTTTTTTCTCTCTCTCTTTCTCTCTCTGTCCTTCCTCCACTGCTCACTTTCTTGAACGACTTGTTTGGATAATGTAAGATATTTAAGAAATTATATTGTATTATTATATTTATACTTTGTAAATGTATGTTTAGGCTGATGAGTCTAAAGACTCAAGGCAAATAAACCATAAACCATGAAAAAAAAGAAAACAAAAATTATTTCGGACGGATATTTTAGGCCATACAAAATTAATGTTTAGTTTGACGGGCACTTTTTTAGAAAAAAAAGTGAGGGAGGCAGGTTTTTTTTTTTTTTTTTTTTTTTTTTTTTTTTGCAAACGTGAAATATGATGAATGTACATTTTTTGTAATTTATCTTTAACCAAATTTCTAATTCAAGTGTTTTGATGCTGAAAATACATTAAAACTTAAGTATAGTATGAAGTGGTAACCCAACGTCTTCCTGTAATATACTTATTGCATTTCCAAACCTGAAGTTTGCTAGATATTCTGTGATTTGGTCACACTTATTATATGTATCATATGACAGACGATGTCCTATGGCAGACCAGTATGAAGATGTAGACTAAATACATGTATGGTGTACATCTTATTTATGCTAAAAAGGATCACCAATCTCTAACCGTTGCCCTGTGTAAGATTAAAACTTCAAATGACGTTAACATTTTGTGAACTACTTTCAGGTGCAACTAAGTGAGTGAAACTCGTAATTGTTGCTCAGTGCTTAGACCGAAAATTTGACCCTTGTCGTCGGCAAAAGAGTAGGGAAAATACAAAGAAACATGTCCAGGGATTGGGAGAGCCCATTCTGATAGAAAATGGCCCATAAAATTGGCAACTCGCTGCGCCCTGGTGCCATTATTCTACGGCGTCCATTTTTTTGTTTTTTAAATCTATTAAAAGTTCTGTTCTCGTATCTACGTTGTAACGTAGATCTACACCAGGAGCAGTAATACAGAGATCACAGCTTTCTGTACATGGCCAGTCAGAACTCTAAGGCACAAAATTCTTCTGTTCACTGACAATTGAAAGGTCCTTTGCTATTTTGATACAATATTGTTTTTTCTCCGACATCTGCGCATGAGATTTAAATCTCCAACGTCCACTTACGTATCTTATCTACGTTAAGGTACTTGTGTATGCGTTCGTCCGTAAAATTATCATGTCATTTTTTAAAAGTGTTCAGTCAATGGGTACAAATTGATGTAATAAAATTTGTACAAAATGTCTTCCCTAATATCAACAAAGCTGAAAATGAAGCTGCCAATCCGTGGACACAAAAAATTCAGGAAAGGTGGCTGAAATTTTGGTCTTGGCTGTTCTGTGATCCATGCAAAAAAATGTACTGTAAATTATTAATTGGAAATGGTCAAATTGGGAATCTCGCGACAAAAAAAAAATGTGCTAACGTCTGATGCATAATGCATGCATATGTATAGCTTTTCGAAAATTGATCATTTTTGGAATGGCCCTTTCGTGAGGAAAGATGGCCCATTGTTTTTGAGAATGGCCCATTAAAGTCCAAGTGGAAGGGACCGTCGTCCCATTGAGCAAGTTTGCCTTCCCGATCACAGCATGTCTGACAATTTAGTTTGAATTTTAACAACGATTACACATGGGTATCCTGATCGATTCGTCATCCCTTTTCACTGTCGGACTTGAGCAAGTTGTTTGCAAATTTGAATTTCTATCCCTCGGAAATTTTGAAGTATCTGCGATGTGCTTAGGGTTTAGTTGACTAGTTTATCCGAATCGAAATTAGGATCGTTTAGTATTTCTGCCCCTCCCCTCGATCCCGTCACCGACGTTCCCGGCTGATCAATCTGACGTAAACTGTAAGTTCTAAACAAAAACGTTTTCAAATTTCTAATAAATTAGATAATTTAATAAAGAATAATGCTCTTGCAGATTATCACAACAGAGTCAAGTATCATTTTACGTTACGTTACCTCGTCCGTGATATGGAATATACGCGTGGTCGCGATTACCGTACAAACAACAATTGAATACGGCAGCTCGGGTAAATATTAAATAATACTATTTTATGTAAACAAGTATTGAGTTACAGCTTTACAATCTATATATTTAGTGAAGTAAAGAATATGTAAACAAACATTTTGTATTAGTACGACGATGTTCAATTGACTACTTTAAAATTATGGTAAAACATGCGATAAAAATCGGAAATGCGGCGGGTTTTTAGGCAATGCGGCGGTGCCCGTCAAACGAAATCTTAATTTTTTTTGCCTTAGGGGAAAAATTCAGGCTCAAATTAAGGGATAATGAAAATAGCTTCCCCTTGTCTTCCGACATATATGCACATACATGTATATTAGAGCATAAATCTGCTTCACTGTGGCCTTTGTTTTCTTTTTCAATATTTTTTAAAAGACCATTGAATAACAATCATATGATTGATAAAAGTCAACATGTAAGCATAAGGTCTTTGTCTGAGAAAAACTTATACCAATAGAAAGAGGACAAAAATATCTATCAGGGTTGAGGCGGGAAAATGTTGAGAAATAAAAAGTATCTTAGTTCAGATTTTTTCAATGTTAAACTTGAATTCTTGTTCAAAAATATTCCTCTAGGCTAGAAATGCCCTCTCTAACTCAAAAGCTGGATCTGCCACTGCATAGGGTTCTTTTCTTTTTCTTTGCTTGCTTGTTATATTTTCTGTGAATAGTATTCTTATCACTATACTGTGACCCACCCCTCTTTTGAATTCCTAGATCTACCACTGAAATTCATTTCTCGATGTTTTGACTGAATCTTTTATTAGTCCTTCAGAGCACTTCAAAAGTTTTATTAGTCTTTCACTGTATACGACGTCTTCGTCTTCGTTGAACACTAAGCGAAAATCCATACCTAGCATAAAGTGATTTTCTTTCAAGTATTTGTTTTTTAATTGAAGAAGAGTGTCTTCTTTTCATTAAAAATTTCAAAAAATCACCCATTAACATTATTTCCTCAGTTATTAGTGCTTTTCTGGAAATGGGTGATTTTTGTCTAAAAATAGCAACAAAAATTCCCATAATCTATTTTTAGCTATATCTTGAAATTTTCAACACCGACCTTGGTATTTTGATATGTAAAATTAAAGTATGAAAAGTGTTCTTCATATATGGCCCAATCTTATAAAAAGTTTAATACTCCTTATTATATGAGTCACCATCCTTAATATTGCGCATGTGATTGTTTTTTCATGCCTGGCGGAAGGATACTTTTTAGAAAAAGTTCGGGACGTAAAACAAGATATTAAATAACCATGACCTAATGTGATTTATGCTAGGTTTACACGTAGCCACGATCGCCTGATGTCTACAATTGACGATTGTCACATTTACGCAGTAGACTTGAATTTTAGACACTCCAAGATCCGACATTACAACATTTGACGTAATTTCCTTCTGTGACGTCGAAACAGACGTCATAATGAAAAATAACGTCAAACACTGGGATGTCGGGTCTTGAAGTATTTAAAATGCAAATCTAGCGGTATTGTGAAAATGGTCTAACATGAGAGAGCGCGATGTCGAGTCGTGAGGATCGTGAGAGAACTTGATAAACGTGGGGAATCGTGATAGAGCGCTACAAAGCGCTATACCTCATCGTGGCATCATAAAATTTGGCAATATTTTCATTGTGACGTTAAAATAAAAGGCATGGCAACACATCAAGGTGCTTTAAGACGGTGCGATCAGATGTGACAACACAATGGAAAAATTTGCCAAATAATGTGATGGAGTCTGTGCATATAAAATCAAGATTTAAAACGGTCATAGATATTTTCTGGAAAATGGACTATTGTCTAATTGTAAACCTATCATTACTTCTTATGAACAATGTAAAGTTATATATCAAAACAAGATGATAAAGTTAGGTTCACTATAAAAAAAAGCAAGATCAGGCAGACATCTTACATAATTATATCTTATGAATTTTACAAATGTTGGTGCATTGACATACTTTAACTCTTTCTTATAAATAATTGGAAATTATTTGTTGGTCCTTTCCATTAAGAAGAAACGTTAGATTTCGATAGGTCACCACTTGCGCCCATGATGTGTCAGCTACGATAATGATTTTCATTGTCATATGTTTGTCGTTGTGTTGCCTTAGGAACCCATTTATATGTCTTTTTACTGACCTTGTTATTTGGTTCGTAATCGTTGTCAATAATTTCATCATCACCACTTAAAAGATCAAAAGGATCTGTCTTGGTAAGACCAATCGGCTGCAATGAAGAAAATGTAGTGAAAAAACCCCATGAAATGAATAGTTATGATTTAATAGTTATAGTCTAGTTGCCAAATGGCTATTATGGGGGGAACCCCAAAAAATGTTACGCACAAAATCTTTTTGCATGAAAGTGATGTTAATACCCTCTACTTTGATAATCCGGCGGATGTCACTCTGGCATCCTTGGGCATTTCGAAATTTTTGGGAAAAAGTGTGATTTTTCAAAGAAAAACCGTTGAAAATTGGAAAAACGCAACTACTTTGTCCATGTTGTAGCTAGAACAACAGATTTGGTATCTAAAGAACAGCAACGAAATTGCCTTTAAGTCTCAAGCTCAGTTTATCAATTTACTCGTCCATAAAATGGGGAAAACTATGGATTTTCGATGAAAAACCGTTGAAAATTGGGAAAATGTCATATCTTTTTTCATACTGCAGATAAAAAACAATTTTGGTACCAAAACGCACAATAAATGTATTGCCTTTCATTTTAAATATCAGATTAGCAATTTGCAAGTACGAAAATGGAGGAAAAGAATGCATTTTGAATGAAAAATCGCTGAAAATTGGGATATTGCAATGCTTTTTTCATGCTGTAGGTAGAACAACGACAAGAAAAATTATTTCATTGATTTAAATTCAGAATTCCACTCAAGCTGTTAAAAGGTTTTAAATTGTAAAGATATAATCGGTTTAAAGAGATTCTAGAACAACAATTTTCGTATCAAAATGATTGCATATCGATAGTTTTAGATTTGCACTAACTTATTACCCTTTTTTCTACTCTAGATTCTCTGGTTTCTCTTCCTCTGTTTGTCTTCTCTGTGTTTTTAATTGAGGTGTGTTGATGTGTTGATATTGATGCTGCAACCCAGTTTTGTTGGAGATCACCTCCTTTCTTATTGCCTTGTTGTTTCATCAACATACAATTGCAATACTTGTGTGCAACTACTTCTAACAACAAAGAACCCTTCTTACATGGTTGATCAAAATGCCTCCTTTGCATCGTACTCTGACAATTCTCTACCCTAAAACATTTACAGAATTAAAGAAATATGAACACAGAATTTGTCACATCTGTTTGTTACACAACTCAGGATAACATATAGAGGCACAGACGCGATTGGCAAAATATTAACACAATAGGTCTCAACATTTAAAAAAATGTAATTCTTTCAGCAGATCCAAGTTTGATTGAACTGCATCTTAAGAATGTTTCCTTATGCATGGCTAAAAATATTTCGTTTTTCTTGACATGTTATCGAAATTATTCAGTTATCTGTTGGTGGCAATGGTCATCTTAGAGTTTTGAACTCTTATAGCCCATTTCATTCAATCGTACACTGGACCAGGCATCAGATATACTGTCTAGATTCTCTAAACCATAGTAATTCTTTATGAATATCATGGCCTCAGTCACCATCTTTTCAATGTCTGAAATTTGACACGGAACACCACTTCAAAAACTTCCAACTAACAACCTTCGTCTCTCCAATACCATCATATGTTGATGATACCCATCATCATGATCTGTTCTCAACACCTTAATCTTCAGAATGTGTAGAATGTGAGTTCTTAATCAATCGGATTGCTTTCTCGATCAACTGATTGCATGTAATATCAATCAGTCGCACTTCATTTCCTAAGATGTAGCTTTCCTGACTGAATCTTTTATGTCATAATGTGATGATAAGTAGGGGTCAACTGAACATCATTAAAATTTGCTCTCTGCAAAGTGATAGCAATTTTATAGTTCAGAAAATATGGCCAGGGGGCGCCGCTGGAGAGGAGTTTGGCTGTGCCATGAAGTCACTTTAATTGAAAGCATCACTGATGAGGATTTTTCTATCCGAAACACGTGTCTGGTGCATCAAAATTTGTTTAAAACTTTCTTCAAATGAGTCAAAGAAGATCCTGACAATAATCTCAACAGCTCTCACAAAAGAACACAAAAATGAGCATCGACGGACCCCTAGCAAGCTAGAGGTGGGACCAGGTGCCCGGGAGGAGTATGTACCCTCTGTTGGCTAGCCGCACCGCCGTCGATGTTCACGCACGAAAATGAAAAGAATATATAACATCCATTCACTGTCTTTTAAAAAAATACACTGCAAAGTTTGGAAGTTGCAAAACCGAAGTAATCTTTTCAACATCGACGTAGGGACTAGAACAACGTAATGACTAAGCAGGTCTTTAAGATCCACTTCAATAATTGAAATCAACTACACAACCCTGGCAGAAATCATATATGTTTCAAAATCGTCTTCAAATTCATTAGCATCATTTAAAAGCAGATAAATTAACAGCGTGGACCGTATATGCAAGTTTCGGGTATTTAACCCTCGTCAGTGATTCTCAATCCAAACAATGAAATATGGCCAAAATGTGTGATGATTATGTCCTAAATATACCGAAAGACGTAGCAAGATGATTGAGATATGATGCTACAGGACCCAGGTTTCAGAAATTTGTGACAATTTTGAAAAATGAAATTTTCGAATGCGTTTAAAGAAACGACCAACCGAAATTGATCGATCTTAGCTACATGTGCCCTTGGGGACTCCTGGTCCACCAGCAGTGACTCTCACCAAGTGGTACAAATTTTAAACGTCTTCAAATTCATTAGCATCATTTAAAAACAGATTAATTAACAGCGTGGACCAGACATGCGCGTAATGTATCATAGACAGTAGCCGCTTTCTTTAAAACAATGTCTCTAATTTCACGCACGTCTTTCAAAATCTTGCTACAAGACTTCATGTACCAGTAAATTGTTTAAAAAGAGTGTTGACTTGTGAGTGCTGTTGAGATAATCGTCAGGATCTTCTTTAACTCATTTGTGTCACACTTATGCCCTTTGCAGTGTGGAGCTCGTAAAAAAAGTTCCTCAGACAGTGCAATGCATGTATTCTATATATATTTTTTTATTTTCGTGCATGAACATCGACGGCGGGTGCGGCTAGCCAACAGCGGATGCTTACTCCTCCCGGGCAGCTGGTCCCACATCTAGCTTGCTGGGGGTCCTTCGATGCTCAATTTGGTGCTCTATTGTGAGTGCTGTTGAGATTATCGTCAGGATTTTCTTTAACTCATTTGAATACACATATTTCTGTTCTAGATTTTCTGTAAGCATTTTGCATTTCTCAAAGTCCCAACTTTTTATGGAAAAAACCCTTCAAAAATCAAAGTTTTCTCCCTCATTGGTCTTCTTAAGCAAGCTGCTTAATACGAATTCAGAATAAAAGACAATAAAAAGTTTTCTTTTGGTACCATGATTGCTGTACCTCATGCTAACTACAATTTGAAAAAGTTCATTGCATTTTACACATTTACAGCGTTTTTACATCCAAGAGTAGTTGTTTTTTCCCTATTTTTCGTACCAACAAATTGCGAATCTGACTTCTGTATTATTCAAAATGAAAGGCAATAAATTAATTGTGCGTTTGGTACCAAAATTGTTTATTTAGCTACAGAATAAAAAAAGATTTTGTATTTTCCCAATTTTCAACGATTTTTCATCAAAAATCCATAGTTTTCCCCATTTTATTGACAAGTAGATTGGTAAATTGAGCTTCAGACTTAAAGACAATTAAATTGTCGGCCTTTTGGTACCAATTTTGTTGATCCAGCTGCAGCATGGAAAAAGTGATTGAATTTTTCCTATTTTCAATGATTTTTCTTCGAAAAATACCATTTTACCCCAAAATTTCGAAATGCCCAAGGATGCCAGAGTGGCATCCGCCGGATTATCAAATAAGAGGGTATTGACAACACCTTCATGCAAAAACATTTTGTGCGTATGAAATTTTTGGGTTTCATGAAAGGCACCTAGACTATTATATGAGCTAGGAAAGTGATGACAGCGTGAAAAAAAAAATCATACCTTTGTTTCTATTCCACCATTGTGCTCAATAATCATACCGCTGTTTCCCTTTAAAGAAATTCAAATATTTCATCGACAGAGAAGGACTTATTAAAAAGAACTAAAATTTATTGGAATTGATTGAAAAATGTCAATCTTCCTCTAAAGAGGATTCAATGACTCCTCACTATTTTAATCACCCGAGTTAAGTTAAACATGACGATATTGAAATTTTTTTAATGGACTCACAAGTATGACCGGATCGTCTGCTATATCATCGCTCTTTGGCAAGTCAACATCCTCATTGACGGGGTTGTATGTTACATCTTTAATCTTAAATAAAAAAAAAATCATTGTTAATAAAGAATGAATTCAAAACTTTGGTCAAAGTGTTCTCTGAAATTATTTAGATGGATATACTGTATATTGCAACGACGAGATTTTAAATATGAAAATTAAGGGCTTACAAATTCTTGAAAAAAAACCCAGAACCATCTCACAAGAAAAGAAAAATCAGATAAACAGACGGATGTAATAACATAGCTCCATACACACACGACGGAGTACTTATCTAATGAACTATCTCAAGAGTCTACATATTATCTAAGTAAGTATGGCCGAAAAGGAAGCTTTCATATAGCTTACCTTGCTGTATTATTTATGTTCGCATCGCCATTGGGTATTGATTGATTGTATTATTCAAAATTTCCAAAGATTTCGTAAAATGATTAATCATCGTAGGTGGCGCTGTTAGAATTATTTTATGCGGCATCGCACGCATATAACTGCTACAGATCTAACGCCCTTCTGATAAGTCTGACTGGCTTATTTGTTGTGGAAATAGTTTCCGAGCGTCTTAAATTTCAGCATTTTGTTTCTATTTTTGATTGCAGATTCCACCAAAAATTATAATGTTTGGCAGACTTTAGGGTAAATTGAATTTCATTTTTCAATTACTGTATAGTGTACATCTAATTTCTTCGTCGAATTGTTCAGGGTAGCGCTACTTACAATAATGTTGGTATTATTTTGATTCAAGGTTCTCATACCGTGTCGATGAGCGAATCCCCGCCGTCCCCCTTTGTCTTAAAATGATACGAACACAGAAACTGAAATAAGTTTTCAGCTTCCTTTTTGGTCCTATTTACTTAAATACTCTACTTGCATACGATATGTAACATGCTTCTTGTGATACACGAATGTTTAACTTTGCAAATTAGCACGGCACTTTTAAGCAGCGCCACCTCCATTGAATTATACACTTGCATTGGACTCTGAAGATTGTTCATTAGATAAAGGTTTCCTCCACTGTGGACTGGGGTATCCATAGAAACGCTCGGAAAATATAGGGTAAGGTGTTAAACGTCTTCAAATTCAATAGCTTTATTTAAGCGCAGATAGAATGTGCAGCATAGTCCAGACATGCACGTTTCGGGTACTTAACCCTCGTCAGTGATTCTCAATCCTAAACAATGTAATACGACTAAATATTGGGAAAGTTATTATGTTCAAAATGTACCTAATAACGTAGCAAGATGGATGAGAGATGCTACATGACCCAATTTTTAGAAATTTCAAGAGATTTTGATAACAGAAATTTTCGAACGCGTTGAAGAAACGATCAACCGAAGTTGATCGAACTTGGCTACATGTGCCCTCGGGGACTCCTTGTCCACCAGCAGTGACACTCACCAAGTGGTACAAATGATAAACGTATTCAAATTGATAACAATTTCACATGCCTTTTGACTGTAACGTCAATTGTGACGTCATACTTGATTGATGCGTTTGCCGATCAAAATATGAAAAATGATAAAATATCATTTTTCAGCGCTTTTAGACAGTGGAAATGAAAAACATCAATCCCTACATTAAATCAGGGACACGGAAATCCAACCCTCGTGTCCAGGATTTGGACACTCCGGTTGGATTTCCTTGTTCCTGATCACATCTTGGGATATATTTTATTAGTCCTTCGTGTTTCTATGAAGCTGTGTCATTGTCTTTGTCTGTTTGTATGATTTGTTTCTTTTTGCGTAGAATGTTAAGTTCTATATATTTTTTCAAGAATTTCTAAGCCCCACGATTGTAATTTGCCGTGTTGAGCTCGTAAAAAAGTTTCCCGCGAGGGGTTTGACAGTAAGTGTTTTAAATATTTTCCCTGACATTGTCGCCATAGCGCTTTCTATATAGACATAACCTCAGACAGTACATGTATTATATATATATATAATATTTCCGTGCGTGAACATCGACGGCGGGTGCGGCTAGCCAACCGGGGATTCTTACTCCTCCCGGGCACCTGGTTCCACCTCTACCTTGCTATGTGTCCGTCGATGCTCAATTTGGTGCTCTATTGTGAGTGCTGTTGAGATAATCGTCAGGAACTTCTTTAACTTATCATAACTGCAAACATATGACGATATAGTTAACAATATGACAAGGTAAAGGCATTAAATGACGTTATATACATACAGCCCCGACCAGTCGAAAGTTAGACGCCTAGATGACGAAATTTTGAAAGCTAAATGCGAAAGTATCGTTAACCATTCGTCATCTTTTTCTTGAAAGCTACTGAGAAAGTAGATGACGAAAATTTCGTTTATTAATTTTTGTTAACGAAATTTTGAACGCTATGAACTTTCAAACTTTCGTCATCTCGGAACGTTAAAAAATTTTTTTAAGCAATTACTGACAAAAATTTTGAAAGCTAATGTTAGCGAAACTTTTGAAAGATTTTTGAACGCTCGGGCGCCATATTGTTTTTGCAATGGCACGATTAAAGAAGCCGTCTCATTATTGGCGTGGGACTTTTAAATTCACCGATTGTGAAACATCTTTCAAAGCTTCTGACAAGGGTTTCACTGGATATATCAAGACTTGTAAAATTTGTTAAATCTAGTCCGAACTCAGAAACACGGAATCTTTAAACATATATAATTTGTAATGAATAAATAAAACAAAATGCAGTATTTCATTTAATCCAAATATATATAAATTTTTCATAATTTAATCTGAGTAAACATCATTATTACGATTATTAATCAAGCAATCTTGACAATGATTGCTTTGATTTCGGCCATCTTGGTTTTCTCGACTCAAAATAACTTACGAAAAGCTTACAACAATTTTGAGAGATAGTTGACGAAATTTCGCAGATCGAGTTGGGATGTGTGGGGAAGGGGGTTGAGGGGTCAGGATCACTCCAGAATATGCCTTTGTGTTGTCATAACCCCACCCCCTGATGTACTTATCCCCAAATTATCTGAAGATACCTTTGCACATTCTTAAGAAAAAAAGGGAAGATATTTCTTACTTTATGTTTGACATCTATCAGTTCTCTTATATCCTGCAGAAGTGTCCGAAAGTCTCTCTCCGTGGGCGAATATTTATCTGTTAACAAAATATCAAGTAATAATTAGAAGAAAGATATCAATAATGATAATGGCCAAAACAATTAAGCAAAACTCCAAACAAGCATCGACTGTTGTAAATAGACAATAATAAACGAAATCCTTTTTTGTTAGTGTCCCAAATGAAATGAAATGGCGGGTGTTGCATGCAAGCAGGAGATGCTTACTCTTCCTGGGTACCTGGTCTCACTCCCATATCGGGTGTTCGCTTCTTTTCATGTGGTGGAGGTTTTTGTTTACTTGCTTTGGTTCCTGTTTATCCTGATTTTGTATGCCTTCGGTTTCTGATTTTCTGAATTGTCGATTTTGTGCTGTACAAGGGATATGGTCATTATCCATATTTGTCATCTTACATGAAAGTGGAAAGGTGTTTGCTTAAACTGTTTTGTAGTTCGGGCTTGTATGTGTTCTATTGGTGATAGCATGACGTGAAAAAGAAAAAAGGAGAGAAGCTTTGTATAAACTCCTAACACCGATGAAATTGATTGATCAACATAGAAAAATACTAATATCATGGACAGAAAGAAGGATTTACAATTTCAAGATATTCTATATAATCAAGAAATTCTTATCGAGCGTAATAATGGCTAGTCTCTTAAAAAATATTACAGTTCGTGTTTTGATTATGCAACGAATATTTTGTCCTAAGGAACTTCCTGAGTAAAGCACCACTTCCCCTTGGCGGATGTAACAGATATCCGATCTAAGTATGTGCTTTGTTCTAACTTTATCTTTGTGGGATTATTTCTTTCATGCCTTATTAAAGTCTTTGCTTGATTTTTTGTTTTTTTTTTCTCTCGATCGGAATTAGCTGCAATTTTAACAGACATCCCCAAAGAGAGGATTATTTTTAGGATCTAGTACCAAACAAAGAAAAACTCAATTTATTTTGTAAAAAAAACAAAACAAAACAAAATATTTTGCTTCAGGTAATGTGTATAAATTTTTCAACTGAATTTAACCATTGAATTTGATCAAACATGTATTTCTTGCGCGTTTCTATTTTCATATGTTCTACCTTTACTGTATCATAATGGCCGCATCAAGTAAAATGTCTACCATGTATCAAATAATTTATTACAAAATATATTTGTTCTGAGGGTGTGTTTTGCTTTAAAAAAAATAATCCAATGTAACTTAATATTTCAGATTAGAATTATTTCAAACGATAATTCTCTACTTGATCCCCCAGTAAATTCGATTTGTGAGTGTTTCGTGTAATGTACTTACAGTTGGACCCAATCAAAAATCAAAGTTTCCCAACGTTTTGAAATATTTTCAAAATTATCGGATTTTTTAACAAACATTCACTGAAAGAGAATGTTTTAATTAGTATTCAAATAATAAATGTAGTAAATCTAATATTAAAGGATTTATAACTTTAACAATTTTGCAATTTATTGAGATATAATATGGTTTGAGTCGGTGCACACTTTATATTCCGCGAAGGAGTTAATCCTTATGATTTAATCAAATACTAGAAAAACTTCTGTTTATATTCATTAAGCAAACCAATTTATGAAGGTATAATATGCTTCGATCGACCAATCAAAATCCTTGATACGAGTGAAATTAAATTATTTCAAAATGATTATACATGAATGGAAATTAATTTTGAAAAATTTTAATCATTGCGTGAGTACCACCAATAGAATAAATTTTCACCCACCTTTTTCGCCAAAGGAGTATTGTATATTCAGGACAATAATGACAAAAATATTTGTGTACTTCATCTTTGCTCTAGTGAGGCAGAGATTGAAGAAATAATGTATGAGTATGTAGTGCTGCTTAAATAGGTTTCTAACCCATTGTGCAAATCATTCGCTTCGGTCTGGTTTACGTAATTTAGCTGTCATGATAGAATAAACAAAATTCTGCGAATAGATGACTGTACGTTACTGCACATTAAAAAGTAGGCGGAGCGCGACAACTATCGGAAGGATGTCATCTCTTATTCAAAGTGATTTCTGTTTAATTTTGGGTGGTATCTATAATGACAAAAATTATATTAGTCATTTTGGTTTTGCTTATTCATTTATGAAGCTATTTGTGTCTCATAAAGTATACTAAAATCAGAGGGACACTGGAATTATGTATTGACAGACAACGAAAAATAATACATTTAAACATAAAAACAGGTTTGATTCAGAGAAGTCAAACCAAGATCAATCCAAGTACGAATTATTTACAATATCGTTAACGCTTATCCTTAAAGAAAATACAAGGGTAAATAATTAAACATTGAAATAGGATTGATTAGACCAGGGGGTACTTCACTGACCTATTTTATTCCAATTTAAATCATTTTGGCTCAAGTTTAAGTTCAATTTATTCAGTTAATCCAACTTAAAGGAATACAGAGATATATATATATATATACATTATATACCAATTTTCAAATTGTCCATGGCAATATGAAACAAAGGAGGGGATTTCCAACAACACCAGGTTGCAGCACCCACAGCAAAACCCCAAAACACCCAATGCAAAAACACAGAGCAGGCAAGCACAGAAAGAGACGCGTAAGGGACAAGAAACGTCAACGTACAACACAGAAACATCAAACACAAAGGACTACACATAAACCAACGAGACCAATGGACAACCGGTGCCGACTTAGGACGGCCATCTGCCACGGAAATAGCAGAATGTGTGGTTATCCTGGATTACGTGCGCACAACCCTCCCACTTTTCCGATTACCCAGAGGTCTCGAAGAACGTACAATTGTGGTGTAAAACAACCTCCTCACTGACATGTGACTAAACACAAACAAGACCGTAAAACGCAGGGACCCAAGCAAAACAGATGAATATGTAAATGGATATAAAAAGAGGGCGTACGTAATACAATCCGTGCTCTGCCGCTGTGAGCTCATGTATGTTTTCACCCGAGGAGTCCGACTGACATTCAGAGAGGACAGGTGGTCGGGGCCCTGTCTTCTCTAAAGAGGTTTGGACAGGGCCCGTCATGGAGTCCCGTCGTCACTGTCAGTCAGAGTGCAAGTTTTAAGAATACGCTGGTATAAGACTGTAGATTGGTCAAGTACCAAGTATGAATAACATTAAATATCATTACTAATTACATGTATTAAAATAAAGGAGTAGGTGCTGTAACCTGCCATTTCGGTCCTATTTTCAAAGTTGTTCATATATACATTATATTCTAGTTTATAAAATGTCAAATTTATGATGAATCCAAATCAGGAAAGCATGTTTCGATTTCACAGTCCTATACTGATTGATACGTCGCTCAAAACGTCTTAAACGTTGAAAGCATTGAAAATATCAATCAATGAGCGAAATTTCGATACAAAATAATGAAATCAAGTAGCACTCCGGGCCTTGCCCATGAATATATTAGTACCAATCGAAGGATTTTCGATCGGCCTTTTAATTTGCATGAAAGATATCGGGGACGAGGCCTAGAGCGTGGATGAATTTTGAAGATTTGTGTGGAAAATACGATTAGTTTCCTTTGTTTTGCGTCATTCAGGGCAAATGATGTCAGAACACGACGTCATACATCACGCGCGTTACGTTACGAGGACTGAAATTAATGACGCGGTATTTTATTAGATTTAGATTAAACATATTTTATTGCGAAAAAGCAAAAGGATTGGACACAAGTTATCCAACTTAGATCGTCCTCTCCGAAAAACATTATATAACAATAATTTACATGCATAGAATGAGTAAGGTAATTGTATTTTATCAAGCATTCAACATTGCAAAGAGTTATTTTTGATAATTCTTTTATCAAAAGCATTTTTCGAAATTATAGGGCCGATATGAGGGGTTAGCGCACCTAGTCCTTTACAATAGAAAAATATTATTAAGGAGTACACTCAGACTTTTGAATTAAAGTACCACTGATGAAGATTCATTATCCGAAATATGCATGTCTCGTTTATAGACATTTCTGTCTTGGATTCATTATCCGAAATATGCATGTCTCGTTTATAGACATTTCTCTCCAGGATTCATTATCCAAAATATGCATGTCTCGTATATAGACATTTCTCTCCAGGATTCATTATCCAAAAAATGCATGTCTCAGCCGGCAGAGCACGGACTGTATTACGCATGCCCTCTTTTTATATCCATTTACATATTCATCTGTGTCTATGGGGCCTCTGCGTTTCGCGGTCTTGTTTGTGTGATGTCATCTTACAGTGAGGAGGTTGTTTTACACCACAATTGTACGTTCTTCGAGACCTCTGGGTAATTGGAGAAGTGAGAGGGTTGTGCGCACGTAATCCAGGATAACCACACCATTTGCTAATTGCGTGACAGATGGCCGTCCAAAGTCGGCACCGGTTACCCATTGGTCTCGTCGGTTTATGTGTAGTCTTTTGTGTTTGATGTTTACATGTCGCGTGTCTCTTTTCCGTCTCGTGCTGTACTCGTCTTTTGTGTTATGCATGTCTCGTATATAGACATTTCTGTCTAGGATTCATTATCCGAAATATGCATGTCTGGTATATAGACATTTCTCTTCAGGATTCATTATCCGAAATATGCATGTCTTGTATATAGACATTTCTGTCTAGGATTCATTATCCGAAATATGCATGTCTCGTTTATAGACATTTCTGTCTAGGATTCATTATCCGAAATATGCATGTCTTGTATATAGACATTTCTGTCTAGGATTCATTATCCGAAAGATGCATGTCTGGTATATAGACATTTCTGTCTTGGATTCATTATCCGAAATAAACATGTCTAATATATATACGTTTCTTTCAAGGAAACCGATTCATTATCCAAAATATGCATGTCTCGTTTATAGACATTTCTGTCCAGAATTCATTATCAGAAATATGCACGTCTCGTACATAGACATTTCTGTCTAGGATTCATTATCGAACATATGCATGTCTCGTACATAGCAATTTCTGTATAGAAAGCTGCTTTCTTGATCCAAGGTCATGTGGCGTTGGTTGATGACACTTAATACTTTTGTAATAAAATTGAATATGCGACTCATTTCTATTCTATATCTCTTTAACCGTATACCAGATCATTACCACATTGTTGTGTGCCCCCTCCCACGAAACAGTCTGTCTTTCGGTTCATTTGACTGCCAAACACAAGTTGTTTCCGGATTACTAGTATATCATTTGGTCCATGCACCCCATTACCTTCATATTTTAGTATGTTGTTGCTCATTACCAAACTTTTTCACATATCATTGATCATTGGAGTTCTCGTGACTACGGTCAAGATCACTGAGGGGGAAGGGGTTTTTTTTATTTTCAAAAACTTTTTTTCTATGGTGTGAGTTGGTGTTTCTGGTCCCTTTTCCGTCTTTTTCTGTGTGTGTCTGCGGCGAGTTTTTGCATTGGGTGTTTTGGAGTTTTGCTTTGGGTGCTGCAACCGAGTGTTGTCCATATATCACTCGAAAATTTCTTATCTTAACGTTTATTCCTTTTGTTTATTTCGTTTTCCGTGTTCTAAGTATCTCGCATATTTATATTATATATTGCTCTATATTGCTATATATTACTCTATGCATATTTCTTTATGTACTGAATATATATAATTCGAAAACAAATCAACTTATTTTAACGATTATGTGCAAATTGAAATCTTATACGGCGCCATCTGCAATGAAGTCAGTATAAATATGCAACTTTTACGAATCTGTATAATAAAATTTTTGCGTCTTTCCTTTTTAGCTCACACGAGCGAAGCTCTAGTTAGCAATTGTCATAACGCACCGTCCGGCGTCTGTCCGTCCGTCCGTCCGTCGTAAACGTTTCACATTTTCGACTTCTATTCCAGAACCACTGAAGGGATTTTGTTTACTCTTGGTTGGAATGAATTACTTTGAATTGTGAGAAATATGCCGGGCAATGAAAGGGGATGTACAGCTCGACACCCTTTCCGAATGGATAAAATCCATCAGAGGGTTACTTTTATCTAGAATTAACCGATTAAAATCTACTGTGAAAACCAGCTTCGAGTCTATATTTAAAGACCATAATGTCATTACAGAGCTTACCTACCTCCTAGAACATTATGTCATCACACCAGCGGACAAAGCCTCAAATAATTACTTATTTACTTGCAAAAAGTATTATTTTGACAGTCTAGTTGAAGAGTTGGGTTTAAATTCGACACCTGGAAATTCCACTTACACCCCTAACAAACCTTTCTGCCGCTGAAATAATAGATAATCAAAAATCAGCTCTTGCTTCCTTTGGCTTCGACACTAACAATTTAGATTTAGATTCGCCATACTTAAACTGCATACCTAAAATGCATAAGAATCCGTACAAACAACGTTTCATAGCTGGTTCCTCTAAATGTTCTACCAAATCTGTATCGATCTTACTCACCAAAGTTTTATCTGAAATCAAATCTGGGCTTCAAACATACTGTCGCAGTGGTACATGTATCAACCAGGTGTGGATTTATAAGAATTCAAAGGAACTTTTAGAACATCTGAAATCCACTCATTTTAGTAGAGTCCATTCGATCAAAGCCTTTGATTTTTCGACACATTACACTACAATCCCACATTCTAAATTGAAAGAGAGACTCGCAAAAATTATAAGTAATGCGTTTACAAGTAAGAACGGTAATCGCAAATACAAATTTACTGTTGTTAACTATGACAACACCTACTTTGTAAAAGAAAAGTCCGATTCTGAAAATAAGTACACTGAAACTGATATTATTCAGATGTTAAACTTTCTGATCGACAACATTTTTGTGGTGTTTGGAAGAAAGGTCTTCTAGCAAATTGTCGGAATTACAATGGGGACCAATTGTGCCCCACTCCTTGCCGACATTTCCCTTTACTCGTACGAAGCTGAATTCATTCGATCTTTGGTCTCTGAAGGGAAAAGATGCTTAGCTTCTGATTTCAACTTCACTTTCAGATACATAGACGAAGTGTTGTCTATCAATAATCCAAATTTCTAGGATTACCTGAGCAGTATCTATCCTTCGGATCTTGAAGTCAAAGAAACTAAAGAGACAAATAATTCAGCATCCTATTTGGACATAATGTTGTCCTACGACACTGATGGTCACATGAACACCTCACTCTATGACAATTGTGACAACTTCAATTACAGCATTACAAACTTTCCTTTTCTAAGTAGGAACATCCCTTCATCGCCTACTTATGGCGTGTTCATATCTCAGTTGATACGCTATGCCAGAGCAAGTACCAAATATACGGATTTTGTTCTGAGAGGTAGGCGTCTTTCAGATAAGCTTCTCAGTCAGGGATATGTTTGTGACCGACAAACATCGTCATTGAGGAAGTTCTACAGTCGATATAAGGAACTCGTCATACACTATGATGTCCCACTCTCCAGAATGGTGCGGATGATATTCTGTCATAGACCATTTGAACCATCCCACCAAAGATTGTACTCTATGTCTATTGTTTGCTTTGGTTTCTGTTTTTTCCTGATGTTTTAAAAATTAAAATTTTTGACGCGTTTTCAAGCCTTTACGGACTTTGTCAGAAATGCTCATTTTTAAGTTTTTTTTCTTTGAAAATTTCTATTAATGTGTGATTTTGTGCACTCATTTACTGCATATTTGTCTTATATGTAAATAAACATCAGAGAAGTACCTAACCGTTATTCAGTCGCAAAGTCGAGAAGGCAATGCAAAATCGTGAGAATTCCCATCGAAACGGTTGCAAACCCCGGAATGAACAACATTCCGACGTGATACCAGGTGCCCGGGGAGATTGCAACACCCATCGCAACAGCTCCATGGAAACCTGTCAAATTCGGTGATTCCCTCGATGTACATTTTGATGTACAGATCAGGTAAGTATGTCTTGTTAAAACACTTAAAATATGTCGTATCTTTTTTTTTTTTATTAAATTTTATTTTTCTGATTTTTCATTAAGGTTTTTCTTATGCAAAAATTGAAGGGGGAGTATTTTCATACATATTGGACATCTTTTTCAGAACCACAGAAGAGATCTTACGAACCATTCTCTGTAAAAACCAAAGAATTTTATAGGGGTGTTCAAATGACCACCTCAGATTTTAGTGATTTCGATAAATTTTGGTCAACATAAGACCTGTATTCAAAATTGGTATAATTTTCATTCATACATGTAACGGTTGCCATCGTAACGCACTGATTTGTTTGGCCCAATTTCTGGTGGTAAAAATTGAGACAAAATGAGGTAGCTTTGTAACCTCACTGTTTTTAAATTAACTTATCAGCATTGGATTTAATGCAAATCTTTGAGAGAGTAACCCAGGAATTTAATAATGAAGAAGGAAAATTTAAAGAAAATTATTTCCAAATATGTAAAGGATCCCGGACCTTAAAGCTGAGCTCCCAGGATTTAAACGCAAGTGACGTAATAAAATTTTTTGGGGACGGAGATTGTTAGATACAGACTCTAACAATCTCCGTCCCATGCCATAGAAACAAGCTATATCGACCTTTAACACCTGTTGACGTATGCATACTAATGAAGGTACGACCTAAAATCCATGTACATCGCTCTAGTCCCGGTATATAAGACGAGCTTCAAACCCACATACCGTGACATTCGGTGATTAGAAATCTGAAAGGCAAGAACACCTGAAATGAGAAATGTACACAATGTAGTCAATTGATTAAATGATGTAATATTTGGTAAATATAATAAAAACTAAATCGAATATTTTCATTATTTAGAGTGAAAAAGTAGTCGTACTATCATGTACCCGTAATTGCAGGCTCAGTACAAATCAATTACCCCCCCCCCCCCCCCCTACAACAAGCACACTTCTCATGCGTCTGAAACTTTTCAATATAGGCCTTGTTTCCATGATTTTAAACACGAGTTTGCAATCAGCAACTTTTTGCATGTAACAGCACGTTCAGCAATACCAACTGTAAATGCCAACCTCTAACTTCTACCCTCCCCCCCCCCCCCCTCCATTCGACCTTCTTCTTCATCTTCGGACTCATTACTTCAACAAGTACTGAATAATGTATTTACACTTCACACAAGCGTAGAGATTAGCTTTTAGTTTTTGATAAATAGGGAAACCCCGCTATATCTTACCTTGTTGAACAGCTATAAAAATATCATGTCTCCACATATACAATAGGCGGATTCATCACTTCCGGTATAAAAAAGGAGCGTGTTCGATTGTATAAGAAGAAATTGGTGAAAATTTGTCTTAAAAGAAAGAGATACATTGTATTTGAAAGAAACTGACCTATATTATCAATTTTCTATTAACCTTTACTTGCACCATTCACCATATGGCACCCCAGCCTCCTGCGTTCAATGACAATTCAAACATGTGGAAGCGAAAGTTCAGGGGAGTATTCTGATTTTTTAAACCAAACGAAGTGTGAGTAAATGAAAAAAAAAATAATTGTGATCTATTCATAAAAAGAATGGGTTCACAAGTCCAATAAAATGATAATACGAACACCCCCCCCCCCCAAAAAAAAGGTGAAACAGCCGTACCCCTGATATGACAATCAACTCCACATATAAACACGATACAATCAAATTAGGTTTTAAAAGTCATGCACCTAAGACCTACACATTTCCCTATATTCTCCGTGAAAAAAAAAAGAAGAAAAAGGACCATGTTATAAGAAAAATAGGACACTTCACCTGTCGCATGCTGATTCTAAGTACGTGACCTTGACATTACCTTGACATACATTTGATGCTGAGGTTCATCATGCTTATTATTCCTGCAGATTTGAAAAATGTCTATAGTATATCAAGTAAGTTCTAGCCAAATATACCAGACAGACGGATGCTCGATAAAGTGATTCCTTTATGTCGCTCCGCAGACGAGTGACTGATGTCAACGAAACATTACGAATAATTAAAAAAAGTTTCTGATCGAGAGGTTAGGGGTATCCCTGCCAATAATTAAACATGTTTGAATTCCATTCTATGATTCAGTACGCTGGGGTTGCGAAAATTATAGAAGAGAAACGAAATAAAACGGACAGAAACGAATCTGAAAGAATAAACGAAAAAAAAAAGTCTTTTTCATTAGTAATGTGCTCACTTTCAAAGATTCAAAAATTGAAAGTAAGAAACAGACTTTATTGACAAAAAGAATCAATCTGAATTTAGACATTCTATAACACTGAAATGGTTCATTTTTAGCTCACCTGAGCTCAAATGAGCTATTGTCATAGTAGGTCGTCCGTCCGTCCGTCCATCGTTTACTTTTAACATTTTCGACATCTCCTCTGCAACCACTGCACAGAATTTTTTTTTTGCAAACTGATGACGTGGAAGCATCTGCTTACTTACGTACGCCTGGCTACGCGCCTGTCATTTTTGAAAGCTTTCTAGATCCGCCTTTGGAAAGCATATTGCATCTTCATATAATTATGATGCTATTTAAATGCAATATACCGTATGTAATAGCATGAGACTAAAAAGAGAAAGCAGCATGAGAAGTCAGTTGAAAATAACATTGGCTAGTAAAACGAAACTATGACATTTTTCTCAAAAATAGTTGAGTGTGCGCACTTCCCCCCCCCCCCCCTTCCGAATCCCATCTTGACCTTTGACCAAAAAGATTGAATTTGAGAAAATACACTTTATTTGGCCATGTACATTGCTTGTGACTATTCCATTCTTTTATTTCCATCCCCTACACTTTCAAAATAGTTTCTCTGTAAATCTATAGTCAAAATTAGTATTGTAGAAAAATCGCCTTCTCCTTATAAAGATTGTTTAGCTGTTGATTTATTATATATTTGCGATTCAGAGTTACATTCTTATTTTGAAATCAGAATATGGTCTTCTTATACCTATGTATTTCTATCACTCTGTATTACACTTACAATGTAGTTTTCAAAATACATAAATGCTGCTCTCATGAAAAAGTAAGTCAATACATTACATTTTACATAATCAATTTAAAAACATAAAAAAGTAAAGAATATGAAAATTGAGAAAAAGAGAAGGTGCAATGGCAAGGTATTTGTTTATCTGGTAACTTTCTGATATATGTAGGTAACAAACCATCGAATCTAGTTAATGGATCATTGAGGAATTTTAAAATATTCTTTAAATAATTCAAAATATGCTCATTATGAAAATTCCCCTTCTCCGTTTAATCGAAAAAAAAAAAAAAAAAACAAACAAAAACTAAACGAACACTCTCAACCCTGCTTATACCGGAAGTGACAGGAGAAATGGAGGGATTCATTTGTTTATCAAGTAAGATAGTAAAATACATATAATTGCATTTTCACTTTTTGAACGAGAATGGTTATGTAAATCTGTCTAAGGCGTCAATTTCAGGATGAAAAATCCATAATATTGCCTTGACATTTCTTCACATTGGGAATGAAAAGTGGGGATTCACATGGGTGGATCCAGAATTTTACTTTTTGAAGAAAAAAAAAAAGAAAACAAAATACAGAAGCACTTCTTATTGAATCAGAAAATATGAGTTCTAGCCCTCCCCCAACGTCTCATATACCTGAACTTTTTACGTTCATAAATTTTTAACAGAAACTGTTCTTGACCCCCCCCCCCCCCCACTTCCAATTATTATTTACGTTGGTTTGATTACAGCTGACTAGAACTCGTATTTTGAAAAAAAAAAAAACAAAAACGAAACTATGCGATCTGCGTGGCTGTAATAAATGAAATAAGTAATAATCAGACAACTCTGGTGTTTTTGCGAGTGCGGGGGGGGGTGGGAGGGGGGCTTGTCGGGTTAATTTTGACATATTGAGAGAGGTTGGGATTTACATTTGGTACCAATGTACAGGCACATGCTGTTAAAATGTTCCTTATTATTTGCAGACGCATGAGAAGTGTGCTTGTTGTAGGGGAGGGGGGGGATGTTGATTTGTATTGTGCTAGCAATTGCGGGTACATGATAGTACAACTACTTTTTCACTCTAAATTATGAAAATATTCGATTTAGTTTTTATTATATTTACCAAATATTACATCATTTAATCAATTGACTACATTGTGTACATTTCTCATTCCAGGTGTTCTCGCCTTTCAGATTTCTAATCACCGAATGTCACGGTATGTGGGTTTGAAGCTCGTCTTATATACCGGGACTAGAGCGATGTACATGGATTTTAGGTCGTACCTTCATTAGTATGCATACGTCAACAGGTGTTAAAGGTCGATATAGCTTGTTTCTATGGCATGGGACGGAGATTGTTAGAGTCTGTATCTAACAATCTCCGTCCCCAAAAAATTTTATTACGTCACTTGCGTTTAAATCCTGGGAGCTCAGCTTTAAGGCCCCTTTTTGGATCATCTATATATCGATTGATTATATAGATGTAGTGTCCCTTTTTACATCAGAAGAAAATTTAACATTTTATGAGTAAGAATCATTATGATAATTTCGTTTGTAATCTCATCACAATTTATGTAACGTCTATACAGTTAAGAGGGGTAACCGAAATATCCGGATAAACCGCCCTTGCTCAGGTAAAAATCAATGCAGATATATAGATCGATATATGTAAAAGGCGTTTTACATGCTAATTTTTACTTTGTGCACTGTATTTTTTCTCTGATTTTCTCTAATTTCAACATGGGCGAGAATGGCTAATTTTTCAAGGAGAATTTGTCGTATATCTATCTTTCACTAGTTTGTCTGAATAAGCCATTCTATTTTGCGCTCATACCTAATTAAATTGAAATTTATCATAACTACCTGGGTTTTTTGTGCACTGTTCAACCAAAGCTCACGAAGGATGGGTGTGTTTTAGTAAATTTTGCAAGCGCTTAGGGTTATATCTTAGCAAAAAGAAATATGAAAGTTGTTGTTCAGACATAGATCAAACAATTTATATGATTATTTCAGTAAATTTTGAAAATTTAAAAATCCGATTATTATAGCCTTTCCTTAAGGTCCGGGATCCTTTTCAAGACAAATATGCGTAATTTTGACAAAATTCACCAATTCTTAAATTAGCACTTTTCATGAGGTAACTACAAAATGATGCAGGCACTCGCGCCTGATAATTCAGATAATTCAATCTCTCCTCATAACAATATAAAAAAATTGGAGATGTTATTTTTGTTTAAGAAAAATAAATTTATTTTGAAAATTGTTACCATGGCAACATCTGCATTTTACTCGATTTCTCTTTAACGAGCAGCATTTCAATTTTAAAAAAGATAAAACTACCAAAATAGTATGAAAATCAAAGGTAGAGATCTCATGATATTCTTACGTCAATTGAGGCTGTATTTTGTAATCGGTTGCAATGGTAACCATGTCAAAAAGTTACAATATTCACTATTTTTAGCATTTTCAAGTCATTTGTCTTTGTTCCTGTGCCTTATAATAAACAGAAATTAACGATTTCATTGTTTTCGTATAACAGGTATATCATATTTTGAAGAAATCATTACATTTTAGAGGAAATATATAAAAAATTCACATATTTCTTCATAGCAACGCAGCATATTCAGATGTACCGAATAGCAAAATGTTCATGAGTATGCTTTAATTTTCAGTTTCTATAATATTATCTTGAATACTTCTATACTAAAATCATATTAAAACACATACCTAAACATAAGATTTTAAATAAGCTCACTCGTACTGTCTGATATTGTGAAAATGGCTGGTTACCATGACAACAAAATTAACTAATATTAATATATCGACTTCAAAATGTTGTCTGTATTTTCCAATTTTGCTTTTCTCTTGATGGATACATGATAAGATTTTTTTTTCAAATTGATGTTGGATGCTATAACCTCTATCAAAATACATGAAACAAGTTTCAAAATGATGGTAGTTGCTATAGTAATTTGGCCATACAATCTGAAAAAAGCATTTTTCGCTATTTTTGAAGCCTTTTCCTTAAAAAAAGAAACATGCTTGCATAACTAATTTTACATAAATGACAAAGAAAAGTCTTAACTTTATTTTTAGATTAAAACATTTTCAGATTACTTGACCTTTGATGCCCGTATCCAAGGCCTTATGTACATTTTTACACATTTGTTTCCATAGCAACGGATAATTTCCTAAATATTTGTGTTGAATTTTGTTCCATGTAAAGAAATGTGTAATTGAATACATTTATTAATTATCATCACTTTCAATTAAAGTTCAATGATCTAGTAAAAACGGACATTAGATTAAGTCTTAAAATTGCTTTTATTTTTGCTGTTTGAGTTTATGTTGCCATAGCAACGATCACAAACTTTGTTCCAATGTGAATACAGATGTTATATTTGCATTAAAAAAAACCCCCAAAAATAAAAGTTATTTATCATTGAATTTTAGAAAAAAATGCCAAGAGCAATTTTTTGATAAGATACCTTTGTTGTTGCTATGGGAATATATAGATTATACATTAAACCCAACTTTATTTATCTAACTTGAAAGAGCAATGATAGGGGACTAATGATTCATCAGTGTTTGTTTTAGATAATGCTGCATAATTGATGTATGTGACTTCAGAAACGCCCAGATATGCATTTTCTCAATGGGTAAAGTCTGTTTCCATGGCAACTTGGTGTGATATTCGGAAAAAACCTTTTAGTTTTTAGTTTTTGGGTCAGACCCTTTGATATTTTCATCAAACTCTTAGGCATACCTCCCTAATAAAAGTGCAAATACTTAGTACAGAGGATAGCTATTAACACTTCCTCTCATCTCAAATGCATGGTTGAATGATAAATACATAAGCTACTGTCAAACTATCGAATCGACAAAAAATTCAAATCTCCTGATGACTGTAACGGTTCTGCTCAGTAATTTTTTAAGATGGATATGCACTATTCATTGAAAAGAAACAAAAGTCAAGGCAAAAGATAAATATTTCAAAACACCATTTTTATGTCCCCGTAATCGAAAGTTCGGGGGCATATAGTTTTTGGTCTGTCCGTCCGTCTGTCTGTCTGTTTGTCTGCAAAAACTTTAACCTTGGCCATAACTTTTGAATGGTAAGTGATAGGTCTTTCATATTTCACATATGACTTTCTTGTGGCAAGACCTTTCCATGGATACCAAATTTGACCTTGTGACCTCGACTTCAAAATGTGAACTACTTTTCAGCTGATTTACCGACAAAGATGCCAACGGGGGCATTCATGTTTCACAAACACATGTTTTTTTTTCAGCTCCGCGTGTTCAAACTTGCCAAATTTTGGCCAACTCTAAATATGTTAATTAGCATAGTTTCTAAATATGTTAATTAGCATAGGTAATTGAACATTCGTGTTACGCATCGTAGTGTTTATCATTTATGGTATACCAGAAGCGCAGCATTTACCTTGATTCTTAGTTTCATAACAATGAAATTTCAGTCAAATTTGGGGGGGGGGGGGGGGGGGGGGGCAACAATTTATTTCATCAACACACAAACTTGTGAAATATGGCATTTAGTTCTGTGAGATTTGAAACCTAAAACGTTCTTTCTTTCAAACACTGAACCCTGATATTTGATAAAAGCTAGGTTTTTCCTCGTTTTGCATACCTTTTTTTCGAAAAGCAATTTTCTGGACACATCCCCCCTTTCGAAATAAAAGAAATCTGAATCTGCTAATATCAAATGGTCTTTTCAATGTTTTCAACAGAGAGGTTGTGATCCTTACTGTGTAAAACAGTGATTGAAACGGGACATTGAAAATTTAATTGCATATCTTTTTATGATTTTAAAAAAGACACCTTGTATCATCAGTATCGTTGTACAATTGAAACCAATGAACAAATTACCACATTGCAGTTAATATAAGCGAGATATCTGAACTGCTTTCTGATAAATGTTTATAGAATGGTACCTATAATTTTGTACTAAAAGATCCAATGGACAGAAAAGAGGGATACAGTTATAGTTACCCTTTTGGTGTATTCAAAAGAAACACCTCCCCTGACTGCCAAAAATTGTTGTTTTACAGTGTTTACGTATAACTGTGCTGAAGTCCATAGGCTTGACCCCCCTCCAAACCTGATGTCTCTAATCCTCTCCCCTTGAATGTATTTCTAGAATCTCTCATGTACCAGAAGTTGGAAATAAAATAGAATTGCAGAAAACCTGTACATCACACTACCAAAAGAACAATGGCAACTAATAAACCAGTAATGACATAACATTTCCTTAGATAACAGGAGAATCACCATGATTGATAAAATTGTACAGGATACGATCCCTTTTTCAATTAAAAACTAAAACTGCCCTTACAGTGATGAATTGTTTGTCTCTAAACGGATCCCCTATCCCTTATAGTTTAAAAGTAGGTCAAATGTCAAGGTCACCAGGTCAAATGACTTGGTATCAAAATGTAGTACTCATTATTGTTAATGTGTTTTATGAAATATGAAAGCCCTATCACTTATACTTGAAGACTTAGCTTAAAGAACTTCTTAACCGGACGGACAGACGGACAGGGTGTTTCGTATATACCCCCTAAACTTTGTTTGCGGTGAGTATAATTACAAATCTTTATTTTCTTACATGTACGAGAGCTGATTGATATGTTGTGAGCCTCGGTTTTCTGACCAGTCAAGATAAGGATTTTTACACACAGGTGGCGAAAGTGTATGGATATTGAAGGGGATTATGAAGAAAAATAATGCAAAATGTCTAATAAAATTTAAATCCATCAATACGAGGCTCACAACATATCAATCGGCCCTCGGATATAAAAAAGAAACTGTTTCCCTTGAATTCTCATGGATCTTTTACAGCTACAAGATCTTCATACCATTTGATTCAATGCTCAAAATGTAATAGAGATATTGAGATAGAAAATGAAACAAAATCATAATGGAAATTCTGTAGCGTGCAAATCATGACTATGACGTGTTGCTATTGAGAAATATTCATTTTTCCATTCTTTTCTGTCTACCGTAAATTTAAAAATTTAGAAAAATAAAGTACCTGCAAAATATCTCATACATTATATTAAAAGTAAAGAGACTCAAAAATTGGCAATGAAATTTCACAAAACAGTTATCTTGAATGAGATGTATACCCATATCTAGATAGCGTTTTTCCATCGAGTATTTGCATTTTCAGAAGTATAAAACTTTGGAATTGTGGCAAATACACATTGAAAAACATGGTTGTCATGACAACCGATCTCCAAATTAGATAACTTGATATTCTAAAATTGATCAAGTTTGTACAATAATACAATCTAATATGTTCAGATGTTTGTTTGAAATAAGAATATATGATTTAAGAATATATTTCCCAGTTTTCCGTGATTTTTATTTAAAATTTACCATTTTCCCTTAAGTTTTATGACTCCTTTTTCTACAATTTCTGTTAAAAGCTTCATGTCATTTATTTATTAAAAATTAATCCAATTAAACTTTGAAATGTACACGATGAAAGATAGAAAAAGGAAATTTTAACATAATAATGAAAATTTCACTGTCTATTAATGATGATATTAAAAAAATGTCTTTCTTATTTTCATAAAAGGGACAGAAATAACAGTGTGTCAATTTTGCCTTTTTAGACATGGTTACCATGGCAACCGATGATAAATTATAGACTGAATTTCAATAAAAATGTCAGAAAAATTGAAAGCTTCAATAATATACAAAAATTACATGTTTCTGTCTTCTATTGTCTGAGATACTTTATGTTATTCATCAATCATATAAAATGCAGATGTTGCCATGGTAACCATTTCTGAATGAGACTTATTTTCTTCAAACAAAAATAACATCTCTGGATTTTTTATATTTTTCTAATAAATAATCAAACATTCATTCAACAATATTCAATCACTTCACTTAGCTTGGGTTATTTTGCTATGCATAGCTGAAAATGATGATTTTTTTGTGTTTTTTGTAAAATGTCAAAATATTGAAACTTTGTCGTGAAATTTGAATGATTTAAAAAGTTTTTCGACCATAATTTAATGACACAACTTAAAGACCATGGTATCTAGTTTTACAATTTGGATGAAAAATTGAAATTGTACTTAAAAATAGTTAATTTCATGCTCGTCAGAGCCCCCTTTTCTTGTCAAAATGGGATGGGGTGGTTACCATGGCAAAGGATTGTCGTATACAAAAACAAATGTTATTTTTACCATCAGGGAGTCAAACTTGGCTAAGACACTCAAAACCATGAAAATCTGAGATTATCGTTTTTCGACCACTTTGGTCCTTACAGAGAATGGCTCTTAATGAAAAATTGGTAGAAATGAAGTTCTCATGGTCCCTTACAAATGTTGTTGCTTTTCATTGGAATCAATAAACAGTTGGCGCCACCACAGGCAAAAGTAGACCACAGAGGGTACACTCCATTGACAAACTTCTTCTTCAGCATCGAAGCACATATTGACAAACCGACAGCATCATGACGTTCTAGAAGGATGTCTTAAGAAGTGTTGTTATTTTTGGTTCATCTCCTAATTCAATTTTTTTGAAGCGTTTTTGACGTCTTTTCGGACTTTGTCCGAAAAATAAGCTATTGTATTACCGCTTCGTCTGTCTTCCGTCGTGCGTAAAGTTTTCACATTTTTAACTCCTTCTCAAGAAGCACTGAAGGATTTTGATGAAACTTGGTTGCAGTGGGGAGCAATTTGAACTCGTTCCACGTTACATTGGATGTTTTTAAGTGTATTAATTATATCTTTCATGCTGCGTCGCACGAAAGGAACTTTGGTGCTCTATTGGGAGTGCTGTTGAGATTATCGTCAAGATCTTCTTTAACTCATTTGTGTCACACTTATGCCCTTTGTGGTGGGGAGCTCGTAAAAAAGTTCCCCGCGAGGGGTTTGACAGTAAGTGTTTTGAATATTTTCCCTGACATGGTCGCCATAGCACTTTCTATGTAGACATAACCTCAGATAGTTTATGAGTTGTTTGGCAGCAACATCCGTCGCGTAGTTATTGTAGCAGTCCAAGAGAATACTGAAAACATAATATTACAAAAACGATTAATATATAACTTTAATTGGAGTTATTTTTCTTGGAAATTTATCTCTTTGTATTACTGAAAGCAGTAATACTATATAGATTGTCAGTTCGCTCTTATACCAGTGGATTCGGGAAGAAATGAGGGTGATAAGGACTTGTATCTCATTCAAATGTATACTGAAAAAATGTTTAAAACATCAGGAAAATTTGTTTCCTCAAAATATTTGAAGGAAATGTGATATCAGAAAGAAGAAAAAGTGAAAAAATAGGTTCCAAATGGACATTATTTTCACTTTTAGTATAAAAATTTGTTGAAATTTAATGAATTTGTTGTTGAATGAAAGAATTGTGTGACAAAAGCTCTGCTTGTAGGGTTGAAATGTTGCTTTGTCTATATTACAGAAAGATGTAATATAAGTTGAACACATTACTGTTTTCAATAATATAAAGGATTATTGTTAACAGTAACAGTTCTAATATTATTATTTATAGTATTCTCCTGGACTGTGTAGAGAGAGGTCAAAATCGTTGAATGTGTCGAAATCCGTGTTTGGATTGTTCTTAATTATCATTTAACATTTAGGTCAAGGTGATGTTATAATGTTATATATTTTTGTTGTATCGTCCGAGAGAATTTGCAATGAGAAAGACAGTCGCCCACTTATATACTTGTAGTGCTGGTAGGGTAGTGGTTAGCGCGGTGGACTGCGAATCCATAGGTCGTGGGTTCGAATATCACCGTCGCCGATCATTGCAAACCATTGTAACCTTCGGCAAGTTACTTTACACTACGTTGCACTCTCTCCACCCAGGAGTAAACCGGGTACCTGGCACATGAGACGGGCTCGTAATGTGACTGAAAAGCATTAGCGCCTAAACGGCGGCTCTGCTTGTATACTCCTTAAGGAGATGAGAATGCAGTAGATTGTACAGGTCTCGCCAGGGAGGTGAATATAGAAGTCGCGTGAGGCTCAGGTGAACGAGTATATAAACCCTACCTTTATTTTTTATATACCTTTGCTATGGAATAGCAACCTAGTATGGCGATATGAATACTTTATTCGCATGGGACGAAGGAACATGATTTTGAAGTTGAAGTCGTCTCAAAGTCAAGAAGGTATGGCAAAATCATTTGAATTTCCATTGAAACAGTTTCGAATCAAAATGAAACATCAAAATATGAAGTGGACTTAATGCTTTCAGTGGTTTATTTTACCCCCACACGTCGAATAGATTATGTTAAGGCAGTCAGTCAGGAAGTATATATCACACAGATGTGTATATTTATATAGAATTGAATTGGAGTATCATCGTAAGCTTGAAATGAAATCTGTGGTTTTATTAAAGATATTGAAAATGTTATTAAAAAATTACCATTCCCTCTCTTCTTGCAGTCTTAAAGATAGAAAAATTCAAAAAAGAAAATCATTAGCCGAATTCAAGCACAGTAATATTTCTCTATTCATTGTGACTAATTAAAACAAAAACTGTGAATGGAAATTATCAACGAAGGAACAGAATAGAGAAACAACATCATTTGTTTCAGAAATGTTTCGCCCTACCCGTTATGGACACATGAATGGACATCGATTCACCCTTACACAATTCCCGCTATTTTATTGTTCTTGCTCCAAGCGAGCGCTAACTCTAAGTACCTCGCCATTGTTACATGATAAGTAAACCATGAAATAACGGAACTTGACGGAGTATTTGAAGTAGTTTTGTGGAAGGGTGAATTACATGTACTATATATTGAGTAAAGCATGTGTACAAAGTTTCATCATATCATGTCTCTTTTCCGTCTCGTGCTGTATTCGTCTTGTGTGTTTTTGCATCGGGTGTTTAGGTGTTTTGCTGTTAATGCTGCAACGGGGTCTTGTTGGAGATCGCCTCCCTTCTATCATTCAAGGGTTTCTGGAAGAGAAATAGAAAACAAATCAGAAGTTTAGTATATACCTGTATTTGTTATCTAGATTTCTTCTATTTCTAGCATAAGTGATGAGACATTGATTGTTTCATTGCTCATACAGTGTGTTCGAATTATTACCATATTGACAATGAAAGCACATATACAATGCAAAGAGAATTTATTCAATCTTTCAGCTAATAATATGAAAGCAACTGTGTGAAATATGTAAAATATTGAATCGTTCACGAAGGCACAAATCATATCATTTTACAAGCCAAAGTTTTGGAAAGTCCACTCCTTATCCCATGATGACAGGCCGATGTCGTTTACATCCAAAGGATCATCATCGGTCCACTCCATGACTACATTCTTTGCGATGTCGGTTCCTTCGCCAACTGCAATTCTTCCGTCTTTCCATGTAATCCACAGCTCCTTTGGAGTGCAGTCAAGTATGGAAGATTTAACTCGTTTCTTCTCTTTTCCATCCTTTTCTATTGCCAGAAATTTATTACCTCCACGACCAAGACTTATGTCATACATTGAGGATGTGTCGTGCTTATCGGGCATGAGGCCAATCCACATAGTCTTGCAGGCATCGCTTGAAAAGATTAATGCGGTGCGTCCCTTTCCAGTTATACCAAATGGTTCCAGATCAATGTAACGTCTTTTCCAAAGTTTTGGAACCAAGATTGCTGAAACAGATAAATACCATAAGAGTTATACTAACAAATATAAAGTTTATAATCAGCCGATATTTTAAGGTTCCAGTTGTTGAACGAAATGACGCGTTTGGAATATATATAACAATCAAGCAATAAGGCAATAAGCAAAAATGAAGACACAGGATGGATTCTCTCAGACGGACGACGGACGTTGCGCTATGATAAAAGCTCCTTTGGGGTTTTCTCATCAGAGCTTAAAACAAGCCTTGTAGGTTAATATTTGTCTTCATTCCAACGAAGCCTCAACTCCTCCAGTGGTCTTGGAGGGGTCAACAGTGTGAAAAAAGTTTTCTACGACGGACGGGCCACGAAGCGCACTTTAGTAGGAACTGAAAACGAAAATGATGGAGACACGATTCTTTCTGGACTGTCTAAGATTAAAACCTAAGTGAATGTATAAGGGTAACATCGTTAAGCAGTATACACCAAACGTTGTATAACAAGAATTCGACAAAGCTTTAAGATTGAGCCTAGGACCTAAAATAATGATTAAAATTATGTTCATTCATTGTTGAATAGAAGTTGAAAATATGAAATTTATAATTCCGTTGTGAACGAAATGCTGGCAATGGTCAATATGGACTTCAGAACTTGTTTCCACGTGATACTCTAAGAAGAAGGTAGGAGATCTCCATCAAGACCCCGTTGCAGCATCAACAGTAAAACCCCAAAACACCCGATGCAAAAACACAAAAGACGAGTACAGCACGAGACGGAAAAGAGACACACGACATGTAAACATCAAACACAAAAGACTACACATAAACCGACGAGACCAATGGGTAACCGGTGCCGACTTTGGACGGCCATCTGTCACGCAAGTAGCAAATGGTGTGGTTATCCTGGATTACGTGCGCACAACCCTCTCACTTCTCCAATTACCCAGAGGTCTCGAAGAACGTACAATTGTGGTGTAAAACAACCTCCTCACTGTAAGATGACATCACACAAACAAGACCGCGAAACGCAGAGGCCCCATAGACACAGATGAATATGTAAATGGATATAAAAAGAGGGCATGCGTAATACAGTCCGTGCTCTGCCGGCTGTAGCGAGCTCATGTATGTAATCACCCGAGGAGTCCGACTGACATTCAGAGAGGACGGGTGGTCGGGGCCCTGTCTTCTCTAAAGAGGTTTGGACAGGGCCCGTCATGGAGTCCCGTCGTCACAGTCAGTCAGAGTGCAAGTCTCAAGGATGCGCTTGTACAAGACTGTAGATCGGTCAAGTACCAAGCCTAGTGTCCGTCTGGTGACATTAGGATCATACCCACGGTATAAAAGGCGTTTGATGATTCTGACGCATTTTCGATGGTTATGCTGCCTACCTTTGATCCTTTTTATTTTGTTTATCATATCACCATAAAAGACAGGTTGTGTAATACCCATAGTAATGTACTCTGTTGCATGTATAGATCCGAATTTTAAAAGAAGTTGACTGTAATTTTTGTAAAATTTCCAGAAAGTCTTAACTAGTTTATGAAAGCGGAAACCTTGACCTAAAAGTTTTTTGGTAATTTGTAAATTTCTACTGTGAAAATCCAAAATATCAGTACATGCTCTAGCGTACCGGATGAGCTGTGATATGTAAATGCCGTATGACGGTAATCTTGGAACATCACCGTCAAGCCAAGGGAAATTTACTATGTTGAATCCAAAATCATCCCTTTTGTCATATACACTTGTATGAATCTTTTCGTTTACAATTTTGATATTTAGGTCCAAAAAGGGTGTTTCTGTATTTGAAAGGTTTGCCTTGTTAAGGGTTAATTCTTGTGGATAAATTTCATTGTTATATAATTCAAAAGCAGGATTGTCAATGGTTAGAATATCATCCAGTTACCTAGAGGTATTATTGAAACATTTCAGCTCATCAAATTTTCTTTGCTTTTGAAGATTTTGGATAAATTCTTTTTCATACGTGTATAAAAATAAATCTGCAACAAGAGGCGCACAGTTAGTACCCATAGGAATTCCTACAACCTGCTGGTATAGATCCTCACCAAATCTAACATAAATATTGTCCAAGAGGAAGGACAAGGCATTACACAGGTCACTACATGTCCATGATTTGTATGATTTGTAGTCTGTCGAGGAAAAGAAACCCTTCGATTCAGATGTACAAATGTAAGTTTTTCGCTCTCGATCAAAACACCATTTAATGAGATTAGATAATCGATCATTAATTTTGTCATGAGGAAGTGTGGTGTACATATTAGAGAAGTCGTACGAAGAAATCGTATTGGCTTGGAAATTTCCAGATTTCATTTTTTCAATCACATCCCCTGAATTCTTAATAGACCAAAATAAATTTACATCGTTCCTGTTTAGAACCGTTTCACAATATCTAGTTATGTGTTCTTTAATAGCAGTAAGTGCTGACGTCAGATTTCTAGACAAAATTGTAGTGGAGCAGTTACTAGAATTAGCAATAAATCGAAATTTGTAAGGAGACTTGTGCAGTTTCGGTATGCAATATAGTGTTGGGAGATCCAATTTAGAAATAGAGATATTGAATGAAGACAGTTCACTGTTATGCTTGCCTAAAATGTTAGATGCACTTTCATTGCTTTTGATATATGTATTAGTAGACGAAAGTTCCGAAATCAAAGTTGATATGTAGTAACGTTTTCAAATGATAATGGTGTTGTTGGCTGCTTTATCAGCTGGTGCAAAGACATATTTTTCATGTAATTTACTCAGTTTGGATTTGAAATATCTTTCTGATTTGGAACGTGGATTTAGAAAAAGATGAGGGTTTTTATGGAAGTTATCTATTCGAATATCCGTTATATCTAAAATGAGGTTTTTCCAGTCATTCAGAGCATGCGGTTCGACTCCTTCTGATTTACACCATCTTTTCGTATAATTATCTAAGGCTTCCGTAAGCACTTCACGGCATTTGACAAAATCTATCTTGGATGGGATTCTATACTTAGGTCCTTTTTTAAGAAGACCACGGAGCTGTCTGTCTTGGATAATTGAAAAGTCACCTGTAACAACATGGCCAGCTGGTTTGTAGATATATTTAGAAGTTGCACATTCTCAAGAAGCAGGACACGATTCAATTATGTCAGGATCCGTTGTAACTTTATTATAGTTAAAAACAAAGTTTCGAATAGGTTTCTTGTACTTATAACAAATAAGAGGTGGCTTTAAATTTTCAAAATATTGAGGAATGGTACTTTGTACGCGATGATCCCGAAAAATATTAGAGATGTTTAGAAGATCAAAACCTTTGTTAATAAACGGGACTTTTATGAATCGTCTTTTCGGTGAGGTGTTTTTCACAATAGGATAAAGTTTATTTTAAAGTTCTAAGTAGCAATTTCGGGTAACTCAAAATAATATCTTACGACAGTTCTTCTCATCAGAGCCGTCTGTGCAGTGTAGAACAACACCATCACATCTCTCAGCGCCAGCTATACACCGCCCATATCCACAACGGAACTCGTTAGAACTGCATGGTGGCAGGGCTGGAAAATGATTTCAGTATCTTTAAATTCCATTAGAGCACTAGAGTCTTATATGTCTGTTTGATAGTTATTAATTGAGACTTGAATAATATTGTCCATTGGTGGTCCTCGTCAATGATACATAACCTAAGTATGATTCAAAGAATCTAACATTACATGTACCTAGTGAAAGAACCACTATATTGCAAATAATTCCATGATCTACGTTACAACCGTTCCTATGGAAATTCTAATGATTGTGCCTTGCCTTCTCGACTTTGAGACTGAATAACTGATATGTACTTCTTTAATGTTTATATTGACATTTTTGCCTTATTTCATTTTATGCAAGAAAAAGAACGAAGTAGCGAAAAAAAAAAAAAAAAAACCACAAAGAATACGTAAACTTAATTTATACCATCAAACTATCTTGTAATATATGAAAATCATAAACAAATATGAAATAATTCTTACATAGAAATCAATACAAGTATCTTGAAATCCTAATTGTTCTTGATCTAATTATCTATTTCTCCAATTTTTAATTAATGTTTTTTAATTAGAAAACGACTGATATACATATGATTATTGAGAAAACAAATACCTGCTTCGATATTGAAGAAGACGTCTTTGGCATGGGAACCCAGTGAAATTTGATCGATCTTGGGGGTATAGGTATCTTTAAGCTCCAGTATAACATTTTCACCTATCTCATGACCACGTCCCACGAGTACTCTTGATCCAGACCAAGTAATATAGAAGGGAAGGAACTTATCGCAGTCCACAATTGCGCCATAGTGACGTTTTGGTAGATTACTTCCTGCTTTGAAAAGGGTTGACCTACTATTTTTGCCCCGTCCTAGACCAATTTCATATAGCCTTGATCCCTTGTTCAGCAATTTTATCCAAGCGTCTTCACATGTCTTCACAGAAAATTTGAATTCAGAGCTACCATTAGGATATAGCCCATAGTCCGAAAGGTTTATGGTGGTACGGGGTTTGATATGGATAGCTGCAAAATCAGGGTTTAAAGAGTTTGATACGCTACTTTTAGTTGTTTTACATATACATGTATGAAAATTAAACACTACCTTGGCAAATTTGAGGATAATATATTTTCATAGAGAGTCGAATGAAGCATAAATCAATATGTAATATCCAAATCATTATAAACAATCATTGTAAACAAAGAGGCCAAAGGGGGTCACATCGCTCACCTGAGTTGCACATGAACGAATGATAGGGGACAATTTGGTAGAGGACCTTGAGAACTTGCTTCCAGTAAGGTTAAGTTTAATTCTGTGTAGCAGATTCAGAGAAGATGTCGAAAATGTGTTACCAATCAAACTCCTGGGCGGCCATATTTTTTACCGGTCGGCATGAAATAACACAAACTTGGTAGAGGACCTTGAGTACTGGCTTCCTGTAAGATTTCATGAAATTCTGTCTAGCGGTTGCAGAAGAAAATTCTAAAATGTGTCATCCAATCAGACCCCTCGGCGGCCATATTTGTTGTCCGATTGGCAGGGAAAACACAAACTTTTTTTTCTTTTTTTGTAGCCCATCATCATATTAATCAACAATCATGATTTAGTGAGATCAGTTAGAGCCATTTTTGGATATATATAGCACACACACATCATGCACATACCATTCATTCATATGTAATAGTAAATATGTCTTCAGTAAAGCTTTATCTCATAATCAATTTTCTATCACTATAAGACCTTCTCAATATCTGACTATTACATTTGTATTAGTGGAAAGTAAAATACATGAACAAACTAGCAAGGAGAAAACTATGTATCAAGAGCCATATGAAAAGACTGCCATTTCTTGTCAAATTTATTTTGAGACTGATATATTTTACTTTTAAGTTTTTTCAGTTGCATAATGAAAATTTAAATAACGAAGTACTCCTTCAAAAGATGGTATATTTTCTTTTCTTGAACATGAAAAAATAAAATATTTAATAAGAAGTATGATATTGTTTATACATTTATCATGAATATTTTGTGAACCAAAAATTATATCAATTATGCCAAAAGTAATATTAGAGGAAGAGTGTGTATTTATCCAAGTACAAGTATCATTCCAAAGGTTGCAAATAGAAGGACAATGAAAAAACAAGTGCTCTATAGATTCTTCCTCGTTTTTACAAAAACTACAGTGTGGGTTGGTTCCAATATGACATTTAAGAAGAAATTGTTTAGTTCCTGGTAATCTGTATATGATTTGATACTGAAGACAAATGAGTTTGGTGTCTTTGGTACATTTATGAATTGATTTATAAATTGATTTATAAAATATGACATTCATATTGAAATTTAAGATGGTTTAGTAGGCCTGTCAGGGAAGGATGTTTCATTTTCTTAAGGTTGATATAAATATAATGTTTAATATACAAAATAATAAAGATTATAATAGTGTTTTCCTCATTAAAAGTTCTACCAAAAATCAAGCCTCTCTTGTCAAATTAGACAAAAATATTGGTTTTATTAGATATGATGTACCCTTTATATATGTATGATGGTTACTCCAGAAGAAATAAATAATATTACAGTCAAAGAGAATATGTTCAATGGTCTTTGTTTTATGATCACAAAAGAAGCATAAATCACTAGATTTTAGTTTAATTTTTTTAAGATAACTACTTGTTGGAAGTATTCTTTGTAAAACCCTAAATTGTTACCATTGAATAGTGGTGTCCGGTGTAGTGTAAAACATATATTGAAAACACCTTTAGGTATTATGTCATAACTACTATTGTTATTCCATTTAGTGATTCCTGTAGGTATAATTGGTTTTGTATTTATTTTCTGGTATATGATTTTATTTGGTTTATCATTCAGAATTAATATTATAGGATGCTCATAGTTGGCCTCTGTAACCAAGGAGATGCTTCTCATCCTATATAATCTAGTAATAGCACTTTGCATACCATTAAATAATAAAAAGCATATTTCTGGAATATTAGATTTACCTTCAAATTCTTGTTTTGTTAAAATTTTGCTATTCTTAAAGAAATCACCAATGATTCTTACTCCTTTTGTGTACCATTGATCAAGATAAATTGGTGTTTTATTAATTGTTATTTGAGAGTTATGCCAAATAGGTAAAAGCATCAGGTCTTCTTTATAAAAGCAATTTATCATTTAAAGTTTCAATCAATATTTTTTTCCATGCACTAAATGTATCAATCCAAAATTTTTTTTACTCAATTTAATATGCTGAGATAAATATTCATCTCCAAAGTCATAGATCTTTTTTATAATATCATTATCATAAGAAGCTGTAAAAATATCAAACCATGATTGTCCACCATCAATTACTCTTTTGATCCAAGTACATTTTAAGGAAACAATAAAATTTTATAAATCAAACATCTTTAATCCTCCTACTTTGTGATCTTGGGTAAGTATATTTTTCTTAACTTTGTGGCAGTGAGAACCCCAAATCAATTTATATAATTCTTTATTCAATGATTTTATGAGGTCTGCATCAGGATTTGGTAATGAAATGAATAAATGATTTACTTATTAGTGTCTCTGAACTACAGTAACTTTACCAATGGGAGTTAAAATACGTCTTGACCATTGATTAATTAATGATGATATTTTAGGAAATTGTATATCATAATTGGTTTAGACCATTTCATCAAGATTAATGGAGAATTCAATGCCGAGTAATGAGAAATGAGTAGATACCCAGCTAAACTTCCATCTTGAGTGATGATATACATCCTTACTGAATTTCTTGTATCCTATCCATATCATTTTTGTTTTAGAACTATCAATTTTTAAACCAGAGAGACGAGAGTAGAATTCCAATGTATCTAAAGCTGCAAAAAGAGATTTTTAGAGCCGTCAAGAATTAAAGTGGTGTCGTCTGCATATTGGGAGATTTTCTATTCTTTGTTACCAATTGTAATGCCTTTAATGTCTGACTTATTTTGATGAGAATAGCCAAAATTTCTGCACATAGAAGGAAAATATATGGGGCGACAGGGTCCCCCTGTCTGCGACCGCGATATATTGGGATGTGATCTGAGAGAACACCAGATTGCAGGACTGAAGCCCGTATTTCTGTATTTAAAATCTTTATCCATTTGATGATAGAATTTTGAAAAAAAGAAGAACTTTAAAGATTAAGGACCAGGCAATGGAGTCAAAAGCTTTCTCGAAATCTATTAGAACAAGCAATCCAGGAATATCACTACATTCTGTGAAGGACATAAGATCGTTGACCAATCTGGTGTTCTCCCCGATATAACGACCACTCATGAAACAAGTTTGCGTATTAGAAATTAAGAGATTAAGTGTAGATCTAATTCTTTTACTAATTACTCTTAAAATAATCTAATAAAATTCATTAATCAGGGAAATAATCTTATAAAATACATTAAGCATGGTAATAGGTCTCCAATGTTTTAAATGATGTCTTACTTTATCTGGTTTTGGAATGCATTTTATTATCCCAAGACGCTGAGAAGCAGGAAGTAATTCTTTATCAAATATGTCATCTATGGACCTTTTAATAAAATGTTTCAAATCTAACCAAAAATAAAATTAAAGAACTCATAAGTAAAGCCTGAACCTTCTGGAGACCTATTACTACGCATATTTTTAAGTACTGAATGAATTTCATCTTCTGAGATGGGTCCCCTAATGCAAAAGCGGAATCAATGTCAAGTTTAGGAATGTGATATACTAAGATTGTATCTAGATCTACATCATCAATATTATCTTCATAATTAACATACAGTTTTCCAAAGAAGGTTTTACATTCTTTTAAAATATCTTTCTGATTCCTTATAAAAATATTATTATCTGTTTCTAATTTATGTATAATTTCATTAGTTTAATTGCGTGATTCAAATGAGTTTAAGAAGATCCTGACGATAATCTCAACAGCACTCACAATAGAGCAAAAAATTAAACATCGACGGACCCCTAGCAAGCTAGAGGTGGGACCAGGTGCCCGGGAGGAGAAAGCATCCCCTGTTGGCTAGCCGCACCCGCCGTCGATGTTTATGAAGCATGGAAATGAAAAAAAATTATATAAAATTCATGCACTGTCTGACGTCATGTCTATATAGAAAGTGCTATGGCGACAATGTCAGGGAAGTGTATTCAAAACACTTACTGTCAAGTTTACAAAAATACTGTGAGGGGTTCTCACCCTCATCGATCCATTTCGCTTTTAAGCTAACAATATTGCCCCTAATCTTTTCTTTCCTAATATTTTCTAGTTCTTGTTTTTTATCATCAGGCTCAGTGTAATCAAATGAATTTCTTCCAAAAATTGACTCTATTTCTTCGATTTCTCTTTACGTGTCTCGATAATCCAAGAATTCTTTGTCAGAGCAAAAATTATTCTGTTTATTTGACATTCATATCTGATGATTTATATTTGTAATTAAGATTACATATCATCGTTCATTTGATTGACTAGTGGTCCTCTGAATATACACGTGTAAACCAATTCCGAGATCTGTCGCAAAACAATGAATTTTGATAGATAAATACATAATATAGGGACAATAATTTCACATTGAAACCATTCTTGTGATTATTTTGACCATGATATAATCAAATATGTCTATTTCTTTATAGATTATGCTGTCAAAGAGTGAAATAGCTAAAACTGTTCCCTAAAAGTACATTTTGTGCACCCCCACCCGAAATGAAAATATGAAGAAAAAAGTACCCAGTACCCTTATTTGTCATCAAAGTGATAAGAAGTCTTTGTCAGAAGTTATTTTCTTTTACTTTTTTCTCAACGACAAACTCTGTTCTTCAAAAGCAATTATAAAAAAAGTACATGTTTTCGTTCATCTAGATATAGTTATATTTTAAAAGGCGTTTACAATGTAACAATGTAAAATAAGCGGTTTTTTTTCAAAGTACAACGATCGCCGGGTGTCGGAGATACGGAAATACAATGTATGAATAAGAGAAATAGAAAAAAGTAAAGGGAAACGTTTTAAACATTTTGACGTTCAAGGTCAATAAGTGGACGTCATTAACCTCCCTCGTTCTCGATAATGTGTGCACTTATCTGTAAACTGGATATATCTTTGAACAAAGCGGGGTTAAAACTAGAATTTTATCACTCGCTCTGAGTTTTCAAATAGGGAAACTTTATTCGATAACATCTCGCTGCAAAGTACGAAAGTTGACAAAATTGAAGAAAAATTCTTTTAACAAAAAAAAAAAAAAAAAAAAAAAAAAAAATTAGAGAAACTAAACTTAAAATATCTTATTAATGATACCGCTAAAATCTCCAAGAAATATTCTGTTTGATAATTAACTTAAATTTACCTACTTCATTTTGTTCCCAAGCAACAAGCTCTTGAATTTCCGATGATGACGTTATAAAAATAATACTTTTACGGCAGTAGCCACGGTGTCTCACTTACAGGTTTTTTAATATATAGATTTAACAATACATTTGACTATATATTTATCACACTCAGATTGTAGATTATACTTTTCTGGTTCCATTGATACCAAACTTGTCGAAATCCGTCGAGAAACAAGCAAATTAGAGGTGTTTTAAGACCGAAACCGCACTCGGTACTATTCGAACCAGTATTCAATATGATGACGTCAAACGATTATTGAGCCTCCTTAATAGACCTTCTCTGTGAGATTCTTTTTCCGAAATGAAGCATGTGAAATAGTTATACCCCTTTATGCCATGAGAAGTGTTTCAAAAAACAAACTATCATTTATGGTCAAATCTATAACATCATTCGGGATGTCGGAAATTATTTCAGATCTGTATAGGATATTAGCGTATTGGATTTTTGTTGTAGTGATGGTGCTTTTCACTTTCTGAATATGCTCTTTGTCATTAAGTAGAAGATTATTAAACTTCCAGATACCTGGTCCTCTAACAAAATCGTCCAATTTCAAGTCTAATATAACATGTGAATGATCTGATCTATAAGCGGTCTTAACTTGAATATTTTCTATAATGTTAGATAGATTTTCAGATGTAAGAAAGTAATCTAATCTAGCGTGTTTTGGGGGATTTTTTTGATGTGCCATGTATATATTTTTATCAGGATTCAAGTTCCTGTAATAGTCAGTAAAGCCACCGTTCCACTGCAATCCCGCTGTACCTATGACCATTCCCAAGATTTTCACGGGTAAAATTTTCCGACCTTTTCATTTTTTCTTGACATCACGCTCTATTACCGACCGATTCCCGATCAATTCGTGACCGATTCACGTTTCATCGCGGACTTACTCACGCTTTACCCGCTCCACTCACGATCATATTGCCGACCGAGTCCTGTTCTATCCGATCAAACTCCGATCTATTTCGGACCAAAACCCGATCTATTCCCGATGCAATCCCGATCTATAACCGACTGTCCCCGACGCATTCCCGCTCAAAACACAATTTCTCACTTAAACTGATCTCATTTGTCATCCAATGATCGTACCGTCCAGGAAGAAGCCTATATTTCTCGTTTTGACCAAGAATTACACAAATGTGTTGCGATCAAAATTAAAAAAATTCCTTACTTAAAAAGTGGCATTGGATAGTCAAGAATTGTCGCTGCGACATTTGGATAATAAGTATTTTGAAGAAATCGATTCCAGCGCGAGAAAATGAATGAAATATGCACAGATCCTATCTGGAGCGTCGTTTGGTCGTAACTTGGTCATATAGAGCCTGAATAGGTCGCAAGATGATCACGAAAAGGTCATGGTAGGATCAGCAAACATTAAATCTGTAGTTGATAGATCGTGGTAAGAGCGTAGAATAGGCGGGTAAAGATCGGGAAAAGGGCGTAATTAAAGCGTATGTTGAGATTATCGTCAGGATCTTCTTTAACTTACTTATGCGTGAAGAGAGCGGGGTTTAGTTAAATGCCGATCAGACCCGCTCAAACCACGCTCTTTCCCGACCAGGACACGTTAAACCTAAGCTGTACCCCCGACTATCCCGACCAAGCGCCGACTATTTCACGACCACAAAGAGAGCGGGAAAGTTTTCCGTATTTTCTCAACCGGTTGAAAGAATACGGGAAACTTTTCCCGATCTCTAACGCGTGCCCGCTCTAATACCGATCGATTTTGGACCAACATACGCTGTACCAGACCAAGATACGACTAAGAGCCGTTCTCTCCCGACCTGGCAATTTTCGAGGTCGGGAATAAACGTTGGTACAACGGTATTGCAGTGGAACGGGGGCTTAAGATCTGTATTATTTACTATTTCAGGTAACTTTTGACGTGCATTGGGATTATTTATGTTCAAGTAATCACAGGTATCAAAATCATAGTTCAAGGCAATGTTAAAATCACCACATACAATTACATACAAATTATCAAAATCATTTTTATTTCTTCAATTTTTTCATAAAATTCTGGGCTGTCCGAGTTGGGGCCATATATGTTGAACAGTGTTACCCTTTGTTCATTCATACAAATATCTAAATCAAGAAGGTTTCCATTCTGATCTTTTCTTCTCTAAACACTTTTAATTCAGAATTATTGCTAAACATAATAGCCGGGATGGCTATTATGTTTAGCAATAATTCTGAATTAAAAGTGTATTTGATCGGTAAGAATTAAATAAACATTTAAATTCCCAGTGTTTCGACAGTGTCGTTTCAATAATGCAAAAAATGTTATGATCGCTGAGCGATATAAGTCCCCTACCGGCGGCATATATTTATGTCCTGCAACTCTGCCTATGAATTATTCTCCAATTCAACATGAGTTTTAATTAAACTTACTGTCTGTACAGCTCAGTTCTGAGGTTTTATCTGCTTTATCGATTCGAAAAAGAGGTCAAGCGTGACGAAAGTTGAACTTGCTCTGGAACTATCCAAGACTAAGCTGAGTATCAAATTTTACCTGAATATCACTATTTGTTGCAGAAGAAAGTCTGGAAAACTGACAAAACTGAATTGTGCAAGTCATCAAGGGGCATAACTCCTCGAAAAATAGGTCAAGCGTGACAAAAGTCGAACTTGCCCTGTAACTATCCAAGACTAAGCTGAGTATCAAATTACACCTGAATATCTCTCTTTGTTGTAGGAAAAAGTCCGGAAACTGACAAAAATTGAATTTTCCAAGTCATCAAGGGACATAACTCCTCGAAAAATAGGTCAAGCGTGACGAAAGTTAAACTTGGTCTGTAACTATCCAAGACCAAGCTGTGTATCAAATTTTCACCTGAATATTTCTTTATGTCGCAGACAAAAGTCCGGAAAACTGAAAAAAAAACTGAATTTTCAAAGTCATCAAGGGGCATAACTCCTCAAAATAGGTTAAGCGTGACGAAAGTCAAACTTGCTCTGTAACTATCCAAGACCAAGCTGTGTATTAAATTTCATCTGAATATCTCCATCTGTTGCAAAAAAAAGTCCGGAAAACTGACAAAAACTGAATTTTCCAAGACATCAAGGGGCATAACTCCTCGAAGAATAGGTCAAGCGTGACGAAAGTCAAACTTGCTCTGTAGTTATCCAAGACCAAGCTGTGTATTAAATTTTCACCTGAATATCTCAATCTGTTACAGAAAAAAGTCCGGAAAACTGACCAAAACAGAATTTTCCATGTCATCAAGAGGCATAACTCCTCGAAAAATACATGTAGGTCAAGCGTGACGAAAGTCAAACTTGCTCTGTAACTATCCAAGACCAAGCTGTGTATCACATTTCATCTGAATATCTCCATCCGTTGCAGAAAAAAGTCCGGAAAACTGACCAAAACAGAATTTTCCAAGTCATCAAGGGGCATAACTCCTCGAAAAATAGGTTAAGCGTGACAAAAGTCAAAGTTGCTCTGTAACTATCAAAGACCAAGCTGTGTATCAAATTTCATCTCAATATCTCCATCTGTTGCAGAAAAAAGTCCGGAAAACTGATATTGGGACAGACGGACAGACGGGGGGACAGACGGACAGACGGACAGACTGACGGACGGACGGACGGACGGACAGACAGACAGAGCGAGAGGAAACTAAGAGTCCCCTTCGGCGTTGCCGGTAGGGGACTAAAAAGAGCGACCTTTGAATTACAAGTGTCAGAGCTGTCGCTCGAATAAAGATCGCATAGTAAAAAAGGTACCAGTGATGCATACAACCTAAAAAGGTTCAAAAACATTCGGGATGACATCTGTAAACACTTCTGGAGCCCTGTTCTGCACGGAGAAATTCTAACCGGAAGTAAACAAAAATATGTTCAAAAGCAGTTTCGTCTTACAGACTATTCGACATCTGAACTTTCGGATTCATAACCGCTCAATGTTTTGGATTTTCGTGTAATCTTTGCGTTAATGTGTTCTATTATGTCGCATTTCACCTTTTTTCACCACATTTATCATAAAGCGATCCAATGAAATACCAAGCACTTTCCATATTCTCGTTCTCTGACAGACGTTTTATCAGTTTCGCATTGGCTGCTGTGACATCGTCTACCAAGCGGACACCGTTACCGGATTTCTTGACCTGTGACCGTTTACGCATGGTTTCAGCCTTACACTCGCTGTTACGGAGCTTTAAATGAATTGGTCGTGGTTGGCTGGGTTTAGCGCAGGGAATTCTATGTACTGTAATTACATTCTGTGGGGTAATCGCAACTCCTGCATTCTTTTGTATTACTGCACGCGTCACCTCGTACGTGTTTTCACCTCTCTTTTCACTCACTCCGTATATCTTTACGTTTGTTTTTCTTGAGTATTGCTCGTTGTAGTTACTTTTCGTTAGAGCCTGTTTCACATTTATGAAATTTTCTTGCAATTTTGCGCTCATTCCCCTCATTTCCTTTTTACAATCATTGATATTTTGCTGTAGACTGTCTATATCAAGATTAAGGCCATCTATAACATTTTCTAAGTGAGCCACTTTCTCGGCGTTTCGTTCATCTAAGGCAGCACATCTCTTCTCTACCTTTTATCAATAAGTAAATCTCTCTCTTTGTTGTTGATTACTATCAGCCTTTCAACAATCGATGTAACTATTTTTGGTAATTCGTCCGTTTTTACAGCCTTATCGAGCCTGGTTTTAAGATCGTGCAAGTCGGATCTAATAAGGTTCAAGGTATCACTTTTGTCTATAGACCCTCGATGTTGTGAAGTTTTTAGAGTTTCAGTTTTAGATGATGATCTGGTTGAATTTCCTGGCATTTTGGTTATATATTTATCAATACTGCCGCTCGACATGTATGAGCGGAACATAAGTAGTACAGGTAGAAGAACGTGCATAGACAATGGCTTGATGTGTACACTGTTTCTCTGTACAATAAAATTTAAATGTCCAGGCAACTTGATCCTCTATGAAACTCATTGCAATAACGACAGTACTTTTTAAATACACAACAATCGTTCCTTCAAAAATTACTGTATTTTAAAATAGTCACTAATAAGCCCGTACATGAGTCAGTTGAGAGAGCTCATAAAATACGTCCTCTCACTTCGAGAGCCATACCGGAAGTTCCATAGTCAGACAATAACCTTTCATTTGATACCAAATATAGCCTTGCACTAGGAATGGACATTAAACTCCTAAAATAGAGCACTTTTAGGCTTGGTCAACGTATTAGAGATCAAACTTTAAGGGGATCTTGATTATTTTGTTGTCAAATTAATCTTTTGACCTATTCAAATATCTGAGCTCAGGTAAGCTTAAAAAAAAAAGAAGTTGATGTAAGAAAACTCAATACCAATAACCCAAGCAGTAATGGTTAACAGGAAAGAAAGGAGGGGATATGAATCAAGAGTTGGTTGCAGCAGAAACAGTAAAACCTAGATACATCCAAAATGAAAATAAAAGTATCTACATATTATACAACAAAACTAAACTTACGACAATCCAGTTCATCACTTTTATCAGAACAATCTATTCTCCCGTCACACTTCACAGTACCGGGATAACATCGGCCATATGTACAACGGAACTCGGAATCATCACAATCTGGGAAAACTGAAAGTCAAATAATTACATTTGTTGAAAGCAAGAATGAAATCCAATTCACGTAACAATAATCAATTAGTTTATTGAAGCAAAAGTACTGATCCTGATTTTTTAAGGAAATATTTTTCTTATTATTTACAACGTTTTCAAGCTGAATATTTTGTGTCTTTTTAAAGATTTAAGGTACCCGTTGTACAAATAAATATCAAGTGTAATATATAGTAAGGATTACGTAATATCTTTACCTAGATATACCATTATGCACCATAAAAGTTGGTTTCCAACATCAAAGGTCAACATCCAAACCACTGACTAAGCCATTACATGACAAATATGGATAATGACCATACACCCATACATAGTACAAAATCGATATATCAGAAAATCACAAACCAAAGGCATACAACATCAGGATAAAATACCAACGAAAACAAACAAAAACCTCCAACACAGAGGTGAAGTCCCAAATGGGGGTGAGACTAGGTGTCCAGGAAAAGTAAGACTTTCCTGCTTGTATGCAACACCCGTCGCTTCAATTCGGTAGAATTGTCACATCCGGATACTGCCATTTCGGAAGATACAAGTACATTTTGTGGTTGGATGGTTCAAATGGTCTAAGAGAGAATATCAGGTCTAATTGTGGTTGGATGATTCAAATGGTCTAAGAGAGAATATATGTAGACAGGGATATGGTCATTATCCATATTTGTCATTCACCATTCTGAACAGTTTGCCTTCATATTGAGATACTTCCCAAGTTTACCGAGATAATTTTAACACTGTTTAAATGGACGGGACGTCAGCGAGATCTCCATTTGTATATTGGATAAGTTAAACTTTTATGCTTGTTTGAGATGATATGGCACATTGTTAATTATAATTAAAAACAATACAATTGAAAGAGTCTGCATGATACTTTTTTGGGCATGCTTGAGAAAATAGTTCATCATGCATTTTCATCATATAAAATAATGCATTTTTTACAATAAATAATGTCATCCCTAGTTGAAACTCAATTTGTAAGCTTAATTTGAATGCTATTTAAAGAAAGGGATTTTCATTAAATAAAACCCACTGCCGGAAAAAAAGATAAATATTGAACCAGCGTGCTTTATTGAAAGAAAGGGTTTAAACAACAGAAATTGCACATACCACAATTGTGTTCGTCTGAACCACCAGTAGTTGCGCAATCAGACACATTATCACATTTCTTATCAGGTGAAATGCACTCTGCTGTCTCAGAACATTTGAAAAGCCCCTCAAAACAATTTCCTGAAAACAAATTCAAAAATGTTTGATAACGGATGGTAGAGGTTGAAACAATATATGTATATAGATGAAGTATGATACTTGAATAGCAACAAGAGCCCCAGGGGGCACAACGCTCAACTGATACCCATACATGCTATAATTGTCATACTGGTAGTGCCAGTACCAGGATTTTAGCCCACAACCTTTCTAAAAAGATTTTTGCCGGATGCAGACAAGTTTTCAACCAACCTTGAAAAGTACAAACAAGAAGAAATAGTCACATTTCAAAACAATAACTTTTTTTATTGTTTTGAAAAAAAAAACGGATAATGGTATCCAAAGTCATATGCCAAACATGCAACATCAAAAATAAAATCATTTTGTAAAATATCACATTAATGTGCAGCAGAAAAAGAATAAAACAATGAAATTATTTCATAAATTAATTAAGTTTATTTAAAATTGAACACCAAACCTTTCATTATTGATAGCTAGCATGCCAGAACATAATAAAGCCTGTGATTGTGAAACAACAATGCCCCCATTGGCAACTTTGTTAGTATAAACACCATTTCCTGTTAAGTATGTGAGAGGTCAGGGTCAGCGTAATGTTAGTATCAATGGAAAGATCTTCTCACAAGGAATACACATGTGAAATATGAAAGCCCTATCACTAACCATTCAAAAATTATGCCCAATGTTAAAGTTTTTGAAAAGTAGGTCAAAGGTCAAGGTCACGAGGTCAAAAATTTTGGTAACGATGGAAAGGTATTGTCACAAGTAATTAATTTGGGAAATAAGCAAGCTCTATCACCTTCCATTCAAAAGTTATACCCAAAGTTTTTCGGACAAACAGACAGACAAACAGACAGACGGACAGGCCAAAAAGTATATGCCCCTGAATCTTTGATTCCGGGGGCATAAAAACATAGATATTTCGGTTTTGTCTTTATTCCTATTAAATTATACTGAAATCTATGAATGCTTTTGAATAGTATTGATTTCAAAATCGTGTTAATCCAATATCGATTCAAGTTAGTTGTGCAGAAATTGGGCCAATTTGTTTTCCAAACAGCAGTGTATAGTGTATCAAACCTCATGACCCAGTGAAGCCACTTGAACAAATTACTTTCGGTAAATATGCTGAAAAGCAGCGCTTCTTACCTATGCATATTTCAACAGGCGAGAAGGAGCGTCGAATTTCAGCATACACTGTTCAACAACTCAATCAAGTGGTTTCGCTAGGTATCGCAGTTTGATGCACCATATTTTGGTGTATGCTGCTTCTAGGGAAACAAATTAAAAAGGCCCATGATATTGTTAATCTTGTCTAACAAGCAGACCTACGACGTCGTTATTTACGTTTAAGTAATTGTTTTACCCCGTCATAGGTCTGTTACACGAACAAGTTGTAAGCGGACAGAGTTCATGAAAAGTATTGGTTGCATCGGATTTGCCGATAAAAAATGATTCGGTCCGATAAAAACTCATGTTGTATTTATTATTTGGACAGATAAAAAATCCCAAATGTCTTACACAGGAACCTGTCGTTTATAAGAGAAAATGTTTTATTATTCCCAACCTTAAGCCTCTGTGTTCATCTTACAAATATTATACATACAAGATGTCGAACGCAGTGGCTTAAGGTTGTGAATAATAATTTATTTTCTCTATTAAAACAACAGGTTCCTGTGATCCAACATTTCATTTGAAGATTTCAAGAACTCTGAACTGAATTATCTATTTTCAAGAATTTCAGATATTAAATGTCCTATGCATTCTCAAAATCCAGAGGAAGAGATTACTCATTAGACGTTTCTTTAAGAAATTAGTCCGTAAATTACTTCATCTAAGAGAGTCTAAGACAGAGGAAATTCGAGCAAAGTTTATAAATGATAACAAGTGTATTCAAGTGTTCCAAATACATGAATGATAACCAGTATGAATGTTAAACATCTTCAAATTAGAAACGGATAAAGGAGCTGATAAGATAACGGCTGTATTTAGCCCTGAATCTCATCAAGTATTTCTTCTACACAATGATCTGTACGTAAGAAAAACTTGATAATTACTAAAATGAAATGTATTTGGAGACTCCTCATACAACTTTTATTTTGGTAAGCTTATTTCTAGATACTTAAATTACAGTCTAAAGAGTAGGGGGTAGCCATGTTGAAAAGAAGCTAATATCGATAAAAAACGTTGAAAATTAAGAACAATCAGGCTATTATGGATAACTATAAACTTTAGAACATAGTTATAGTCTAAACAAGATACTAGAAATTAAATTCAAAAGACTGGTCTCAATTTTTTCCAAAAATTTTAAAATATTGAATCTGAAATATGGTTATATTTTGTATTCATTGACTACAAAGTAGGCATTTAACCGTGAAATACACATTGTGTAGAAATAAACTGCACACTCCTGTTTATTTTATTCCAAAATCTTGTGCGTTTCATGTGAACATGTTTAGAATAAATAAATGAATGACTTTAAAAGGGAAAAAAATTATTTTGCTTATATTATGGCCTCAAACACAGATTTGTAAAAAGCCCCCCCCCTCCCTTTTTCAGTTTTTTGTCTCTGGGGCATCGTTCCCCCCTTAGCTACAGAACCCCACTTTGTCAAAAGATTTGTATTAGTGATATACACCTTCTGTAAAAGTGGCGTTCTGTAGCTGAGGGGGGAACAATGTTTTAAAAAACGTTTCCATTTTCCATTGGTTTCTATAGAAAAAAGACATATTTTGCCCCAAAATTTAGGAAAACTATGCATGATAAATCTTACGCAACTTCTGATTATGATGAAACCAAGAACTGGCATCAATTTTGTTAGAGAATTTTTTTGAAGTTCCCATTTTGAAAATTCCACTTTTTTAGGGCAGATTTTACGCTTTATCTTATCAGCTCCTTTGCAGCGTGGACCAGACATCCACGTTTCGGGTACTCAACCCTCGTCAGTGATCCTCAATCCAAACAATGTAACATGGCCAAAGAGGGTGAAAATTATTATGTCAAAAAATGTACCGAAAGATGTAGCATGATGGGTGGGATATGATGCTACGGGACCCACGTTTTAGAAATTTCAAGAGTTTTAGTACCAGAAAATTTTGAATGCATTGAAGAGACAGACGATCAACCAAAGTTGATCGAACTTGGCTACATGTGCCCTCGGGGACTCCTGGTCCACCAGCAGTGACACTCACCAAGTAGTTCAAATGTTAAACGTCTTCAAATTCAATAGCATCATTTAGAAACGGATAAATTTGCAGCATGGACCAGACATGCACGTTTCGGGTACTCAACCCTCGTCAATGATCCTCAATCCAAACATTGTAACATGGTTGAAGAGGGTGAAAATTTTTATGTCAAAATGTACCGAAAGATGTAGCATGATGGGTGGGATATGATGCTACAGGACCCACGTTCTAGAAATTTCAAGAATTGTAGTACCAGAAAATTTTGAATGCTTTGAAGAGACAGACGATCAACCGATTCGGAAGTTGATCGAACTTGGCTACATGTGCCCTCGGGGACTCCTGATCCAAGTGTTCCAAGTATATTGCCCATTAAATGAAAATCTATTCCGTTTGCACGGTATCACCTGAAAAATATCGCAGAACTAAAGGGACGTGGAGGAATTGAACCAATCAAATATGTAACACAAGATATAAAGCATGGCGACTTTGTTTACAGGTGTAACTTTTCGCGGGGATTCCCTTCTGTTTTGACTTGTGAACAGTACTGAATAAAAGGTGTTACACCATTGGTCAAAAATACTGGAAATGTATTTTTAGCATATTAAATCGATCAAATATGACCAGTATTCGTGATGAATTTAACTTCGAACTTTTTTGATCTTGTCTTTTATGCAATCTACAGATCAATTTGAAAATATGTAAAATTCGGAATATTTTCGATGAGAACGGAGAGTTTCTGTAAAAGGACATGCATGGCCCTCCTTTTTCTTTTCATTTTGAATGCGTGCCAAAGATTCCCAATCGTAAAAGACCAGTTTTACAGACTTCCAGGCATTTCAAGTCAGTCAAAACTTTAGTGTGCACCTAGTTACCCCTACTAAAGGGGCGTGGAGGTTTTGAACCAATCAAAACTGTAACACAAGATATATGGCGACTTTGTTTACCATAGATACATAAATAAAACAGAGAAAATAATCATTAAATAGGGAAATTGTTATGAAATATGCATGTATGAAAAAAGTCAACTTTTAAAAAATAAATTCAGAGTATATTTCATAGCGTAAATGGCCAAGTTATTTCGACGTGCGAAAATAAGTACACAAAGCCAAACCAGCTTATCTCTTTTCAAAAATCATTAAAACTCTAAAAGTTGATATTTTGACAAAATTCATTCACAGTTTCATTTCTAACGATAAATTTAAAAAGTCAAAGAGAAAAAAAACTGAAAAAGGGGATAAAATTTGTTTGGGTCCCGCCGGGGTTTGAACGCACACCCCATGGGTCCATTGGGCATGGAAAACATACATTATACCTATGTAAATCTTAAAAACATTCTTTAAAAATCCAAAAATGGATATCTTGACAAAATTCTGTCACTTGTAGGGAACCATGAGTACCTCATACCTATCAAATTTCATGACAATTTGAAGAGCGATTATAGAAAAGAAGTAGAAAATGTATGAATATCAACCCCCTTCCCTTTACATAAGAAAAAAATTCATAAAAACTCAAAAAATTAAAATTTAAGCATAAAATACATATCAATGCATTAAGTAAGTTAAATATGGTAAATATGCAGTAAATGAGTGTGTAAAATCATACACTTATTGAGTTATTTAAAGAAATAGTGCAAAAATGTGCATTTCTGACTAGGTCCGAAAACGCGTCAAAAATTTGATTTCGAAGTGGAAACAAATATAATAACACTTCTTATCTCATTAAATGGTGTTTTGATCGAGAGCGAAAAACTTACATTTGTACATCTGAATCGAAGGGTTTCTTTTCCTCGACAGACTACAAATCATACAAATCATGGACATGTAGTGACCTGTGTAATGCCTTGTCCTTCCTCTTGGATAACATTCATGTTAGATTTAGTGAGGATCTATACAAGCAGGTTGTAGGAATTCCTATGGGTACTAACTGTGCGCCTCTTGTTGCAGATATATTTTATACACTTATGAAAAATAATTTATCCAAAATCTTCAAAAGCAAAGAAAATGTGATGATCTGAAATGTTTCAATAATACTTCTAGGTATCTGGATGATATTCTAACCATTGACAATCCTGCTTTTGAATTATATAAGAACGAAATTTATCCACAAGAATTAATACTTAACAAGGCAAACCTTTCAGATACAGAAACACCGTTTTTGGACCTAAATATCAAAATTGTAAACGGAAAGATTCATACAAGTGTATATGACAAAAGGGATGATTTTGGATTCATCATAGTAAATTTCCCCTGGCTTGACGGTGATGTTCCAAGATTACCGTCATACGGCATTTACATATCACAGCTCATCCGGTACGCTAGAGCATGTATTGGTATTTTTGATTTTCACAGTAGAAATTTACAAATTACCAAAAAACTTTTAGGTCAAGGTTTCCGCTTTCATAAACTAGTTAAGACTTTCTGGAAATTTTACAAAAATTACAGTCAACTTCTTTTAAAATTCGGATCTATACATGCTACTGAGTACATTACTATGGGTATTACACAACCTGTCTTTTATGGTGACATGAAAAACAAAATAAAAAGGATCAAAATTGAGACTTGCACTCTGACTGACTGTGACGACGGGACTCCATGACGGGCCCCGTCCAAACCTCTTTAGAGAAGACAGGGCCCCGACCACCTGTCTCTCTGAATGTCAGTCGAACTCCTCGGGTGATTACATACATGAGCTCGCTACAGCCGGTAGAGCACGGGCTGAATTACGCATGCCCTCTTTTTATATCCATTTACATATTCATCTGTGTCTCTGGGGTCCTCTACGTTTCGCGGTCTTGTTTGTGTGATGTCATCTTACAGTGAGGAGGTTGTTTTACACCACAATTGTACGTTCTTCGAGACCTCTGGGTAATCGGAGAAGTGAGAGGGTTGTGCGCACGTAATCCAGGATAACCACACCATTTGCTACTTGAGTGACAAATGGCAGTCCAAAGTCGACACCGGTTGCCCATTGGTCTCGTCGGTTTATGTGTAGTCTTTTGTGTTTGATGTTTACATGTCGTGTGTCTCTTTTCCGTCTCGTGCTGTACTCGTCTTTTGTGTTTTTGCATCGGGTGTTTTGCTATTGATGCTGCAACGGGGTCTTGTTGGAGATCTCCTCCCTTCTTTCTTAAGACATTTCTCTAGATCATCCTGATGCTTTCGGTTTGTCGATACATGCTTCCGTACTCAAAGGAGGGTACCCCCGTGACCTACTTTTGCTTGTGGTGGCGCCACCTATTAAGGGATCCGGACGAAAAACAACAACACTTGTAGGGGACCATTAGTACTTTACACCTAGCACGTTTCATCAAAATCCCTTCAGTGGTTCTTGAGAAGAAGCTGAAAATGTGAAAAGTTTACGGACGGACGACGCGCTATGACAATAGCTCACTTGAGCCGTTGGCTCAGGTGAGCTAAAAACTGATATACCTTGTCTTATTTTGAATACGTTATCATAGCCATTTGATTGGAGTTGTACATCGTCTATATTAACAGGCGAGTTGTATGGTATCTCAAGAAGAAGATTATTTCCCTTGATAAGTCCCTGTCCGACCTTCACGTGCCCATCACTCCAAGAAAACCAAAACTGCTTGTAACTATCACAGTCAAGAACTGGTGTGTTCGACTTATACTTTTCCTGCTTTGTTATGTAATTGAAAATGGAACTCCAGGAATTTCTTCCTCTTCCTAGCAAGACACCAAACATGGCATTGCCTTCTTGTAATAGTTTGACAAAAACGTCACCACAACTTTGTACTTCGAAGTTTATCCAATTCATTCCTGTTATGTTATACTGATGATTTGATATGGCGTCTTTTGTTCTTTTTGGCACTTCGATAGCTGAAGGAAATATCAATAATTAGAATTTTGCATATTTAAATATATACCCTATCATTTTAATTCAAATGCACTAAACTTTGAACGTATGGTTTGGGATTTTCTTCATGAAGGGACAGAGTGGAAACACTTCCGTATCATTATCATAAGCACTTATTTCATGTTGCAGTGTGGAGCAGTTTTAATCGTTCCCCGTGGCATGATGTTTAGAAGTGTATTAATTACTTCTTTCCAGCTCTGTCGCCTGAAAGAAGCTTTGTTTTGGCCCTTTATCGATTTGACATCATAGATATTATTTTGCTATTTCCAAAACTTGCCATCCCTTTCAAAGCTATCACCGAAATTAAAGGAGGTAAGCATCTTAGCACCATCCCTCCAATGCTATTTGAACATATATTTCAATTGGATATGCTACTGAATCGACCCTACAGGAAATTTGGAGCCGCGCACTCTCTGTATAGTAAATGTACAAATCTAAATTCAAAACATTAAAGAAGGCGCTACTGAAATTGATTTTGGTGGCTCCGCTAGAAGCATCACTAATGAGAATTTCATATTCGAAACACGTGTCTGGTGCGGGAAAAAATGATTTGGAATTTTCTTCATGAAGGGATAGAGTTGAAACACTTCTGTAATTATCGAAATTATGATTAAAACAGTAGCTTCTTGATTGATGGTAGTATATGCAAAAGATCAGCAAAAAATACCCCGATAAATAAGACGGTTTCCCGTACGTAGTTCGGATAACCGCACCTTTTCCCACATGCGTGACAGATGGCCGTCCTATGTACTCCTCAGTCGGCATTAATTGTCAGTTGCTCTCGTTTGTTTATGTTCTATGTGTTTAGTATGTTTAATTTGGCGTATTCCAGTATGTGTTCTGTATCAAGTTGGAGTATATTTTCGTGCTTATTTACGATGTGTTTTCACATGATTTGTTGCTGGTGCTGTAACCTAGTCTTGTTGGAGATTCCCTTCTTTTAGATTCATTGTTTGAGTAGACAAAGCCAGTGGTGGTGTTAGATATCGGTGAAAAAAATTGGTTAGTGTACTTCAAATTTGTTTTCATTGTTCACTCTTTGTAGTAAATATGAGTAGGAGATCTCAAACAAGAGGGCATTTGAAGTGAGTACAACGTAACAAACAAGCTTATGGGAAGAAAAAGAGAAAAAATGAGTAAGCAAAGAATAAAATGAAATTTCAATCATATTTAAAAATGACATTTTAAATTCTGAAATGGGGGGAGGGTGTTCGTTTTTTTTTTTTGAGATACAGGCTATATATTTCCAAAGTTGATCCGACCAGATAATTGATTGATTAGTATTTCAAAGCGAAAATGTATACTTACCCAAACAACACATAGTTTAAGAATTTGTATTGTGTTCCACATATTTATTAAATAAATACATTATTCACTTATCTATATCAAATAAGTTCGATGATTTTTATACCCCGCCATAAAATGGTGAGGGTATATAGTGATGCACGTGCCCGTCCATGTGTCCGTCCCACCTGTGGTTTCCGGACAATTAAAGGAAAACCGTTACAGATAATCAATTAATTTCTTGGATATAGCTTTTACACCAAGACATACAGGTCAATATGGAATATGGGTCCATCAGTTTTATGCAGAGTTATTCCCCTTGAAATAAAGAAAAATTCTAAATTTTGTGGTTTCCGGACATTTAAAGGAAAACCGTTACAGATTATTAATTGATATCTTGTATATATACATTTTATAACAAGACATATGAACAGTTATTCCTTACTGTTATTGTCCGGCAGTAGCGGAACATCTTAAGTTATATCAATAAAAATGGATCAGAGATGCAATGCATATTCTGAAGATCTTGAGGACAGGTGAAACAGGTACGGTATTTAAAATTGCTCGTTAGAAAAACAATGCATGGTAAATATGCTATAGTTTATGAACCAGTTTGAAAATTATTTTCAAACCAATGAGACTAGTTTTCGTTTTAATATTTTTGTGTTTAACTGTTCTTTAATGTTGCCATGTCTAAGGGCTTCACACACGATAGGATCAATGTTTTCTGCATGCAAGTCTCATCAACTTTAAGTATGAGTCATGTTGCTCAATTATGTGCAAAATTATGTCCCTTGAACCTTAGAAAAAATCAATATCCTGAGGTTTCCAGTAGAGCTGCAACGAGTCGGGAACTTCTCGATTCGGTTCGATTTCGATTTTTATGTCTCGATTCGATCCTTTTCGGTTCGAGTTATTTACGCTATAATTTTCCCTGGATATTTTATTTGTTCCATTTATTTGAAAATTCAATTGAAAATCTCATCTCAATGAAAACATAATGTTCAAGTGAAGGTACTGTATGATATACATCATTTATATATGTTTATGTATTACGTGGAAAAATTATTCAAAGACACCCCCCCCCCTTCCACAGAACAGCCTTCTGGAGTTCTGGGGATATAAAATCAATACTGTGCACAAAAAATACACGATAAATAACCAGATCATACAAAGAAGTGCATACTAGTTAAATAATTTTAAAAAGGCATTTCATTTTGGGGTAGCACTCATCGAAATGCGGCAAAAGTCGCCTGTTCGAATTCACTCTGATCCTGTATTTTCTGTGCGAATTGCTTGGTAAAAATCACTTGAAAGGTTCACTTTTTTCTAAATCACCTCCTCAAATCATTCTTATTGGGAATCCTGCGATTAGTGAATCTTTAAAGTTGAAATTAGAACGTTTTTCTGCATTATTTGGGCTATTCAACTCGAATCGTTTCTGACCACAACGACTCGCGATTCGAGTCAGAGCTAAGAATCGCTATTCCCGGTGCACCGCGACGAATTGTTGGAGCTCTAGTTTCCAGTCTAAAATTTAGACTTCATACTCAGACATTTAGGTCAGGACCCTATCATGCTATATAGGCTTTGTTGCTCAATTTGTGAGGTGTTATGTCCCTTGAATCAACACTTTGTGGTTTCATGACATTTAAAGATGTTAAAGAGAAACTACCTCAGAAAATCAATTCATTGTTATAGATTTTGCACGATGTGAAGAAGGACAATTTTAAAATGGGTCATGTAGCTTAATTTTGTGGGGGTTTTTTTATGTAATTTTGTATAGTCCTGGTTACAGTAGCCGTTATGTAACATATGTCCTGTGGGCTATCATTGATCCTTAGATCAACAATGATTTGTTTCTGAGTTGAAATAATCGAGGTTGCTTGACATGCATTTTTTCTGAACAACAATTTTTCCAACTTATTTTGTCCATTAACATTAAAACGAGTGAATCCTGTCAAAACGTAGCCTTTCAAAAATGAGCTTGTCTATTTAAATAAGATAATAAAAATGAATGAAATTATGATATCTAATTTGTAAAACAAAACTTACGACAGTCCTTTTCATCAGAGCCGTCTGTGCAGTGTGGAATATCATCACATCTATAGGCTCCAACGATACATCTACCATAGCCACAACGGTATTCGTTGGTACTACATGCAGGCAAGGCTAGAATACATTGTATTCAATCTAATACATTATAATTTGTTATGCCTGATAAATTTACAATATATAGGGCTTGAGAACAAAATGAATTTGTGTTTACTGTTCCTTGTCCCTTCCGCGTCTCTTGACGTGTGTGTCTTCTCTGTCATTTCACTTGGGGTGTTTTAGAGTGTTGATGTTGGTGCTGCAACAGTCTTGTTGGAGACCCACTCCTTTCTTGTCCAAGGTTTCGACCTTTCAAATAAAAACATATCGCCAAGTAATGTGTACCAGACATGGCTGTTTCGGATGAGTGGTACAGTTAGGAAACCATAAAAAGTGCAAATCCCCCAAATATTGGAAACATGCTATTATTGCGTTTATATCATTATAATTTCCAAATAAATTTGTTTACACCAATCTATGCATTTTGATTGGTTAATATGATCGTCAGAAAAATGGCGAAATACCCCAATGAACACGATAAAATACCGGAAGAGCCGGAACTACTTCCTTCAAAATCATTTAGTATGTTGCTAAGATCGGCTTTCGAATTATAATTATGCAAAGAAAAAATAGTGTTATTAATAGTAGCCCTTAGATATAAGTACGATATCACAATTAATGAAAATTTTATGACAATTTCGATGATGTACCGGTATACGTGGTTTTTATAGCGTTGTTCGGTTGCTATGCTCCTGTTTTTGAAGTTTCTTAGACCATTACCTGTCCTTAAAATTTCATGAAAGACAGACAAATCAGTAAATGACGAGAAAAACAGAAACTTCAGCTATTTTCTTCAAAATTACATTCCCGTCGTAACAGTAGCAAGTACCTGCGTTTGAAATTTTCCAATGACTGACGACTGTCAACGACAACGTGCAAAAGTTTTGATTGAGAATTTCAAAAGGACCAAAGATCACTGTTTCAAATGATTTCTATGAGGTACAATCGTTCTGAACCTATGAAGTATTGAAACTAGAAACTTTTCTAATGATATATTTTCGGCGAGATGGAGAATTTAGGAGAAAATATTGACAGCGAATAGAAAATTAAGAGATCAAAAGACGGCGACCTACCTCGGCCTCGATCAGGATACAGTATCGTCATGAATTTTCACAAATAACTTGTCACTTATGAAATAACTAAATCCTAGGAAGGTAGTCTGATACCAATAGATCATAATCATGCCGTTTTCTGCAAGTATTAGATCTATAAGTACAGAGAATCTGTCTGTATAAACTCCCAGCTCCTGCGTGTACAATCCAAATCTAAACACATAACTGCCATGTCGGCGACCTTGAACTTGAACTGCAGAACGCGTCATCAAAATGTTACGTCATATCATCGGATGATGTAATGGATTGGTAAAATGGGGCTCCAGATGGGGAACGAATATTTTTGACACATTTGCTGCCTTTAACTAGCAACGTATACATTATATCTATTTCGTCTGGGAACTAGTTCGCCTACGGGCCCTACAGAGTTGATATTTTCATACGCAATGTATTAATTTCTTGGGTATATTTGTGAAATTTGGGACAAATTTGGGTTTGGAAATTATAAGAATTGACTGTTCAATTTTGACAGTTTATTGGAGTATGAAGTTTGGTTTGTCGCATCACAAATTTTGCGTAAAACCGCTTCGCTACGCTACGCGGTTTTACACAATTTGTGATGCGACAAACCAAACTTCATACTCCAATAAACTGTCAAAATTGAACAGTCAATTCTTATAAAAAACCCTGAAATAGATTCATTTGAAATACAAGAAATGGAACAAAAAGACATATTGCCGCTTAAAAGGAATATTTCATGATGAATTTTATAACTGAACAAAATCTCATTAAAATGAATGTCTTCTTTTGTTTTTGTACTTATTTCAATTCACTTAGTGATTGAAAACGTTGTCCTTTTGGGATCTTAATCGTATTTGTAGTTCATTCAAAACCATTTCAATCTTTTTGAAATCATTATGTACACTTATTTATTTCCTCATATTTCATTTAAACACAGAATAGATGTTAAAATGATAAGAAAAAAATGATTGAAATGAGGTACCTGCTTCGATGTTGAATAAGACGTCTTTTGAATAGGAAGATACTGAAATTTCATCAATCATGGATGTTATTGTATCTTTAAGCTCGAGTATAACATCCGTGCCTAGCTCATGTCCTCGTCCCACTTGTACGCTTGATCCAGACCAACTTACATAGAAGGGAAGGAACTTTTCGCAGTCCAAAATTGCGCCATAGTGACGGAGTGGAGGATGACTTCCTGCTTTGAATAGGGTTGATCTACTATTTTTTCCCCGTCCAAGACCAATTTCATATAGCCTTGTTCCCCTGTTCCACATTTTCACCACTGCCTCTTCACATGTCTTCACAGAAAACTTGAAACTCGAGCTACCATTAGGATGTAGTCCATATTGCGAAAGGTTTATATCACTACGAGGCTTCAAATGGATAGCTTTAGATGAAAAATATTTTCTGTTAAAAGTTAATTAAAATACTGACGGTTGTACTGCATTTATATTACATGCATGTATTTCGACCAAAAAGCCCCAACATACTGATTATTGACTTAAAGCTTTATAACTAATAGGTTGGATGGCTTAAGGGATAGAGGGAGGGGATATCCACGCTTGTTTTGGAGTTTTGGGAAAAGATGGTTATTTCCACAAAAATTAAATCTTTTACATGTTAGAGTTACAATGTACAGAATCTTTCCAGAATTTTTGTTCACTTTGGAGAAGTTTATGGAGTAAGGGATTCCTCCCGTGGTATTTTCGTAATTGAGCCCAACTCCTTTGACTGAAAATCCTTTACCTACAGGCCTATTTCTATTCGACGCAAGTTCCTCAATGCCCCTGGTACTTCTTCAATACCTTGGTGCTTCTTAAATATTCATATATAAACTTATATTATTGTCTATCTTAGTTTTATTCTCAACCGATGCACATCAAAACTTCCTGAATTTGCTAAAGCATCATAAAAAAGGGGGGTCCTTTTAAGAAAGCATAAACGTAGAAATATGTCCTTAATTCTGAGAAATAATAAATTTCTACGATAATGCATTACATGTATTTCTGTATATTTGGAGTTGGGGGGGGGGGGTAAACCATTGACCGCTCCACTCTCTTTCATCTTGGCTGCCCTGGACGTTCAGTTAATGTCCAATTTCGAGTCGGCGAGACAAGCAATGTGAAGGGTGGGGAGGGATGTTACTTAAAAATTTGAGACGAAAAAAATAACATAGGAAAACAGGAACGTAAAATCTTCGCCGGGACAAAATCTGTAAATTTACTAATACACAGTGTTCTCGTGCGAATTTATCAGTAATCAATGTGACACGTGTAAATGCGTATGAGAATAGGGTCTTCCCGAGCTCGAACCACTCTACTTTTGTTAAGTTTGAGGACAATCATAATGAACTTTCCCCCTCCCTCTTTTTCGATCAAAGTTTTTTGAAAGTAATATGAATTGCAATGGAAATCCTTAATTTTTATATCAGTGTGTAAAATATATTGCAGGCTTGCACCCGCTCGCCAGCCTTTATTTGCTGACATTTTCAAACCAAAAATACCCAAAAATAAAACAGGTTGATGGGGGCAATCACAAAGATTATACTTTTTTTATCATTTTTTATGTGAGTTTTCCTAGATGAAAGAATGACACAATTGAGTGTAAGATTGCTCCATTTTCATACATGTTTTTATCTCAAATATTTTTTTCAAAATCATACTTAAAGTAGAACGCAATGAAATCAGCGTAAGATTGTTCCAAATCAAAACCCCATCCGCATCTTATTTGGCATCGGCGTTTCGCGCGTCAAAATTCTAACCTCTCCCCCAGCGGTTATTCGATGCAGCTATAAGGCTTTTTTAATGATGAAATTTTACTCGTCATGGTTCTCCTGATTTATTTCAAAAAATTTAGTTTAAAATACTCAAGAAGTGGAGTTAACTCTCCTCTCGACAAAAAAAAAAAAAAAAAAAAAAAAAAAAAAAAAAAAAAAAGAAAGAAGAAAAAAAGAAAAGAAAAAGAAAACCATCACAATGAACTAAAGCATAACAAATAATTCAAAACTGACACTCTTAGGTTTTGAGAATTTGGCTCATAGTGATTATCGATCTGACCTGAGGAATTATCTACCTTTAATGAAAAAGATTAAGAAAACCACGAATAAAAGGTTGGGGAATTACACATTTTGAACATATAGAAATCTCCCTTAAAAGCACAGTGCAGTCTTCCACAAAGACTGCATGGACATTTATGTTTGGTATTATGAAGCTGCAATTCATAGCACGATGGGGAAATTGTATTTAAAATCTTTTGTTACGGGATAAACAATCATGAAAAAAGAAAAAAACTGACTTTTTTTCTCAGATTAATAAACCTAGACAATAACAACAGCGTACAAAAGATACACAAAGGACAACATTATAACGTAAATAATCTCCAGAGTCAAGTGGACGTACCTGGTGTATGTGGACTGTTGCGCTGTCAAATAACATGCTTTATCAATAATTAATGTTTAACCTATTCAAATATTGTAGCTCATGTAAGTTGAAGAAAGAAAGGATTGGTATGAAAATAACAAATGAGTTATAGAAGATCCTGACAACAATCTCAACAGCACTAATAAAAGAACACCAAACTGAGAATCGACAGACCCCTTGCAAGCTAGAGGTGGGATAAGGTGCCTGGGAAGAGTAAGCATCCCCTGTTTGGCTAGCCGCACCCGCCGTCGATGTCCATGCATGAAAATGAAAACAATATCTGAAAAATATGCACTGTCTGAAGTTTTGTCTTTAGAAAGTGCTATGCCGACCATGTCAGGTAAAGACATTCAAAACACTTACTGTCAAACCCATCGCGGGGAACTTTTTCACGAGCTCCACGCGTCAAAGGGCATACGTGTGACACAACTAAGTTAAAGAAGATCCTGACAACAATCTCAACAGCAGTCACAATAGAGCGCCAAATTGAGCATCAACGGACCCCTAGCATGTTAGAGGTGGCATCAGGTGCCCGGGAGGAGTAAGGATCCCATGTTTTGCTAGCCGCATCAGCCGTCGATGTACGAAAACAATAATGATAGACAAGAGAGACAATAAGGGATCTAAAACAAAACAGACCTGGTTCTAGCACCAACAGCAAAACCCTGAAATATCCCAAGTGAAGATTAGAGTATCTATACACCAAGAATCACACATCAATACTTCGGACAAAATTTAAATAGAGTTAAAGTTCATTTCAACAAAAGAATTTGTCAAAACTTACGACAATCCAGTTCATCACTTTTATCCGAGCAATCTATTTTACCGTCACATTTTACTGTACCATGATAACATCTGCCATATGTACAACGAAACTCGGAATCATCACAATCTGGGAAAACTGAAAGTCAAATTATTATATATATTGAAATGTTAAAAGTCTTCCAATTCAATAGCATCATTTAAGAACAGATAAATTTGCAGTATATACCAGACATGCCCTTTCCGGTACTTAACCCTCGTCAGTGATCCTCAATCTTAACAATGTAATATGACAAAAGAGTGTGAAAAAAATATATTTAAAATGTACGGCAAGACGAAGCAGGGCGGGTGGGATATGATGCTAGAGGACCTACGTTTTAGAAATTTCAAGAATTTTTTATAACAGAAATTTTCGAATGCATTGAAGAAATAATCAACCGAAGTTTATCAAATTTGGCTAAATGTACCCTCGTGAACTCATGGTGACTCTCAACAAGTGGTACGAATGTTAAACGTTTTCAAATACAATGGCATAATTTAAGAACAGATTTTGCAGTATGAAATGCGATTCACGTAAAAATAATCAATTAGATTATTGAAGTAATATTTCTGATCCTGATTTTCTGAATAAATATTTTGCCTACCATTTTCATTTTTTCCAGAAGAATGTTAAACTTTTATGTTTGTTTGAAATAACATAACAAAGATATCAAAACAGAGTTGATGGGATCTACACAATACATTCTTGGCTTGCTTGACATAAAAGTTAATTATGCATGTTAATCTCATAAAAATGTTCTTTTTAAAATAATTAATGTTATCTGTAATTGACACTTAGTTTTTAAACATAATAAATTTATCAATTGTACGCGATGTAAGTCCCCTACCGGCATTAATCCATGTCCTTCAACTCTGCCTTGACTTGTACTTACACCAAAAAATGAATCCAACATCAAAATAAGTTCAATATGTGTATTAGAAAAAGGTCTGGAAAACAGGGAAATTAAATAAAATGTGCTATGATAATATACCTTTTGTAAGAACAAATAAATCAAACCCAACTTCAACTTATTTTTTATCATACTATAATGTATCTGCATACAAAAAGTCAGCTCATTATCTAAAACAACAGGCATGAAAAGACAGGAAACTGAGAAGTTCATGAAAAGTCCAGGGGCCATAACTCCTGTAGAAATTGGTCAATCAAATTGAAACACGAACTTGATTTGTATCGCACTGAGATATATTCACATACCAAAAATGATGTCAATATCTGCAATACCAGAAAAGAACCAGGAAGAAAAGTCCGTAAAACTGAGAATTTCATGAAATTTGCTAATTGCAAGGGCCATAACTCTTGTGAAATAGGTCATTCGAAACCAAACTCGAACTTGATCTGTACAACACTAAGATGTAATCACATATAAAAAATCATTTCAATATCTACAATAACAGCCGAGAAAAAGCCAGAAAAATGAGAATTTCATGAAGTTTGCTAAGTCCAGGGGCCATAACCCTTGTAAAAATAGGACAATCGGAACCAAACTCAGACTTGAGGAGTATAACACTAAGATTAAATCACATATAAAAATTTATTCAATATCTGCTATACCTTGGAAGAACAGTCCGGAAAACTGAGAATTTCATGAATTTGAAAAGTCCAGGGGCCATTACTCTTGTAAAAATAGGTCAATCACAACAAACCTCGAACTTGATCTGTATCACATTGAGATAAACTCATATACCAAAAATTAGTTCGATATATGCAACGACAGCGAAAAAAAGTCTGGAAAACAAAAGTGTGACGGACAGACGGACTGACGGACACAGACAGACAGACAAACGGACGGACAGACAAACGGGGCGGAAACTATAAGTCCCCTCCGGCGAGCCGGTAGAAGACTAATAAAATAGCGAAAAATACTATTTTCAGAAAAGCTGTTCTTATATACAAAGATCCACTGCCGGAAGAAAATGTTAAATATCAAGGCAGAGTGCGTTATTAAAAGAAACTTTCAAAAGAAAAGAAACTGCACATACAACAATTGTGTTCGTCTGAAGCGTCAGTAGTTGCGCAATCAGACACGCTGTCACATTTCTTATCAGGTGAAATGCACTCTGCTGTCTCAGAACATTTGAAAAGCCCCTCAAAGCAATTTCCTGAAAAAGAATGTTAAAATTAAAACGAATCACCGACTTTGATAGCATATTTTTATATGTATATAGAAACAGTATATAGATGAAGTAGTATGCCAATAACAAAAATGATACCTTGTCTTATTTTAAACATATTATCATTGCCATATGATTGTAGTTGTACATCGTCTATATTAACAGGCGAGTTGTATGGTATCTCAAGAAGAAGATTATTTCCCTTGAGTAGTCCCTGTCCAACTTTCACGTGCCCATCACTCCATGAAAACCAAAACTGCTTGTATCTATTACAGTCAAGAACCGGTGTGCTTGACTTATGCTTTTCCTGCTCTGTTACGTAATTGATGAGGGAATTCCAGGAATTTCCTCCTCTTCCTAGCAAGACACCAAACATGACATTGCCTTCTTGTAATAGTTTGACAAACGCGTCACCACAACTTTGTACTTCAAAATTTATCCAATTCATTCCTGTTATGTTATACTGATGATTTGATATGGCGTCTTCTGTTCTTTTTGGCACTTCGATTGCTGAAGAAAATATCAATAATTAGAATTTTCCATATTGAAATAAATACACTAAGATGCACTAAGCTTTGAAGTTATCTTCTAATTATTCAAATTATGACGAAAGCAATAACTGCAGTGCATTTCTTCATTGATGGAGTATATTCAAAAGACCAGCAAAATATACCCCTATAGATAAGACGGTCTCTCGTACGTAGTCCGGACGACCTCACATTTTGTTACATGCGTGGCAGATGGCAGTCCTATGCCGACCTTATTCGGCACCTATTGTCAGTTGATCTTGTTTGTTTATGTTCTTTGTGTTTCGTACGTTAAATGTCGTATTATGTGTTCTTTGTCAAGTTGGAGTATATGTTCGTGCTTATCTGCTTTGCTCAAATATTTTGCTTGTGACGCTGTAACCGTGTATTGTTGGAGATCTCCCTCTTTCTTTTAGATTCATTGTTTGAGAAGACAAAGCAAGTAGGGTGGTTTTTTTTAATATCGGCGGAAATTCCTAGTAATTTTACTTAAAATTTGTTTTCATTATTCACTGTTTGTAGTAAATATGAGTAGGAGATCTCCAACACGTTGATGTGTATAGTGAGTACAACGTAACTAACAAGTACGAGAGAATAAACAGAGAAAAAGTGAATAGATTAGTTAAAGCAATGATAAAATGAAATTTCAATTATATCTCAAAATGACAAGGAAATTAAAGTCAAGGTTAAAGATATCTACTAGTCAAAATTTGTAACCAAACACTTTTTTGATTTTTATAATTCATGAAGAAAAACTATTTATCAGCGAAAATTGTGTAACAGAATCATTAAATATTTTCACTTTTCGTAATTTTGGTTTAAGATGAGGTAACGTTACTGGAGCGTGCCGTATTTGACGAAAATGAATAATTCTCGTTAAGAGAACAAAATACCGAATAAAATATTCATTTTATTTTAGAAAAACATTAAGATGCGCCCTCCAAACAGGAAAAACAAATAAAAATGTGTTAATTTTCTTCTAGAAGGTATAGAGTTGGAACCCTTCCGCATTATTTATACGGCGCATGCCCAAAACAAGACGCGCTTGCAGAAAGACCCCAAGTCTCTCTTTGATGCCATACTGATGTTTTATTCTCATCAAGGTGTAATATCAATTTTCTTTCGATTTTTGAAAATGATCAATGTAAAAAAAAACCACATTCATATTCTTTTTTCGATTTAAACAATTGTAAAAGGCCTTAACATTAAACAAAAGTTTAAATTAATGCACAAATTCAACGGGAATTTATTGCTACCGGAAGTGCTGGTTCTGTCACTGTAGTTGTCATATCGATGACTTAAATATTCGAAAATTACAAATTGATAAAGAAAAGATGATTTTTTGATAAGCAGATGATATGTAAACAATTCAGTATGGTAAGCAAAATTTTCTTTCAAGATGATGCTTATACAATGGAGTACGTTAACTCAAGTGTTCGATTAGAAATTTTGACTAGTATATTTCCAACGTAGATCCGACAAGATAATTTATTAATCACTATTGCAAGGAGACAATATAATTACCTAAATAGGATTTGGTTTGAGAATTTGTATTGTATTTCATATAAAAAAGTTCGATGATATTTGAGAGTTGAAATAATCGAGGTTGCTTGACATATTACTTTTCTGAATTATTATTCTAAACGTATTTTGTTCAGTATACATTTAAACGAGTGAATCCTGTCAAAAGGTAGTCTTTCAAAAATGAAATTATCTATTTGAATTATAGTAATAAAAATGAATGTAATTATAAGAAATCATTCGTAGAACAAAATTAACTTACGACAGTTCTTTTCATCAGAGCCGTCTGTGCAGTGTGGAATATCATCACATCTATAGGCTCCAACAATACATCTACCATAGCCACAACGGTATTCGTTGGTACTACATACAGGCAAGGCTAGAAAAATGATTTCTTTATACATTGTATTTCCATCTATACAGAAGAGTTTAATTTGACTGATCACTTTACAATTTATAGGGCTTGAGAACAAACTGAACTTTTCCGAGGTTTTGACTTTTCAAATAACAAAGATATCGCCAAGTACTGTGTACCAGTCATCGATGTTTCTCGTAAGTGGTACGGTCAGAAAACCATAAAATGTGAAAAACTCCAATTATTTGTAAAAATGCGATTATTGACGTTATTTCTTTAATAAACAGTGAAATAGACTTCAATAATTCATCTTAAATACAAGAAAGAGAACAAAATGTCATATAGCGGCTCAAAATGCATATTTAATGATGAATTTTATAATTCAAAAGAAGTTTCATTAAAAATCAATCATTATGTCTTTTATCTATTTGTACTTATTCAAGTTCAGTTTGTCGGTTGAAAACGTTGTCCTTTTGGGGGATCTTAATTGTATTTGTATTTCATTCAAAACTATCTCAGTCTTTTTGAAATCATCATGTACGCTAATTTCCTTATATTTCAATTAAACTCAATAAAAATAATAAAATAATTTTGAAAAAGGAATGAATTGAGGTACCTGCTTCAATATTGAAGAAGACGTCTTTTGAATAGGAAGATACTGAAATTTCATCAATCGTGGATGTTATTGTATCTTTAAGCGCAAGTATAACATCTGTGCCTAGCTCATGTCCTCGTCCGACTTGTACGCTTGATCCAGACCAACTTATGTAGAAGGGAAGGAACTTCTCGCAGTCCACAACTGCACCATAGTGAAGGAGTGGAGGATGACTTCCTGCTTTGAATAGGGTTGACCTACTATTTTTCCCCCGTCCAAGACCAATTTCATATAGTCTTGTTCCCCTGTTCAACATTTTCACCACTGCCTCTTCACATGTCTTCACAGAAAACTTGAAGTTCGAGCTACCATTAGGATGTAGTCCATATTGCGAAAGGTTTATATTACTACGAGGCTTCAAATGGATAGCTGTAGGTTGAAAATATTGTCTGTTGTAACATTTTTTAAAATGCAAACGATTCTACTGCAGTTTATATTTCGTGCTTGTATTTCGAAAAATAAACCCCACTGATGATTGAACTAACAGGTTATTGAACATTGTTGATTACAGTGGGCAAATTGTTGTATAAGTCTATACCGTTCAGAAAAAAGTAGTATTGTAAAATAGAATATAAAGTGGACTAGTGCAATATTTTTCATACTGTACGCAATAATCGCTCAATAACTTTTTATTATACATCTCAATGCCAAATATTATCCTTTTGATTTCTGGAACATTCCCTTCACTTAACATAAGTCCAGATAATATTCGGCTGCAACACTTGAATGACACAATTACGTTTCTGATGGCACTTTTGAAGTCCAATTAGGGATATATCACTTTTGACGTATCCGTAACCGTATTGTACCCAACAACGTATTGTGCCAATTCTCCAGTCCAAAGCGGAACGTGAATCGTGCAAATCCAGTTCTAATGCGAAAATGCCTTCATGCATTAAACGTTAACAGTGTACGATGTTTTCGTATTCAATGGCATCATACACAATATACATGCAGTTTAAGTCCGCTATAAGTAATCGTTTTCAATGCTTTAGTTCGCAACGCTTATAGTGTTGCAGTGTTTGTACATCGCGTATGATGTCACATTTTGACTAGAACAAGTTTTTTCCACAATGAAAGCCAAATTAATTATTTTTAAAATACTAAAATGAATACAGAATCCGGAAATTTACTCCGTTACGGTGGGAATAGTAGACACGATACGTTTCTGGATAAGATATGGATATGGATACGTGCAAAGTGATATATCCCTATTACTATATTCTCTTTAGCGATCACATGATTGTTTTAAACGCAACTCTATAGGTTCAGAAACCTTATGTACTTTAATTGTTAATTTTCATTATAATGCGGAAGTGTTCCAATTCTATACCTTCTTGAAGAAACTTTCAAACCAATTTATTGTGCACCAGACACGTGTTTCGCATATTAAATCCTACCGTATCATATCTTAGAATATAAATTAATAGAAATAAAATTATTAGCTCATTTCATAAAGTTCCGACGGTACTGAAGTCAAGTTTCGTTGCATACTAAATTTTGTCAATGGAGATACTGGACAATTTTTGGCGTCAGGATGTAGGTATTGGTACCAAATAATATTTACCATGCTTACAGATTTCAATAATAGCATTAGCCGTGGTCAAGGACATTTATTCATATATTGGTTTCGTTGGTTAATGTGTAGTCTTTTGTGTTTCATGTTTATATGTCGTGTGTCTCTTTTCCGTCTCTTGGTATGCTCGTCTTTAGTGTTTTCGCATCGCGTGTTTTCGTGTTTTGTTGTTGGTGCTGTAACAGGGTCTAATTGGAGATCCCCTCCCTTCTTTTATACATATGCGAAATGGATACTCTTTACAACTAGGAGTAATGTCGTTTACCTGGCCAAATTTCTGAATAGTTGACTGATCTGCATACAATTAACACCAAAATTATCACTCCTAGTAGTTGGGAAGGAAAATTGATTTATTGGACAATGTCCTTTCTCACTACCGGTGGGTTGTCATTTTAAAACCGTTACGGCTATTTCAAATTTGATAAATTTGATAGATAAAATCCTTACGACAATCAAGCTCGTCACTATTATCAGAGCAATCTTTTTTCCCATCACACTTTACTGTACCAGGATAGCATCGGCCATAAGTGCATCGAAATTCTGAAGCTTCACAAGCTGGGAAAACTGAAATTAAATCATTAGATAAAGCCAGAAAAATAGACCTTATTGAAATAAAACAGTAACCAAAACCCACTAGAGTGTCTAAATTGGTGACTTATGCTCACAGGAACGATTATCTCCTATGTACAGAACACATTACAAGTTACCAAAAAACGCACACTACATTACGTTACATACCGCAGTCCTTTTCATCACTCCCGTCAGCACAGTTATGAACGTTGTTACAGACTTCTTCAGGAATAACACAGTAACCTGTGTCTCTACACTTTCCGAATCCTGACACACAATTTCCTAGAATTTGATTTTCATTTCATGTAAATTATTGGAGAAAAAGAGATATGGTAAAAGTTGAATACTGTGACATAATTATATGTCGTATGGGCTCAATTTTCGTGATTTTTTTAATAGCCTCATCCACAAATTTTCATCCCCCCCAACGAATAATTGTACAAGCAGGAAATTGAAACACCTTTTGATGATACAACAAGCATGCATATTTCATAGGTGATTGACGTATTTATAAACACATTTTAATCCTGTCATCCCATAAATGTATGTTGCGCTAAAAATGAATAAGCGAATTTATGAATCAAAAATTCAAAATCTTTTATATTAGGGTTCTAGAGACAGAAAAGATTTAACAATCATTGAATGAATTAGTGAATTGATGCAAATAAAATGCAAAATATCAATAAAATGCAAATCCTCATATTTTAAGGTTCTGTCAACAGACTAGATTCAACAAACATTTTCTAACACTGATTCTAGAAAAAACCTCATATTTTGACTGCTTGAAACCATTCTGTCGATGTGATGTTATTGTACATATAGATATGAACAAGACATCATTTTTGCATGGCCTACGAAAACTCAAAGCTGAAATAAGTAAAGGTGACTTCTCTTTATCAATTAATTAACAAAAGAGCAAATACGGGACTTGAAGCAATCAAAACAACAACCGGTTAGAAGCAACTTAAATACTTCCCAAATAGACTGAAAATCAAAGCAGTTTTCATTAGATAACCGAATTAATTGTACTGAGTTTGCTAACATTTAGTACATTCATATCTAAACTTTTATTTGAATATATATACAGAAAAATATTTGATATTTTAGAATTTGAAATGTATCTAACCTTTACTGAAGATCCATTTTGCTTTTACGTCTGAGGAAACAATCACATATTTCACATCCTGGAGGTTTGGATCGTTTCCTGAAAGGATAATGTCCTTGCCATAGACAAATCCTCTACCAAACTGCAATTTGTTATCTTTCCATCCGATCCAAAATGGCTTATAACTATCACAATCTGTGGTCGGTGTGAGTTTGATGATACTCTTCGTCTTCTTCCCATTTTCCCACTTATTCAAGGTGACACTAAAGAAAAAGACATGAATTGTAATTTTTATCAGAGAGAAACCAACAAAAGTAAACAATACGATTTGCTCGTAGTTTTTCGTAGAATTCACTTGAAACCCCCTCCCCCATCTAATATCGGCCTGCCAGTCTAGGCCAAAGGACAAATATTTCCATTTACCGTACCGGTTACCCCCCCCCCTTTTTTTTTGGGGGGGGGGGGTCATTTAACACAAAGTGTTATACATGATAAATTTAAGATGCAAGTACATATTAAAAAGAAAGATGTTTAAAGTTTTAATCCCCCCTACCCCCTTAAAATTTTCATATGCTGGTCTGTACCAAAAGAACAAATACATCCGTGTTTCCACTCGTCCTAACTACCTTTTTTGGCAATCATCAAACAGAAAGTTTCACAAGTATTGTAAGATAAGATAAACCGCCATAGTTTGAAAATAAAACGCAAGGAAATACAAGAGGCCCAAGGGGCCACATCGAACACCTGGTAGAGGACCTTAAGTACTTGCTTCCTTCAAGGTTTCGTGAAATTCTGTCCAGCGATTGCAGAGGAGAAGTCGAAAATGTGTCAGCCAATCCGACCCCTCGGCGGCCATATTTGTTTACACTCTTGTTTCCTATAAGGTTTCGTGAAATTCTGTGTAGCGGTTGCAGAGGAGAAGTCGAAAATACGTCAGCCAATCGGAGCCCTCTGTGGCCAAATTTGTTGACCGACCGGCCTGAAAAATACAAACTCGGTAGAAGACCTTGATTATTTGCTTCTTGTGATGTTTCCAGAAATTCTGTGCAGCGGTTGCAGAGGAGAAATCGAAAATGCGTCAGCCAATCGGAGCCCTCGGTGGCCAAATTTGTTGACCTACCGGCCTGAAAAACACAAACTTGGTAGAAGACCTTGAGTACTTGCTTCCTGTAATGTTTCCTGAAATTCTGTGCAGCGGTTGCAGAGGAGAAGTCGAAAATTGGTCAGCCAATCAGAGCCCTCAGCGAACATATTTGTTGACCGATTGGCACGAAAAACACAAACTGGGTAGAGGACCTTAAGTTCTTGTTTCCAGTAAGGTTTCCTGAAATTCTGTGCAGCGGTTGCAGAGGAGAACTCAAAAATTTTAAAGGTTTACTACGGACGCCGCGCTATGACAATAGCTCAGGTGAATTAAAAAAAGAAATATAATGTTTTTTGGATTTTAAATCATATTTTTTTTCTCTCCGCTCGCACAAAAAGGTTTTGCCTTGATTCATATCAAAGTTGTTATACATCCATTCTTCGTTGTTATGTTTATATGCTTATAATGTCATTCAGTGTCATTTGATATAACTGCTTTTTAGATGAAAGCATTTATCAGTAAATCTACTATGAGTGAGTATCACTGCTGGTGGACCAGAAGTCTCCAAGGGCACATATACCCAAGTTCGATCAACTTCGGTTGATCGTTTCTTCAACGCATTCGAAAATTTCTGTAATCAAAATTTCTTGAAATTTCTAAAACGTGGGTCCTGTAGCATCATAACCCACCTATCCTGATACGTCTTTCGGCACAATTTTATGCATAATAGCTTTTACACTCTTCGGTCATATTGCATTGTTTAGATTGAGGATCACTGACGAGGGTTAAGTAACCGAGCCGTGCATGTCTGGTCCGTGCTGCAAATTATCTGTTCTTAAATGATTCTATTGAATTTGAAGACATTTAGCAGTGAAAATGTTTAGTGCACCATATGCGCATTTCAACAGGTCATGTCTAATCAGCAATGCTCGGGACCGAAAACAAAGGAGGGGATCTCCAACAACACCAGGCTGCAACACCCGCAGCAAAACCCGAAAGCACCCAATGCAAAAGCACAGAGCAGACGAGCACAAGAAGAGACACGAAAGGGACAAAGAACGTCAACACACAACACAGAAACATCAAACAAAAAGGACTACTCACAAAACCAACAAGACCAATGGGCAACTGGTGCCGACATAGGACGGCCATCTGCCACGGAAATAGAAGATATGGTTATGAATTCTAATAATATGAAATTATGAAGAGCAATAGTATAGTCTTAACTTAACCTAAAAATTTGACAAAGAACCTGCTAAGGACAGAGCTATGCCATCAGGGAGAAACCCTTAGTTTTCAAAATTGTTCATTAAATTTTGTGGCGCAGTAGTTTCAAATATATATTTCAAGTCGAGTGCCGAGAAACTGTAAAACTGGGCAACCAATCTCCTCGGGGACAAAATAATCCGCTAGCATTGTTGTTGAAATTGTCAATATTGAAATATATTGTCTGCGCATTTCGACAAGGCATGCCTCATTAGTTATGCTCAAGACCGAAAAACAGCAAATATATATAAATGAAATAATTAAGGGCAAAAATCTCAATCTATTTCTGCCAAAGAACCTGATAAGGACATAGCTACACAATCAGGGAGACATCCCTTAGTTTTAAAAACGTCTTCATATAGAAATTTTTGTTGTAGAGAATTAAAAAATATTCTTTAAGTTTAGTGCACTATAAAACTAGACGATTGATATCCTCAGTAACTAGACAATCCATCATTAGAGATACCAAACTAATGATTAAATTGTCAATATTGAAATATATGTTCAGTACATAAATATATAGAGAATAAGTGTCTTAAGGCACGGTCCATTTGATATTCTGGGGGCTTGGGTTTTTAGTCGGAGCAAGATTTTTTTTCGCACGGCCCAGACTAGAGTAAAATTATATTTTTTGTCCAAAGTTGAAGCAAGAATGTTTGTTTTTCTAACGAGTGATGTGCAACATATTAAGAATATTAGAGTTTCATCAATAGAATGATTTTAGTTTTTACTCAAATCTTTATTTTTATTCAAAAAATTAATTCACTAATCTAAACATAGAGGAAAAAGAATGAATTTCTTTGTTATGTGTATGCAACACACAGGAAGATCATTTATCATACACGTAATGCATGTTAGCGCATTTCATGAGATAATGCACTTGCCGTCTGTTGCATACCTGCAACAAAACACAAATTATGACATTTACATTGTATTTTATATATTTGCACCACAGTTGTCTGTTTCATTCACATTTTCTGAGATCGGGTTTTCTGGGTAAAAACGTGACATTAACATTCAGGTCACCGCGGGTATCAGTTTACAGGTTAGAACAGCCGTCGCGGCATGTTCCCCATGTATCTAATGCATTGTTACGTCACAAGCGGCTTAATAGAGCTGTTCGAATAAGCGACGTAAACCCACTAACGAACTTCGTACCACGTATAGGTACGTAAAGGAACAAAATAAGGGATGGTCTCAAAACACATTATAAAGCGCATGTTGCAAAATATCCAAAAATTACCTTACTAAACCCTCTTCTCCCACTGAATCAGACAATAAAAACACCATTTCAAGAAGCACGACGAAATTAGATCAAACCTTGGAATAGCAGTAGTTCAAAAACTAATGTAGGACAGAAAAGGGGTAGGGGCAAAATCTGCCGTTTTGGCTCCATTTTTTGCCATTTTCAAAAATTGTTTTCAAACTATTTTATATCTTTCAAATAAGAGTAGAGATATTGTTGTTTATTGAAACTGAATTGAAAATAGATATAATCAACTTATCAATTGCCCCTACTATGGAAATTAGTGGTAAAATGATAACAGCCAGATTTTAACATAATAGTTTATGGTTTATAGAGCAAGCGCATGTAAAAAAGTTATACTTCCCATGTACATTCAGGATGTAAAAAGCAATGACCCATATGAGTGTGAACCTGTTACACGCCCTTGCTCTAGGGGTTACAACTGTAGGTATGTGCAAAAAATCTGAATTTCTTATGTAAAGACATAGTGCTCAACTTTCAATCGTTTTGCCCTAAAAGGCAGGGTTTTCGAAAAATCACATAAAATTTGGTATTTTGTGTTCAGAAGACGCATAATGAATAAGAAAATAGAACCTTTTTAAAATTTTTGATTGGGGCCAAAAAGGGTCACTTTTGCCCCTACCCCTTTTACGTCAATTTTTTCGCTTCTGCTAGATTTACCCTTTTGATGAATTGAAGTAAGATGTTTTGCAACATGCGCTATATAATGTGTTTTGAGACCATCCCTTATTTTGTTCCTTTACGTACCTATACGTAGTACGAAGTTCGTTAGTGGGTTTACGTCGCTTATTCGAACAGCTCTATTAAGAAATGCATACATGCTCCTTTCAATAGTTTCATCTCAGGGAATTTACATTGGTTGTGCATATAAATGTATAAACTAAACGCTTTATAAGCAGAAAACAAGCGCTTGAATGAACAATGAACAATCATCGAACGAATGACATCACTGTTACGTCACTAGCAATTGCAATTCCCTGAAGATTCCCTGGAGGGATAAAAACGTTAGGAGAACATTATACTGTGTGAATTGCGATGTTTAACAAAACTGATTTTTAAATTTATTATAATTCCACCGTTATGATTTCATTTTTCTTTTCAAATATATATATACATGTAAGTCAGACAGAAATATTTTCTTCTCATTCTAAATGCACAGTTACACCCCAGCAACACAATGCAGCATCAACGATAATTCCACGCAGTAAGTCGTTTTGAAGGTTTACTATTCGATTGACATTACAGGGCCCATATTCTGACAGCGTTCATTCGTATATTCTGTTTGTTAGTTGGTTTCAGTGAGGCAATCCAGAATAAATTTTGTTTAAAGTATGAGAATTTGTCGAAATTATTCATATACATATATTGAAGGGATTCTCTTGATGTGATGAGTCTCGTTGTCTCCTTTGTGTGTATACCTGGCCTAGAGATTAATATTACTGACTCACATTTCTGTGTGTGCGTTCCGCTGTAACAACAACAGCCCAGTTAACACAATCATGTTTAAAAACATGTCAAAAATATGTTGTGTTACCTGGGAGTACCGTACTATTTGAGATCTTTTCATTATCTGTTGCGTATAGTCGTAGCACGACGCATTTTATCATCACCACCTACAATGAATTCTGTAATATGCACTTGCACTGGAGATGGATCATTATAGATAGATTGTATTTTGTATATTTTTTTTCAAAAATCTTAAGCTTTTCGATTGTGGTTTTGGAATATGATTTAGGCTTTCTTGTTTGACGTTCATTCACTGACTTATATAGTACGGTGTTCATTAGGGGACATCGCTTCTTCAAATCTTCGCCCTACTATATATCACCAGTCGAAGAATTGAAGAATTGAAGTAATGATGCGAAGAATTGAAGTAATGATGCGAAGATTTGAAGAAATGATGCGAAGATTTGAAGAAATGATGCGAAGAAACGACTATTTCTTCAAATCTTCGCATCATTACTTCAATTCTTCGCATCATTTCTTCAAATCTTTAAATCTTCACATCATTACTTTAAATCTTCAAATCTTCGCATTATTACTTCAAATCTTTAAATCTTCGCATCATTTCTTCAAATCTTCAAATCTTCGCATCATTACTTCAAATATTCAAATTTTCGCATCATTACTTCAAATCTTCGCATCATTTCTTCAATTCTTCAAATCTTTGCATCATTACTTCAAATCTTAAAATCTTCACATCATTACTTTAAATCTTCAAATCTTCGCACCATTACTTCAAATCTTTAAATCTTCGCATCATTTCTTCAAATCTTCAAATCTTCGCATCATTACTTCAAATCTTTAAATCTTCGCATCATTTCTTCAAATCTTCAAATCTTCGCATCATTACTTCAAATCTTCAAATCTTCGCATCATAACTTCAAATCTTCGCATCATTTCTTCAAATCTTTAAATCTTCGCATCATTACTTCAAATCTTCAAATCTTCGCATCATTACTTTAAATCTTCAAATCTTCGCATCATTACTTTAAATCTTCAAATCTTCGCATTATTTCTTCAAACCTTCGCATTATTTCTTAAAATCTTCAAATCTTCGCATCATTACTTCAAATCTTTAAATCTTCGCATCATTACTTCAAATCTTCAAATCTTCGCATCTTTTCTTTAAATCTTCTAATCTTCGCATCATTACTTTAAATCTTCAAATCTTATAGATATTCACTATATCTTTCAATAACTCAATGATATATTTTTGATTTTATGAACTGATTTACTGTATATTAATCATTTTAGGTAACTTAATGCTTTAATATATATATTATGCTAGAATTTTATCTATTTTGAATCTTAATGAATTATTTTCTTATGTAAAAATGGAGGGGTGATTAAAATTCATACATTTTCAGCTTCTTTTCCACAAACACTCGGAAGAGGGGGAACCCAGAATTTTTATTGCATTACACGTGTTGTTAGTCGATGCTTTTTCAACTGTACAGTATAATTATTTTAAAAATTGAGATATCTTCGAAGTGTTTAACCCATAGTCTTTGTTTTTATAAATATATTTCTGAGTGATTTTGTATTGTTTTTTTTATTCTTTTTGGTAGCTTTTTCTTCTTTTGTTTTAAATGGGACATTAATAAAGAAATCTTTTACGCCAGAAATCCAATATTTTTTTTCAATTCAAGATTTTTGAATCGGGTTCACATACGGGCGTGTCACCCTCTTAAAAAATTTGTAAATTGAAAACCCCCCCCCTCCTCCGTTTTTACGTAAGGAAATAATTCACTAAGATTCAAAATGAATAAAATTCTAGCATAAGATATATATTTAAGCATTAAGTTACTTAAAATGGTTAATATACAGTAAATCAGTTTATAAAGTCATATGTATATTACGGTGTTCATTAGGGGACATCGCTTCTTCAAATCTTCGCCCTACTATATATCACCAGTCGAAGAATTGAAGAATTGAAGTAATGATGCGAAGAATTGAAGCAATGATGCGAAGAATTGAAGCAATGATGCGAAGAATTGAAGTAACGATGCGAAGATTTGAAGAAATGATGCGAAGAAACGATTATTTCTTCAAATCTTCGCATCATTCCTTCAAATCTTTAAAACTTCACATCATTACTTTAAATCTTCAAATCTTTGCATCATTACTTCAGATCTTTAAATCTTCGCATCATTGCTTCAAATCTTCCAATCTTCGCATCATTACTTCAAATCTTTAAATCTTCGCATCATTTCTTCAAATCTTCAAATCTTCGCATCATAACTTCAAATCTTTAAATCTTCGTATCATTACTTTAAATCTTCAAATCTTCGCATCATTACTTTAAATCTTCAAATCTTCGCATAATTACTTCAAATCTTCAAATCTTCGCATCATTACTTAAATTCCAAAAATTTTCAATTCTTCGCATTTTGACTTTGTCAGAAATAATCATTTTTGCACTATATCTTTTAATAATTCAGTGAGATGTGATTTTTTGAACTGATTTACTGTATATTAATCATTTTTAAGTAACTTAATGCTTATATATATATATCTTATGCTAGAATTTTATTCATTTTGAATCGTAATGAATTATTTCCTGATGTAAAATTGGAGGGGGTGATTTTCAATCTGCAAATTTTTAAGGAGGTTGACACGCCCGTATGTAAACCCGATTCAAAATCTTGAATAGAAAAACTAGATTTCTTCAAATCTTCGCATCATTACTTCAATTCTTTGCATGATTCCTTAATTCTTCGCATCATTACTTCAATTCTTCAATTCTTCGACTGGTGATATATAGTAGGTCGAAGATTTGAAGAAGTGATGTCCCATAATGAACACCGTAGTATATATATTGAGTTATTGAAAGATATAGTGCAAAAATGATTATTTCTGACAAAGTCAAAATGCGAAGAATTGAAGATTTCAAGAATTTAAGTAATGATGCGAAGAATTAAAGATTTTAAGTAATGGTGCGAATATTTGAAGATTTAAAGTAATGATGCGAAGATTTAAAGAATTGAAGTAATGATGCGAAGATATGAAGACTTAAAGTAATGATGCGAAGATTTGAAGATTTAAAGTAATGATGCGAAGATTTGAAGAATTGAAGAAATGATGCGAAGATTTGAAGATTTAAAGAAATGATGCAAAGATTTTAAGATTTAAAGTTATGATGGGAAGATTTGAAGATTTGAAGTAATGATGCGAAGATTTGAAGAACTGAAGAAATGATGCGAAGAATTGAATATTTTAAGAAATGATGCGAAGAATTGAAGTAATGATGCGAAGATTTGAAGAAATGATGCGAAAATTTGAAGAAATAATCGTTTCTTCGCATCATTTCTTCAAATCTTCGCATCATTACTTCAATTCTTCGCATAATTACTTCAATTCTTCCCATCATTACTTCAATTCTTCAATTCTTCGACTGGTGATATAAAGTAGGGCGAAGATGTGAAGAAGCGATGTCCCCTAATGAACACCGTACTTATAAGATCAATTTTGTCACCTAAATGCTCCGAGTCTGTTATTTCTGTTTCCAAAATGAAGATTGTAAAGACCCCCTGATGAGTTTGATCCAGTTCGTAACTGCACAAGTACAGCATAACATGCATGAACTTCAAAATTAATCCATCCTATCCCCTCGAAGGTCATACCAAATTCTGTCAAATTTTGTCGCCATGACCTCAACGTTGTGACGTGCACGGTGTCTGTAGAAAAAATAAAGCTACTTTTTAGTTTTCTTCTCAGGTATGAATTGGTAGAAAATTAACCGAAAAAAACGGGCAGTAAAAATAGATACAATGTATAATGAAGGTAACCCATTCATTTCTTAAAATCTTTTTAATCATGTGATTAGAATGATTTTATCAAGTTGATGAATACTTTTTAAATGGATCATTATAAACAATGTAAACGACAAACATTTCAACATATATCCATACCATTAATCCCATTAAAATGACAAGATCCTGGTGCTAGAGTGATGTTATCCAAGGAAATCAAACTAGAGTTGTTTCCTTTAACGGCTTCAAATAACAGCTGGGAATTAAGACAAAATACATTAAGCATAACGGCAAATCAATTGAAAAAATCGATTTAATTTATTACATAAATTTAATTTTCAACAATACACGTATGACATCACAGCAAAAGAGCGATTGGTTGTTTTAGAATCATATAACCATCATGACTCTAAAGATTACCACAATAATGTATCTGAGGTATAATGACTATCCTTAGTCGAGTAGAATTGTTCCAATATCTTTTTTTCAGATCCCCCTTTCCAGAATGATCAGTAACATTCTCGATTGCGATTTAATGGCTGTCATTATCACCAAGCGGGAAATATTTGCCAGATATGTACCTCAATGTGTTCATTGGTCAAATTACCGAATTTGACAAATTTAAATGGAGCTGTTGTGACAGGTGCTGCATTCAATCAGGAAACGCTGACTCTCCCCGAGCACATGGTCTCACTTCAGAATGTTATAATGACATTCCGAGGTTCGCAACGTTGTTTTGTTTCTTTGTGGAAGTGTTCACATTTATCTCCGACCGTTGGTGCTGTGGTTGTTTGTTTGTGGAAGTGTTCACATTTATCTCCGACCGTTAGTGCTGTGGTTGTTTTGATGAATTGATGTTTTTGTTTTGTTTGTTTGTGGAAGTGTTCACATTTATCTCCGACCGTTGGTGCTGTGGTTATTTTGATGAGTTGATGTTGTTGTTTAGTTTGTTTGTGGAAGTGTTTACATTTATCTCCGACCGTTGATGCTGTGGTTGTTTTGATGAGTTGATGTTGTTTTGTTTGTTTGTGGAAGTGTTCACATTTGTCTCCAACCGTTGCTGCTATGGTTGTTTTGATGAGTTGATGTTGTTGTTTTGTTCGTTTGTGGAAGTGTTCACATTTATCTCCGACCGTTGGTGCTGTGGTTGTTTTGATGAGTTGATGTTGTTTTTTTGTTTGTGGAAGTGTTCACATTTGTCTCCGACCGTTGGTGCCGTTGTTGTTTTGATGAGTTGTTGTTGTTGTTTTGTTTGTTTGTGGAAGTGTTCACATTTATCTCCGACCGTTGATGCTGTGGTTGTTTTGATGAGTTGATGTTGTTGTTTTGTTTGTTTCTGGAAGTGTTCATATTTATCACCGACCGTTGGTGCTGTGGTTATTTTGTTTGTTTGTGGAAGTATTCACATTTGTCTCCGACGGTTTTTGCTGTGGTTGTTTTCTTTCTTTGTGGAGGTGTTCACATTTTTCTCCGACTGTTGGTGCTATGGTTGTTTTGTTTGTTTGTGGAAGTGTTCACATTTATCTCCGACCGTTGGTGCTGTGGTTGTTTTGTTTTTTTGTGAAAGTGTTCACATTTATCTCCGACCGTTGATGCTGCGGTTATTTTTATGAATTGATGTTGTTGTGTTTGTTTGTGGGAGTGATCACTTTTATCACCGACCGTTGATGCTGTGGTTTATTTGATGAGTTGATTTTATTGTTTTTTGTTTGTTTGAGGAAGTGTTCATATTTATCTCCGACCGTTGGTGCTGTGGTTGTTTTGATGAGTTGATGTTGTTGTTTTGTTCGTTTGTGGAAGTATTCACATTTGTCTCCGACGGTTGTTGCTGTGGTTGTTTTGTTTCTTTGTGGAGGTGTTCACATTTATCTCCGACCGTCGGTGCTGTGGTTGTTTTGATGAGTTGATGTTGTTGTTTTGTTCGTTTGTGGAAGGGTTCACATTTATCTCCGACCGTTGGTGCTGTGCTTGTTTTGATGAGTTGATGTTGTTTTTTGTTTGATTGTGAAAGTGTTCATATTTATCACCGACCGTTATTGCTGTGGTTACTTTGTTTGTTTGTGGAAGTGTTCACATTCATCTCCGACCGTTTGTGCTGTGGTTATTTTGATTGTTTGTAGAAGTGTTCACATTTCTCTCGTTGGTGCTGTGGTTGTTTTGATGAATTGCTGTTGTTGTTTTGCTGGAGAATTCTGATGTAGCCATTTCATTTGGTCATTCTCATTTTATATGGATGGATAGTTTGTCCTTCATTTTGTATTATTTTGATTACGTTCCCTTTATCCCGAGCTGTCATATGGTTACTACGGCTTTGGATGTCTTTTAACTTTTGATTTATGTTTTGTTTTGTGGGTGCTGCAACCGATTATTGTTGCAGATCCCCTTCTTTCTTGCAATTGTAAATGTTTGTTTTGAGCATGTCTGTCTAGCTGTTGTAATTACAATATTGCCGTATTGGATGTCTTCCGATTTTTTTTCTAATATATGCTGGGTAGTCTTTGAAATTTAAAATTAATTGGGTTTTTTTCTCCTTTTTTAATTATTAATGTATTCATTACGTTGATTTGTGCTACAAAGCTTTTCTTTGCTTAGAAAATACTCACTATAACTTACGAAAGAAAGGAGGGGATATCAAACGAAACTCGGCTTTGCTCCTATAGAAATCGTACTTTCCGTAAGAAGATTTTGAAGAAAATTAAACTTTGAATTTTGTTGAATTTTGTATTTTATTGTATTTTGAAGATTCATTTCAAACAGAAAAAATAGAAGCTTGAAAAAATCGCCTTTGTGTCCAATAAAATCCAGTTTAAGCGGACGCCTAAATTGAAGATAGGGGAACGTCTGAAAGCTTCGTTTTACTCACTGATAAACTGTTGAGACTAATGGAATGATAAAATGTCACTGTGTTTCTTCATGTGGCATTTGGAATGATGCAAAAGTCGAGTAGAGCCAAGTTAAATTGCACAAGAAGCGAAAATGTGACCGATATTTTTCATTACGGACTTCAGCATTGCTAGAGATAAGGTGGTACTCGAAGTATTTCTGGTAAAATGATGCCATAAGAAGCGAAGATAAATTCATTGCAAGAAGTTCAAATCATCTTCCTCAATATTGCGTTAGTTCTATGGTGTGAGTTTGTGTTATTTGTCCCTTTTACGTCTGTCTTTGGGTGTTTGCTCTTTGTTTTTGCATTGGGTGTTTTGGAGTTTCGCTGTGGGTGCTGGAACCGATTTTTGTTAGAGATTCTCTCCTTTCTATTAAATTATGCTAGCATTCGCTCATTCAACATGGTATCTTACAGCAGACAGCTGCGCAGTTTGCATTGAACTTCATCTGGTCTGTCGTGTCATCGTCCTACTACGTTACACTTCTTCGAAGTATAAGAGTGGGTGACCTTTATTTTGTACATATTTAATCTTTGGGGGCAGATGGCGATTAAGCTGATTAAATAGACATGTTTCGAATGACAAATATGGATAATGACCATATCCCTGTATACAGCACAATATCGATGAATTCAGAAAATCAGAAACCGAAGGCATACAAAATCAGGATAAAACAGGAACCAAAGCAAACGAATAAAAACCTCCAACATATGAAAAGAAGCGAACTCCCGATATGGGAGTGAGACCAGGTGCTATACTTAAGCAAGGAAAGCAATGGGCATTTGATATGATTAAATCCGCATATATTCTAAAGTCAAGTGATAGGCTATTGTGTTTATCGAAAACTGAAGAAACAGTTGCTTTGGAATCTTTGTTCAAGGGAAACGAAAGAGGCATGTAAATATTTAAAATGTCTTAATGTTCTTGGAGACAATGTTTAGTTGTAATGACATGACTTAATGCTCTTTGATACAGATATTCAAAAAGAATCTGAATATTCTTCGATAACTTTGGAAAACTTGAAAATTTGGGGAGTTGTTTGTATGTAATCCAGACATTCACACCATTTGCTACTGGCGTGGCAGGTGTCCGTCCTAAGTCGGCACCGATTGCCCATTGCTTTCGTTGGTTTATGTCTCTTTTTCGTCTCTCGCTGTGCTTGTCTACTCCGTGTTTTCACGTCAGATGTCTTGGTGCTTTGCTGTTGGTGATGCGACAGAGTCTGGTTGAAGATCCCCTCCTTTAATCTATAAGACAGAGCTGCTCCTTGGTTTGAGAATAGCTGATTTTCCGATAGATTCATAAGGCGTACAGACACCAGACATCACACAATTTGGCGATATTTTCATTGTGACGTCAGAATAGAAAGCATGACAACACGTCAAAGTGCTTCAAGACGGTGCGATCAGATGTGATGTCACAATTTGAAATTTTGGCAAATGATGTGATGTCTGGTGTATGTACATATCAAATCAAGGTTTAAAACGGTCATAGATACTTTCTGTAAAATGGACTATTGAAAGTCCTTGATATTCATTTCATATTGGTAGGAACCAAATTAACGAAGAAAGTTTCAGATATCAAGTTAAAAATGCGGAAGGGTTCCAACTCTATTTCTTCTTGAAGAAAGATTCAAACCAATTTATTATGCTCCTGACATGTGTTTGGAATATTAATTCCTCATCAGTGATACTTCCAGCCAAAGTGCTTTCCGTAAAACGCCCAAATTCATTGCACTAGCACCCTCTGGTTTTATTCTTAGAATTTAAATTTGTGTATTTAGTTTACAGAGAGTACGCGGTTACAAATTTCCTGTAGGGTCGATTTAGTAGCATATCCAAATAAAAGATATGCAATGTAATTATCTAATACCTCTAATAATAAATACATTTCAGTCATATAACAGTAGTAAGAAACTTATTTAAACATTTCTTCCCTAAAACAAACCTCAAGATTTTCAGAGACTTCTGCGGGTAGGAAAACTTCTGCATGGTGCCAATTTGGACCTTGCCCACCATGCTTTATCCATATCGTATCGAAGGAAGATCTTTTACTAGACTTCGACTTTACACTCAAGGTTGAGCTGTGCTGACCATTCATATTGTAGAAAAAGGACAAGCACCGGTCTTCGGCTATAAGAGATAAATATAAATTCAAAAAAGATTAAAGATTAAAACCGATATCTCCTATACTGGATATGTAGTGAGAAAAAGATATATATGCTTTTTATGTATAAGTGCATTGTAAAAAAAAAAACAATAACATAAGATTCAATGGGATTTCAGTTTACAGCAAACACAATGCTAAGACCGTCGTGTTGCTTCGGATAGAATTAAAGAATAGCTAAGAAGGATATAACTTTCCCGGAAATTGAAGATGAAGAGCATACTTAGCATGTAAATCTTGGAAATAGAGCAAACAAAACATAATCCGTCTAAGTACTATTTAATTAAATTTCAACCTTGGAAGAAAGGGCCAGAGATCGTCCAATATTCAAATCTGCTAGATCTCTTCGTTTCACCAAATTAAGTCAATTAACCGAATCAAGATCATATCCCGAGGTATTTGATAAGGGGATGTCATACTGCTTATATTTTCCACGTATGGACTGTAGAATTTATCATCAACAATCAAAAGAGCTTCTGTAAAAGCACCTTCCCCTTCGTGTAGTGACAGCTTGTTTTGACATAGAGTTTGAATAAAGATTCAAATACATAGTATACAGATTGTGTTGGAATATTGATTCTCTCATTTGAGATTGAGAACTCTAATTTTTTTCTTGGATTAGATAAATAAATCTCAGCCTCTGAAGTCATTGCTGATGATGCGAAGGCGACGTCAAGGAGGTAAGATAGCAAACGGCTTCTTAAAACAGACATTTACAAGTCGAAGACATGGTAGAAATGTTACACGTCTTCGAGTTAGTTCAATAGCATCATTGAAGGGATAAATTTGCAACATGGACCAGACATGCACGTTTCGGGTGCTTAATCTTCGTCAGTGATCCTCAATCTAAGCAATGTAATATGGCAAAGGAATATGAAGAAATGTACAAAAATATTAAGAAATTGGCAAAAGAAATACAATCAATCACCACCGTGAGAGAGGGATTGCTTATTCTAAAACTTCGTGTACAAAAGTTTGTTTGTCCATGACTCGCCAAGGCTCGTTATGGACTTTCAAAATGTTGTACACTCGGATTGAGAATTGGTCATCCCTCCCTCATGGTGCTGTTAAATTATATAATTCTCCGAGATGAAAAAATTGTGATATCGAAATCGGAATTGCCCTGAATATAGGAGTTCAGGTAAACATAAATGACTTTCGCAAGCAGTCAAAGACTGGTACGGGAAGGGACACATGCAAAAGATCTACATCCAGACATAGAATTAAAAAAAGGTTGTAAGAATTTATAGTCATTTTCATAAACAATTACTCTATATAATTGCAGTTTTGATGAATGTTATCAATTAAGCAGAAAATGCCGTAAAATATGATAGCTACACTCATTTGAAAACGTTATCTAGATACGTTATCGACTAATGTCGTATTTTCTATATACAATTCTTAACTTATTTAGTTGTCATCATGAATTACGAATAACCGAACACTTATATTCACACGAAATTATGAAAACGCACACCATGTCATTATTCTTATTTTTTCCTTACAACTATTATCAATGATGAAATATTATCATATTAGCTGTATCTCACAACACTAAAGGATTCAAACTTGACTTCAGGATAAATAAACTGAAGGTATATGATAACTGTTTATACAAAAAAATATTATCCGAATTAAACAAAACATTATAAATTACATATGAAAAATTGGCGCCCTATTACACACTTGAATGTTAAACGTATTCAAATTCATTAGCATCATTTTAGAGCAGATGAATTTACAGTGGCCATTACATTGGTGAAAATACTAGGTAATTATATGATCTTTAAAATGTCTTATACAGAACATAATAATATGCCAGGCCTTTTATGCCTTATTGATTTCGAGAAGGCGTTCGACTCTATAGTATGGTATTTTGTCTATAAAGTTTAGGATTTTTGGGGGTTTTGATATAATTTATGGGAATGGGTAAAATAAGTTTAATATGGATATTAACGCTTCAGTATCACACAGTGGTTTCCTGTAAGATCAAATATAACAACATCCCTTCATCGCCTGCTTATGGCGTGTTCATATCTCAGTTGATACGCTATGCCAGAGCAAGTACAAACATGTACAGACAAGGAATAGTTAATCTTAACAACTCTCACGTTAGTCCTCATTCATTATTTATATGTATTCTTAGTTCACGATTTTTATCGTTTAATTAACCTTAGTTATTGATTTGCTCACGATATTACCAAATAGTCCTTATTCATTTGTATGAATACTGATTGAAAAACGTACAATGGTTAGCGCTTGTCTCATTCACGTTTGTATTCAATTTTTCTTATTCATAGCGATAGTATCAAATCATCTGTATTCATTGTATCGTGATAAATGAGTAGCGCTAATTATCCATTCTATCGTGAGCGTACGCGGAAAAAAATTCTATCGTGAGCGTATGCAGAATTAACCGTTAGCGTATGCATAATAAACATTACTATGGAGAATAACGTGAATGAATTAATATTACGACTCATAACTTGCAAAACGAATAAATCTTACTCAGAATCCGAATTTTGTTTATAATCTTATGAAATTTGTACATTTATATCGGGTTTATCGGATATTTTTTTTATTTGCATTTTTTTTATTATACGTATTATAAGTATTATACGTACTTTATATTAATCTGAATTCATACAATGATAATATACACGTAATACACATGTATTTCTCTACCAAAGTGGTCTGACCGGGCGGAGATAATTCAATCAAGCAAATTAGACCAGTCGATAAAAAAAATTAGTTTAAACACTGTTACATAGAGTATGAAATGCCTGTATAATTATAAGACCTGTAATTTTGACATCTTGTATCACCTGCCTATAAAGAACTCTTCCGATGACCACCGGTAAAACTATGCTTCGCCCTGCCACAACAATACCTGTGTTATCTACATAGAAATGAGTAAAGAACACATGAATTGGCAGTTTCTGTCATGGCTTTAATTATATCATTTCACAATTAATTCACTTTTGTATAAATGTAATTTCAAAGATATGTTATCAATCATTTTCAGTTATGCAATCACTTTTCAATATTCAATCACTTTTCAATATTCAATCACTTTTCAATATTCAATCATTTTTCAATATTCAATCACTTTTCAATATTCAATCACTGTCAATATTCAATCACTTTCAAATATTCAAATTCAACCACTTTTCAATATTCATTCACTTTTCAATGAGTGAACTATACATGTACAATGACATTGTACAGTTCTCATTAAAATTGCATATTTTCAATATTTTCACTTTAAATGCTTGTTTAAGGTCTACGACGACTATTCAAAGTATATGTCGTAGGATATACACAATCAATCACACACAATGAAAACACAATATTGAAGCCCAATTATTGGCCGCAGAGACTGGAAGGTAACAGAAACTTTAGCGGGGCTTCAAGCAAAATTGTGTTAAGATTTGGAATTAAAAAGCCATGACGCGCTTCAGATGACTGTGGTCACAAACGTTAACTGGAACCGTTAATAAATCAGTGATGAAGATCGTGATATACCAAACCCAGAGGAAAAACAGAGATGAAAACCCGGTTACTGTTTTGGGAAAAAATACTCTGAAAACTGGGCATGTTATATCACTGCTGTTCTCGGAACACGCACGAAAGTCAAGCCAGTAAACTGATGACAATTACTGCAAACGAAATATCCGTTGCCTCGAGCTGAAGTTGTACGGGAGGAGCCTTCCAGGAATCTGTACAGCAGAGTGACGGTTTGAACAGTCCATCCCATGAGAATCAAAGGTGTTGTGTCAACAGGAGTACAACTGAAAAACACAGGGGGAAAGAGACAGCCAAGACGATTCTAACGAGAGCAATGCATATCAAGAAATTGTTTTCATAAACAATACTAGGAATAGGGTACGAGAAGCTAAATGAAACTAGACAATCTTATCACACGTTAATGTAGCTGAGCAAGATAGTCATTTTTAATCATTGAAATGAATTGATAAAATAGACAAATGAGTTAAAGAAGATCTTGACGATAATCTCAATAGCACTCGCAATAGAGCACCAAATTGAGTATCGACGGACCCCTAGCAATCTAGAGGTGGGACCAGGTGCCAGACACATTTAACCACATCTACAGCTAGGGAGGGAGGGAGAGGAAAACCAATCATGGTTGTATAAGATGTCAGGCATTCCAAGCGGCAAAACAAGTGTCCCTTTCTAACTTTCAATTCTGAATCATTAAAAGTGATCACGTGACTACTAAGTTAGAAAGAGACACAAGAAAAGAGGAATAACTCATGTTTCTATATATAGATACTTGGTGCTTTAACTGTTCTTAAATGTTAAACGTCTTCAAATGATGATATTGAATTTGAAGACGATAATCTAATTCCATGTAGATAACGGGACTTATGTTCACATACGTTCGATAAGTCTATTTATCTACATAGAAATGAGTAAAGAACACATGAATTGGCAGTTTCTGTCATGGCTTTAATTATATCATTTCACAATTAATTCACTTTTGTATAAATGTAATTTCAAAGATATGTTATCAATCATTTTCAGTTATGCAATCACTTTTCAATATTCAATCACTTTTCAATATTCAATCACTTTTCAATATTCAATCATTTTTCAATATTCAATCACTTTTCAATATTCAATCACTGTCAATATTCAATCACTTTCAAATATTCAAATTCAACCACTTTTCAATATTCATTCACTTTTCAATGAGTGAACTATACATGTACAATGACATTGTACAGTTCTCATTAAAATTGCATATTTTCAATATTTTCACTTTAAATGCTTGTTTAAGGTCTACGACGACTATTCAAAGTATATGTCGTAGGATATACACAATCAATCACACACAATGAAAACACAATATTGAAGCCCAATTATTGGCCGCAGAGACTGGAAGGTAACAGAAACTTTAGCGGGGCTTCAAGCAAAATTGTGCCAAAATGTCTTCATGTGTCGGCAACGCTGAAAACATGAAGACATCCGCCACAGGGGGTCAAATTTTGCATTAAAGCCATGACAAACTGCATTAAGTATTCCGATATAGAAACTGTTTAAGAATGAAGGAGAGCGTCACGATAATCAATTGATATGTTAGTTTTATATGTTAGTTTAATTAAATGGTAGAGTTTATTAACTTATTTTTAGCCTTCATTTGAACTCTTTGAATGATCTAACCTTTTTCTATTTATTTATTCATATCTTTCATTGTTATTTTTTCATATGATATGAATGGATCCACGAACATCAATAAGCTGTTTTTCTTGCCACTTGTTATTTGACATGTTTTAAAATATTACTTGTTTGTTTAAAGACAAATACCTATGATCTTTACCTTAATTTTAAATCGTTTGTGTGTATTGACATGATTAAGAAAATAAACTTAAAGTGATGAGATAGATATTTGATAATAAAACGACGTTTACAACTTTGAGACCGACTAATCAAACTATTAAGAGTGCTTGTCAGTTCGAACTCTCCTACGGTCTGAGATTAAATGGTTTGATGATTGAATCATTGCTTAAAACGATGGCCGAGTTATAACGTAGGTAACATTCAACTTAGACCTCGCAAAATATGGAATTAATATGAGGTTCAACTTTGGCATTTAAGGAAGAACAATATAAGGAATTCAATAAGGCGGTATGCCTGTATGTGGCTCTTTATTTATTGCACCAGTAGTTCTTCAAATGTACTGTGAAACAATTTACTCTAGAAGTGTTATCGACCAATCGTGGAAATTAAAATAACTCTTAGTACGCCTGAATTCGGGAAATTACAAAATTGTATTTTCGATCAATTACTTGATTTTTTTTTGTTTTCTTTTGTTTTGTTTTTGTTTTTGTTTTTGTTTGTTTGTTTGTTTTTTTTTTTAACAAAGGGAAAGCTTGGGGTTCAACATTTAAGGAAGACAATATAAAATATTCTATAAGGCAGTATGCCTTTACAGATGTCTTCCATTACAATCAGGACCATATGGTTCTTTATTTATTGCGCCAGTAACTACATGACTGGTATTGACGATTTATAAAATTAATAAATCCGAGTGTTATCGACTTGTACTTGAACGTTAATTATTTATCTATTCTGATATTTACTTGTTGAAAAATTCATTAATCTATTATTAATTATTTATCTATTTAATTAATTAAATTAATCTACGTGAAGCAGAAATTAAGCCTACGTTTGTTTGTTTATTTAGATATATTATGTATAGTTACAATCTTTCACTGTTTACATATGTGTGACAAGACGCCAAACATTTGTAAAATTTGTCGAAACTTAAAATAAGTTTAATAAGGGAAAGTTTAAATAGCAGATTACATCGAATTTTACCAGATTTTGACCTTCGGATTATCTTGTATTGATGTATCTATAATTATTCATATATATATATATATATTTTTTTTTTTTTTTTTTTTTTTTTTTTTTTTTTTTTTTTTTTTGGTATTAATTTAACTTATCTATTTATTTACCTAACAAAAGTTATTATTTCAAAATTATGTGTGATTTCGTGAAGTAAAACTAAAGCGATTGGGAGGGGGTATTCTTTCTTTCTTTCTTTCTTTCTTTTTAAAGGGTACAGCGGCCACGACACTAAATCGTGATTAAAACCAGCTGATCTACAAGGTTGATCTCATCCCCTTTGTTACTTGCGGGATAAAGATAAGTGTTAACCCTACAGCGGCTGAATGCTCTGTTCTGTTGCATTGAGGAAGCAATTAATTAATCACTGTTTCATATTGACTGTGACCTATAAATCATTCCGCGGACCTAGTTCTCACGTGTGTTGATTCTAGGTTATAGCATGATCAATGACCTGAACTCGATTACCATACAACTACTTTGTTTTATTACGAATATTATTCATATGTATTTCTTAATTTATTACATTTCATTTCTTTACGATAACAAAACTCTAGTCAATTAGATAAAACCATATCTTAAATTTAACAGGGTGAGGAACCTGGGTTATTTAAAGATGGAAGAGGTCGGACTAAGAAGGGACAAATGGTAACGTTTTTATTACTATGAGTAAGAATGGTTTCAGATAATATTTATAGATTACGTCATCTATATTATCAATTGGCTGATACAGAGCGCTTCGCGCAATGTTGCTTTTTTTTTTTTTTTTTTTTTTTTTTATTACTAGTTGGTAATGCTTTGTAAAACCGTATTCCTTACAGAATTATAAAGGGAATTTTAATTTAGCGACAACCAAAGTTAATGGTGATACTTTTCAGCAATTTGAGAATAGGATCGGGGCCCGTGCAGTTGGGAAAATTAACAACGTTTGGGAATACTTTGAGAAGTATTAATATACAAGTAAAAGGATAGTTGTTCAGAATTGGATGTTTGATCTTGAATTTTATATACATATAAACATGAATATGATTTGATTACTTATGCTTGAAGAAAAAAAAAAAAAAAAAAATTGGCAAATAACTAGTAAATTTCCTACTTTTGAACATGTTGAACGAGTAAGTTTCACTGGTTTCAGTGATAATTCCAACTATGACTATATGTGATAGGGAAAATTTTAGAGTTAAAGTTGGGAAAAAAAATACTACTGTATTTTTTGCTGGGAATGCGGACGAATAACGGCCCTAATAGGGGAAAAATTCCTAGTTTAAGATCAGCGACACTACAGTTGCCTGTCAGCTTGACTATTGATGTTTATTGTATCTACATGTATATTCATTCAAGATCGGTGTTTATTTAAATACGTATCGGTAAAAAGATAAGTAAACAAATTCCTCAACCCTCAAGTAAATGAAATTAGGTTTTTTACAACACGAATCTGTGAAAATTCTGTATTGCCACTATTGGTTTAAATTATCTAAAATAAACCATTTATAGACCTACTATACTTATAAACTCCAAAAGTGGCTACTATTACGTTGTATTAGGAGATTGTTGAAACATAAATGTAAAATGGAATCACTTACTGTAATTTTTTATGATGATACCTTATCACCTAGGCTACATGAATCATATATATGTGTATTAAAGTTTCAGAAATATATCAATGACAGTGCAGGAAATCTAACAATACTGGGTAAAACAAACAATTAAATTCCATTCTACTGTATCAGAATTATACAGTTTATCATGTTTATAGTGAACAACAAGTGGCATTTGTGATTAATTGTTAGTCATGTCATCATGGTCATTGATTACACTCGCGACCGGGCTAAAGTGCCAGACTTTAATTTATGCAGCAGAGAGCTCGGTCAGGAGCACATGGCCTAGGTTGACGTCACTCACAAGATGCATCGCATTTCATGGTTGGACTAGAGTAGCACATGGCTTTCTCGTGAATGTATGACCCGGCGCCTATGGAAGGCGCCCCATCACAGCAGATTTTATAAATGAATAAAAACTTTAAAGTCGTCTATGGCGCCTTAAGTCAAGAAGGAATCCTCTATCCATTTTTTTTTGCGATCTCACATCAAATATATAATGCATGCAACATCAATGTCCTTCAAGTCATTTATTTGAATATATATATATACATGTATCTATTTATTTATCCATTTATTTATTTTATTTATTTTTTTTTTTTTTATTTTTTTTTTTTTTTGAAGAATCATTTCATTTACCACTCTTTTTTTTTTTTTAAAAGATAACTCACATGTTTAAATCTCGACAACCACCGCAGCAGAGGAACATCATGGCCGGCGGGAGGATAAATGACAAACCCAGGAAAATCCGGACACATCACGCTAAGTTCGAAAACATCTTGCGATATTTCGATCGGATCTGGCAAATGAATATCTAGACAGTATCTGCGACACTAATAACAAGAATAAGCACCAATCTTCCGAGCATTCAGGAAAAAACCAATCATGGTTGTATAAGATGTCAGGCATTCCAAGCGGCAAAACAAGTGTCCCTTTCTAACTTTCAATTCTGAATCATTAAAAGTGATCACGTGACTACTAAGTTAGAAAGAGACACAAGAAAAGAGGAATAACTCATGTTTCTATATATAGATACTTGGTGCTTTAACTGTTCTTAAATGTTAAACGTCTTCAAATGATGATATTGAATTTGAAGACGATAATCTAATTCCATGTAGATAACGGGACTTATGTTCACATACGTTCGATAAGTCTATTTATTTCAACAATTACCTGTCATGTGACACGAGCTGTTTAGCGTGTGTAAATCGTGCCAAATCGCCTTATTTTATTTTTAATGCCGAAAATAGTTTAAATTTTAGTTTAAAAAATAGTTTAATTTTACTTTATTCTAATATGGTACAAGAAGCTGCTGTAAATATTAAGGGAATTTTCTTTCTCGGCGCTTTCCCTTTTCTCTAATTCTTTATATTTATGGTTTTGAATAATTTAATTTTCACATGTTTAATTCAGTAATTTTGTCTTCCGTTTATGTTAATATACATTTCTTTTTTATTCTATGTAATCAAAGTTACATGGTGGACAATCTCGCAGTGCAGAACTTTCGGTTTTTCTCTAATTTCATGTACTATTATAATAGATTATTTCGTTAATTTCTTCCTCCCGACATTTGTTCGTGTTGAGTGATTGACTGACTTTAATCTTTTATCTTTTGATTTAAATAACCCCTTGTCATCATTGTGTTTTTTTTTTCAAAGTCTTTTTAACTCTATACACTACAGAGTACCCCGCCCTTTCTCCCACCATCACCGCTATACCCCGTGAGAATAGTATACAAGATAGACACGTTAATAATGGAAATAATACATCAGACATAGAATATATTTGTACAAAAGTATCGGACTATAGAAATGCATGTATCTCCGCTTCTTTCAGATCATGAAATCCCTCATAATTCACAATTATTTATCACCATGGCCCGCCTCTGGATCCACAAGCTTTTCAGTTTTAACAGCCAAAGAAATTGTGAGAGTGTTGAATCATGATTGCTCAATTTTCTTCCGTAATACCTGGAAAAAAATCGAGAACATCCCATTTACAGTTTCCTTTTAGTTAGGGCCATGGCTTCTAAAAAACCCCATCCTTCCCCTCCTTCGACAAATATGTACATATATAGATCCGCCTGTATTACGGAATATCTTAACAACATTTTGATTTTTTTCACTATTTAATCGTATAGGGCCAAAAAGGCAGGTTACCGCACCTTCTCCTTTCAATTCATGAAAATAATGGTGAGTAAAAGTGTTTATCATTAGTCGCTTCGCATTTTTTTATGTATATGTTTATACTAGTATTTACACAACTAGCCCAAAAAAAAGAGTTGTTATTTTCTGTGATTTAATAAATGTTACTTTCTTGGTGTCTTTCAATGGCCTCATAGAAATCTCAAATTGAGCGATATATACATCTTTTACATGTACGCATGAAAACCTTTCATTATTTTTTGTCACCAAGATAATCTTTCGTTTTAACATCACAAGATCAAACAAACGTGTTCAACAATGGTCTTAGAAATAAATTTCGCACAATTATCCGAGGCTGACTTCAGACAACCTCCTCCCACAAGTCCTCCTACCCCCCTCTGATTCGGCGCTTCGCGCCTTGACCATAGTCCTCCCGGGGAATATACCCTCCTCAGTCAAGAAACGACAGCAATTCAGTCTACTGTGAATTAATCAAATTATGCATTTTTGCCTGAATTATTTCAAACATACATGTATTTTTTTTAAATTCTCTTTCATCGTCTTTTGTGATGTGTGTATAACTTCACTAGTTTTTTAAATATTTTTTTTTCTAATTTGACAACGTATAGACTTACAATATACATATACTACCCTCAGTTGCTGATCGATTTAATTTAATTACACAGCGACAGCTTTGACATTTGACGAAGTATAAATTCATTTTCAGAAGAATTATTTCACATTTTTATTTAAAAAAATCATTTACTTCCCTTATTTAAACTAAAATGGACTGATTTGTTAAGACATCCCCAAATCATGTATTTGAGGATGATGAAAGAACGTTTTCAAAGAAGAAAATCCAGTGTAAAGCAAAATTTCTGTAGCCCCCATTCCGATCCCCTTTCCGATCTGGGGCTCGGATTGGGTTCCATATTTTTTCTTCATGAATTAGCTACACCTCCTAGCTTTTCAGAATTTGCTACACCTCCTTGCACCTTTGTATTTTTGTTGGTTTCAATATAGAATTTTTTACATGTATTTGTTTATCTTTCTTTTGTTCAGGTATTCCTTCGTTGGGGGGGGGGGGGGGGGATCGGGCACTTTGACATAAACAGCAGAAAACAGGATCATATTCAAGTGAAGATGAAAGGGGACCTATAGTTCTCTCTTACGCCGTCATGTACAATTTTTCTTTTCTATTTAGATTCTGTTTACTTGCGAATTAAAAGTTTGTTCCGCCGATGGCGGGGGGGGGGGGGGGTGGAGGGGGGGCGAACGCAGAAACGGTAAATTGAATTTATAAAAAATCTTCAATCTCACATACACATAAATTATGCACGAAAGTTCAAAGAAGATTTATGTATGTAAAATACCTGCCCCAGTGGCATCAAATTATCAAAGATTGTAAACAAATTAAAATTGGAAGGTTGATAGTCACACGTCTCTGTGTACAGGGGGTGTTGATATACAGGTAAAAGAGCGGTATGAACAACATGCGAGGCATTGTTCGGAACCCTTTGAAGTACCAGACCAAGGCGCACACACTTTTTTCTTTTGTATTACGGATGTCTTTGGAATTCATTTTTACTACATCTTTTGATTGAACTGTTCATTTGAGACATTAGTACGTTTGTTTGAAAAAAGAGAGCAAACAAGCTTGTATGAAAATGACAAAAATAAAACTAACTCATGCACAGGCGAACATTTTATGATGGAAATGTTGTTATATTCAAAAGAGTCAACTGATCGAAATTTTGTCTCCTCACTTTCGCAGGATAATTTTTGCGTCTGGAGAGAGAGAGAGAGAGAGAGAGAGAGAGAGAGAGAGAATTTACTTCCTATGTACATGTATGTATAAATAAAATACAAGTAAAAAAAAATATTTCATTACAAGGTACATCATGCATTTCAATAGACACATTTATAAAATCAAATATACATGCAATATACATGTTCGATAAATTAAAAAATTGATTTCTGCCGGTTTGTTTTACTGTGAAAATGCGTACATGTGTATTTCCGATCTTGATCAAGTTAGTAAGTCGATGTTTGACGAGTTGGGACCACAAATTTTTTCTCATAATTAATTTCAGGGACGAACATGTGTTCCAGTTAATTTCTAACGGAAGTTTTGTATTGATCTCAAAAATGTGCTAATTATCTATGATCTTGTAAACAATAATGTACATTTATTAACAGGGACGTATACTTTATATATACGTCCCTTGTATCAATAGATTTAAAAACAATAACATAATATCCCTGAATGAAAATAAAAATAATCATATACACTATATCTTTACAAATATTTATAGCGATAAATCAAATAGCCATGATAGAGCTGTACACTTGTAGATTGACGTATAAAGCTACATGTTCAAGTTCATTTATTACTTTATGCCGACTGGCACATCAGCAACATTATATATACAATACATATATAAATGAATAATAAGGTGGACAATATGACATACTAATACATACGAAAAGAAAGCAAATAAATACATGTATATATTGAGAGCAACAGTTATCAATATGGTAATTATGATAGATATTATAGTAATAGGCACCATCCCGATTATATGATATGACCCATCCAGGGATCCAACCAACAAACACAATCACAACAAGTACGATCGTATTCGTGGTTAGATCCCTGAACAAATCAGCCATACAATCGGGATAACATCAATATCAATACAAACAAATACATTCTTATAGGCTACTAGTATATGAAATATATTATCTCTTAATTATTATTGTTATTTCTCTTTTTTAGTGCTAATTCAATATATTTGCCTAAATTCCTTAGTTCCTTTATATTTTTTGTACTCAGTAAATGAATCATTTTAAAAACACTAGGTCGTCTATAATAATAAGGTTTTATGTATTTCTCTCTTAAATCGGAGTAAAATGGGCATTTGAATAAAAAGTGAAATTCATCTTCTAAATCTTCGTGGTTACACTTTACACATTTTCTATTATTCCTAGCTTCGTTAGTATATCTACCAGACTCTATATTTAAATTATGTGAAGATAGTCTAAATTTCGCTATGTATCTCTTGTAAGTCTAATCAATTGGTTTCGTAAGATAGTACTGAATTTCGAAGTTATCGATTACGTATTGATATATCTGACCGCGTGAATAATTACTCAAGGACGACATAATTTCTTGTTTATACATATCTAGAAAACGTTGTTCGATTAAAGATATCATGCTTTTATCGATACAGCCCTCAAACCATACATATCCTAATCCTAATTTGTCTAACTCAGTTTTAATATTTACTGTCCATTCATCATTTAATAGTACTCTCTCTTCTAAACATGCCTTTAAGATGCAATTTTCTGTATTCTTCAGTTTAATCCAATATTTTATTATTTTCAATTTTCTCATTGTATTTAATGGAAGCCTTCCAAGTTCACAATATACCATATTATTGCATGTACTTTTTTTAACACCTAAAACTTTCTTACAGAATGATGTGTGTAATTTTTCTATGTCATATCCTACGTGAAAACCCCATATTTCGGCGCTGTAACTAAGTATACTGTTTATATAAGTATCAAAAATAGCACACTGCGTTTTAGTATTAAAATGACAATTTCTCAATTTATTTCTGATAGCAAAAAGAGCTTTTCTACCTTGCTCAGCTACATGTTTTTGTGTTTTCAAGAATTTGCCATTATAATTGAATAGCATTCCTAGATAATTAAATTGGTTGACAATTTCAATTTCTTTTCCATCATAGAACCATTTTTCTTCATTTCTTAATTTCCCCCCATTTCTGAATACTACAATTTTAGTTTTGCTGACATTTAGTGACAACTTCCACTCATCGTTATACTTATATAAAGTATCTAACATATGCTGTAAGGATGAAGGAGACTCTGCGAATAATATCATGTCATCTGCATACATTAGTAAAAATAGGTTAATTAGGTTAATTTCTATTGATTCACAATGTTCTTTGATAAAGAAAACTTCGCAATCATTTTCATATAGTGAGTATAAGATCGGTGAGAGCACCTCACCTTGAAAAAGCCCGATTCTGTTACTGAAATATTCTGACAATAGACCATTGTGTTTGACACACGATTTAACATTACTATACAGTGAATGAATAATCTTAAGCATTTTCCCTTGAATACCTTGTCTGATTAATTTACACCATAAATTTGATCTATCTATTAAATCAAAAGCCTTCATGTAATCTATAAAACAGCAGTATAATCTCCCCCCTTTTTTCTTTAGAGTTCTATTTATCAACGACTGCAATACAAAGATAGCATCAATGGTTGACTGTCCTTTTCTAAAACCAAATTGAGCATCAGTTAATATGTTATTATCCTTATCCCATTCATATAGTCTTCTGTTCAATATCGAAGTAAATAATTTGCCAAAACAACTAATTAATGTAATTCCCCTATAATTATTGGTATCCTCTTTATCTCCTTTTTTGTAAATGGGAACAATACACCCCCTAGACCAAATTTCTGGAAAATATCCTGACATAAAAATGGAATTGAATAGCTTTAGTAGATGTGGCAATAAAATTTCTTTACAATCCTTAAATAATTCGTTCAATAAACAATCTTCTGCACAGCTTGTATTTCTACTCAAATGTTTGATAGCATCTACAATTTCATCTTGTGTAATACAAGTATCTAATTCTTGAAATGAAGGATTCATAAAAATATCTGAGTCAATAGCATTAGTATTCTCAGCACTTTCACTATTATTTAAATGTTTGAAGTGGTCGACAAACTTGTCTAATGAAATAAAGTCTGTTACCTCTGATTTTCTTTTCGAAAAATATCTATGAAACTGTTTAGGATTATGTTTTCTCATATATTCCATCACATCTCCTTCATATTTTTTATACTGTCTTTTTAATCGTGATTCTAATTTCTTGTATTCTCTTTTCCTATCTATTAGATACGTATGATTTTCAACGGATTTCTGTTTATTGAAGTTGTACAAAGCTGTTTTATATGTTTTATATTTATTTTTGCATTCTTCGTTAAACCATGGTTTGTCGATCACTTCCTTTTTCTTTGTCTTTCTTGACTTATTATTGCATTCAGATAGGTTAAAACTATGTACATCACAACATGGCAACACATGACTATTAATAGCTTCACAAAAAGTATTTACACAATTGTCAACATCATCTTGACAGTTCATATTTGTAGTAATTATTGCATCATAATGATTTTCATTTTCACATAAGACCTCTTTAATCTGTTCAATATTTTCATCTAACCATTTCACCGATTTTGCCGGGCACCTGCCTTCACAAAAATCTATTTCCTCATTTGACCTATCTTTGTCAGTATTAATTTCAATGCTAAAATCAATGGGTGAGTGGTCAGAGAAAGTCGTGAACTCGCCTGTAGTAAAGTTTTAATGTTTGAAGTTACTTTCTTCAATCAACACATAATCAATCAAACTTGCCCCTCTGGCCCCACTAAATGTATAGCTCCCCTCTGTGTCCCCTGCATGTCTCCCGTTAAGTATTCTAAGTCCAGTTGATTTACATAGGGAAAGCAAATTTCTGCCAAACGTATTAATATATGAATCCATATTTTTTCTGTCCATCATTTCTAAATCACTTTCATATTCGAAATTCCCCAAAACATTCCTCATATCCTCTGTCAGTCCGTCATTCTCTATATAATCAGCCCTGGTTCCCGTCCTTGCATTTAAATCTCCCATAACAATCACTTTACCGTTAGTCTTATAATTTGTGAATGAATCCTCTAAACTTTGAAATAAATCTATCTCAGTGTCAGCAGAGTTTCTTGAATAAAAAACGCTATTCTCTGGGGGCAAATAGCTAAAAGCAAAATAATAAGTGTCATTTTCAGTCTCTGAATACTTTAACCAAATAATACAGTCATGTATATTTTCAACAAATGTCAATTTTCCATTCAAATTTTCTCTAAAAAATATTACAATTCCCCCTCCCCTGCCCGTTTTACGGGGAAAAACAAAGTTACAGTATTGTGGCAATGCGATATCATCATCCTTCGTAATCCAGCATTCGCTAAGACATACTACATCAAAATTTTCTATAAAATTTGTAAATTCATTGTCATTCAATTTACAAGTTAAACCTTTATCAATATTCCATGACAAAATTCTAAGTTCAGACTTACAGTCACTGTTACTCTCTTCGCACCCCTAGTCTTCTCCTGGATCCGCCCCCGCGTCTATTGATCGCATGGCAACGGTCGGCGTTGGCACATTTCGCACCGGCGCGTTTCGCTCGTCGTATAACTGACCATTTATGTAAAGTTTGTCCCTAATCATCTTCACATTCTGTACACCAGATCTTTTGTAGTCTCTCATAATGGGATAGAGTTGACGACGTCTATCCTCGATAGCCTTCGGGAACTGTTCGCGTATACTGCACTGTGAGCCCCGCAACTTGTAAGCGTTTGCCATCACTTCCTCTCTCTCGGAGTTATACAGGAATCGCGCGACAATAGGCCTGGCTTTTCCTCTCACAAACCTCCCGAAACGATGAACATTTCCGAATTCTATGTGCCTGTCAATTTCAAGCTCGTCGTATATGAATTCACGCAGCTTCCTCTCTGTGTCCTCATCTCTCGTCTCTCCCAATAGACCGCTGAAAACCAGGTTGTTTTTCATTGACCGGCATTGTAGGTCTAAGACTTTACTGCTGAGATCCTCCTTCTTCTCCGACATTAGTTCCATCTCTCCGCTCAGTTTCTCCAGCTCTGAGTTGCGTCTATCAATATTTGCTGCTAGCTCAATCATTTCTTTCTTTTGACTCTCTAAAGCTTTAGAAATTTCCGTAATGCAATCCGTTTTGCCTTTAAGTTCGTCAAACTTTTCAGACACAAAGTTGACCGATCTCTCGTATTCTGCATTCTTCTCTTCAATCACCTGTACTTTGTTTTCGAGACAATTTACTTTACTGTCTAGTTTCTGAAATTTCTCCTCTATGACATCTAACTTCTGTAATTTCTGCATAATAAAGTCTAATTTTCTGTGCGTCTCTGTGATTTGTGCTGCTATGTTACTGACCGGTAAATCAGGTAACGGAGTTGAGGTAACATTAGGTTCGTTTAATTTTTCTGCATGGTTAATCCCTTCTGGACTTCCATATATTGTTCTGGTAGCTTCACTTAGTACACTTCTCGTTGTGTTTAAATCCGTCGTAATGTTATGAGCACTGCTCTCGCTATTGTCACTTCGACTTAACATTTCCTCTTTCTTTCTTTTCTTTGACGATTTTCCCATTTCTTTCCATAAAATCACCTATATGCTATCAAATCAGCTTTAAACCTTCCTCTTCAAATCAAATCAGTCATTTTTTGGATAAAATCAATACTAAATCTCTGTTTTTTTTAAATTTTTTACCGGAGCTGTGACAAAAAGCGTCTGTCCACCTTGAAAACTAATCACACTGTATATGTATATACATGTAGAACCGAGTGATCGCACTATGTTGATGATACAGATAATGACTGACACCTGGACCAAATTTAATCGGTCAAAGGCGGGGTTTAGAAGTATCAATGACATTGATCCCTTAATTAATAAAAAGAATCGATCTTTGAATGTTGTCATAAAAAATAAGCTAGAATTGTTTTTATTTTCACATGTGCCGAGATTTTCCGTTTGTACTTCTTATAAAAGTAAAGTTTCGACCCTCAGATGGTTTTAACCCCCCCCCCCCTTTGGAAAAAGTATCTAGACCCCCCCCCCTTTTTTTTATTTAAACTAAATATATTTTGTCATTTTTATCATCTAGCAGCCATAGATAGTGTTTTTTATCTCTAGCTGAAATCTTTTGTATTGACATATCATCGGACCTTCATTGCCGATATCTCATTTAATAATGCGGCATAATTAAGATGACCTGCCGGTATGTCTTTGATGTCACGTACCGCTCGCGACTCTAGAAGACGTCGCTATCTACAAAAGCTACCGACCATACAGAATTTTTTTTCCATTTAGTTAATCACTAACTTATTAAAGGTAAGCGGCAAAAAAAAAAAAAAAAAAAAAAGAAATTAGGAACTACATGTACATGTATGCAGTGCCGGATTCCACGAATTTAGTAAAAGAAAAAAAAATACTGAGTCCATTAAAATGAGTGATATGAGTTAAACAATAGAATTTTTTTTCTAAATATCATGATTTCCCTCTTCAGTTTCATTCTTTGTTGTTTATATGTAAACATTGATTTAAATTCATTGACAAATATATATTTTTGCTTGGAGCCGGATTAATATAAATTTAAGATTCACGATAGAAATAAGAAAACGAAAATTCTAAGCGTAGCTTTTAGCTCATTCACGTTAGTCATTCTCCATACGCCAACGTTAGTGATTATTCATACACATAGCAATGCGGAATATGGTTAGAGTATGCGGAATAAAACATATGGTTAATGACAAGCGTTAACTATGAGGAATCTATCAGTAATTATTGTATGCCTACATTCACGTTAATTATTACATATCTAACCATTTATTCACCATTTTTCGCGATAGGTCCTCATTCATTTTCGTTTATTATTCATAGAATTTGTAAACATTAACTATTCCTTATCTGTACCAAATATACGGATTTTGTTCTGAGAGCTAGGCGTCTTTCAGATAAGCTTCTCAGTCAGGGATATGTTTGTGACCGACTAACATCGTCACTGAGGAAGTTCTACGGTCGATATGGGGAACTCGTCATACACTATTTTGTCCCACTCTCCAGAATGGTGGATGATATTCTGTCATAGACCATTTGAACAATCCAACCAAAGATTGTACTCTATGTCTTCCGAAATAGAAGTTACCTGATGTTACCATTCTACCGAATTGAAACAGCGGGTGTTGCATGCAAGCCATGCAAGCAGGAGATGCTTAATCTTCCTGGGCACCTGGTCTCACTCTCATATCGGGAGTCCGCTTCTTTTCATATGGTGGAGGTTTTTGTTTGTTTGCTTTGGTTTCTGTATTATCCTGATTTTGTATGCCTTCGGTTTCTGATTTTCTGAATTATCGATTTTGTGTTGTATACAGGGATATGGTCATTATCCATATTTGTCATTTACAAAGCGTGGCTGACGTCAGGGGGACCCGCTTGCACCTTACACTTTTCTTCTCTGTGTGGAAATTTTATCCATTATGAATAAGAATAATTCAAATATCAGAGGAACAATTACAACTGACAAAGAGTTCAAATTTTCACAATATGCCTATTACACCTCTCTTATCCTTAATGGTTCAAAACAATCACTTTTTGCTGCTTTAGACACAATTGATACATTCTCTACATATTAAAAGCCGTTCTCTGTAAGGACCAAAATAATTTCAATAGCACATGGAAACAGCATGTCTCCAATTTTGGAGATTTTTGGTGTGGAAGGTGTATATGATGTACTGAGACAAAAATAAACTTTCTTTTTACAAATTGAGTTGTCGTTGCCATGGAAACCATGTTTGAAATTTTACGCATCAGTAGAATACTTGTAACATGGCATTTTCACAAGGCTCGTCTCCATGGTAACAGCTATTGTAGTCAACTGAAATTTCCTTAATTTTTCTCTTTATACCTTTAATAGTATAAATATTACTCAAGAAGTATGTTTCTGCCCGTTATTCTCTTTGTCAATATGCTCAAAATGTAGGCAAAAACCTGTTTTGAAGAGGCCCTTTTTAAGACCGAAAAAGCTCCTAATCTAACATGATTTTACTCAAATTTAAGGTCAAATAATCAGAAATGTCAGGCTAACTTGATTTTTACTGCCAATTATATTTAAAGTTTAATCCTCGATCTTTAAGAAAATGTTAAAATTTGATTGGGACCTCTTCACAATTTTATTCAAATGGGTATAAAAAATGGTTACCATGGTGACATTCTGTTCAGTGCTATTACACATAGAGTAATTTACTGGTAAGTTTTCAGCTGTTTGTTATATATTTTTAAGCATTTTTTTATCAGTGCAGATAAAAGAGCATTATTGATTAAAAAATCACCTTAAATTTTTTCAAGGTCACAGGACCCAATGTCAAGGTCATCTTGAATGCAATTCACAAAATTTGACAAAATTCTGTGATTTTTCAAAAATATGAGAGGTAGTTACTCAAAAATCATATGGTATTGAGTAAAACAAACACATACATAGTGATTTTGGATATATCCCCTATTAATTGATCAAAGTTGCAAACAATCTCAAAATCAATGACATCCTTGATTTTTAGCTAGTAATTCATACATACCTACAAAAAAATGTGTGATTATCATGATTTTTGTCTGGAGCTTATTGTTTTAAGAGAAATGTTCTGAACTAAAAATTGTAATGTTTTTCCATCTATCGGTCCTACTTTTAGAAAGAAGTATTTTTGATACAAATATATGACAATCAAGATTAAATTTAGTAACAATAAATAACAACAAAAAATGCAAATTTTATTGAAATTGGAACCTATATTTTGAATTGACCTTGAACTTAGAGTCAATGACCTTGACAAATTTTGGAAGTGCTAAAATAAAGAATAATTTCTTCTGTTGTCCCTACATAAAGCTTAAGCAATATAAGTTATTTAAACCATGCTAAAAATAAATTTGAAAAGATATAGTCATCGTGTGTCAAATGAAAAGTTGCCATGGCAACCATTTTTGACCTCAAAATGTAGGAAAACAAAACAAGGTCCCACTTATTTTTTTCAGTGATTATATTTGTCACATGAAATCTATTTTGTTCTGACAACAGTGATGGTGCTATCAGCCTGACATTTTGTGTTATTTTTGCTTGAAAATGGTAAAAATTGGACAAAAATAGGCCTTGATTTTGACCTTATTTTATGGCAATTTTTGACTCATTTTGATTTGATAGGATCCGGCTAATTGAAAGAAATGTCAAAAATTTGTTATTTTTTCTAAAAATTGAGGTTTTAAAGAGTATAAGCTGTTAATACCAATTAACTCTGACAATGGTTTCCATGGCAACATAATTACCAAAGATGACTTATAAGACCATTTTTTTAGTGCTATAAATAGACATACATCGTTTCCATGGCAACCGGAATATCTATTTTCAAAAAATTGTTATTTTTGTATTCAGGGCATTATACATACCATTTATAGAGAATATCATGAAAATCCATGACATGCTGTTTCCAAAATATTTTGGTCCTTACAGAGAATTGATATTAACAGCAATTCTCTGTAAGAACCAAAGAATTTCAAAACATTTTGGCACGGCATGTCATGGATTTTTGAGATTTTTGGTATGGAAGTTCAATATGAAGTACTAGTATGTAAATCAACCCCAGTTTTTTCAAAAAGGTTGTCGTTGCCATGGTAACCGTGTCTGAAGTTTCAAAAATCGGGAAAATCTATAGGACAAGGCATATTTGTAGGCTTCGTTACCATGGAAACAGGTACATTTTAAATCTTAAATTGCTTTAATTATTTTCTTTTAATCCTTATTATTACGCATATTTGTAAAGTTTTTTACATTCATCTCGGATGCCCTATGTATACAAGATGAAAAATTGGGCCGAAACGGGGTATCAAAAGGCTTTGTTTTGGGCACTCAAAGACCCTTTTTTGCATGTTTTTACTGTTTTACAAGGTTGAAAATTTCATAAAAGCACCAATTTTTGAAGTCCAAATTGTAGTTATCCAATTAGTATCATCTTTGAACTCTACAAGAATATAAAAAATTAATTGGGCTAATTTGTCCTTTTATAAGCAAAGCAGCATCAAATTTAGTTGCTATTGCAACAATCGGCTGAAAGGTTTCAATACGATGAATTTAAACACAATCTCTATCAAACTATCTACGCATGATATTGGAACAGAAGTTCATGTATACATCTATCAAAGGCGTTTTGATATAAAAATGACCTTGAAAATATTTCAAGGTCACCCACTGAATTTTCAAGGTCATTAAACTTTAAATGACCAGATTTGACGAAAAATCCTGATTTTTCATAAAATGAAGGTGTCAATATTTTAGAAACCTTGAAATATTGAACTTAACAGTTATTTGCCATAAAATGATAAATGTATCACTTATTTCTTAGAACTATTGATTACGTTTCTTCACATCTTCGAATATCTAAATTCTTGGTGAGTATGTTGATAAAAAAGGGACGAAATCTGTATTTTTCTTGTTTTTTGACGGAAAAATATTTTCCTATTGAATAGCTACAATTCAATAAATTCTAAGATTTGTCTTTCTTATATTCATGTGCTTTCATATTATATATGACCTATGAAAATATTTAAATAAAAAAATCACTAAAATCGGTAACAAAAAAATTAAAAAATCAATATTTTATGCAAAATTTGAGTCTCAAAGTATAAATGACCTTGAACATCAAGCCAATGACCTTGAACATTTTAATTGTTCTTATGTAAAAGATACAAGTCATATCTATGCATGCATACATTTTGACAATCTTATGTAACTCTAAAGAGGAATAAAATCAATTTCAAAGATAATATGAAACAAGCAAAAAGGTTATTGCCATGGCAACGTTCTTTGACGACAGAATTTAGGTAAAACTCTTAAATACCCACTCCAATTTTTCGTTCATTTTATTTGTCAATAAACATACATTTCCATTGATGAAAATCACTAGTCTCCTATTGGTGCCTTTTGTGATATTTAAGATTGAAAAAGGTCAAAAACACACTAAATTGGCCCTTATTTTCACCTCTATTTTTCGCTTCATTTTGACTTAGTTTGGCTTAATACAATAAGCTTCCTGTAATAAATATCACATAACTAAGTGTACTAAGTAAGAATGGAAGTAAGGGAAGAATAGATTATATAAAGATGAACAAGCTGTTACAGTGGTATCCATGGCAACGAAGTCTCCGGAGCTTGCTTATTTCATGGTCCCAAAGTGCTATAAATAGAATGGCCTCGTTACCATGGCAACCAGAGGTCACATCGGATGAAAAGTGTTATTTTCATGGTCAGTACTTAATATATACCCATTATACCGAAAATCATCAAAATCCATGACATGCCGTGCCGAACGATTTTGGTCCTTACAGAGAATGACTATTAAATGTTCAAAGACGAAAATTATTCATATAGGTTCGAAAAAATGATAGTTCAGAAGTTTTAATGTATTTAAATGCTCATGGATTAAAATACTGATCATCGGAGGACACTCATGATAAATATTCTAGAAGCAGAACATATTATAGGTTTTAGATTATGTATGCGATTTTGATGATTCCTATATATCTAAATTGTGTGACAGTTTTCCTACTAAATTTTGGAATGATGCTTTTACAGCTTGGTTGAATGTTTTGGAAAAAACAATATGAGGTAAAGGACTATGTGAAAAGGACTACATATGATTTATATAGTAAAATGACCCCCTTTAAGGACGAAATCTGAAATTTTCATGATTTGTCGAAAATTGTACCAATGATTATTCTACAATGTAGGCTTCTTATGTAATGATACAATATTTTACCAAATTTCCGGAAAAGCGTCATTCTGGAGCTCATTTTACACAAACAATTCCTATGAGTTAATATAGAACAGGCTTTTGAACAACTTTTATAATTTTATTATGTTGTTTCCTTTGCACGTCCCTAAGTGCACGCAAAAGGCAAAAGTTGTTCACGATCCCGCTCAATGAAATGATCAAGAATCATGCCATTTGTCGTGAAAGAATGACAAAATCACAGGTTTTCATGATATGTAGGCAGAATTTGCAATGTCTTAGAAAGCAAGGAGAAGTTTTTATAACTAGATTTCTCAAAATATAGATATTTAACTCTCTAAAACTGAAAACAAAATTTCATTTAGGAGAATTCGATTTTAGGGGGCCACTTTACTATATAAACCATATATACACCTTTATTTCAAATTTCTATATGGTACAACTGCTCTGTTAAGATTGATAAGAGGGCAATTTTTATAAGAAATGGTCTGAAAAAGGGGTTAAAATATTGGGAGATTTCTTTGAAAATGACATGTTCTTATCAAAATCTGAATTTGAAAATAAATTTAATTTTGATTCAATCTGCTTTCTCCAATACCATGGTATTAAAGCTGCGATTCTTCATTTGTAGGCTGTAATCTTAAGAAAGTAAGAATTTCTACAAACAATTTCGTTTCTGTATTTATGATCAACAAAATGTAGAACATGTACTTTTCTCTTGCACAAAAATTTAACATTAGGGTCAGACTTACAGTATCTGTTCTTAAATGATGCTATTGAATATGAAGACTTTTAACATTTGTACCATTTGGTGAGTGTCACTGCTGGTAAAACAGGAGTTCCTGAGGGCAAATGTAGAAATTCTTACTTTCTTAAGATTACAGCCTACAGGCAATATTCTATGCAAAATACGAAAGAAAGGAGGGGATTTCCGACAACACACGGTTGCAGCACCCATAGCAAAGCCCCAAAACACCAAATGTAGCTAAGTTCGACCAATTTCGGTTGGTCATTTCTTCAAACACATTCGAAAATTTCTTGTATCAAAATTTCTTGAAATTTCTAAAACGTTGGTCCTGTAGCATCATACGTCTTTCGGTACATTTTTGGACATGATAACTTAAGCACTTTTTGCCATATTACATTATCTAGATTGAGGATCACTGACGAGGGTTAAGTACCCGAAACGTGCATGCATGGTCAATGCTGCAATTTATCTGTTTTTAAATGATGCATTTGAATTTGAAGATATTTAACATTTGACAGCTTACATTGATGAAAAATCGCAAAATGCAGTGGTATTTTTACTCATTCAGACTGAGTATTTTATTTGGAAAACCATTTTCAATTGCTAATATGTAAAAGAAATCAAAGCACTGAAGGTACTGAGTGCGAATAGCCAGAAAAATATCACTTATAATGTATGACAAAATATTGTGTTTTCAAAGTTATTTTTGTTCCTGAACACCTTCGCAAGTTTGTAGGCCAGTTTATGGACGAATAAAGACAGAACTAAAGTGCAAATCCATAATGTTGTCGCAATGAATTGAAAATAGATGTCTGACATTGAACATGAAAATTAAATAACATCACATTAAATCTACCCCCCCCCCTAAAAATACAACAATCCAATATGACTATCGATTGATGATACCATATACAAGGAAAGAAGAAGAATCTTATTTTCTAATTTGATCCCCACTCTCTCTTTAACGTTTCATGTTCAATGTTAGGTGTGTGCTAAGAATTTGAAGGAAAATTCACTTATTTTTTAGTATATAAAAACATGATACATCCTAAACGGGAATGTTTTGATCTTTTATTTTTCATTATTATTAATATCATATTTCATGATGGAAGTTCCTAATTTTTCCGTCGTATACAGATTTTATTTTGTGAAGCGGGACAAAATAAGCCTACTTAAAGTTAGTTTTACGTTTCAATGATTCAACTTAATATCTTTATCGATAGCACCGTTTCATTTATATATTGTCCACTAAAACAGGTAATGGAAAGAGGTTCCAACACACAGCCTGTGTTCATCTCAGTACATACAGATGCAACTTTTCATTAGGCCATGCATGTACATAACACGACAGCTCGATTCATACAGATAATTCATTGATTCAGACAGTGATCAGACTTTATACCGATCATGACGCTGAAGCAATCCTAAGGTACATGTAAACAGAGTAACATCGTTTATACATACTCAGTAGACGGGGCACCCATGAGTGAAGAAATCAGGCAATCGCTATGTGCTATTCGCACAAAAATTAGCCTGTTTACTAACACTTATGTATTATTATTACTAAACAAGATATTTACTTGAACCTAAATTTAAACAAAGTAAGATTGTAAATTCCACTGCTCTTCTGGTGTGAAAGTGTGAGTGAAAGGTTGCCTATGTCTTAAATATGTGAGGGAGGGTTTGTGTGTGTGTGTGTGTGTGTGTGTGTGAGAGGGTGTGTGTGTGAGGGTGTGTGTGTGAGTGTGTGTGTGAGTGTGTGTGTGTGTGTGTGTGTGTGTGAGGGTGTGTGTGTGTGTGTGTGTGTGTGTGTGTGCGTCGTATATATTGATCAGAAATGATGTGATAAAAAAATATGAAAATAAAATCATTTATATATACATATACGCAGGGAAATAAGAATATACTAATTTTATCAAAATCGGAGTTTTTTGGCAACTCGTTGAAACCAAGGTGTTGTTACATGTAGTACTTTTCCTCTCCTTAGGTCAGTAAAATTAATATAATAAGTTTGAAATTCCTGTAAAGTTAATTACCTCAGAAATATTAATTTAAGTCATTGTTTGATATTTTAAAACTTAGAGTAAAGGTAACGAATGACTTCAAACTAAGAGGGACAAATGACATAACACGTAACAAACAATTAACGTATTTACTGATAACATGATAATATGCATTCATGAGCTCGCAGTGTGCGGACTGTAATTCGTACGCAATTTGTTTTTATAACCATTTACATATTCATCTGTGTGTTGCTCAAATCACTGTGTTTTGCTGTGTTGATCATGTGATCATCTCACAGTGAGAAAGTTATTTCACTCTACAATTGAACGTTCTTTGAGACCTTTGACTAACCAAAATAATGGGCTGGTCGTGCGGACGTAATTCGGATAACCAGACGATTTGCTACAGGCGAGCCAGATGGCCGTCCTCAGATGGCACCGATTGTAAATTGGTCTCGATGGTTTATGTTAATTTAAGTCTCAAAGCAGACTCGGTTGCAGCACCTACGGCAAAGCACAACAATACTCAATGCTAAAACATAGAGAAGACTTAACATAAACCATCGAGACCAATTTACAATCGGTGCCGTCAAATTTTTGTGTTGATAGACGCGTCCACATTATGTAGTTTGTTTTCTCTACAACATGATGTTTACTGTACCTTTAAGTGGAAACCTTGTTATGAAATGAGCAACATCATTTGATTTTCTATGGGTGAACATATTGGCGTAGAGGTAACCATCACCCGTTCTTGCATATGTCGCTCCTTTATCTTTATAAACTGATGTGTACTGAAAATAATTGTGCATTTCTAGGTTGAATTATAAATAAAAAAAAAATATTAACTTAATAATGTAGATACTGTTACACTGTATGTTATGGAAGAGATATCCTGTAATAACACAAGCGGAACATAAAGGCCGAACGCAACAAATAACGACGAAAATCGGAAAACACAGCTTATTAGATTCTTGAAATTTTAGAACTTTGAGAATTTCCATAAGAAATGAGAGTTAAATGATTATGTAGCAGTGCATTTTAAAATATTGCTCCTTTGTAAGTATGGTAAAAGAGTTCGTACAATTTATTCTGAAATCTAATACTATCATTTGTTCATATATCATGTTTTCGGATTTCGAATATCAAAGATATGAATACTCTGCCCAGTTCTTCTTACGCATTATAAATTCCGGCAGAAGTCACATTACCTTATTTACAGTCCAATCAAACTGATCTCCATCTGCTGTATTCTTAAAAAGACACGGCAGGTCATTGTCGAAATCACACGAGAATGATTTTCCAACTGAAAAAAGCAAAACACTTGAATGTATATATTCATAATCATTAAGGTTCTTTGAGGATTTTATCTGATTATAAAATAATCTGAAAAGGAAATAAGAGCTAAGAATGTTTGAAATCAAATTGAACAAATAATCACTAAAAGTATCCTTTTCTGAGAGAGAGAGAGAGAAAGAGAGAGAAAGAGAGAGAGAGAGAGAGAGATGACCAATGAAAAATAGAGATACCCTCTACTTGTTCACAGTGTTCCCCGACAAATCCGGATTCACAAACACATTTGTATCCGATAACAGTCTCGATACATTTTCCAAAATGGCAAGGATCGTTAATGCAGTCTAAAATACAAAACGATAAGTATACATGTATGTTAAACGTCTTCCATTTCAATAGCATCAATTAAGTACAGACTATGTAGCATGGACCAGACATGCACGTTTCGGGTATTTAACCCGAACTTAAATATCAGTATATTTCCTCAAAGGTATTTTTCCTTTGCACTGTGGGACATATTAATACCTTTCCTTCGATTGATTTTTCAAATGTATCAATTTTTCCTTCCAGTTCTGTCTTCCAAATGCAGCATTGTTTTACCTTTTATTAATATGAGATCATATCCTAGCGGAAGAAACTGTGTGTTGAAACCAACTTGCTCGTACTTCGTTGTGCAAAATAATGGACTTTATTTTGTATTTTATTGTCAAATGTAATGTATTTCCTTTCAAATTATAACGATCATTGCTGATTAGGTGCAGAGTTTTGACATCCTAACTTATCAAAGGAAGGGGGTTAAAAACAAGATTCACATGTCAGGTAATGTTACACGTCTTCAAATTCAATGGCATCATTTAAGACCAGAAAGATTTTCAGCATGAGTAATTCTGCTTTGTCTTAAAATCACTGGCTTGAAGCACTACTTAAGAAGATTTCCTATCTGATATATGTGTCTGGTCATTTAAACTGTTTAAAGTGTTGTTCGGTGCTTCAATTGTCGAAATAAATGGATATTCTTACAATCACTGAGGAGGTACACCCTATATGAGAAGCCTTTTTCTGGGGTCTGTGATGGATGAGCTTTACTGTCTAAGCCGACCATCATCAGCGTCGGAGAGTCCCTAGCTGCAGTAAATGTCAGCCCAGCCACATCGCCACATCGTCTGAAAGAGTGTAAATGTTCTTGACATTTTTCACTTAACTATTTAAATAAAGTCTCAAGCAATACTGGAATTTAAACAAAACGGACACTGCAATGGCATATAATTTCTAAGCTTATTTTATACTCTCTTCTATGAATAATGAACATTTCTGTTGTACAACGTCAATAAATTAATAGAGAATCAGGCAAAATATTGATTCATCCGAACAAAGCAGTGAACTTTGCAAGCATAAATGAACTTTCCATATTAGATTTAAGGGTTTTAAATGTGTCCAGAAATATTAAGTATGTCGTGACTCTGCAGCAACCTAAAATTCAGTTCTAAGCTAACAGCAAAAATGTCTTTTATTTTAGGCTGTGTACGTATCAGAAACGTCATACTTCCGATGAAAATATTGTGAAATAAAAATGGATAACTTTCAAACACAATAGAAAAACAATAATTTCATTTGCGAATCACTATTTTGTTATCAATACCATATAATAAACGTGAACAAGACAATATTTGACTTATGTTCCGACAGACAATGACTTAATACACTGAGAATTTCCCCTTATTACGACATTTTCTATTCTCACTTCAAAATGCGTTTATTCTAAGAAGTCTTATAGTTCTCTTTAAACATTCTAGAGCCGTTTATGAATCTGACATTAAAATGTATTTGAAAGATTGAATATTAAACACAAACTCATGACGAAATTAGACAAAAAACACAACCAATTGGCATACAAAACCAGCAAAATGAAAAACTCAACAAAACAATAAAACCATTGTCGTCTCTTTTCTTTCGCCTTATCTATATGAGTCTGTTGTGTTTATAGCAGCATCTTCATCTAGGGTCTCATAATTTTCTACAATGTTTCCCAGTTTTACTTCTCTTATCATTATATGTCATTCCTATACTAATTATTAGTTCCATTACTCCGGTTGCAGTAGGGTGTCAAATGTTGTTTGCCAGTTGTTTCACAGAGATAGTACTTACTTAATTCCTGGATGACCTAAATTGTTATACTGTATCTCCATCCAGTGGTAGCATAAATCCAAGTTGTTGTATGGAAGCTGCATATCGTCGATTGTCATTCGTAAATGGTATCCTGTCTTACCCTGAAGGTAAGAAAAACTAACTCAAAGATGTCTTAACAATTTGAACAAAAGAATATTAAACAATGAAAAAGAAATGAATAAATAAAAAAGAAAAAGAAATGAAAATAAAAAAGATATCTTAAGATCGTTGGCGAAAATCTTATTCTTTTAACCATCTTATCCATTTGTTGTTTTTTTTTTAATCTTGGCTGACATACATGTACTTTTAGTTATTTCTCAAATGTCATTAAATATATCATAAAAGACAATGGTAAATAGCTTTCAAAGGAAGATTTATTAAACATAATTTGACAACAGAAAACAATTCAATTGACCAATAAGAATTCCCTCCTCCCCCAACTGTTGGAAAACATTATTAATCGTGTTTGAAATAGTGAATGAAAGTCGAAGAAAAAACCGAAACCGAAACCAGATTAAAAAAAACCACTACCGAAAGCCTAACGAATTTTCGAAAAAATACAAAACAGAACTTTCTCATGCGGAAAGAAAATATGACATACATGTACAGAAGTAGACAATGACATATAAGCTCAACAAAAGCACAAAAGACACATGTTAAACGTTAAAAATTCAATAGAATCATTTAAGAAAAGATAAATTTGCAGCATGGACCAGACATCCTCGTTTCGGGTACTTAATCCTCGTCGGTGATTCTGAATCCAAGCAATGTAATATGGCCAAAAAGTCTGAAAGTTGTTATGTCCTAAAATATACCGAAAAGCGTAGCAGGATGGATGGAATATGATGATACAGAACCCAGGTTTTAGAAATTTCAAGGAATTTTGATAACAGAAATTTTCGAATGCTTTGAAGAAATGACCACTAGAAGTTGATCGAACTTGGCTCCATTTGCCCTCGGGGACTACTGGTCCATAAGCAGTGGAACTCACAAAAAGTGGTACAAATGTTGAACGTCTTCAATTTCAATAGCATCATTTAAGAACAGATAAATTTACAGCATGCACCAGACATTCACGATTAGGGAACTTAACCCTCGTCAGTGATCCTCAATCTAAACAATGTAATATAGCCATATATTGTGAAATACATGAGTGTAGAATGCATTGTAGGTGGCGCTGGTTTAACGCACCATACTTATTATTTTCATATATCACATGCATCGTGTAACATATCTTATGCAAGTATAGTATCCAAGTAGGAAGGTCCAAACAGAATGACCGTAGCCCATACCAATTTCTACATTAGTGTTTCCCTCAGTATCGGTTGATTGGCCACGGAATGACTAAAAACTATTTTAAGTAGCGCTGTCCTGAACAAATACGATAAAGAAATATATGAACACTATAATTTATAAATGTCACTCAGTTGATCCTATAGCCCGGCAATTGTAGTAATTCCTTATGGAATATGCCTTAACAAAATACAAACACAGCGAACGCTAACGTGTTATATGTACAACAATCACCATTAGCATTCTATATGTTTAAATGTTTTTAAACTAATACAATTTTTCTAATTTACCAGGAGAGAGTTGATTCTTTAACACTTTTAAGACATGATTATGATATTTAGAAAACGTACTCTGAACAGCCAGCGACAGGCTTTGTTAACTGGATATGTTTCTGGATAGTTCGGTGTTTGTATCTGGACTTCTTTTCCTACCTCTACATCATGGATGCCTCCACAGTCTAAAACAGAAAGAAAATGATTCAGAGCTTCATACTTTTGTTCCTCGTCTTTATTTTAACTTCTATATTTTTTTCTGAGCACAAAACATGTAAAATAAATTCAACGTTCTAGAAATGAGTGGTCGTTAAAGCAAATTGCACATTTTCAAAAGGAATTGATATTTGCCATAAAGGAAACGTAAAGAGCAGAGCTTTTTGATATATAAAAAGCAATATCTTTTTTTGTACAAAACATTAAAAATACAAAAGAAAGACTATGTATAGAAAATAAACTTTTTGGTGAATGAAATAAACATCAAAGAGGTACCCATGATTTATTCAGGCTCAAAATAGAGAAGGCAAACTCATTAGAATTTCCATTGGAAGAGTTGCAAACCCCAAAATAAATATTATTGAACATGTTGAAGTCAAACCCCACATGCTTACAACAAATAGGCTTTCAAATTCTTGCAAAATATATAAAACGGAACTTTCTCAATAGAGAAGAACACGCGGACAACAGACTGAGACAATAACCAATGCACCATAGAAGCACGGAGGACAATCTTAGTAAAATGTTAGAACGAGATTCATAGAAGGTGGCGCTATTATATGCCTGCGCTGTATTAATCATATTAGTTTAGATATTTATTCAATGTTGACCTGATACAATGAGCATCTCGTTTTCAGTAAGAAATATGAGGGCTCTAACTTTTCTGAAATAGACTATAATGCAAATTAGATATTGAAGTTATTGATTAAAAACTAAATGATAAACCAAGAATACATAACCATAGCTCTTTCTGTTATAAATACATGCATAACGATATGTAGGAGAACTATACCTTGATCAGTAATGATATTTTCGCACGTAGAACCAGTCAAATGATCCGGACAATAGCATTGGCACTTGTGATTCAGGAACCCTCCATGTTTACATACTGTTGTTGCATTTGTGCAATGCGCTATCATTTCATAAAAAAAAACAACATGTAATTAATGAGGGAAAATGTAGTCTAGTTCGATCAATTTCGGTTGGCCGCTTCTTCAAACGCACTCGAAAATTTCTGTTTACAAAATTTCCTAATTTCCGAAACCTGGGTCCTGTAGCATAATATCCCATCCATCTTGCCACATCTTTCGGTATATTTTGGACATGATTTTAAGTACCCGAAACTTGCATTACTGGTCCATGCTGAAATTTAATCTGCCCTTAAATGATGCTATTGAATTGGAAGACGTTTAACATTTGAACTACTTGGTGAGTGTCACTGCTGGTGGACCAGGCGTCCCCGAGGGCACATGTAGCCAAGTTCGATCAACTTCGGTACATGTAGATCGTCTGTCTCTTCAACGCATTCGAAAATTTCTGTTATCAAAAAATCTTGAAATTTCTAAAACGTGGGTCTTGTAGCATCATATTCCACCCATCATGCTACGTCTTTTGGTTCATTATTGGATATAATATTTTTCATACTCTTTGGCCATATTTCATTGGTTAGATTGAGGATCACTGACGAGGGTTAAGTACCCGAAACGTGGATGTCTGGTCCATGCTGAAATTTAATCTGCTCTAAAATGATGCTATTGAATTGGAAGACGTTTAACACAATTTCGTAGATTTCGGCCTTAATTCAATGTTTAGATTGAGGATCACTCACGAGGGGGTTAAATACCGAAAATGCACATGTCCGGTCCATGCTGTAAATTAATCTGCTTTAAAATGATGCTAACGAAACATTACAAAAGTTCGATCATCTCGGACCCTGTTGTTGCCAAAGAACTTTCTGACCTCTATGAAAAATATATCATTTTTCCTGCTGACAAAGCGGCAAACAGTTTTTCTTTCGTTTGCAAGTCATACTTTTTCAAATGCCTGAGAGAGGAACAAGGATTACATTCAGCACCTGGAAATCCAACATTCACACTTACAAATTTATCTGTATCGCAAATACTTGACAACCACAAATCTGTTCTTGAGTCCTTCGGTATTCATTCTGATGACTCTGATCTTGAATTACACATGTACCTTATATCTAGTGGATTCAAAAAATGCACAATATCCTTACAAACACTGATTCATGACCGGTTTGTCCTGATGCTCCACAAAACCCTTTCCATTTTGCTTATGAAAATATTAACTAGCATCAAGCAAGGTATTCAAACATCCTGTGAGACAACATATTTCAGAATAATGACTATGGGTTTTGTGTTTGAAGTCCATTGGATAAATGATGTCATGTTAATTGAAGGATAATGAGCGAGATATAAAATGTATATCACGTTAATAAGAAATGGCGAAAATGACACCCTGAGAGGCAAATATATGGTAATGTAATTTTGTCAGGGTTAAGAAAATGTAGTATGAATATGATTCGATTTGGTTTTTAGCTCACCTGAGCCAAAGGCTCAAGTGAGCTATTGTCATAGTGTTGCGTCTGGCGTCCGTCGTCCGGCGTCCGGCGTCTGTCGTCGTCGTCGTCGTCGTAAACTTTTCACATTTTAAACTTCTTCTCCAGAACGGCTGAAGGGATTTTGATGAAACTTGGTAGGTGTGAAGTACTCATGGTCCCCTACAAGTGTTGTTGTTTTTCGTCCGGATCTGTCAACAGGTGGCGCCACCACAGCAAAAAGTAGGTCACGGGGGGTACCCTCCTTTGACAAACTTCTTCTTCAGAACCGAAGCATGTATCGACAAACCGAAAGCATCAGGATGATCTAGAGAGATGTCTTAAGAAGTGTTGTTATTTTTGGTTCCACTTCGAAGTCAAATTTTTGACGCGTTTTTGACGTCTTTTCGGACTTAGTCAGAAATGCACATTTTTGCACTATTTCTTTAAATAACTCAATAAGTGTATGATTTTACACACTCATTTACTACATATTTATCATATTTAACTTACTTAATGCTTTGATATGCATTTTATGCTTAAATTTTATTTTTTTGATTTTTTATGAATTTTTTTCTTATGTAAAAAGGAAGGGGGGGGGTGATTTTCATACATTTTCTGCTTCTTTTCTATAACCACTCTTCAGATTGTCATGACATTTTGTAGATATGAGGTACTCATGCATGGTACCCTACAAGTGAAAGAATTTTGTCAAGATATCCACTTTTAGATTTTTAAGGAATATTTTTGGCCTAGGTCATCTTTGGCACGTATAAAAACGAAAGAAAAAAGGGGGTCATGCATACCTTTTCTGCAAAATTCACTTGTTTAATGACCCCTCCTTCCGAATTGAAAATTTGCTAATTCTTATATATTTTCAAATCGATCTATTGATTACATATAAGGCAAAATCATGTTCAAAACTCAATTTCTACAAACAGCAGGGAATCATACATTGATTTTATGTGCTATTTTTAAATTTTCAATAGTTATGTCCAATGAGGTGACACCTTTTATTCAGCCCGGTTCACCAGTCAAAAGGGAAGGGATTCCCTGCTAAAATGATTAACTGTAGTTACACCTTCGACGTATATCAAGAGGGATCGCCGACTCTAAAAATAGCACAATATGTTCACGTGTCCGCAGCGCCCCCACCGGGAGGCATAGAAAGTACTTTCACTTTCAATATACGTACCGAAACAACGAAGCGCCGTGAAGGTAAGTCAGCGATTTTTCACATAAATTAGATTAGTAACGCCGGTTATGTTAAAACAAATACATGATGGTATAGTTCTTGAAGTAATCAATTCTTAGGTTTAAATTATTTTGATGTATAAACATGTTTTCGAGTTGGATCTAGGCCTATGGCTATGCATTCATATACGTAGTGTGACATGTTACTTGCTGCATGCTGATTTGGTTAAATGTCCCATAGAAATTCAATATTAGGACTATAAGTAATATTTCGATCTGAGCGACTACTGCATACAAATGAAGTAGTTCGCAGGAGACAGACTAGGGGAATCGTACCCCGGCCGTCCGGTTGATAGTCAGACTCGTTGACGAGTGAGCTAAAGGGACATCCCAATAGCTCAGTCTTAGAACTTGTACTGAACTATTGGTACCTGCTACTACCGGAACCACTACATCCTTCCCCCTTTTCCGTTGAGGGCCGTGGATGTACCCCGCTGTGTGGCCACTCTCCAACCCCTGGCAGGGTTCTGCGACCTCTCCTGCAGATCGAGCTGGCCCGTTCACCTCGTCGCCAATGAAGTAGTTCGCAGGAGACGGACTCGGGGAATCGAACCCAGTCTTAGAACTTGTACTGAACTATTGGTACCTGCTACTACCGGAACCACTACACAAAGATATCTCTGCAAATGCGGGGGGGGGGGTATGAGTTGTTTGCATTAATAGTCAGAAAATTTGATTTGGAGGGGGTTGCAAGGGAAAAAGTTATTGCAGTGGTAAGTCAAGTCTTAAAGATTCAAGTGTATGAAAATATTCCATTTTAATTCATCTTCAAAAAAAAAATATTGTAAAAGTCCTAGTGAGTGTCTTTGGAAATAAGCTTTGTAAAAGCTTAAATGGGCTATCCTTGGATATAATCAAAGTTATTTGGTGAAATAGTTCAAATTTTATTATTGAATATAGATTTATTGTCTCTATAAGAACAGAGAGATCTGAACTAAAATTTACATTTCTAATGTCACTTATTATTTTATACTTACTTGGTTTTGTGTATTCTTGTGACAATACCTTTCCATTGATACCAAAATTTTGACGTCGTGACCATAACCTTGACCTTTGACGTACTTTTCAAAAACTTAAACATTGCGCATAACTTTTGATTGGTTAGTGATAGGGCTTTCATATTTTACATGTGTAGACCTTGTGACAAGATATTTCCATAGATACCAATATTACGCTGACCCTGACCTCTCACATACTTAACAGAAAATGGCGTTTATACTAACAAAGATGCCGCCGGGGGCATTCTCGTTTCACAAACACAGCCTGTCAGGCTTTATAATTTCTGGCATGCTAGCTATCAATAATGAAAGGCATGGTCGTTCAGTTTTAAATAAACTTAATTTATGAAATCATTTCATTGTTTTATTCTTTTTCTGCTGCGCATTAAAGTGGGATTTTACAATATGATTTCATTTTTGATGTTGCATAATTGAACTATACTAGTTGGGCATATGACTTAAAAAAAGTTATTGTTTTGAAATGTGACTATTTTTTCTTGTTTGTACTTTTAAAGGTTGTCTGAAAAAAAAAAAACTTCTCTGCATCCGGCAAAAATGTTTTTAGAAAGGTTGTGAGCTAAAATCCCGGTACTGGCACTATCAGTATTCAATAGCAGTATGTCAATTAGAGCGTGCATGGGTATCAGGTGAGCGTTGTGCCCCCTGGGGCTCTTCTTTTTTTTAACACTTTCGACATTTTCGGCAACCGCTGCACGGAATTTCACGAAACCTTAGATAAAGCAAGAACTCAAGGTCCTCTACCAAGTTTGTGTTTTTCGTGCTGATTGGTCAACAAATATGGCCGACGAGGGCTCTGATTGGCTGACACCATTTCGACATCTCCTCTGCAACCGCTCCAAGGAATTTTATAAAACCATACAGGAAGCAAGTAGTCAAAGTCCTCTACCAAGTTTATGGGTTTTTTGTGGCGATTGGTCAACAAATATGGCCGCCGAGGGCTCTGATTGGATGACACATTTTGGAATTCTCCTTTGCAACCGCTGCACAGAATTTCATGAAACATTACAGGAAGCAAGTACTCAAGGTCCTCTACCAAGTTTGTGGGTTTTTTTTTTATGCCGGCCTTTCATAAAATACGGCCCAGGGCTCTGATTGGATGACACATTTTCGACATCTCCTCTGAAACTGCGACACAGAATTTAACGAAACCTTTCCGGAAGCAAGTACTCAAGGTCCTCTTCCAAATTGTCCACTATCATTCTTTTGTGTGCAACTCAGGTGAGCGATGTGGCCCCCTTGGGCCTCTTGTTTATAAATTTTACCATTCATTTTAACCTTAGAAGAACTTTCTGAAATAATATTTTAGGGTTATTACACTGGAAGGTCACTTAATACAGAGTACAATGTGATGCTTCTATAGCAGACTTTACCTGTGCAATTGTACATTCCTGTCACTTCTTGAATGTCATAAAATTGAAGTGTACTTGGCTTCCGTGCCGATATGAGGAATTTCTGGTAAGGGTCCACTGCCTCCATAACCACTTCGCCCTCTTGCTGAAACATTGGTAAAATCGATTCTTTCAGCACTATTATATTATTGAATTCGAAAAAATAATTTACATATTAAATCTTTTGTGGAAAGTTGGTGGGGTTTAATTTTTTGGCATTAGTTTAAGTAAATATGTAGATTCATCAGTGTGTTTTTATCAGGAGGATGACATTTTTTAAAAAATGTCCCTTGCTTTTTTAAATAGTAAACTTTAAAATGTATATGCTTAATATAAGACAAAATAATACCTCTAAGGAGTACTGCATAATAGATTGTAAGCTATACGGAGCATAATTAATGCTCTGACTGGGAGTTTTATTACTATAACTTCCGACCATTCTAACGTAATAATTACGATCGCTGCGGTCCTGCTCATGTACAAATCCAATGGCGTGTAGTATCTCGTGCAGGATGATGAATACCTGGTAAACGAAAGACGGAACAAGTAAAATAAACGACGACAGCTTTAAACGCGAACGAAACAACTCGACCGTCAATAATAAAGTTAATGAAGAATAGTTTCATTTCTTTCATTCCTTCTTTTGTAACACTTACATCCATGCAGCCTGTAGGAAGACTTATGCCTTGATAAGGTTTTGTCATTCCAAAAAAGGATGTACATCTTCTGTACAAGAGAGAAAAAGCATATTACAATGTATCTAAATATTATTTACGGTAAAAACGGTTTTTTATCATAAGAAAAAGGGTAAAAAACATGCTGTATTTCATAGCTCACTGAGCGAACCTCAAGCGAGCTATTGTTGATTGATATAGCTCACCGTCCGTTGTCCTGTAGTCGAGTGTCCGTCCTTAAATTTAAACATTTTCTGCTCTATAACCGCTGCACATAATTTCAAAAAACTTTACAGAAATAAGTACTCATCGTCATCATGATTTTCGTGCCGGTCGGTCAACAAAAAAATGCTGCGATAGGCTCTGATTAGCTGACACATTTTCGACATCTCCTAAGCAACCACTACACAGAAGTTTTCAGAGTCCCTGTAAAGTGCGAAACGAAACAAAAACGAAACGAAACAAATTGTAACAAACGAAAAATCGTATCGATTTGTTTCGTTTCGCACTTTACAGGGACCCAACTTTACGAGACTTTACAGGAGGCAAATTCTCAATGTCCTCTACAATGGGAATTATTTTCGTGCTAATGGGACGACAAATTAGGTGACAAAGGTCTCGGATTGGTTTATGCATTGCCTATATCTCCTCTGCAACCGCTGAAGAAAATTTCACGAAATCTTACAGAAAGGAAGTACCGAAGGTCCTCTATAGACCTTTTTGGGCAGCGGTTATTTTCATTAGCTGACCTTTAACCCCGAGAAAATCGCCAAACAGTATAATGGGCACTGTTAACAAAACAAAAATCGAGAAAGCTCGAATAACTTCATACCTTGTAAATTATAGTAATAAAGTATGATATTTTGTATGGATTTATAATTCAAATTTATTGTTAAATTTGATATGATATGTGATTATATCAATTTGCTATATATTGATTGAACTAATTTCATATTCGACCCTGTCGTCAAAAACCTGATGTTTTTTCTTCCTTATTGTATTTGTCTATTCCGCTAAACTACGTTTTATGAATCTGTGTATGCATGTATACCAAAACTGCAAAATTCTCCTTGCAAGTTTCGATACATTGCTAATACTAGTAACTGTTCCACTACAACTTTGTTTAGAAATCTGACGTCGGCACTTGTGACGGTAAAGAAACAAGCGGCAAGATTTTGTGAACCTTTTCTAATGTTAAACGTCTTCAAATCCAAAAGCATCATTTAAGAACAGATCAATTTGCAGCATGGACAAGACGTTTCGGGTACTTATTCCTTGTCAGTGATCCTCAATCTAAACAATGTAATATGACCAAAATCTGTGAAATAATGTGCAAAAATGTACCGGAAAACGTAGCAGGATGGTTGGGATATGATGCTACAGGACCCACGTTTTGAAAATTTCGAGATGTTTTGATAATAAAAGTTTTCCAATGCGTTGAAGAAAAAGATGATCAGCCTTAGTTGATCGAACTTCTACATGCTGCCTCGGAGACTCCTGGTCCACCAGTAGTGACACTCACCAAGTAGTTCAAATGTGAAACGTCTTCAAATTCAATAGCATCGTTTGAGAACAGATCAATTTGCAGCATGGAACAGACATGCACGTTTCGGGTTCCTAACCCTCGTCGGTGATCCTCAATCTAAACAATGTAATATGGCCAAAGAGTGTGAAAATTATGTGCATAAATATACCGAAAAACATAGCAGGATGGTTTGGATATGAAGCTACAGAACCCATGTTTTAGGAATTTCAAGATTTTTAATAACAGAAATTTCCAATGCGTTGAAGAAACAGACGATCAACCAAAATTGATCGAACTTAGTTACATGTTCCCTCGGGGACTCCTGGTCCACCAGCAGTAACACACACCAAGTGATTCAAATGTTAAACGTCTTCAAATTCAATAGCATCGTTTAAGAATAGATCATGGACTAGACATGCACGTTTCGGATACTAAAACCTCGTCAGTGATCCAAAATCTAAACAATGTAATATGCCAATAGATTGTGAAAATAATGTACAAAAATGTACCGAAACCCGTAGTTGGATGGATGGGATATGATGCTAAACATTTTTTGTCTATACAAACTTCAGGTAATGTGATTGAAAAAATGAAATCTAGAAATTGCCAAAAAAAAAAAGAAAAAACCAAAACGATTTCTTAGAACGACTTCACTAATATGTACACGACACTTCGGTTGATCGTCTCTTCAACACATTCAAAAAATGCTTTTATCAAAATTTCTTGAAATTTCTAAAACATCCTGTAGCATCGTATCCCACCTATCATGGTCTGTCTTTCGGTACCTTTTTGACACAATAATTTTCACACTCTGGGCATATCACATTGATTAGATTGAGGATCACTGACGAGGGTTGAGTACTCGAAACGTGCGTGTCTTGTCCATGCTGCAAATATAACTGCTTTAAATATTCTACACGATTAAATAACCGATTGATTGCCTAAATACATTAAATGGTGTTTTGATCGAAAGGGAAGAACTTGCTAAATTCATTAAATGAAGTTTTGATCTAAACACCATTTGATCTAAACACCATTCATAAAATGGTGTTTTGGTGCTAAATTCATTAAATGGTGTTTTGATCTAAATTCATTAAATGGTGTTTTGATCGAAAGGGAAAAACTTGCTATTTCGGATACTAGCCATTTCACCGATAAATATCATCGAAATTAAAGGAGTTTAACATCTTAGCACCATTCCTCCAATGCTATTTTGAACATAGATTTTATTTGGATATGCTACTGAATCGACCCTACAGGAAATTTGGAGCCGCGCGTTCTCTGTAATGTAAATGTAAAAAAATCTAACTTCAAAAAATGAAAGAGGGCGCTACTGAAACTATTGATGGTGGCGCCGCTGAAAGCATCACTGATGAGAATTTAATATTCGAAACACGTGTCTGGTGCATGTAAATTGATTTGGAACTTTCTTCAAGAAGGTAGAGATTTGGAACCCTTCGACATTATTGTATTTGTACATCTGAATGACAGGGTTTCTTGTCCACAACAGACAACAAATCATGGGACATAAAGTTATCTATGTAATGTTATATCTATGTCCTTCCCATTGGACAACATTTATTTTAGATTTGGTGATGATCTGAAAAAGCACGTTGTAGTGATTTCTACTTGTGAGTCTCTAGCTGCAGATGTATTTCTATACACTTATGAAAAAAAAATATCCAAAATCTTCAAAAGCACGAAAAGGTTGATTTGAACAGCTTCATTGGTACTTCTTGGTACCTTGATGATATCCTAGCTATTGAGAGTCCTGTTTTGAAACATATAAGAATTAAAATTATCCAGAAGAATTGACACTCAAGAAGGCAAACAATTAAGAACACAGAAACACCATTTTTGGACCTAAATGTCGAAAGGAGCTGATAAGATAAGGGCTGTATTTAGCCCTGAATCTCATCAAGTAATTCTTCTACACAATGATCTGTATGCAAGAAAAATTACTAAAATGTAATGTATTTGGAAACTCCTGATAAATCTTTTATTTTGGTAAGCTTATTTCTAGATACTTAATTTACAGTCCAAAGAGTAGGGAGTAGCCATGTTGAAAAGAAGCTAATATCGATAAAAAAAAAACGTTGAAAATTAAGAACAATCTGGCTATAATACGGGTATCTTAAAAACTTTAAAACAGTTATAGTCTAAACAAGATACTAGAAATCAAATTCAAAAGACTAGTCTCAATTTTATCCATAAATTTTAAAATCTCGAATCCGAAATACGGTTGCATTTTGTATTCATTGACTACAAAGTAGCTATTTTACCCTGTAATACACATTGTCTAGATATAAACTGCACACTCCTGTTTATTTCATTCCAAAATCTTGTCTATTTCAAGTGTCCATGTTTAGATTAAATACATTAATGACTTCAAAAGGGAAAAAAGAGATTTTGCTTATATTACGGTCTAAAACACAGATTTGTAGAAAGCCCCCACCCCCCTTTTCAGTTTTTCGTCTCTAGGGCATCGTTTCCCCCTTAGCTACAGAACCCCACTTGTTGTCAAAAGATGTGTATGAGTAATATACACCTTCTGTAAAAGTGGCATTCTGTAGCTGAGGGGGGAACAATGTTTTAAAAACCTTTTCCATTGTCCATTGATTCCTATAGAAAAAACATATTTTTCGCACAAAATTTAGGAAAAATATGCATGATAAATCTGATGCAACTGCTGATTATGATGAAACCAAAAATTAGCATAAATTTTATGAAATTTTTTCATGAAGTTCCCATTTTGAAAGTTCCACTTTTTCAGGGCAGATTTTACGCCTTATCTTATCAGTTCCTTTGTAAACGGTGAGATTAAACAAGAGTGTATACATATAACAAAACCAATGATTTTTGATTCAAAAGAGTAAAAATCCACTTCCTTGACGTTGATGTTCATAGAGATGCCATCATTCAGCATTTACATATTACAGCTCATTCGGTTGTTCTAGAACACGAACAGATGTTTTTGATTTTTTCATAGTAGAAACTTACAAATTATCAACTTGAAGAAACTTTAAGTATAGGTCAAGTTTCCGCTTTCATAAACCAATTTAGACGTTTTGGAAATTTAACAAATATTACTGTCAACTACTTTTGAAATTCGGAGCTAAGCAAGCAACAGAGTATATTCTTGTGGGTATATCACAACCTGTGATGGTGACACAATAAACAAAATAAGAAAGACCAAAGGCAGACAAACTTACCATGGAATGTTGGTCAGATGTTAGCGCCTTAATTTCAATAACATCATCTTAGAACATATAAATTTGCAACATGGACTACAAATGCTCTAGTTTCCCTCCCTTCTTTTTACTTTCGTCGGTGGGTGATTCTCAGTCTAAAGCATATAATATGGTCAAAGAGTGTGAAAGTTATTATGTTATACTACAGGATCCACGTTTTTAGAAAATTAACGAAAATTTTGTAACAGATTTTTTTCAAATGCGTTGAAGAAACGATCAACCGAAGTTGGTAGAACCTGGCTACATGTGACCCGGGGACTCCTAGTATACCAGCAAAGACACTCACCGAGTGATACCGAATGTCAAAGACATTAATTTCAATAATTATCAAACACCTTTTACACTAGCAGCTGTAAACCGTTGATATGATCCTAATGTAACCAGACGGATACTCGGCATGGTAACCGACCAATATACAATATTTTACCTGCGCATTGCTAAGACTTTCACTGTCGCTGACTGTGAAGATGGACATCATAACGAACCCTGTCTAAACCTCCTTAGAGAAGAAGAGGCCCCGACCAACTGTCATCTAAAAATGTCGGTCGGGCTCCAAGGGTAATAACATGCATGAGCTCGCTACAGGAAGCCCCGCAAGTACCATATTTCGTACGGCCTTTGTTTTATGTCAATTTACATATTCATCTGTAAATTGCTTCGGCGCATTAGTTTTTGTTGTTTTGTTTGTATGGTCATCTTACAGTGAAGAAGAAGTAATTTTACACCACAAATTTGCGTTCTTCGAAACTACGAAAATCGGAAAAATGGAAGGTTTATGCACACGTAAATCGGATAACCACACCATTTGCTATTACTGTAGCAGATTACCGTCATAAGTCGGCACTGGTTGCCCTTTGATCTCGTTGATTTGTTTTTGTGTTGTCTTTTGTGTTTGGTGTTTTGATGACGTTTGACTGTTTCTTCTCCCTTTGTATCTCTTGCTGTGTATGTCTTACCCCTTTTGTATCTCTTTTGCATTCTCCCTTTGTATCTCTTGCTTTGTATGTCGATGTAACCCTTTGGCATTATTCTCTATGTTTTCACATGGGGTATTTTATGTTTTGTGGTTGGTGCTAAAACCGCGTTTTGTTACAGGACCCCCTTTTCAGAAATTTCGAGAAAATTTTGTGCACAGTAGTTTTCGAATGCTTTTAAGGAGTCAATTAGCCGAAGTTTGAATGAATTGATTATCTGTAACGGGTATCCTTTGAATGTAAAACTGGAAATAATTTCTAAGTTTTGCATTAAAAATGATAACAGAAATTAAAAGATGTAAATGTACTAAGTTTCTGGTGTTCTGGTGTTTCTGATGTAATAAGTTTCAAATTCGAATTCCTACATCAAATGTTGATTTGGGGCGAAAAAGCCCTTTTCTAGGTCAAAATCATGAAAAATTGGAAATAATTTATAACTTAAGCATATAAACTGATTTCAAAAATTAAAAGATGTTTATATATTCAATTTCTGATGTTCTTTCACATGGAATTAGTTTTCAATTCAAATTCTTTTGTTGAATGTGTTAATTTGGGAGAAAATGCCTTTTTCTCGGCCAAATTCATGAAAAACTGGAAATGCTTTATAACTTTTGCATAAAGAATAGTAACAAAGTTAAAAGATGGTTATGTACTGAATTTCTTATGTTCTTTCAAATGAAATGAGTTTCAAATTTGAATTCCTATATCAAATGTATTTTAAGGGGGCAAAAATCCATTTTCTATAATGATAAAACTGGAAATAATATATAACGCTTGCATAAAAAAGATAACAGAAATTAAAAGATGTAAATGCTCTTAATTTCTTATGTTCTGTCGGATGAAATGAGTTTCATCTCATATTACTACATCAAATATGGTGGGGGGGGGAAGAGTTGGTGGCAAAAAGCCCTTTAACAGAAAAACATATGAAAATTGGAAATAATTAACAACTTAAGCATGTGATCTGATTTAAAAATTAAAAGATGGTTTTATACTTAATTGCTGATGTCCTTTAGAATGAAATGAGTTTTCGGAGAAAAAAAATGGAAAATTGGAGATATATATGACATTCAATTAAAACCTGATTTAAAAATTGTAAAATGTTTACACAAAATGTACATACATGACTTCATTGTTCTTTACAAATAAATTTTGAATCCTATTTTCTATGCTTAATAAAAACATAATTTGTTTACAGTAAAATCTCATGTAGATTATTATTGGACATTGTCTTTACTCTAAAACACATGTTGTATTGATCAGGGCTCCTGATCAGCCTAATTTGGGCCCGATATTTGGCCAAATTCCCAATGCAATATAGTATCTATTTTGAGACTAAATGTTACACATTTTTATTTTTATATACCGATGAGACATTACTTGTTGAAATGTTTTATGATGCACTGAAATTGTACAATAGAACAATCATATAATTTAGTGTTTACAAATTCCATATTAATGGACCAATTTTCCCAAGTGAAAACCTCATGGAAATGATAATAAAATTCCCAGAAGGTAAAAGCGCTATATTTCAAGTGAAAAGACATTCAAATTGATTTATAATTTTCCCGATTTTTGACTAAATGCTATTGTTTTTCCCATTTTCAAAGGCGTCGGCCCCAGTCTCAAAAAAGGGTGTGAGAGCCCTGCTGATTAAACATAGAAATTAGAATTCAAAAGTCATTTCATTCAAAAGAACACTGAAATTAAGAACATAAATACCTTTTAATTTTTGGTATTAGGTTTTATTTAAAAGTCATACATTATCTCAAGAGATTTCATAATTTTCACCTGGAAGGAATTTCCCCCAAAATCATATTTGATAAAGGAATTGGAAATAGAATGTTAAACGTCTTTAAATTCAATAGCATCATTTAAAACTTAATAAATTTTCAGCATGGACCAGACATGCACGTTTCGGGCACTAAACCCTCGTCAGTGATAACTCATTTCACTCACCTATGACATTTGGTAAATTAACATCTTGTATTATTTTTATATAAATTTTAATGCAAAAAGTATGGATTATTTCCAATTTTTCATAATGTTTGAATAGAAAAGAGCTATCCCCCAATCTTATACAGAAATTCGAATTTGAAACTAATTTCCTCCAAAAGAAGATAAGAAATTAAGTACATTAACATCTTTTAATTTCTGTTATCATTTTTTTATGCAAAAGGTATAAATTATTTCCAGTTTTTCATGATTTTTGCATAGAAAATGAATTTTGCCCCCCCCCCCCAACCATATGACATAGGAATTCGAATCGGAAACTCATTTCAATGGAAAGAACATAAGGAATTTAATATATTCACATCTTTTAATTTTTGTTACTATTTTTTATGCAAAAGTTATAAATTATTTCTAGTTTTTCATTATTTTGGCCTAGAAAAGGGCATTTTCTCCCAAAAAACACATTTGATATAAGAATTTGAATCAAAAACTCATTTCATTCAAAAGAACATCAGAATTTTTTTAAATTGAATATATAAACATCTTTTAATTTTTGAAATAAGTAAAAATGCTTAAAGTATGTATTATTTCCAATTTTTTCATGATTTTAGCCAAGAAAAGGGCTTTTCGCCCCAAAATACACATTTGATATGAGAAATCGAATTTGAAACTCATTTAATTCGAAAGAACAAAAGAAATTCTTTTAATTTCTATTATCATTTTTAATGCAAAACTAATAAATTATTTCCAGTTTTTCATGTTTTTTGCATAGAAAATGGATTTTTGCCCCCAAAGAGACATTTGATATAGAAATTCGAGTTTTAGACTCATTCCAATTGAAAGAACATAAGAATTTAAGTATACTAAGATCTTTTAATTTTTGTTATGCAAAAGTTATGAATTATTTCCAGTTTTTCATGATTTTGGCCTAGAAAAGGGCATTTTCTCCCAAAAAAACACATTTGATATAAGAATTTGAATTGAAAACACATTTCCTTGGAAAAAACATCAGAAATTGTGTATGTAAACACCTTTTTATTTTTGAAATCAGCTATTATGTTAAAGTTATGAATTATTTCCAATTTTTCATGATTTTAGCCTAAAAAAGGGCTTTTTCGCCCCAAAATACACATTTTATATAGGAATTCGAACTTGAAACTCATTTAATTCGAAAGAGCATCAGAAATTAAGTAAATTTACATCTTTTTATTTCTATTATCATTTTAATGCAAAACTTTTAAATTTTTTCCAGTTTTTTGATGATTTTTGCATAGAAAAGGTTTTTTTGCCCCCAAAATATCGCAAGTGCCACATATCTCAGAGGTCTGTCAATGTTTTTCTGTAATACTAGACCATAGTTAATAACTTTAGCATAGTGGTTTGCTTTAATCATAAAATTCCCACAGCATTACATAAGGCACTCCACTAATGTCCGGAAACTACAAAATCTTGAAATTTGCGGGGGACATAACTCTGCACATCATTGAGTCAAATGACCCATGTTTGAGCTGGACCTGTATTTCTTGATATGAAGATAAATGAATCGATTTTTCTTTTAATGTCTGGAAACAACAAAATAAGGATTTTTTGTAAGTCTAAGGGGCATAGCTCTGTACGTACTTTAGCGGCATGACAAATATTCGAACTTGACTTGTGTTTTTTTATGTAAAACAAAGAAATGGTTTGTTTATCTGCAATGGTCTTTCCTTTAAATGTCCGGGAACTGCATGTGAGACGGATGCATGCATGCACGGACGGACATATGCATCACTATATATCCATGACCGTTTTATGCGGGGGTATGATTTGTTTTTCCTTTAAATGTCTGGGACCTCCATGTGAGAAGGATGGATGGATGCATGCACGGACGGACATGTGTATCACTATATATCCATGACCGTTTTTGGCGGGGGTATAATTAAAGATTGATATAGATTTCAAAATCATTTATGTGTTCGTTTAATTTTGTCCTACCTACTTGGATACTATAAATGCATTAGATATGCAATTGGATTCACTTGATATATGTGCGTTCTAACAGCACTACCTTCAATGCATTATACATTGCTCTCTGCAATTTCACTGGAGATGGTTCATAAGATAAGATAAAATTCGTGTTTCTGTTTAGCTTGTGCTTTTGTCTCTCTCTCTCTCTCTCTCTCTCTCTCTCTCTCTCTCTCTCTCTCTCTGTTTGTCTACCTTTTCAAAGGTAGATAGAAATACTATCGAAATGCGTCAAAATCATAAACGCCATATATACAGTGAATATGATCCTGTCACCAGACGGATACTTGGCTTGGAATTTCGCCGATCTATATAGCCTTATACTAGGGCATTCTTATGAATTGCTTCTTGGCTGACTGTGAAGACTCCATAACGGGCCCTGTCAAAACCTCGTTAGAGAGCATGACTTTCACACTTATTTGCCACAGTTTTTTCCCACGCTTTTTGTCCACGTTTCTTTTACGCATTCGAAAATTTATGTTATCAAAATTTCTTGAAATTTCTAAAACGTGGGTCCTTTAGCATCATGTTCCTCTCTACGTCTTTCGTTACATTTTTGGACATACATGTAATAACTTTAACACTTTTTGGCCACATTAAATTGTTTAGATTGAGGATCAATCAATAAATACAACAGCAAAACTTAGACCAGGCTTTAGAAATTCGATTTGATTTCAAATGTCTCTTAAACGTAATAAAATCATACTTATAGACAGTAAATTGGACAGAAAATTTATGACCAATCTCCCTTGATAAGTCCTCAGTGAGTGGAAGAAACCTTATACATGTTAGATTCTCCATCACTTCGATAGCTCTATGTATGACTCCTCCAAATCTACTTATATCTGTAAAATACAAAATAGAAAGATATCTTTCAGAATTCTTTCAGATAAGCTTCTCAGTCAGGGATATGTTTGTGACCGACTAACATCGTCACTGAGGAAGTTCTACGGTCGATATGGGGAACTCGCCATACACTATGATGTCCCACTCTCCAGAATGGTGGATGATATTCTGTCATGGACCATTTGAACCATCCAACCAAAGATTGTACTCTATATCTTCCAAAATGGAAGTAACCCGATGTGACAGTTCTACCGAATTGAAGCGACGGGTGTTGCATGCAAGCAGGAGATGCTTACTCTTCCTAGGCACCTGGTCTCACTCTCATATCGGGAGTTCGCTTCTTTTCATATGGTGGAGGTTTTTGTTTTTGTTTGCTTTGGTTCCTGTTTTATCCTGATTTTGTATGCCTTCGGTTTCTGATTTTCTGAATTATCGATTTTTTACTGTAGACAGGGATATGGTCATTATCCATATTTGTCATACATGTATATAAATGAGAGTGTCAGCTATAATCACGTATCTAACTATTTAAGTTTTACGCAAATAACATTCATTTCATAGAAAAAAACCCGAAGAAAACAAAGAAACTCTCGTTAACTCAAACTCGATTAACACAAATTTCAGCATAACTCGAACTGTTTTTAAAAGTCTCGATTCTCTTCCGGATTTTTATTCCTGATAACTCGAATTTCGATAACTCTAACTTTTCGATAAGTCGAACTTATTTTTAGGTCCCATGCCTCATTTAACATTGAAAATCACGACGTTCAACTCATCGAGAGTATACTGTATATTTATATGGATCTTATTCAACGAGAGAAATTCAATCTCACTTATTGTTGTCTCATTTATGGTGTATGGAACAATCCCCTTTGGCCAAACTGCCTTGAGACGCCAAAGATTTCTTTTCTGCCTCTGGAATAGATATTGATTACTATTAGGTTTTGATCTTCTCTTAGCACGAAATGTTATCATCGTCATCTCTTTTGAAGAATTCAAAATTTGATTTTGCAGGAGCGTTTCGTGTTCCTACATGTTTTATTTTCAGTTCGAATTTGTGTCGACTTTCACACATTCATCACAAAAAACTCTGAAGGAGATGTATGTAATTTTACAAAATTTCGGAATGTAACTATACTAAAGTAAAAAAAAAGAATTATGTGCAAGATATGTAATGCAGGATATTTTGAATACGTTGTAGGTGGCGCTATAAAAGCGACTCAATGCCAATGAGTACAGTTTAAACATATTCAATAAACAAGCATCACATGAACTTTTTATGATGCAAGTTATCAAAGTGAAAAAGGACAAAAAAAGGAACCGTATTTTATCCTCTCGCTGAATTAATTTAACAAAAAAAAGAGAGGGTTCGCTCATTCTACCCGGTATCAGAACAAGAAAAGCTATTTAAATATATTGTAATAGAGGCAAACCTGAAAAATCAAATAAAGATGTACATTATTATTCAAAAATATAACTTCGTTGATCCCAATAATGTCGAAGGGTTTCCAACTCTATACCTTCTTGAAGAAAATTCCGAAGCAATTTCCATGCACCAGACACGTGTTTCAACATTAATATCTCATCAGTGATGCTTCCAGCGGAGCCACCAAAAATCGTTTCAATAGCGCCCTCTTTAATTTTTTAAATTCAGATTTACACATTTACAGATAGTGCGCGGCTCCAAATTTCCTGTAGGGTTGATTCAGTAGCATATTCAAATAAAATCTATGTTCAAAATAGCATTGGAGGGATGGTGCCAAGATAATAAACTCCTTTAATTTCGATGATATTTATCCGTGAAATGGCTGGTTTTCGAAATAGCAAAAGAAATATATATGATGTCACATTGATAAAAGGCCAAAATAAAGTTTCTTTCAGGTGAGCATGCCAAGCATAATAATTACAAATGGAATTTGCCATTACAAAACAGAAACACATCGGAATTTGAAGACGATCACACCAAGAAAAAAGGAAGAAACATAGGAAAATTATATTTAGCAAAAGTGACTCCCCAATGGAGATCAAATCTGATGGTGTCCGGGAGAGTAAGCATCTCTTTTTTGCTATAACATCGGCCACTTCATAAAAGAAAGTCTTATCAGGTGAAATATTTTAAAAGAGTGCGTTTGATGGCTCTAAATTTAAATGTCTTGCAACGTGGAGGATAACGAGATGTTATAATGCTTTTTAAAATATGTTATAAATGCTTTAAATTTTAAAATATTTTTATTGAATCATCCAAAAAGTTTCTGCAGTGACAAAGTCACTATTGCTTCAATAGTTGTTCGGTTAGTATCCCTTCTATCAAAACGAATTTGTCGAAGTTTGAGCTTATCCAAGAAAGAAACGTTCAATTGTTATATAAATACATCATACGCAGGGGATGAAGGAATGTTACTACTTACTGTCCGCGCGGCTCACTTCGGAAACTGGATAAACGCGATTTTAACTATTTAATCATGCAAACCTTTAAATAAGATTGATACCATTCATTAGATCTATCTTAGTCGTAAATTTTGATATAAGTTATATGAGAATCAGTGCACGCAATCAAAATTAATAGGCAATACAAATTATAGATGGGCTATTTCCCATGCTAATTTTTCCCATGACGTCGTGACGCTCTCCATAGGCTCAACGTTGAACTCGGCGACGTCAGGCTGAAATTTAACATTGAAAACGTACCATCTAAAATTTATATTGTCTGTATAATTTGATTGCATAAACCATCGACCATGTAACATATACCAAAATTTACGACTAAGCGAGATCTATACAGTGGTATATATTTTATATTAATTTTTTCATGACAAAGTTATCAAAATCGCGTTTATCCACTTTCCGAAGTGAGCCGCGCGGACAGTAGGAATGGAAAATTTGTTATTTTGAAGTTTAAGTCGTCACTTTTGTCATTATATTTTATTATTCAGATGACCATTTTGATCAAATTGAAAACATGATTTCTAAATATGAAGCAGAGTTAATGCTTTAGGGGCTTCTCTTGTCTCTTGTTTACACAGATAGATCGTGCTAAGGTTATCTGCAACATTTTGATGATTAATTTTCATTTCATTTGCAACCAAATCTGCTTTACGGGAAATTTGGAGCCGCGCTGTTTGCAGGATACATGTACATGTATATACACAACATTCAAAGAATCAAATTAGAAGGCGCAACTTAAATAATCTTGACTGCGTCTGAAATAACTTTGGCTTGAATTAGGCCTCATGAAGATTTAATTCCCGAAAGACGAAGGTTACGGGTCGGAAATTTCCATTATATCATAATTTATTATATAGTTAAATTTTCTTTTCAAATAAGATCAACATAAGAAAAAAAATAAAAAGTACTTACCGTTTTCAAAATGGTATCGCTGTCTAAAATTTCATCATCACCGAAATTGGCTAGAGGGTCTTTTCGTGAAACAACTGACTGTTTTGAAAATGTTGAAATAGAATGCAACAAGGATTAAACTGGATTTAAATTAATTTAGTGGATTATCTTTATTGTTTGAGTTTGCAATTGGTTTGGTGACGCATTATAAGTAATAGATAGTATATGAAAAATGAAACGAATTTCTGGTATACAAAGGAGAATGTCCAAAGGTAATGGACTAAGCAACCCAATTCATACATGTAGCCAGTTTATTTCATCAGCGGTATCTATTTTCACGTTGTTAACATTCAATTTCGAATATTGGCTACTTATATTTATCTCCAATAACAGGTTGCAGCAGACAGTCAGAATTGTTTGTTTCCTTTGAACTGAATGTAACAGCACCGAAGGACATTTCATTATCATATGAAAATTTCACACTTTTGAATTTTTCATATGAATTATAAAAATTCGTGTGATCTTATTATTCTGCTGTTTTCAAATACATGTAGAATATGCACTAAACGTATCCAATGTACAAATGAAGATCTCGCGAACGTCTCGTCCATTTAAACAGTGTTAAAATTATCTCGGTAATCTTCGGCAGTGTCTCGATAGTTTTCGTGGCTTGAGTGATGGTCAGCATGTTGACCTTTGATGATTGAAACCATTATTATGTTGTACTAGGTATATTTAGTTAAGAATATGCCATGATTCTAACTATATAATACACTTGATATTTATTTGTACAAAGGATACCTTCATCATTGTGAGAACCGTCTCCATGAGCTAAGAGTCGAATATAAACGACAAGTCAAGACAATAATTAATTCATACCTTTGTTTCCTTTCCTCCATTATGTTCAACAACCATACCGTAGTTTTCCTAAAATATGAAAGTTGATATATGATATATATATTAAAAAAAATGAAAATCAACAATTTGAACATTCCAGATGATGAACATTTTTTATATTCATTTTAAGACGAACCCATGCTGCTACGTCTTTCGGTACCCTTTTTCGACATAGTAACTTTCATACTTTTTTGGTATATTACATTGTTTAGATTTAGGATTTAGGATCACTGATGAGGGTTAAGTACCCGAAACGTGCATGTCTGGTCCACGTTGCCAATTTATTTGTTCTTAAATGATGCTATTCAATTTGAAGACGTTTACATTATTCATTGATTAGAAGCGATAAGACTAAGATTAGAGGGGCGAAAAAATTATTATTATCGGGTTGTCTAGGCGACAAAACGATAATTATCGGGCGCAATATTTTGTCTCTCTTCACGATCATCAATGAGAACTTTTAAGTTTATATGGATCATGCCTAACTCGTGACGAATACGTTTAATCTTTTCCCTCGTTCCGCTACGCTCCACTCGGGAAACGATGAAATTTCCGTCACTCGTGTAAATTTTTATGTCTCACTCAGTAGATCGTGATAGAACCTATTTTTCTTATCAATGTTAAGTTACCTGGAAATTAACTGGAAATCACACAAAAGGATAATTTTGTGTCACTCACATTTTCTTTAGATATTCTCGTCTCTCTTTCGTTTGTTTTAGCGAGTTGGTAGATAAGAATCCATTTTTTGACCTGATACTTAACGAAGAAAAAACTGGTATGCCTTATCCTTTATCATATCTTTATTTCATACTCACCCTATCTATGGCGTCTGACGGTAACTGATCCCGTTGCTCAATGAAATCCTCTCCAAACTCATTACCTATCGTGGAAATTAGATAAAGATTGTAAAAGCAATAGAGGATCTAAAATTATATGTAATTTCATACTGCTGTTTCATATCGCCTGGTCCTTGAGACGGAATTTATAAAAAAACAACAAACGTAATGAAACAGACAAGAACTTATCCTTTTTTGTTATGATGATAAAATTATAAACGTACAGCGTTCACTGATGAGAATTTAAGGGGTAACGAGTGTCTGCTTGTATAAATGACAGAAAAAAATAAAAATCTGAATAATTTTTTTCAGTTATTTGTTATTATTTACTGAAAATATGAGTGATTTTGAAGCATATGACAGTAATTTTGATACACCTTTCCATCAATACTTCATCAGAAACTGATATTGAAGATGGTGACAGTCTCATGAGACAATGCACAAAATTTGTACACCTAATAGAAATCTAAAAAAATGACTGTTGCAGAATATTTTTGGGGGGATGCAACTTATGTAATATTCATGTACTGGGACATAAAAAGTAGAAAAAATCATTAAACACTGAGGTATCCATCAATACTTTTATGTTACAGCTCGGCAAATCTGATCAGCTTCAAAGTTTCAAATACAAAAGCTGCTAGAGTTATCTTTCCTGTATAATATATTCTTGTGAAGTAAAGGCAATCACACGACATGTCATTTTCTTCTCATTTTCGAATAAAAACCTGATCCTCTTTAGAATTATTTAGACTTTCTATATGAACCTTATTAGATTTTTTCCTATGCGAGGGGAGGGGGGGGGAGTTCCAAGCAAATGAGGGGGTGTTCTCTAACCTATTGTTGTTATAAAATTTATACGTATAAAGACGAGAAAAATCAGCCAAATAAAATAAAATTTAAGGTAATGGGAATACGATTTTGAGGAAATCATCGGAAAAAAGAATAAGTCCTGACGATTTCCACTGATCCAGAGCACCAGACCTGATAAAAACTATGCTATATCAAAAAAAGATGCCCTAGTCTTTTCGTTTAACCGTAAAATTTTAAGTGAATATTCCCATTATTTAGCGATCAAGTCATTTGGATTTTATCCTCAATGTTTTAGAAAGTTGTGCGTGCATTCCCGCGTTGGACTAGTAAAGGGTTGTCAAATGCGAATATTTCCAGTGCGAAAACTTTTTGGTGCGAGTCAAACCGCAACCTTTTTATGTAACTCTTTGTTAAAGAGTTCCGATAATTTGTAAAATTTGACTCTGACTTTAACGGGAAAACAGTTCAACACGGATTGAAACGAAGTTATTGACTGTGCGAGTTAGCTCGCTTACCAGCCACTCGTTACCCCTTAAGGTGGGTCCCTACTCGTAAATTTAACAGATGAATTTTGTATTTTAAGGTTATTTTCTATACATAATAGTCAAAATGACATAATGAACACAGACATAGATAGGTAATTTTGTTTTCATTAAAGATACAGTACATTAAAGAAAGGTACCCTAACACTTAAAAATTGAGAAATACCAAATATCCATCATATGCTTTTGAACCCTCCAAATTCAGCGATGATACGAATATGTTTATTTGTTTTGTTTTATTTTATGATAACAAGTCATATAGAAGAAATGCAACACATAAAATGATATTGTAAAATAAATCTAAGTATGTTATATGTCCAAACATTAGGGTACCCCCTTATAATTTCATAACATTTTTGACCAAGAATATGTACTAAATCCAACTTTTTGCATAAAAAAACAGATGAATTTCTTTCATTTTGTAATATTTCATAAAATTATGTATGTAGATGGAGAAAAAATCACATACAGGTACACAGTTTTTGAAATGATCAAGATATGGCTCCAAACATAGGGGTACCCCCTTATAATGTTATCATATTTTCAACAAATAATATATAGTATATCACATTTTTGTGATAAAAAAAAAGATAGAATTTCTTCAAATTGGATCATTTTATACTATAATGTATATAGATGGTGAAAAAATCGCTTACAGGTATACAATTTTATAAATAATCAAGATATGGCTACAAACATAAGGGTACCCCCTTTTAATTTCATCCCATTTTCAACTAAGAAATTATACTATATGATTGGTGTGGACATTGATAGATTGCTTCATCTTTTGCTTCTTTTGGCATTTAAGATTTTCAATGCGCTGGCTCGTCCCTCACCAGCCATTGTAAAACGTTATACGCAGACTGCTGCATTTAAGGAAAAACCTATAACGGTTCGAGTAGGGAGCCACCTTAACATTCGAAAAACGTGTCTGGTGCATGAAAATCGGTTTGAAAATTTCTTCAAGAAGGTATAGAGTTGGAACACTTCCGTATGATTTAATGCTATAAGTTAACTATGCGTTTAAAAATCAGACCTACTTCTTTTGTTGCAAAATCATAATTCGCGATTTAAAAAGTGCAATGTTAAGGCAAGCAAGTTGATATTTTGGGGAAGAGTGGTTAAAGTTTTCTGTCAGGGCAAGTTTTTTTTTCGCTCCGAACGGGGGCAAAACAATTTTTTCTTTAAAAGTTTGAGCATGATTTTTTTTCTGTTACTATGTTTTAGTGTGCAAGAATGTTTGCATTGTATCAAGAGAAATGCTTAATTTTTATATAAAACTCTAAATATTTCCTATTTCTATTAAAAGAATTGATCCCTTCTAAACAAATTGATAAGAAAAAGGGGGATCTCCTATCAGACTCGTATGCATTACCCAAAGCAGAGCAAAAAAAAAAAAAAACACCTGATGCGAAAACCCAGAGTAGACAAGCACAGTAAGAGACGTACAACAGACATATGACATAGAAACATATAACACAGAGTAGACAAGCACAGCAAGAGAAGTAAAACAGACATATGACATAGAAGCATAAAACCCAGAGTAGACAAGCACAGCAAGAGACGTAAAACAGACATATGACATAGAAACATAAAACACAGAGTAGACAAGCACAATAAGAGACGTAATACAGACATATGACATAGAAATATAAAACACAGAGTAGACAAGCACAGCAAGAGAAGTAAAACAGACATTTGACATAGAAACATAAAACCCAGAGCAGACAAGCAAAGCAAGAGACAAAAAAAGACATATGAAATAGAAACATAAAACACAGAGTAGACAAGCACAGCCAGAGACGTACAACAGACATATGACATAGAAACATGAAACCCAGAGTAGACTGGCACAGCAAGAGACGTAATACATACATATAACAGAAACAAAACCCAGAGTAGACAAGCACAGCAAGAGACGTACAACAGACATATGACATAGAAACATGAAACCCAGAGTAGACTGGCACAGCAAGAGACGTAAAACAGACGTATGACATAGAAACATAAAACACAGAGTAGACAAGCACAGCAAGAGACGTAAAACAGACGTATGACATAGAAACATTCAATCCAGTGAAGACAAGCATAGCAAGAGACGTAAAACAGACATATGACAAATAGCAGAAGGTGTTGTTATCCTGGATTACGTGCGCACAACCCTCCCACTTTTCAGATTACCCAGAGGTCTCTAAGAATGTACAATTGAGGTGTAAAACAACCTCCTCACTGTCAGATGACCACGAACAAGCAAGACCGCAAAACGCAGGGGACCAAGCAACACAGATGAATATGTAAATGGACAGCAAAAGAGGGCGTACGTAATACAGTCCGTGCTCTGCCGGCTGTAGCGAGCTCATGTATGTTATGTATGAAATGATTTTTGGTGGCTCCGCTAGAAGCATCACTGATGAGAATTTAATATTCGAAACACGTGTCTGGTGCATGGGAATTGGTTTGGAATTTTCTTCAAGAAGGTATAGAGTTGGACCCTTCGACATTATCACCCGAGGAGTCCAACTAACATTCAGAGAGGACAGGTGGTCGGGGCCCTGTCTTCTCTAGAGAGGTTTGGACAGGGCCCGTCATGGAGTCCCGTCGTCACAGTCAGTCAGAGTGCAAGTTTTAAGATCCTTCTTATCTTGTTAATTATGTCATCATAAAATGCAGGTTGTGAAATACCCAAAGTAATATACTCTGTTGCCTGTATTGGTCCGAATTTCAGAAGAAGTTGACAATAATTTTTGGAAAATTTCCAGAAAGTCTTTACTAGTTTGTGAAAGCGAAAACCTTGTCCCAAAAGTCCTCGGTAATTTGTAAATTTCTACAATGAAAATCCAAAACATCAGTATATGCTCTAGCACACCGTATGAGCTGTGAAATAAAGATACCATAGGACGGTAATCAAGGAACATCACCGTCAAGCCAGGGGAAATTTACTATGTTAAATCCAAAATCATCTCTTTTGTTATACACACTTGTATGGATATCTCTATAAACAATTTTGATATTTAGATCCAAAAATGGTGTTTCTGTGTTTGAAACGTTTGCCTTATTAAGAATCAATTCTTGTGGATAAATAACATTTTATACTTTTAAAAATCAGGATTATCGATAGTAAGGAATATCATCCAGGTACCTCGAAGTACCAATGAAACATTTCACATCATTTGTTTCTTTGCTCTTGAAGATTTTGGATAAATTCCTTTTCATACGCGTATATAGATAAATCTGCAACAAGAGGTGCACAATTAGTACCCATAGGAATACCTACAACCTGATTGTAGAGTTTCTCACCAAATCTTACATATATATTGTCCAAAAGGATTTGTAAGAGACGTACAACAGACATATGGCATAGAAACATGGAACCCAAAGTTGACAAGTACAGCAAGAGACGCACAACAAACATATTACATGTACATAGAAACATGAAACCCAGAGTAGACTGGCACAGCAAGAGACGTAAAACAGACATATGACATAGAAACATAAAACCCAGAGTAGACAAGCACAGCAAGAGACGTACAACAGACATATGACATAGTAACATGAAACCCAGAGTAGGCAGGCACTGCAAGCGACGTAAAACAGAAATATGAGATAGAAACATGAAACCCAGAGTAACCAAGCACAGCAAGAGACGTAAAATAGACATGGAAACATGAAACCCAGAGTAGACAATCACAGCAAGAGACGTTAAACAGACATATGACATAGAAACATGAAACACAGAGTAGACAAGCACAGCAAGAGACGTAAAATAGACATACGACATAGAAACATAAAACACAGAGTAGACAAGCACAGCCAGAGACGTAAAACAGACATGACATAGAAACATAAAACACAGAGTAGCCAAGCACAGCAAGAGACGTAAAATAGACATGGAAACATGAAACCCAGAGTAGACAAGCACAGCAAGAGACGTAAAATAGACATACGACATAGAAACATGAAACACAGAGTAGACAAGCACAGCAAGAGACGTAAAACAGACATATGACATAGAAACATAAAACACAGAGTAGACAAGCACAGCAAGAGACGTAAAACAGACATACGACATAGAAACATGAAACACAGAGTAGACAAGCACAGCAAGAGACGTAAAACAGACATACGACATAGAAACATGAAACACAGGGTAGACAAGCACAGCAAGCGACGTAAAACAGACATACGACATAGAAACATAAAACACAGAGTAGACAAGCACAGCAAGAGACGTAAAACAGACATACGACATAGAAACATGAAACACAGAGTAGACAAGCACAGCAAGAGACGTAAAACAGACATATGACATAGAAACATAAGACACAGAGTAGACAAACACAGCAAGAGAAGTTAAACAGACATACGACATAGAAACATGAAACACAGAGTAGACAAACACAGCCAGAGACGTAAAACAGACATATGACATAGAAACATGAAAGACAGAGTAGACAAGCACAGCAAGAGACGTAAAACAGACATATGACATAGAAACATAAAACACAGGGTATACAAGCACAGCAAGAGACGTAAAACAGACATATGACATAGAAACATGAAACACAGAGTAGACTAGTACAGCAAGAGACGTAAAACAGACGTATGACATAGAAACATGAAACACAGAGTAGACAAGCACAGCAAGAGACGTAAAGCAGACATACGACATAGAAACATAAAACACAGAGTAGACAAACACAGCAAGAGACGTAAAACAGACATATGACATAGAAACATGAAACACAGAGTAGACAAGCACAGCAAGAGACGTACAACAGACATGTGACATAGAAACATGCAATCCAGTGAAGACAAGCACAGCAAGAGACGTAAAACAGACATATGACATAGAAACATGAAACACAGAGTAGACTAGTACAGCAAGAGACGTAAAACAGACGTATGACATAGAAACATGAAACACAGAGTAGACAAGCACAGCAAGAGACGTAAAGCAGACATACGACATAGAAATATAAAACACAGAGTAGACAAGCACAACAAGAGACGTAAAACAGACATATGACATAGAAACATGAAACACAGAGTAGACAAGCACAGCAAGAGACGTAAAACAGACATACGACATAGAAACATGAAACACAGAGTATGCAAGCACTACAGCAAGTAAAATAGACATATGACATAGAAACATAACACACAGGGTAGACACAGCAAGAGAGGTAAAAGAGACATATGACATAGAAACATAAAACATAGAGTAGAAAAGCACAGCAAGAGACGTAAAACAGACATATGACATAGAAACATGAAACACAGAGTAGACAAGCACAGCAAGAGACGTAAAACAGACATATGTCATAGAAACATAAAACACAGAGTAGACACAGCAAGAGAGGTAAAAGAGACATATGACATAGAAACATAAAACATAGAGTAGAAAAGCACAGCAAGAGACGTAAAACAGACATATGACATAGAAACATGAAACACAGAGTAGACAAGCACAGCAAGAGACGTAAAACAGACATATGACATAGAAACACAAAACATAGAGTAGAAAAGCACAGCAAAAGACGTAAAACAGACATATGACATAGAAACATGAAACACAGAGTAGACAAGCACAGCAAAAGACGTAAAACAGACATATGACATAGAAACATGAAACACAGAGTAGACAAGCACAGCAAGAGACGTAAAACAGACATATGACATAGAAACATGAAACACAGAGTAGACAAACACAGCAAGAGACGTAAAACAGACATATGACATAGAAACATGAAACACAGAGTAGACAAGCACAGCAAGAGACGTAAAACAGACATATGACATAGAAACACAAAACATAGAGTAGAAAAGCACAGCAAGAGACGTAAAACAGACATATGACATAAAAACATGAAACACAGAGTAGACAAGCACAGCAAAAGACGTAAAACAGACATATGACATAGAAACATGAAACACAGAGTAGACAAGCACAGCAAAAGACGTAAAACAGACATATGACATAGAAACATGAAACACAGAGTAGACAAGCACAGCAAAAGACGTACAACAGACATATGACATAGAAACATGAAACACAGAGTAGACAAGCACAGCAAGAGACGTAAAACAGACATATGACATAGAAACATAAGACACAGAGTAGACAAGCACAGCAAGAGACGTAAAACAGACACATGACATAGTAACATGAAACCCAGAGTAGACAAGCACACAGACATATGACATAGAAACATGAAACACAGAGAAGACAAGCACAGCAAGAGACGTAAAACAGACATATGACATAGAAACATGAAACCCAGAGTAGACAAGCACACGGACATATGACATAGAAACATGAAACACAGAGAAGACAAGCACAGCAAGAGACGTAAAACAGACACATGACATAGAAACAAAAAACACAGAGTAGAAAAACACAGCAAATGGCGTAAAATAGACATACGACATAGAAACATATATATGAAACACAAAAGATTACGCATAAACCAACGAGAGCAATGGTTGATCGTATTCTAATGAAACATCATCGGTTTCATCACGGGAGTGAAGGGAGGGGGGGGTTAACTAGAAATAATTTTGGATACATACAGGCGGCTGGAGTTGCTGGCCGCTTGCTTTGTTCAGTGTTAAATCGATACCCATTCATACTTTCTTTAACGGATGATACCAGAAATATGGCAGTTTCTGCATCCCAAATTCAAATTACTAGTACTATCTTCCCTTGTAACATTATCTCTTGTATCAAATTATTTGTACACGTTTGCTATTTTATATCCGCATCTCAAACGTGGATCTAGAGTGGCCCGGGAGGCCTCAATTAAGGACTGATCCCCTAATTTGACAAAAATTAAATTATGTTTTTCCGGTTTTTTTCAAACCATAGCCCCACCCCACCCCTCCCCCAATGTCTTACCATTACCATTAATTGTGTTGCCAAGAAATATATACTCACACCATGTAAGGTGTCCTGACGAGGGATGATTTTTTTTGTGTTATTTGTCCTGGATTTTTTGTGTACGTCCTGGATTTTTTGTGTTATAAAATTGTTTCAAAGTCTATAAAATGCTCAACTTGACATTTTTTCAGTTTGTTTTCATGTATTTATGATGTTTAAATCATTTGTTAGGAATTGCAATTAAAAAGATACGAATATCACTAGATTTAAAAGAGTTGAGTATGTCCTGACTTTTTTGTGTACCTAGTCCTGGATTTTCTGTGTGATGTCCTGGATTTTCTAGTTTTTGATTTTAGAATAATTTTCAATAGGTTTGTAAAGCGAGCAAATGTTTAAATATCATCGGCTCATATAGCTCTTAACTTTTATAAAAATGACCTATGCCTATAAATATAAACGAAGAGAAAGCTTGTTTTGTATGCATACATCTTTTTGTGTTCCTTTTTTATGCCCCCGTAATCAAAGATTCGGGGGCATATAGTTTTTGTCCTGTCCGTTTTTCTGTTTGTCCGCAAAAACTTCAACCTTGTCACCTTGGTCACCTCAACCTTTAACCTTGTCACCGCAAAAACTTTAACCTTTACACCTTGGTCATAAGTTTTGAATGGTTAGAGATAGGGCTTTGATATTTCACCTGTGTATTCCTTGTGACAACACTTTCCATGGATACCAAAAGTTTTGACCTTGTGAACTTGACCTTGGAGTTTGACCTACTTTTGAATAACTTAATTGAACCTTGGCCATAACGTTTGAATGGTATGGGCAAGGACTTATAATTCCTTGGTATGGGATAGGGCTTTGATATTTCACCTGTGTATTCCTTGTGACAAAACCCTTTCACGTACACCAAAATTTTGACCTCGTGGCCTTGTCCTTGGAGTTTGACCATTTTACAATTTTTACTGACAAAGATGCCGACGGGGGCATTCGTGTTTCAGAAACACATGCTTTTTTCCCTTCTTTTCTGTGGTGACATGTTAGTTAGTTTTTTTTATATCGTTTCAAAGGCAGGCGCGATAGCCAGAGTGCTCTTCAAGTGGAAGCACTCTCAGGCATGGATGTGGGGATCACTTTGAGGTCCCAATATGGGTCCAGGGATAAGCCCTTGTGAGGATCCAGGCCAAGGGGCAAAGCTCCAGAATGTAATGCATTTTACGCATTTACAGAGCAGTTTTCTACATTAAAATGACCCTTTGCACACTTTTTTGTAGTCTATCAGTCGATCAGTTCAAAAATAAATTATTCAAATAAATTTGTTTTATCGGAACGGTAATAATAAGTAAAGGGAGTAAAAAATTTTAAAAATATCGGGCGCGAAATACGTTATCACACCTTTCACTTCCGCTTTCACGATTGATGATTGTTTACACAAATATTTGTAACATTTTTGACATCTATGTGTTATATCGTGAGTATCTGAATACAAAATTCATATTTTCTAAATTAAATTTCTTATACAGAGGTCGGTAACTATGTAAATTTACATTTTAAGGTAATTTATGGTCGCTTTGTCTTTGCACTCTCTCCCGTTGAATAAAAAACCAGAAGTGGTATCTTCTACGTAACAGATGCAGCGTTGGCCAACACTTCTGGCAATAGGCAACACTACTGTCCATGCAGCTCTCTTCAGAAATTGGAAAGTTAAAGTTTTCTCTACTTTGTCCGCAAATTTTGCGATTAAAATTTATGCAGCCTACATAAATTTTAGGCAGTGGCTCCGGATACGAACGTTCGTATCTTTAGACCTATGTCTCGGCATACGAACACAAATCGTAGTGAGTTTCTGCATATATATTTCAATTTGGTTTGTTTTTTTTTCAAGGCATCTTGTGTTCAAATTGTATCTTTTTTGTGACATATTCTGAAAAGTTAAGTAAAAAGCACGGAGTTGCATCTACGTATTTGTTATCGTCTCAAAACTTTCAAAAACTTCAACTTCCACTGGAGCGACGGAACGTCAGTACGTGCACACAACAGCCGACAAGTGCGCGTCTATTACTGATCAGTGATCACTATCATGATTGAGAGCAATTAAGAAAATAGCCTCTTGTCTAAAGTTTTCTCTACTTTGTCCGCAAATTTTGCGATTAAAATTTATGTAGCCTACATAAATTTTAGGCAGTGGCTCCGGATACCAACGTTCGTATCTTTAGACCTATGTCTCGGCATACGAACACAAATCGTAGTGAGTTTATATTTCAATTTGGTTTGTTTTTTTTTTCAGGGCATCTTGTGTTCAAATTGTATCTTTTTTTGTGGCATATTCTGAAAAGTTAATTAAGTAAAAAGCACGGAGTTGCATCTACGTATTTGTTTTCGTCTCAAAACTTTCAAAAACTTCAACTTCCACTAGAGCGACGGAACGTCAGTACGTGCACACAACAGCCGACAAGTGCGCGTCTATTACTGATCAGTGATCACTATTATGATTGAGAGCGTATAAAATAGCCTCTTGTCCCGGTTGCTAAATTACAGATTATGCAGAATAAACTTGTATACCTTGATATGGTTACAAAAATCAACTTTTTATTTTGTTATGGACACAAGACCCGAGTCACATGACAGTAAAAGACCAATCAGAAACATGTTCGTACGTCGAGACATAGGTCTAAAGATACAAATGTTCGTATCCGGAGCCACTGCCTAAATTTTATTGTAGGCCATAATTATAGGGGGATAGATCTCGAACTCTCATAACTAACGGTGTATGATATGTGTACCTACAACTAATACTACACTCACAGTGAAAGAAAACAGTTTTAGATAGGGAGTTTTCTATGTTAATTTTAGCATTTGTTTAGCGCTATGTCACCAATGTTTAACTCTGAGTCTTTGGAGAACGTTGACGACGTCACGCTAAAATTAACATGATTAATATTGACATAAGTAACATAGAAATCTCACCATCTAAAATCATTTTCTTTCACTGTGAGCATAGTATTGGTCGTACAGACATTTTTACTTTTACCATTTTTTGAACATGTTTACATATCTTGAGCAATGTGAGACAGTTCTTTTGAAATACAGAATGTACCCGGTATGTTGTAAGTTTTGTGAGAAATATGAACAATGAATACTCTAGAAATTATGCTGACATTTCGGTTTATTAATCATCATTTACATCGATCAGCAATGCTGCATTTATTTTTAGCTCACGTGAGCCAAAGGCTTATACTGAGCTATTGTCATACCACTTCGTCTGTAATCCGTCAGTAAACATTTCATATTTTCAACTTCTTCTCCAGACCCACTGAACAGATTTTCATTCATGAAACTTGGTAGGAATGAAGTACTAATATTGTTGTTTTTCGTTCAGATCCGTCATCAGGTGGCGCCACCACAGGCAAAAGTAGGTAGGGGGGGCCAGTGAAATCGAAGCCTCATCGGTCCGACGGACATGACCGGTAAAAATCTGCTTCGACCGATGGAAATGTTGTAATTGTCGGTCAGAATGACCAGAAATATGTTCTCAATAAGTAATTTTAAAAAAGTCTAAATAAAAAACTGTCCGTGTCAGTGATCGGGATAGGCAATCAGGTGAATGTGACAATGGCCCCATATCCTGGAACATCAATGTGCTATTTACAAAATGAATGTGCCATTGTTGAAAATGAATGTGCCATGAGCAATTTGCAAAAAAAAAGTAAGAATATATCAACTAACAGATCTGCAGTGCATTACTCGCCGCTCCAAATGTCTAGACGGACTTTTCTGTACTGGCGTAAACATGGGAAATAGGGGGACGCATTTGACCCAAACGGTCTCAAAAGGTCGTCGTAAAGATTTGTTGGATGCCTTGATCCTGAATTTATGATTCAAAAATTGCCAGGCCCCCCCCCAAAAAAAACACCACACGCAAACTCTGCTGTAAATTGTTGTAAACTACATACAGTACATCCAATTCTAATGACAAAACTTTGTATGAAATTTGCGTTTTGAGAACAAATTAATTCCGCGATTCATCTTAACTGGTGATGTCCATTTGTACGTACAAACATGTATAAAGTTTTGAAATAGGGATTGTTGCAATAGGAATCGATGGTGTTTTGAATAAATGGCACTTTCAAATTACTGTCTGGTGTATCAATTCGACAACTGATACAAAAAATCCCATGCAGAACTTTAATATATTGAAGTCATCATCACGTTGAATAAAAGAACGGAAGATTTCCACAATTTGTTTCAAAATTTAATGCGCCACATTGGCGCACTTAGTAAGATTTAAATGTGCCATTTTAGAATTAATTGTGACTATGGTGCAGGGCGCACGCTTATCTCAGTCACTGCCGTGTCAGCATCAATTGTTCAGCTGTTTTCACTTTCTTTTCCAAGACGATAATAGGTCAACTCAGGAATTGGGAAGGCCACGCACCCTGGGACATAGTCCTATTCTGATCAAAAATGGCCTATAAAATCGGCAACTTGCTGCGCCCTGGTGCGCATCATTCCTTTTTTTTTGGTTTTTAAATCTATCTTAAATTTACGTTGTAACGTAGATCTGCACAAGTAGCAGTAACGTGTAGATAACAGCTTACCGAATACTGTACATGGCCAGTCAGAAGCATAAAATTGACAATTGCTCCGCTCACCCGAAAGGTTCTTTGCTATTATGATACAATATTGATTTTTCTTCGACATTCTTATTTATCCTCGTTCTGCGCCTGAGATTTAAATCTACAACGTCCACTTTTATCATAGTTTACGTATCTTATCGACGTAAAGGTACTTGTATATGCGTTCGTCTGTAAAATTATTATGTCATTTTAAGTGGTCAGTCAATGGGTCCAAATCGAAGAGATATGATTTGTACAGAAATGTCAATTGCAGTTACACCCCCCCCCCCCCTCTTCCCTAATATCAAGATAGCTGAAAATGAAGCTGCCCATACGTGGACAAAAAAATACAGGATAGGTGACTGAAAGTTTGATCTTGGCTGTTCTGTGATATATGCAGTATTACATTGTATGCACTGTAAATTATTCATGATAAAATTGGGATTTCAAGACTAAAAAATGTGCTAACATCTGATGTATTATACAAAAATGTACATTATTATGCCTACACTGTATGCAAAGCTGATATTTCGTTTGAGCCCCTGACCCCCAGGGTCTTAGAAAATGGGTGTGGTCATTTCTTCCAATATAACTCAATGTAATCTTGTGGTTACCCTTTCTAAAAAAGAATTAATGATAGAAAGTTAATTCTTTTTGCACCATCATGGGTCTATGGTTTAGTTGTGCATCTGGTAATTTGTTTGAGTCCCTGACCCCGGGGACTTAGGAAATGGGTGTGGTCATTTTCTTCTATATAAATCTATAAGTCTATGTAACCTTGTGGTCACCATTTCTCAGAAGGTATAAACGATTAAAAGATCATTCTTTTTGCATCATGATGGATCTATGGTCTAGTTGTGCACTGATATTTTGTTCGAGCCCCTGACCCCCAGGGTCTTAGAAAATGGATGTGGTCATTCCCTCCTATATAACTCTGTGTAATCTTGTGAACACCAATTCTCAGAAAGTATAATTTGATAAAGAGGCTTTTGCATGATATTCAGACTGACGTCTTGTTACGCTTGCACATCTGATTTATTTTTTGAGCTCCTGACCCTTGGGAAAATGGTTGTGGCACTTAGATGAATTTAATTAAACAACCAGGAGAGCTTCAGTCTCGTCAGAGACTTCTAGTTTGATTTTTTATGAATTTTTTTCTTACCTAAAAAAGAAGGGGGGGGGGGTTGATTTTCATACATATTCAGCTTGTTTTCCATAGCCACTTTTCAGATTTTCATGAAACTTGATAGGAATGAAGTGCTAATGGTCCCCTACAAGTGTTGTTGTTTTTTGTCCATATCCGTCAATAGATGGCTCTATCACAGGCAAAAGTAGGTCATGGTGGGTACCCTCATTTGACAAACTTCTTCAGAACCGAAGCATGTATTGACAAACTGAAAGCATCAGGATGATCTAGAGAGAAATGCTTTGCTTTGTCAGAATTGCTCATTTTTGAACATTTTCATTGAATAACACAATAAATGTATGATTTTGTGCACTCATTTACTACATGTTTGACACATATAAGATTCTAAATGCTTTTTTTTTTCTTCAGTTTTATTCTTTTGATTTTTTTTTCTTAATTACAAAAAAGTGATAGGGAATATATTTTCCTAAATATGCTAGAGTTGTCTTTCTTACATCAATTGTTAATACTGTTATACATCCTGATGGTAGCTACTGGTATAGATTCTTTCATTTGAACACGACAATTTGGATCTGCCCATTGTTAAAGTACAAGTACAATATGTAGAGTGTGCAAGGGTATCAGGTGAGCGATTTGCCCCATGGGGCTCTTGTTTTACTAACACATTGGGGTCGAATTTCTGCCCTTTCCCGATGCCAAATTCCTACCATTTTCCCCAAAAAGTGACCTTAAAGTCCCTAAAATTGAGAGTACAATATGATTCAGCATGAAATAAATTTTACAAAGATCAACTAATTAACCTTTCAAAGGCCAGAAAACAAGAAATGGCCTTATAAGGGACAGTCAGACATGCAGATGTATTTTAAAATAATGAACAGTTCCAAATATTCCCAACTTTCTTAAATGGCTGATTTTCCCCAAATTGAAGACACAGGCACCTTAGAAAAACAGTTTTAAAAAATCACCGGTAAGTAAAAAGTTCAAGAACTAATTCCACTACCTGTTAACTAGGTTGAGTGAAGCTCAAGTATTTTGGATCTGACTCTGTGATACGGATTTTGCCTCTCTGTGTCTTTGGCAGAGAATTTCATGAAACCTCATTGACAGCAAGTACTCTGAGTTTTCTACCACTCTTTCCCAAAACTCACTAGCCCGATGTCCTAGGCTACCAAAACTTTTCCTGGGCTAGTAGAAATTCTTAAAGATACTTATAATACAAAAAACTAGTAAAATTTTCTTCCGGCTAGTGGCTAAGTTTTCGGAAATACTGCGGTATCCATTCTCTTTTACCTTTCATGTCTATCAAACAATGAATCAGATTGGCTGACACTTTTTGACTTCTTTTATCAACCAATTCATTAAGGACTTCAATAATGTCATGTGAAGTACAAGTATAAAACAATTTGTTCCTCAAATTTCCTCAAATGATATAAGTCTCAGGCGAGTTTTACCAACTTGGCCCTCTTGTTGAGATTTGAATGATGGCAGTCATCATGGATATTTTTATGAACTCTGCTGGTCTCAGCTTATGCGATAATCCATCGTCCGGCATCTGTCCGTCCATCCGTCCGTAAATGATTCTTATGCTCGCAACTCCATTGAAACCATAGGAGATAGAAAGTTAATACTTTTTGCATCTACTTGGTACAGTATGTGGTCTAGTTGTGCATCTGACATTTTGGTTTCAGCCCCTGATCTCCAAGGTTTTAGAAAATGGGCGTAGTCATGAAAATCTATGAAATCTTGTGCTTGCAACTCCTCTGATACTATAAAGGATGGAGACTTCATTCTTTTTGAGCCCCTAACCCCCAGGGCCTTAGAAAATTGGTGGGGTTCTTTTCTCCTATATTACTGTATGTAATCTTGTGCTTGCAACTCCTCTGACACTATAAATGATGGGGACTTAATTCTTTTTGCAATATGATGGCTGGGTCTGTGGTCTAATTGTGCACCTACACATATTTTGTTTGAGCCCCTGACCCCCAGGGTCTCAGAAAATGGGTATGGTTTGAAATACTATAACTCGGATTTTATTGTGTAGCCTGCGAAGCATAGCGACACTTAGGGATTACTTTGTCCGTTGTCCCTCTGTCTGTCCGTTTGTCTGTCACACCCCAAACGAAAAAAATCCCCTAACAAACACTGGTAACAAACACCTTACAAACCATGATTTGAAAGGTTTTTATTAGTGGTAAAATTTCGCATGCAAATGAGCTAACAAACACCTAATTATGCGAGCTCAACAAACACCAAATAAACACCAGGGATATTCAGTGACCAGAATTTGTCTAATGGATTCCTAATAAACATTGAACAACTACTTAATAAACACCAAACAGATACTGGTATGAAACATCTAATTTGCATGATTCGAACACCTAATAGACACCAAATAAACATCTAACAAACAGCAAATTACAGATGCATAAAAACAGCTAACAAACATCCAATAAACACTGGATTTGAACTTTTGACATCTTTTGGATTATATGGTTGACCTACTTTCATGTGCATCCTCTATTGTTCATTTGTGACAAAATGCACAAAGAATAATTTAAACAAATTATTTCCAGTGCTACCAATTATGGTAACTGGAAAGTTGAATATCACAGACAGTGTACAATGTACTGAAAATTGTCATCTCTTATTTCAACATGTTCAATATAGGAGGAAATTCAAATTTAATATTGATTATCATGTTAAATTCATTTGTAAATTTCATGATGTATGGATTTTCTACATACATGATTACAGTATATAAACCTTTAGTGAATATTGCTCACCTTATTTGATCCTTCTGAATAGAACCCCAGTCCCAGTAATTACTTCCTATAAGTTTGTTTGACACATTATATTCTGATATATCCTTCTCATGAATTTCAAATACTTGATAATAACATCCACCCTAGACTGTTTTTTTTTCAATCAGGTACAAAATATCCAATAAATGTACAAATGTCTGTTCACATGCTAAAATCTCCAGTTCTTTGTTCTCTTTGCTTGAAACTGGCGGACTTGAATTTGATTGGTCAAAGGAAAGCCAACTAGTATGTTTCTCTTTCACTCCTACATATCTTAGGGCAAGTTTCTAGGTCAGCTGGTCATTGGATCATAAATAAACACCACAAGCTTCACACAGAAGATTCTTTTAATTTCAGAGTCAATGGATACTGAATAAACACTACTGACTGACGTTACAAGCTAACAAACACCTAACAGATAGCGCAATATAATGCTTGGCATGTATGATAAGTTAAGAAACATTCAATAAACACTGAACAAATACCAAATGAACACCTATACTGAAACAAACACCTTTCAAACACCCTGTTCCAAAAATGGAATGATGCTATCCATTTGATGTTTGTTAAATGGATCAGTAATGAACAGCAGTAAAAGACATCATTTTCAATATTTATTTCATGTTTGTTAGATGTTTATTAGCTGTTTGTTAGGAATAATTTTTGTTTGGGACTTGGTTGTCACACCTTATAAAAGTGATTCATGAGTGTTACTATGTTTCGCAGGTGACACATGCATTCCTTGGAATGATTTTGAATTATTTAGTGATATTCTAATTGCAGTCTAATGGATATGTTGTTTTGCTGACTGCTACTCATAATTTGGTCGAGTGCCTGCTCCCTATGGTTTTTGGTTTTTATAAAAAATGGAAATTGATATTTATTGTTTATGTGTATATTCATCTTATTCACTTGTCAATGAGTGAATAAAACAAAATAACCATGAGAGCTACTGTCTCGTCAGAAAGTTCTGGTTTTACTTTCCTTTGCTGTGTTTCCTCATGGATAATTACGGAATGCCATTGTTTCTGTGGGTTATGGGGTCATATGAATTTCTTTTAATACCTCTGTCTGGTGCATATCTAATGATTCATTTGAGCTTAATTTTCATCCCATGACTGCTCATATACCTGTACCTGGTTTTTCAGTTACCTTTATGCACATTGAATAATTATTGTTGATTTATTGTGAATATTTTGATAAACATTTAGAATTCGGGTATAAAGTTTAACGCATGATTCTACATTGAAAACATCATCACATGAACAAAACCTTTTTTTTTTTTTTTTTTTTTTAAATATTTCTGGATCTATGCACATAAAAGTAAACTTCCTGATTCTTTTGGATATTTGTTTTGTTTTGGACTGTATGCCCTCCCAGCACGTACAGCTTCTGAAATATATGATGGGATTCACTGTGTAACTTCCTTATAACCATGAATCATACTTTGAGGAACTTCATTCAGGTTTTATCTCAAAATTTGGATGTAGAGGTGAATTTGTTAGGATATAGTGAACTTGATTTGTAATTACATGTATAACTATAGTGATAATAATTATGTGTTTTCTTGGAAAATTGAATGAACGTAAATTTTGATTTTATAAACTTCAGGTGAGGTAAATTTGTTAGAGCTTTAATCTGCTTAGATTTATTAAAGCATGGAAATCTCTGTATATCTTTAATGAAAACAGACTGTTTGGTACCATATTTAATTCCTACCGGTAGTATTTTATAGGTATCTGTACACTACATGTACCTATAGATGCTGTTCATGTATCGGTACAGTTGATAAGCTACAGAATTTGCATAGTATGCATACAATGCACATTCACAAGTACAATGTATGTTGAAAAATGTTTATGAATATTTTAGAAGCCTGCTATCTATGTAGCATGTTTATGTTAAATATAGCTCAGTCCTAATCTATGAAGTATGTGATAAATTATCATGCATTCAAATGGCTATTGAGATTTAGTGTACTATGAGGAAGATATATCAAACATTGATTTTTGTGTTAAAGGACTCTCCGATTACCACAAGAACAAAATGGTACAACAAGTGAAGGAGGGGAAAATCAGCTAAGCCGACTCATTTCCAATGCATTTGATATAGAAATGGGATATTATAGGGTGTGGTTATAACCTGTTTGAGAGGTAAGAATGGTTTGTGCATATTCTACATGACAATTGATATTTGAATTTTTTAGATTAATTTTCTTCATGGTACTTTTTTTTAGATGAAAGATATGAATAGAAGATAATGTTACCATGCAATGGTACATGTAACTGTAGTGAATATTTGGGAGTAGAATTGATTTTATGAATTTCTGATACATGGATTTTAACTTCCTATATCATACATAGTACATGTATGTCACACCATATGACTATAGAATGGATTTTTATGAAAACTTAATTGGATCTCAATTTGTGGAGCTTCAATTTACTTGACACACTGTGGTGCCAATATGAAGTTCGGAAAAAGTTTGTTTATCACTGAAGTGTGAAGCTTCTCATATATTTCGGTTAGCTCAATCAATGAAAGTTATAACATTTGTAATTTGTTAATAAGGTTCATGCAAAATAAAAACCCATGGAAATGAGTACATAAAATTCACCAGCAGGTCCACAATAACTGGAAAACAATTTCATTTTTCACTATCTAGTTGCGAATTTGAGATATGAGCATTTCAATTTCAATGAATTGTGAAGAATTTTTAGCTCACCTCGACGAAGTTGAGTGAGCTTATGCTATAACCCCACACGTCCGCGTCCGTGTCCGCGTCCGCGTCCGGTTAAGAAGTTTGGGGTAGCTCAGTATCTGACAAAGTACTAATGCTACAGTAACCAAACTTGCACAAGTGATTCATCTTTGGATGCTGAGGTGAACCCATGCATCGGATGCAGCATCTGACCTACATTTTCCGCTTGATTGACTTGGTTAAGAAGTTTGGGGTAGCTCTGTATCTGACAAAGTGCTAATACTACAGTTACCAAACTGGCACAAGTGATTCATCTTTGGATGCTGAGGTGAACCCATGCATCATATGCAGCATCTGACCTACATTTTCCGCTTGAGTGACTTGGTTAAGAAGTTTGGGGTAGCTCAGTATCTGACAAAGTACTGATGCTACAGTAACCAAACTTGCACAAGTGATTCATCTTTGGATGCTGAGGTGAACCCATGCATCAGATGCAGCATCTGACCTACATTTTCCGCTTGAGTGATTTGGATAAGAAGTTTGGGGTAGCTCAGTATCTGACAAAGTACTAATGCTACAGTAACCAAACTTGCACAAGTGATTCATCTTTGGATGCCGAGATGGATCCATGCATCGGATGCAGCATCTGACCTACTTTTTCCACTTGAGTGATTTCGCTTTTAAAAGCCAATATTGAGCAAAGTATAAGTGCTACATGTACCAAACTTGCAAAATGGATGTATCTTTGATCAAACTTTCATAAAATGACCTTGACCTACTTTTTCCGCTTGAGTGATTTTAACTTTAAAAGCCAATATTGAGCAAAGTATAAGTGCTAGATGTTCCAGACTTGCATATTAGATGTATCTTTGATCAAACTTTCATAAAATGACCTCGACCTACTTTTTCCGCTAGAGTGATTTTGCCTTTAAAAGCCAATATTGAGCAAAGTATAAGTGATACATGTACCAAACTTGCATATTGGATGTATCTTTGATCAATCTTTCATAAAATGACCTTGACCTACTTTTTCTGCTTGAGTGATTTTGCTCTATAAAGCCAATATTGAGCAAAGTATAACTGCTACATGTACCAAACTTGCATATTGGATGTATCTTTGATCAAACTTTCATAAAATGACCTCGACCTACTTTTTCCGCTTGAATGATTTTGCCTTTAAAAGCCAATATTGAGCAAAGCATAAGTGATACATGTACCAAACTTGCATATTGGATGTATCTTTGATCAATCTTTCATAAAATGACCTTGACCTACTTTTTCCGCTTGAGTAATTTTGCTCTATAAAGCCAATATTGAGCAAAGTATAACTGCTACATGTACCAAACTTGCATATTGGATGTATCTTTGATCAAACTTTCATAAAATGACCTTGACCTACTTTTTCTGCTTGAGTGGTTTTGCCTTTAAAAGCCAATATACATGTACTAAGAAATATGTTTGAATTGAATTTTGCTGTCACGAGGTGAGCTTTGTAATCTGTGATTACCTATGTTTGTATCTTGCAATTGGCAATTGTCAAAATTGTCATATTTCCTATACATTCTATAGAAAAACTATCTCGAGTTTGCAACAGTGGATTTAGCTAGTAAAGTTGTTTTTGTGAGTTTCTTACTGTAACTATAACAATTCAATTGTAAAACTTGTGGAATTTTTTCATCGTGAATCTACCCCCTGCCTGAATTTTATAAATAACCGTTCAAATAATGGAAGGTGTGGTTAAATTCTTGAGCTGGCAACCTTTCATCTCATCCTGTTTCAGATGATTGGCAATAGGCTGTTTATCACTGAAGATATGAAAATTTAGCTCAACTTGACGAAGTTGAGTGAGCTAATATGCTATACCGTTAGCCTATACCCACGTACGTTCGCGTCTGCGTCCCCGTCAGGTTAAGAAGTTTGGGTAGCTCAGTATCGATGCCACAGTAATCAAACTTGCACAAGTGACTCATCTTTGGATGCTGAAGTGAACCCATGCATCAGATGCTGCATTTGACCTACATTTTCTGCTTGAGTGACTTTGTTAAGAAGTTTGGGGTAGCTCAGATTGACTTGGTTAAGAAGTTTGGGGTAGCTCAGTATCTGACAATGTAGTAATGCTACAGTAACCAAACTTGCACAAATGATTCATCTTGGGATTCTGAGGTGAATTATGCTTGCATCACATGCTGCATCTGACCTACATTTTCCGCTTAAGTGACTTGGTTAAGAAGTTTTGGGTAGCTCAGTATCTTACAAAGTCCTAATGCTACAGTAACTGCATCTTGGGATGCTGAGATGGACTAATGCATTGGAGGCAGCATCTGACCTAATTTTTTCCGCCTGAGTGATTTTGCTCTTTATTAAAAGCCAATATTAAGCAAAAATATAAGTGCTACTTGTACCAAACTTGCATATTGGATGTATCTTTGATCAATCCATCAAAATATGACCTTGACCTACAGTGTACTTTTATTTGCTTGTCAATGAGTGATTTTGATTTTAAAAGCTAGTATTAAGCACAGTATGAGTGCTACATGTTCCAAACTTGCTTATTGGATGTATCTTTGATCAAACTTTCATAAAATGATCTTGACCTACTTTTTCCGCTAGAGTGATTTTGCTTTAAAAAGCCAATATTGAGCAAATATATTTCAATTGTACCAAACTTGCATACTGGATGTATTGTTAATTAAACTTTTATAAATTAACCATGGAAAAATGTTTAATTGATCTTTTGCTGCCAAGACAAAATGCTGCCATGAGGTGAGCTTTGTATTGTAATCTGTGATTACTATGTTTACAAGTTATAGTTGGTTTAGAAATTATTTTTCTCATGTATATATTTTATTCTCCCAGGAGAAAACTTCCCATAACAAGCAAGCTGTTTTGAGACAGAAGTCAAGATGAAAGGGTCAACCTATTGATATTATTGTTTAATTTCATTATGCCTAATTAATTGTCATTATTGATTAATCTTTGTAACAGATGCTGCTTCATAGTGGATCCTTGCTGTAATGATTGAGGACTGGAACGGGGAAGAGGGGTTACTCCCCCTGATTTTAGGGGCTGTAATCAGCCTTGTAGTGGCTGTAGTTGTCCTGCTACTCTGTGTTTGTGGCAAAAGGTGAGACTGAAAATATTGAAGCTATTTTTTCTATGAAATCTATTTTGGCATGTTCGATATTTTACTATGGCGGATTATTTTGCAGAATGTGACACATGCAGGTCACTTTGTAATTGAATAATACATGTACAAGCGAAGAAATGTAAGCTTTCTTCAAACATCTTTTCATCATTATCTTGCTTGTTGACAAATTATCTTGTATTTTAAATTTATCGTCAATTGTATAAAAATCTTGCCCATAGAAGGCAGAAATATGCCACAATAGAAATTAGATTGTGAATTTGTTGTTGTCATGGTTGATACATGTGTATTGTAGAAAATCTCATATTATACTAGACTGATCATGTAGAAAATTCTTTTGTCTCCTAACAATATTGTCATGTTATTATAAACAAGGATCATACATGGAGTGTGCATCCCTATAGATACATGTGCTTAAATTCATAACGTTATAAATACTCCAAGTGAACTTTGTATCGGTTTTAATGGTCCTGAGCGCTCATTCCTAAGACAGTGTTCAAATTGCATCATAATTAATTATGCATGAATGGTTATTGATAGAATTTTAAGCTCACCCCGACGAAGTTGATTGAGCTTATGCTATACCCCCACGCGTCTGTGTCCCCGTCCGCGTCCCCGTCCCCATCCGGTTAAGAAGTTTGGGCTAGCTCAGTATTTGGCAAAGTACTGTTGCTACAGTAACCAAACTTGCACAAGTGATTCATCTTTGGATGCTGAGGTGAACCCATGCATCAGATGCTGCATCTGACCTACATTTTCCGCTTGATTGACTTGGTTAAGAAGTTTGGGGTAGCTCTGAGTGGCTTGGTTAAGAAGTTTGGGGTAGCTCAGTATCTGACAAAGTACTGATGCTGCAGTAACCAAACTTGCACAAGTGATACATCTTGGGATGCCGAGAGGAACCCATGCATTGGATGCTGCATCTGACCTACATTTTCCGCTTGATTGACTTGGTTAAGAAGTTTGGGGTAGCTCAGTATCTGATAAAGTACTGATGCTACAGTAACCAAACTTGCACAAGTGATTCATCTTGGGATGCCAAGAGGAACCCATGCATTGGATGCAGCATCTGACCTACTTTTTTCACTTGAGTGATTTTGCTTTAAAAGCCAATATTTAGCAAAGTATAAGTGCTACATGTACTGAACTTACATATTGGATGGATCTTTGATCAAACTTTCATAAAATGACCTTGATCATTTTTTCCGCTTGAGTGATTTTGCCTTTAAAAGCCAATATTGTGCAAAGTATAAGTGCTTCATGTACGAAACTTGCATATTGGATGTATCTTTGATCAAACTTTCATAAAATGACCTTGACCTACTTTTTCCACTTGAGTGATTTTGCCTTTAAAAGCCAATATTGAGCAAAGTATAAGTGCTTCATGTACCAAACTTACATGTTGGATGTATCTTTGATCAAACTTTCATAAAATGACCATGACCTACTTTTTCCACTTGAGTGATTTTGCCTTTTAAAGCCAATATTGAGCAAAGTATAAGTGCTACATTACCAAACTTGCATATTGGATGTCTCTTTGATCAAACTTGCATAAAATGACCTTGACCTACTTTTTCTGCTTGATCAATTTTGCCTTTAATAGCCAATATTGAGCAAAGTATAAGTATTTCATGTACCAAACTTGCATATTGGATGTATCCTTGATCAAACTTTCATAAAATGAAATTGACCTACTTTTTCCGCTTGAATGATTTTGCCTTTAAGAGCCAATATACATGTACTTAGAAATACGTTTGAATTGAATTTTGCTGCCATGAGGTGAGCTTCGTAATCTGTAATTACCTATGTTTACTTCTTGAAAAATATTCTCTTGTTGTAAATTTAAAAAAAAGTTGAATTCAAATTGATGATAGTTTTATTATGAATAATTCCAACAATAAACCAGTAAAGGATGTTATTATTTCATGCATTCTTTCCATTCAATTTTCCGAAATGGAAGTTTGGAGTTGCGAAGGTAGGTCACTAACTATATTGAACCAAGCTTTGCACGCATATATAGAAAATGTCACAGGCTAGTGAACTGCATCGATAAGAATGCATCAAAATAAGGGAAGGTAAATCATGATATTGGCTGAAGTAAAAAGTAACAATTTTGAGTATTGTATGTTAAATGGCACTGCATCGTCAAATAATCATACATACAGGTTCCAGATTCATCATTCAAGGTATATATGTTTCTAGTACCTTACATTTACATATTTTTGCATAAGTATCCAGTTCCTCTATATTTATATACATCCAATACTACAATAGTATCTTCATGTATACAAAACTCATCTTACAGTTACATGGAATTAAGTACAGCCCAAAGAAACCTGTATAATTTTACTTTTGTAATGAGGATTTCAATGAAACTTTACACAATGAAAGGTAACAATATATACATGTACAGTGATATGGATGTGCATCAATATTTATGAGTAAATGTCATGAATCGTGTTTTGTTTGTCCCCTACCAGCAACGCCGAAGGGGACTCTTATACAGTATACAACACAATATGCAAGTGCATTTATATTGAACTTTATGGGTGTTAGCATATTAAGTAAAGGTCATGTTCATGCATTTGCTTTGTGTTGCATATACCCCAAACAAAACTTTTAAGAATTATGACATTTATTCTATACATATATATATGCACCACAAATGAAGTCTTAGCTTTCCATCTAAAGATACTTTGATGACTACATGTATAAGATCAATGCTGGTCCATGTTAAAGATTAGAACTTCTACAGAGCAAATGTGCTATGTCGTCATGAATCTTATCATTAGAAAATGCAGTATATTCCATGGAAAGAGTTTCATTTCTGCAAATTTCATTGGCTGTGCATTTATTTACTAGATGTACATAATGTACATGGTGTAAATGGATTGCTTACCCTTAGGGAAGGGTCGCTCATGAGTTTTTGGTCTCTGACTTGGATTACAATACATTTAATTACTGTATGTATTTTCATTGTACCAAGTTGTCATTCTAGTGCCTTTTGAATATGTGCATACAGCATTTTAACGATTTTCCAAGATCTTATCAGATGCACAAGTTGTACTATATAACCTAGAATTAAATTATAAGGATGTTTCTAAAATTCTTTTTGGTTATGGGAAATAACCTCAAAAAGCCGATGCACAAACATGGTATAATTCGCGACAGTTATGTATTTTAATGAAACTATACACAATGAAATTTTTTTTCAAAATGTGTAGATATGAATGAAGAAAGGGGATTGAAGCTGAAAAATTAACGTCTGAGTTAAACTTATTGTCCTTAAATTTTTAGCATATTAATATTGTCATATTTCATATATTGTCATTGTCACAGCATGCCGTCCGTCGTCCATCCGGCATAGACTTTTTACATTTTTGACTTCTCCTCTGCAACCGCTGCACAGAATTTCACGAACTATTTGCAATTGTTTTTCCCTTAATTTTTGTTGATTCATTGGTTTCAGTGGTTTTGACTGTAAAAATTTCTCAGGGGGAACATAAACTGACCTTAAAAACTGTGAAATTTGATCATGTAATTTGTGAATACTGCATGTGAAAGTCATAATTCTCCCAGTTTACAATCTGTTCTTTGATAGAAAAATCTGTCTATTTTGTTGCCTTTACTAGGAGATTTACTCGCTTTTGACAAACTTTATCTGTTGAACAGAAAGTGACTAGGCTGTCATAATTTGACAAAGATCAGGAGGATTTGACAAGTGCTGCAATGGTCCATTTTCAAGTTAAAGAGTCGTTATAGTTCTAAACCTCTGTTTTATATGCACAGACACTGAATATCACATCACTTGGCAATATTTAGCTCACCTCGACGAAGTTGAGTGAGCTTATGCTATAACCCCACGCGTCCGCGTCCGCGTCCGCGTCCTCGTCCGTGTCCGCGTCCGTGTCCGCGTCCGCGTCCGGTTAAGAAGTTTGGGGTAGCTCAGTATCTGACAAAGTACTAATGCTACAGTAACCAAACTTGCACAAGTGATTCATCTTTGGATGCTGAGGTGAACCCATGCATTGGATGCAGCATCTGACCTATATTTTCCGCTTGAGTGACTTGGTTAATAAGTTTGGGGTAACTCAGTATCTGACAAAGTACTGATGCTACAGTAACCAAACTTGCACAAGTGATTCATCTTTGGATGTTGAGGTGAACCCATGCATCGGATGCAGCATCTGACCTACATTTTCCGCTTGAGTGACTTGGTTAAGAAGTTTGGGGTAGCTCAGTATCTGACAAAGTGCTAATGCTACAGTTACCAAACTGGCACAAGTGATTCATCTTTGGATGCTGAGGTGAACCCATGCATCGTATGCAGCATCTGACCTACATTTTCCGCTTGAGTGACTTGGTTAAGAAGTTTGGGGTAGCTCAGTATCTGACAAAGTACTGATGCTACAGTAACCAAACTTGCACAAGTGATTCATCTTTGGATGCTGAGGTGAACCCATGCATCGGATGCAGCATCTGACCTACATTTTCTGCTTGAGTGATTTGGATAATAGTTTGGGGTAGCTCAGTATCTGACAAAGTACTAATGCTACAGAAACCAAACTTGCACAAGTGATTCATCTTTGGATGCAGAGATGGACCCATGCATTGGATGCAGCATCTGACCTACTTTTTCCACTTGAGTGATTTCGCTTTTAAAAGCCAATATTGAGCAAAGTATAAGTGCTACATGTACCAAACTTGCATATTGGATGTATCTTTGATCAAACTTTCATAAAATGACCTTGACCTACTTTTTCCGCTTGAGTGATTTTGCCTTTAAAAGCCAATATTGAGCAAAGTATAAGTGCTAGATGTTCCAAATAGATGTATCTTTGATCAAACTTTCATAAAATGACCTCGACCTACTTTTTCCGCTTGAGTGATTTTGCCTTTAAAAGCCAATATTGAGCAAAGTATAAGTGATACATGTACCAAACTTGCATATTGGATGTATCTTTGATCAATCTTTCATAAAATGACCTTGACCTACTTTTTCTGCTTGAGTGATTTTGCTCTATAAAGCCAATATTGAGCAAAGTATAACTGCTACATGTACCAAACTTGCATATTGGATGTATCTTTGATCAAACTTTCATAAAATGACCTCGACCTACTTTTTCTGCTTGAATGATTTTGCTCTTAAAAGCCAATATTGAGCAAAGTGTAAGTGATACATGTACCAAACTTGCATATTGGATGTATCTTTGATCAATCTTTCATAAAATGACCTTGACCTACTTTTTCCGCTTGAGTGATTTTGCTCTATAAAGCCAATATTGAGCAAAGTATAACTGCTACATGTACCAAACTTGCATATTGGATGTATCTTTGATCAAACTTTCATAAAATGACCTTGACCTACTTTTTCTGCTTGAGTGGTTTTGCCTTAAAAAGCCAATATACATGTACTAAGAAATATGTTTGAATTTAATTTTGCTGTCATGAGGTGAGCTTTGTAATCTGTGATTACCTATGTTTTTTTCATTGTTAGGTCATATTTGATCGCACTGTCTTGATGTGTCCAGATGCGTCGGCATGTTTTCTGTTGTGACATAACAATGAAAATATTGCCAATTTTTAGCTCACCTCGACGAAGTTGAGTGAGCTTATGCTATAACCCCACGCGTCCGCGTCCGCGTCCATGTCCGCGTCCGCGTCCGGTTAAGAAGTTTGGGGTAGCTCAGTATCTGACAAAGTACTAATGCTACAGTAACCAAACTTGCACAAGTGATTCATCTTTGGATGCTGAGGTGAACCCATGCATCGGATGCAGCATCTGACCTACATTTTCCGCTTGAGTGACTTGGTTAAGAAGTTTGGGGTAGCTCAGTATCTGACAAACTACTAATGCTACAGTAACCAAACTGGCACAAGTGATTCATCTTTGGATGCTGAGGTGAACCCATGCATCGTATGCAGCATCTGACCTACATTTTCCGCTTGAGTGACTTGGTTAAGAAGTTTGGGGTAGCTCTGTATCTGACAAAGTGCTAATACTACAGTTACCAAACTGGCACAAGTGATTCATCTTTGGATGCTGAGGTGAACCCATGCATCGGATGCAGCATCTGACCTACATTTTCCGCTTGAGTGACTTGGATAAGAAGTTTGGGGTAGCTCAGTATCTGACAAAGTACTAATGCTACAGTAACCAAACTGGCACAAGTGATTCATCTTTGGATGCCGAGATGGACCCATGCATCGGATGCAGCATCTGACCTACTTTTTCCACTTGAGTGATTTCGCTTTTAAAAGCCAATATTGAGCAAATTATAAGTGCTACATGTACCAAACTTGCATATTGGATGTATCTTTGATCAAACTTTCATAAAATGACCTTGACCTACTTTTTCCGCTTGAGTGATTTTGCCTTTAAAAGCCAATATTGAGCAAAGTATAAGTGCTAGATGTTCCAAACTTGCATATTAGATGTATCTTTGATCAAACTTTCATAAAATGACCTCGACCTACTTTTTCCGCTTGAGTGATTTTGCCTTTAAAAGCCAATATTGAGCAAAGTATAAGTGATACATGTACCAAACTTGCATATTGGATGCATCTTTGATCAATCTTTCATAAAATGACCTTGACCTACTTTTTCTGCTTGAGCGATTTTGCTCTATAAAGCCAATATTGAGCAAAGTATAACTACTACATGTACCAAACTTGCATATTGGATGTATCTTTGATCAAACTTTCATAAAATGACCTCGACCTACTTTTTCTGCTTGAGTGATTTTGCTCTATAAAGCCAATATTGAGCAAAGTATAACTGCTATATGTACCAAACTTGCATATTGGATGTATCTTTGATCAAACTTTCATAAAATGACCTTGACCTACTTTTTCTGCTTGAGTGGTTTTGCCTTTAAAAGCCAATATACATGTACTAAGAAATATGTTTGAATTGAATTTTGCTGTCACGAGGTGAGCTTCGTAATCTGTGATTACCTATGTTTTATGTTCAGTCTCTGGTTGTCTGACTTGACTGCAGGAAAATACTTGAAACCTATTATATATTCTGATTTCATTCTACTATAGTATCATAACTACAATTGTATATATATACATGTATATATATGAATTATGATCATTGTAGAGTGATGCATGAATCATTATTAAATTCAATCCATACATTGAATGGCATGATACTGTGAGAATAATATTGCATTCAAATTGGTTATTAGTCCACTACCTGCAATGCCGAAGGGGACTCTTAGTTTCCTCTCGGTCTGTCTGTCCGTCCGTCCGTCCATCCGTCCTTTTGATGAAGACTAGTTTGAATGATCATATATCATGAAGCAGACACATGTTTTTGAAATTCACGATAATTGACGTTGATTTAAATGCTCCCTTAACAAATATCCCTGGAAGGCCAAAATAGCTCTACCAATGACACTTCTTTTCTTGATTAAAAAATCCATATCTCTTGTGTAATTCTAAACCGGCGTATCATTTTGTCATGTACACATACATATAGGTACGCAATAATATGAAGTCTGACTTGTCATTAAGTACTTTCATCTGTGAATTGTGAAATAAATGTCCGTTCTTATCAATCAGTGGATATGCAACATTATCTCCTGTGTGTGATAATAACTAAGAGCTCTATTGCTTTTTTATTACAGTAATGAAACACCAAAAAGTTCATCAGAATCTTACAGAAAGACATCAGACAACAATCAGGTATGTGGCTATCTATACAATACATGTATATATAGAACGAGAGACTGGAAAGTAGTGTGTGTGAGATAGGGGAGGGGGGAATAAGAGGTTCTATCACGATCTACTGAGTGAGACATAAACATTTACACAAGTGACGGAAATTTTGTCTTTTCCTGAGTGGAGCTTAGTGGAACGAGGGAAAAGATGAAAAATTTCCATCACGATGGTAAATTTTTATGTCTCACTCAGTAGAAAGTGATGGAATCTATTTCTTCTTCTATGAAACGCAAGAAAGAATTCAAACAACATTTCATGCCATCTAATGCCATGTTTTCTGACGATGTTTCTGTGACATCGCAATAAGATTCAGTCTCTTTTATCAATTTGGTCAATTGGAGCCTTTGAGACAAGTCACAACTTATGTGTCTCACATAGGCTGTCTCACAGGGTACGAGGAAAACTGGAGAAGAAGTTATAATCTTACACCACCATGAGGGAGGGATGGCGATTTCTCAACCCAAGTGTATAAATTTTGCAAAACAAAATCGTTGAACTTCAGGTCAACGACTGGAGTAATTGTTATAATCACCTGTTTGTTGCCTTACTTCCATAACGTCGCTTTGGTAGCGATGATTTCACAAGATGAGATCGAACGTTAGAGGATGAGATTGATTTATCTCACCGTAGGAAAATTTATGGGAATTCTCAGTCTCAAGTTGGAGATTTGTAGCTTCTTGGTGTAGAAAGAAATCAGATATGAATGAGTAAATTGTAGTTGATTTGGATATTAAGGAAGTGTGAGAGAGTTTGTACATGTATGTCTAGATTCTAGATAGAAAATAGATTTTTTCTTGACATGATAGAAATATATTTTTTTGAAAGAAAGAATGATCAGAATAGTTCCAGGTCTTGTGATTGTGGTATATCATAACAAGCTGTAATGAGCTCTTATCTCTTCTGTTGTAACTCTTAACTTGATCTGCTTTACAGCTTATTTTACTGTTGTATATTTGAAGAGACTGACTATATTATATGTAATTCTACATTCACAGAAAGAAAGTGTGGTATTGAATTTGGATAAGGGTATAGTACCATTGAATACAGATCAGCATCAGAATGGGAACTTAAGGTTAGACTTACTTACATCTTTTATTCTACAATTGTTTTTGGTAAAAACGAAGAAATTTATCATCTCTTTATTAATTAAAAAATCAAGATAATGCCTCTTTTATGAATTACGGAAAAAATTCTGAGATAAATCTTTTTGACATTTCTTGGGTAATGATTTTAACATACATTGAATAATCATATTTTCATTCTAGGAACAGTGGTGGCAGCTCTGCCGGGAGTTCCTCTCCCCACCCTCCAGGGACAAATCATAGGGAGTTGCCCCAGCTTCCTACAGAGGGTGTGTCTCCTAGTAGGAGTGCAACATTAGGTAAATATAGAATACATGTACTTATGGTTAAAATAAGAATCTCCACTTCCCATAAGAACAAATCGTAAGGACAATGAATGAGCTACGGTAACCCAGCTTTCTTTTTATGAAAAAAGACGTCATTATCAAACGTCCAGTCAAATAATGCTCTTACAGGCTATTGATTATAGTACCATATTATACATGTAGAAGCCCAACAGCATACATGTACATGTATGTGATGTCAGAATTTTGGCAATCTGGAATTCCAAAGACAGTGCAGGTAGTATTGTGCATGTGCACATTCACACTGTTCTTTGCATTGAAAGCTAAGTAAACAATTTGAATTATTAATTCATTAAGCTATTAAAATTTTTAAAGGCCGACGTTGGCAACCATGCAATCATTGATATGCATACCTGAGTGACATAGGCTTGGTAGGCATGATATACTTTCTTTGAAGATAGTGCGTCTATTCAAGTAAGTCGCGATGGGTGCGTTATGTCAAAAACTTACAGATAGGTTATTACGCTAATGAGATACTTAAGTCTCATTTGTTATATGCTGTCAATCAAAATGGATTGGGGTAAAAGGATTAAAATGAACCAATCAGATAACAATTAGAGAGGTTAATCCTATACACTGGTGTAAAGCAGATGCACGTACCATAAGGTACCTACATTCTGTCATGGCAACGGGTGATACCGATTCATATGTTTACATCCTTCAATATTAATGATTAACACGGTTCAAAGTTTGAATTGTACACTCAACGTGAAGGTAATGTTTAGATCAAGAAACACTACTAGTATGCATTTGATAATTAAAAACAAGTTAAAACACTATTTTTCAACCAAATTCAAAATGACAATGATGTAGGTACCAGAAATTCTTACTAGTTAAACACTGGTACTTACTTCCTTGTCATTTTCAAAATCTCAACATAGAACTTATATTTTACAATCATCTTCGAAATTATGCAATATGGAGCATTTAATCATACATAATAATTGTGCTGAATGTAAAAATCAAACCTTAACTGTGTTAATTATTTATATTGAAGTATGCAAACATGCGAATCGGTATCGAATGTCGCCATGATGGGATATGGGTACCTGATGGTAGGCGCATCTGCTTTACACCAGTGATGTAGTGGTCAGTGAGGAAATATAAAAAATTCACCTAATTTACGTGTCCCTTTATATAATCCCCCGTCGGCCTTTAAACACTATTTTGCTCCCTGAATGTTTTGTATTATTTCTTCAGGTGGTATTCACAAAACTGGAGCACCAAATCTTGGTCCTGGTAATCGTAATACAATAGGAGGAATGCCATCTGCTGCATTAGAGGACGATGACTACGATCATCTAGTCCGCAATATAAACTCTAAACGAAAGTCTAATTACGATCATGTGACCCTCGGAAGTGATGGAGTACCAAAGATTGAGCTCCGACAGGAGGAGGAGAATTCAGTAAAAGATCTGCCAGCGGAGATTTGCCAGAAAATGACTATGCTGAGGTACAGAAAGAAAACATATATGAAGGTGTCAAAGATGAGAAAAGGAAGGAAGAATCAAATAATACGTTAAAAGGAAATGGTGCCATACCAAAGCATTTAAAAAAGCCATATGATCCTTACGCCATGGTCTCGGACGAAGGCAGTGATGGAACATTTAGGGATATTGACCCGTACACAAGTGTAAAAGACTCTGCTAAAGATGAGAGCTCATACCCAAAAGAAAAACTATCTACCAAAGATTTTGACCCGTATTCAAAAGTGAAAGAAGATCCATATTCTAAACTCCCAGATGATGCAGATGACCCGTATAACAAAGTAGATGATCCATATAATAAAGTGAAAGATGACGACCCTTACAGCAAGGTTAAAGGTGATGATCCTTACAACAAGGTCAAAGGTGATGACCCTTATAACAAGGTCAAAGGTGATGACCCTTATAACAAGGTCAAGGGTGATGACCCATATAACAAGGTCAAAGGTGATGATCCTTATAACAAGGTTAAAGGTGATGATCCATACAACAGAGTAAATGATGAAGATGACATAGAAGATCCGTATAATAGGGTAAAAGATGACGAGGAGTCAGCGGGGTCATATAGTGCTGGTAAGGCAGAGGCTTACAAATACTCTAAAGTTGATATCAATCGTAAAAACAAGGATGGTGCACAAGCAGCAGGGGCTACACTTTTAGTGACAGAATCTGGAAACTTCAGTGTTCAATCTTTTGCTGGTGAATATGCCCAGGTTGTGAAAAATAAAAATCAGGAGCGTTTACCAGTCCCTCCTACAGCGAATAAACGCTTCTCAGACCCTGACCCCTACGCACTGCCGCCTGAGCCTCCGAGACGATATAACGACCCTGTCAGTATGGACCTAGGGACAACTAGCACAGTAGATGGTGGTCAGCAAGATGTCCAGTCATCTCACACAGAACAATCTGTACCCACAGTGACTGATGTGATAGTCAATGTACTCCCTGTATCAGATGTATCAACTCCCACTGCAGGTAGGTTGTAACTTTGATTGCAAAATATTCTAATGGGCATGTTTACAATGTTGAACTGATGGTAGGGGACTTCATATTGCTTGCAATAGTTTAACTACACAAACAACTATTCTGAATACATGTATTCAAGTTTTTAAAAGGATGCTTGAAACACAAGTTTGAATCTATTATAGGAGCTAGTGGTAAGAGGGAACCACCATATCACAAGCTTACCGCACGGGAATCTATGGCGAGTATTAATGCCAGACGTGCTATGAATATGTATGAGGAGGTCAGAGACACAGAAAATATGTATGCCACGGTAAGTATTGAGATATGATTTAACTTCTAACTTCTGAAATTACAGTACAGAAGTTGATGAGGGCAAGTTGCCTCATGCTGTTTGATATGAATAAAAGAAATGGGACTGTCAATAAGTACTGTCAAGTAATTTTTGATTGAGTTATGCCTTGTGGAATCAGTGAATTCGAAATATAAATGGTTTTCATGCTCTGTCTTAACAGTGAGTTTAATTAGTGAAATGGGTGAATTTCAACTACTGTATTGAAGTGAAGGTTGATAAACATTTTATCAATATTTGATAGATGAACTTGTCATTTTTACAAGGAATATTTGTTAACACAGGTTGAGGGTGGATCTGGGGATGGTGTTATCACAAAGACGGAGACAAAATCTGGGGTAATGAGGGACGGCTATGCTGAGATAGGTGCAACAGGTAAGAGACATTTTGCTTATTTACATGTAAGGTACTTTCTACCAAAATTTCCTACTGTCTGTCCAGCCAGGAAATAAAAGACTATTTCCGAGATGTTTCATCTAGTCAGACTATGAACATCACATACTTTTACAAGGTTTTGCATTATGATGTTACAATAGATTCAATGGAAAGTTACAAAAAGCCTACTTTGAATTATGACAGAATAATTAAGAAGTTTGAGAATTTATCTGATGTCCGTAGTTTGGTATGTAAAAGCAAGGTTTTGAATGGTAGAATCTGTGAACTTGAAAATGGACTATTAATAATGATGTCAAAATGCAAGTTTATAGAGTCCATTAGCATCTTGACATTTGGCAATCCAAAAATAGTTCTCTTTTCGATGATATTAACATTGTGTATCTCTATTTTTATATTAAGGAGGTCGAGGTGTGCACGAGAGTGTACCAGCTCCTCCATCATTAGACAGCCTACATCTGATGGCAAAAATGGACGGCAAACAGAGGCTCTCAGGAGAAATAGATGGTCTGCCCGATCATCCGCAAAAATCACCGGGATCTACGTCACACCCTCGACAATCTGGTGGTATAAATGGCTTCCCTGAGACAAGTTCGTCTAATGGTATGGTAAATCCTGCCTTTGATGGAGCCGACTCAGATCTAGGGGATATAACTCTTGATCCAAACTATATGACAGTAAGAGACTGTATACCTGATAGTGAAGGTGACATGGACCCAAATTATGAAAGTGTAGAAGAAGCTAAGGCAAAAGCAAACTTTAAGACCGATCGGGAAAGGGAGCGAGAGTTGATCATGGAACGCAAAAAGAGAGCTCATGTGTATGAAGTGGTCGAAACATCAGAGGCCGAAAAAGTGAAAGAAAGAGTATTGCGATCACATATGTATGAAGATCTGGACGGTGTACAATTCGAAAAGCAGAAATTAAATAATAATCAAACTAAACAGAACAATGGTGCAAAGGGTAACAGTGCTAGTAACGCTGCTAAAAGAAACTCAGAAATATGGAAGAGGAGATCTGACGTAGATGACGAGAAGTTATAGATATCGTCCTTATTTTTTAATTAGAGGAAAAATACTACACTTAAACTATTATTCAAAATATGAATTTGTGGTTGAAATCAAAAAGAAAGTATCATTCTATTTTCCTAATGGGTCCAAAATTGTTCACTGACAAGTGTCATAGCGATGTACCTAACAGAATTTAAAACATTTTTCTATCTTTTTTTTTTTTTTTTTTCGATGAATTCTTTTCACAAGAATTGACATACTACATGTAAAGATTTTGACTTTGTGAAGCTGGTGCTTAAGATGCATTTAATATGCACGTTACATTTGTGTCTGACAAATTTTTTGTAAAAAGATATTTTTGTGTAGCAACGTATAACTATGTATGTGCAATACTCCTTATTTTAATTAGACGTGAAAAAAAATTATCACAGTGATATTTTACTCATTTAATCAGAATTATTATAACTGTTTTTTTGACATGTTGGTGTTAGTTCTCTTTCTCTGCCATAATATAAGGATTAATAAATTGTCAAAACTGAACCATTTATATTTAGAAATCAAAGGAAATATGATTTTACGTACGGATTTATCATAATTTACTGATGTCTGAGTTTGATAATACACCTAGTTGAAAATAATTCTAAGTAACCCATGTAAAAGTCACAGCATTCATGAACATGTAGAATTGTAGATACATTTACGTGTAACTTAAGTTTATATTAAGATAAAATTTATGTCATACACACATGTAATAGACCATTTTCGTATTTACCACTAGACTCACATTTTAGACATGCTAAGATCCAACATCACAACTTCATACTGTAACGTCAAAAATTTGTAATAACAGTCACAGTTAGAATCTATGTCAAATGTTGTGATGTCAGGTCTTAGCTTGTGTAAAATGCAATTGTACCACGTAATGCAAAAATCGTCTATTGAGTAAAGTAGCCCTTTGAAGCAAGATTTTTATTATTTTATTTTTTTACTTGAATTTTAGGACAAATTGTTAAAAATGTTTATTTCATACTCATGAAGACTTTATATTTATTAAGATTAACAAAAATGTTATACTATCATGAAAATGTTTTTTTTTTTTCATATTTGTTTTGTATAATTATTTATATCCTTGTACAAGGTTGTTACTTTTTAGTACTTACATGTACATGTTCTAACACAACATATGAATTAATGATTTATGCATGAAGAAACCAAGTTGCTGTGCATATTTTTGTTCTAAAACAAAACAAGTGCATGAGCTCAATAATGCTATAAAAATTTAGCAGCTTATAGTGCCCTTTACTGGAATTTAAATACCATAAGTTACTGTATGTAAGTAGATGGAAAAGGCTGAAAATTGATTTTGTATAAAAAGAATGAATTTACATGAACTCATAACTGAAAAAAACAACAAAAAATCTTTTGATTTTACATGTAAATTATGCAGAATTCATAATTTTCCTTTCTCAGAATGACACAATTTCACTTAATAAGCTGGAATTTTTTTAATTTCTGAATTATGATACCTAAAACTTGATCTTTGCCCTACTTTTATGACAACCTGTGTATGTCAGATGCAAAATGGAAAAAGAAAGATTAATTTTCAAGGTCAAGGTAACTAACTAACTTCCTTGTGGACACTTAAGATATTTATAGAAATTAGAGAGTACTTGAAGTATTCATTCATATGTACATACGAGCTTTTCGTAAAGTATACCCTATATATTTTTGGAATTAGGTCAAGGTTAAGGTCAATGCTTCTTTGAGCTGAGCTTGGGATAGAAAAATATAATTTTCGTTTTATTAAATTTAAAATGCTTCTCAAGTTCTTTACAGATTTTACACACAGTGGTTGGTATGCCTACATCGTATCAGAATACATATATCAGCATATACATGTATGTATATTCAGGACTGCGAAGGCAGATGACCACTGGATTCATCTGAATGTAAATGTACGTGCATGTTCACTCTCCTTAACTTTAAAATTCTGAAAATTGATTGGCTTTCAAAACGTAGTTGAGGAAATTTACAAAATGAATTTAAATTAAGAGCTCACCCTACCCTAGATATATATGTTTAAATCATATCATTATGCTTCACATGTTTTGTTGTCATTCACGTCAGGTTGCCTTCATTGTAACAGGTACACGCAGCACATTTAGTATTGTATGATTAGTCCCATATGTACAAAATTGCCGACTCAAAATGTAAATTTATGTTATAAAACATTATACCTTATGATGAACACTAGAGAAATGTATACAAGTACGTTGTTTAAGGACCAAGATGTTAGAGAATTTTGTTTTTGTGAAATTACTAATGATACTGTGTTATCCTCGATGATCAATTTGATGACATATCTGACATACCTTACATACCAGACATACCTTACATACCTTGCGTACCTGACATACCTAACATACCTGAAATACCTGACATACCTTACATACCAGGCATACCTTACATACCTGACATATCTTACACACCTGACATACCTAACATACCAGACATACCTTACATACCAGACTTGCCTTACGTACCTAACATTCCTGACATACCTTACATACTTGACATACCTTAAATACCTGACACACCTAATATACCTGACATACCTTAAATACCTGACATACCTTTAGGATGATGTAATGAGTAAATAGGTAAATTAAATATTCACCCTGTAGATTTACAAACTAAAGATGTGGTAACGTTTAACAATGATTTAACAAATACAAATCTCCGTTAGTCCATATCTTTGTTGTACTACTTATTCCTATTTCATGAAACAGACGTAGATTCGATATAAATAATTTTGGTACAAATCACGGAAAGCACAATTATATAGAAGAAAATGAAGTTTTGCTACTCAGAATTGGTAATTCTGTCTTATTTTCAAATATCTCAGTGTTGGATATTTAGTATCAAGTCCTACACTTTTCATAAGATTTGTAATAAAAATGGAACAAAATATCTAAATTAGAATTCAGTCTGATGATCAGTGAAATTTATTTATTTTTTCATAGAGCTTACAAATGAATTGAAAAATGATGCTTTATTTTTGAAATTTTCAAACACAACAACTACATGTTTCTAAAGAATTTTGGAAAAAATTTCCAATATTTCAAAACAACTCATAAGAATTTTCTTAAGGTGTTCTATGAAAGACATTTTTAATTCAGATAATACTTCAACACAAAATTTGAAATTATTTTTTAACTTTAATAAGTTTCCTTATCTATTTTATAATTCCTATAACAAACTTATCAGAGGTTACTTTTTGTTTAAGGAAGGACTCTTTTTATGAATTTTTATTTTGCATAATGGCAAAAAACAAGATCTGAGTGAAGAATAATAATGTTTGTTACAGATATTGTATAACTATGTACAATTTGTAGTAATAAATTATTTACAGACTTAAATATCTTACAAACCTTAATATTTTCGTGAATCTGTCTTACTGCCATGGTTGTTGATTTGGAAGTGACATGTATAAACCATAGAAGATGAAATGTACATCATGTTGTTATTGCCGGTGTGATGTTCCTTCCCTTCTTATGCTAATTGACCCTTCTGATTGTGGGGAAACAATGCAAAATTTCGTGTGGTCACATTGGTTTTACCTCAGACAAACAAGCTTCGAACCTTGGTCAAACATCGAAATTTCATTGTGACATCATGGAATTTCTCAAATTTTTCCAGCGTTGAGAAGGGTAAATTCTTCCATATTAAGGATAAGAATAGAAACAAGAGTTCACAGGAAGACAATCTAGCTCACCAGTAAGTGTTCGTTATAAACAGCATCATCCAGAAAGTGCTCCTTGTGCAAGTTCAAGGTCACTCGCTCAAAAGTCTTGGTGACCATACTAGATGAAAGCTCAGATCATAAGGAATCTACATGTGAAATATTAAAGCCCTACCCCTTATGCTCTAAGGGAAATTTCTTTAAAAGTACGTCAGAGTCCAAGATCTTGGTCAACATTCAAGGTATGAATTGATAGCTTTAGCCAAAACTTAAGGAAATATGACCCAGATTAAATTTTCTAACAGTAGGTCAAGGTTAAAATTCTGAGTATTAAATGCAAATACAGGGCCTAAGGAATCAACATTTAAAATATCTATATGACCTAGGTTTAAGTTTCTTGCAGTGGATGCTACATCAGATTTACGACAGTAGCTTGTCAGAATTGATCCTGGCAAGCTCATAATTTTATTGTCCGTATTTAGCTGTGCAAAACTGTTACTTCTTTCTTCCCTCACACATTTTTGTTGCCAAAGGGATATAGTAATGTCACCGTATGTGTGAGGGTGTGTTTATGTGTGTGCGTCCATGAAAGCTTGTAGTTGCTCTAGAGGTCACTGTTTACTTTAAATCTTCGTCAAACTTTGCGTGTAAGTTTACCATGGTGAGATGAGGAAACTTGTTTTGACTCTTTATCAATTTGACATCATACATATTATTTTGCTATTTCGGAAACTTTTCATTTCATAAAAAAATGTCATCGAAATTAAAAGGGGTTTAACATCTTGGCACCATCCCTCCAATGCTATTTTGGTCATAGATTTTATTTAACTATGCTACTGCATGGACCCCACAGGTAATTTGGAGCCTCGCATTCTAATCAAATTAAATGCGAAATTTAAGATTTTAAAAACGAAATATGAGAGCGCTACTGAAATACATTTGGCTGTGTCAGAAAATGACTTTGGCATTTAGTAAGTACGACTGATGTGTTTCTGAATTTGTATTTAGTCATCTTCTCAAGACACGTGTACGTTGTATATGAAAGTTTCTGAATTTGTATTTAGTCATCTTCTCAAGACACGTGTACGTTGTATATGAAAGTTTCTGAATTTGTATTTAGTCATCTTCTCAAGACACGTGTACGTTGTATATGAAAGTTTCTGAATTTGTATTTAGTCATCTTCTCAAGACACGTGTACGCTGTATATGAAAGTTTCTGAATTTGTATTTAGTCATCTTCTCAAGACACGTGTACGTTACTTCTCAAGCAAGTTACTTCTCAGGCAAGTACTTCTCAAGCAAGTTACTTCTCAAGCAAGTTACTTCAAATCACTTCTCAAGCAAGTAACGAATATACGGATTTTGTTCTGAAAGCTAGGCGTCTTTCAGATAAGCTTCTCAGTCACGGATATGTTTGTGACCGACTAACATCGTCACAGAGGAAGTTCTAAGGTCGATATGGGGAACTCGTCATACACTATGATGTCCCACTCTCCAGAATGGTGGATGATATTCTGTCATAGACCAAAGATTGTACTCTATGTCTTCCGAAATGGAAGTTACCGAATGTGACAGTACTACCGAATTGAAGCGACGGGTGTTGCATGCAAGCAGGCTTACTCTCCCTGGGCACCTGGTCCCACTATCATATCGGGAGTCCGCTTCTTTTCATGTGGTGGAGGTTTTTGTTTGTTCGCTTTGGTTTCTGTTTTATCCTGATTTTGTATGCCTTCGATTTCTGATTTTCTGAATTATCGATTTTGTGCTGTATACAGGGATATGGTCATTATCCATATTTGTCATTGTATATGAAAGTATAATACTCTTCTCTGTCGCAACAAAGAAGAGTTCTGGATAAAAAATCTTGACACTGCAGCGCCCTATGGGTGCAACGATAATATCAGCAGCATAGTAAACTTAACAAGTCCCGGTTGTTAATCGGTAAATGTGACTTATTCAGCAGACCACAAAGAAGACCTCGAAGTCATGGCATTCGTAAATATAATAGGCCTGAGATACATAGTTTCTACTTCGATGACTTGGTTCCATTTTTGAATGAGCCTCTAGGCCTGCATTTTATTCGTACCAAATTATTCTCTGTTCCTTTACGGAAGTTACACGAAATCTACGAACATACGAAGAACCTCACATTTACCGATACACGTTCCCCAGACTACGAGGAACATCATGGGCATTTCTATTTTTCTTTTATTTCAAGCAGTTAGATCAGATAAATAAGAGGAGAAAACAAACCGTCCTTTCATTGAAGTAAGATTTGCAAACAAAGGTATTGATAAATTGAATCTTGGTCAAATTTCGAATCACAAAACTGTCACGGAAAATCCCACCATATTTCAAAAGAAAAGAAACTCCTTGTATGCATCTAGAATTTACAATTACAAACGATTCCTGCAGTATATTGATTTAATACTTCTGTAATGTTTATTTAAGTAATCCCTCTTTACATCCGCTTCCTTGCGAATGTTCTTCATCAGATTTCAACTATACTCACCTTGTGGACACGTTATTACTGGTGACCTTAGTATAGTCAAGAACGGCAAGTTGAGAGAAATGTTTAAAAAGGGTCCAAATACAGAGAAAGTATGTCCTTTACATAGAACAAAAATTTCAAAATTATCATGGACTCTTGTTAGGAATATGCAAGACGTTGGACAAAGAAAGAGGATGTACAACTCGACAGCATTTCTGAATGGATAACATCCATCCGAGGGTTACTTTTATTGGCCGGATTGCGAAGCAAAATCCGGTCTATGAAATGGCTAAGTCCGTCTGTCCGTCCGTCCGTCAGTGCGTCAACATTTTAGTTAAAGTGTTGCGTTTAAGTCCGTTGAGAGAAAACTGTTTGGAGGAGCAACTTGAAACTTGACATGGTGATAGACAATGATGAGACGAATCAAACACCGCAACAAATTTTGACCTGGTGAACTTGACCTTGGAGTTTGACCTACTTTTGAAAAACTTTAACCTTGGCCATAACTTTTTAAATGTAAGTGATAGGGCTTTCATATTTCACTTGTGCATTTCTTGTGACAATACCTTTCCATGGATTCCAAAATATTTGACCTTGTGACCTTGACCTTGGAGTTTGACCTACTTTTGAAAAACTTTAATCTTGACCATAGCTTTTGAATGGTAAGTGATAGGGCTTTCATATTGCACTTGTGCATTTCTTGTGACAAGACCTTTCCATTGATACCAAAAAAAAAATTAAATTGTGACCTTGACCTTGGAGTTTGACCTACTTTTGAAAAAACTTTAACCTTGGCCATAACTTTTTAAATGTAAGTGATAGGGCTTTCATATTTCACTTGTGCATTTCTTGTGACAATACCTTTCCATGGATTCCAAAATATTTAACCTTGTGACCTTGACCTTGGAGTTTGACCTACTTTTGAAAAAACTTTAACCTTGGTCATAACTTTTGAATGGTAAATGATAGGGCTTTTATATTTCACATATGTATTCCTTGTCACAAGACCTTACCACGGATACCAAAAGTTTTGACCTTGTGACCTGACCTTGGAGATTGACCTACTTTTTAAAAATAATAAATCTGGGCTATACCTCATGAACTATAGATGATATGGCTTTGAAATTTCACATGCAGAATCTTTATGACCAGATGTTTATTTTGATATCATAATGAGTTTTGACCTAGTGACCTTGACATTGACCTTTGACCTACCTTTGAACTATAAGAGGTAGGGTTTTGATATTTTACATATGGATTCCTCATGAACAGAACTTCCATTTGATATCATGACTTTTGACCTAGTGACCTAGACATTGACCTTTGATCTGTCAAGGTCACTAGGTCAAAAGTCATGATATCAAATGGAAGTTCTGGTCATGAGGAATCCATATGTAAAATATCAAAACCCCACCTCTTTTGAACAATAAGAGGTAGGGTTTTGATATTTCACACATGGATTCCTCATGACCAGAACTTTCATTTGATATCATGACTTTTGACCTAGTGACCTTGACATTGACCTTTGACCTACTTTTGAATTATAAGAGGTAGGATTTGGTATTTCAGTTGTAGAATTATAAGAGGTAGGGTTTTGATATTTCACACATGATTCCTCATTACCAGACCTTTCATTTGATATCATGACTTTTGATCAAATGACCTTGACATTGACCTTTGACCTACTTTTGAACTATAAGGGGTAGGGCTTTGATATTTCACATTTAGATTCCTTATGACCATAGCTTTTTTCATTGTGCAATAGTATTTTAATGACCTTTGACCTTTCTGTCTGCGCCAAAATTTATACGCCATCTAATACAAACACTTCGCAATCCGGCCTTACCGCCTTTAGCGGTTTATGGTTTACCTAGAATTTACCGATTAAAATCAACTGTGAACACCAGATTCGAGTCTATCTTTAAAGACCCTGATGTTATTACAAAGCTTACCTACCTCCAAGAACATTATGTCATCACACCAGCAGATAAAACCTTAAATAATAAAACATTTACTTGCAAAAAGTACTATTTCGACAGTCTAGTTAAAGAGTTGGGTTTAAATTCGACACCCAAAAATACCACTTACATCCCAATAAACCTTTCTGCCTCTGAAATAATAGAAAACCACAAATCAGCTCTTGCTTCCTGTGGCTTCGACACTGACAATTTAGATTTAGATTTACTATACTTACACTGCATACCTACAATGCATAAGAATCCGTACAAACAACGTTTCATCGCTGGTTCCTCAAAATGTTTTATCAAATCTGTATCGATCTTACTCACCAAAGTGTTATCAGAAATCAAATCTGGGCTTCAAAAATATTGTTCGACAGTATATTCTCGCAGTGGTATCAACCAGATGTGGATTTGAAAGAATTCGAAGGAACTTTTAGAACATCTGAAATCCACTCATTTTAGTAGAGTCCATTCGATCAAAGCCTTTGGTTTTTCGACACTTTACACTACAATTCCACATTCTAAATTGAAAGAAAGACTCGCAAAAATGTTAAGTAATGCGTTTAAAAGCAAGAACGGTTATCGCAAATACAAATTTATTGTTGTTAACTATGACAAAGCCTACTTTGTAGAAGAAAAGTCCGATTCTGAGAATAAGTACACTGAAACAGATATTATTCAGATGTTAAACTTTCTGATCGACAACATTTTTGTGGTGTTTGGAGGAAAGGTCTTCCAGCAAATTGTCGAAATTCCAATGGGGACCAATTGTGCCCCACTCCTTGCCGAAATTTTCCTTTACTCGTACGAAGCTGAATTCATTCAATCTATGGTCTCTGAAGGGAAAAGATACTTAGCTTCTGACTTCAACTTCACTTACAGATACATGGACGATGTGTTGTCCATCAATTATTCAAAATTCGAGGATTACCTGAGCAGTATCTATCCTTCGGCGCTTGAAGTCAAAGAAACTACAGAGACAAATAATTCAGCATCCTATTTGGTCATAATGTTGTCCTACGACACTGATGATCACATGAACACCTCACTCTATGACAAACGTGACGACTTCAATTTCAGCATTACAAACTTTCCTTTTCTGAGTAGCTACATCCCTTCATCGCTTGTTTATGGCGTGTTCATATCTCAGTTGATACGCTATGCCAGAGCAAGTACCAAATATACGGATTTTGTTCTGAGAGCTAGGCGTCTTTCAGATAAGCTTCTCAGTCAGGGATATGTTTGTGACCGACTAACGTCGTCACTGAGGAAGTTCTACGGTCGATATGGGGAACTCGTTATAGAATATGATGTCCCATTCTCCAGAATGGTGAATGATATTCTGTCATAGACCATTTGAACCATTCAACCAAAGATCGTACTCTATATCTTCCGAAATTGAAGTAACCGGATATGACAGTTATACCGAATTGAAGCGGCGGGTGTGGCATGCAAGCAGGGGATGCTTACTCTTCCTTGGCACCTGGTCTCACTCCCATATGGGAGTTCGCTTCTTTTCATATCGTGGAGGTTTTTGTTTGTTTGCTTTGGTTCCTGTTTTATCCTGATTTGTATGCCTTCGGTTTCTGATTTTCTTAATTATCGATTTTGTGCTGTATACAGGGATATGGTCATGAAATAAATGTACATATAGGGGATAGATCTTGAACTCTCGAACGAATGGTGTAAGTTATATGTCAGTACGACCAATAATACGCTCATTGTTTTAGATGGGAGATTTGTCTAAGTTAATTTTAGTGCGCGACGTCGTTGACGTTCTCTATAATCTCATTGTTAAACGTCTTTAAATTCAATAGCATCTTATCAGAACAAATAAATTTGCCTCATGGACCAGACATGCAGGTTTCGGGTTCTCAACCCTTGTCAATGATACTCAATCTAAACAATATAATATGGTCGAAGAGAGTGAATGTCATTATGTCCAAAATGTAACGATAGACGTAGCAGGATTGGTAGGATATGATGCTACAGGATCCGCGTTTTAGAAATTTCAAGAAATTTTGATCACAGAAATTTTCGAATGCATTGAAGAAACGATCAAGCGATGTCATGAAAACATCGGCAACACGACGTTAAAATTAACATAGTTCTTAAACCCCTATCAAATACTATTTTTTCACTGTGAATGAGCGTAGTATTGGTCATAAGGACATATAACTTAATAACACCGTTAGTTACGAGAGTTTGAGATATATCCCCCTATATGAATTTCATTCGGAACATTTGCCTACAAAGTAGACAAAACTTCAATTTTCATATTTCTTAAGTTAGCTGCGCGGACAGAACTATGTAATTTCTACATACTAAATACAAATTCAGAAACATATATGTACCACAAGTAGGAATAAGTCTCAATTAGCATGCACACCGCCACTTAGTCGGATCCAGAATTTTTCCAGAGGGGTGAAGACTTCAGATTTCAAAAAATGATGTAGGCTTTTATAACGTACTAGGATGCTACATTTATTTCTTTTATTTCTCAATCATATGAGTTGTCTATGATATTTTGAGATTGCTTGAATTTTCGTCAGGATCTTCTTTAACTCAATGAAATTACAGCTGCCTGCAAATATGATCGTTTCCCCTTCCCTCTTTCTCCATTATTTCATGATAATCATGACTGAAAATGGCCGCGAAGAGAAGGACAAAGAGAAAGGTTGTATTCTGTTAAATGAAGTATTTTCTGAGTAGCAACATCCCTTCATCGCCTGTTTATGGCGTGTTCATATCCCAATTGATACGTTATGCCAGAGCAAGTAGTAAATATACAGATTTTGTTCTGAGAGTTAGGCGTCTTTCAGATAAGCTTCTTAGTCAGGAATACGTTTGTGATCGACTAACATCGTCACTGAGGAAGTTCTACGGTCGATACTGGGAACTCGTCATACACTATAATGTCCCATTGTCCAGAATGGTGAATGATATTCTGTCTTAGACCATTTGAACCAACCGAAATGGAAATGACCGGATGTGACATTTCTGCCAAATTGAAGCGACGGGTGTAACATGTAAGCAGGAGATGCTGACTCTTCCTGAGCATCTGGTCTCACTCCTAATTGGGAGCTCGCTTCTTGTGGTGGAGGTTTTTGTTTGTTTGCTTTGGCTCCTGTTTTATCCTAATTTCGTATGCCTTTGGTTTGTGATTTCCTGAATACTCGATTTTGTACTGTGTATTGGGATATGGTCATTGTCCATATTTGTCATCATACATTATCATGATAGTATCGTAAATGTTTTAAGAAGGCGTCGTTGCGAAATTCTAACCGGTCCATTTTTTCCATCTAATGTCATTTATCTTGAATATCAACCCATATTTCTCATCTAGAAACTGCGGAAATGCGTATGGGATATAGGGGGAAGGAGAAGGGGTAAACACCTCATTTCCGCTCCCTTATCAAGGTTTGGGAGATTTTCCAACTTTTGTCGGGATAAGAGAGGAAAGGGGAGGGAAAGGTAGGTCTGGGAAGGGATTATGATAGAAACTATAGGATGGGGAAGGACCAAGGAAGGACTTAAAAGAGGGATGGGATGGAGGACTTCATCTATGGGTCAGTCCGGGTAGGGGGTCGGAAAGGGGGTACCATGAAGGGCCAGGGCCTGGTAGTATGCACAATGTATGACTACTAATTTTTATAAATGTTATAGACTGCTATTTATATTTCTATATTAAAATATGAAACAATCTAGCAGTTTGTTAATTATTTATTAAAAAATATGAGTATTTAACAAGTGAACATGTTTAAATGATTGACTAGAAAATGAAAAATATGTAATATACAAGCAACATGAAAAGCTAGAGAACTAAATCTGTCACTATTTAGAAAATAATGCAAAGGAAATCAAGAACTTTAAATATATCTGTTACAGAGTAATTTACTCTATTCCCCTTTTACTTGAAAACTGAATACCTTTTTCAGCTTTGATTACACTCAGTTTTATTTTTGTACCATGGAGATAAAAGAAATAATCGCAGAGTCTAGAATTTACCGACTTACCAACAAAAATATATCAAATTTCCTTGGAAGCAAACAAAATACATGTACATGTATGTGAAAACTCATCTAAAGCAATGCCATTTACGAAAAACATAACCTATCGCAGAGGATGACTAATTTTCACTAATGATCTCCCAAAAGATTATTCAAGAAAATTTTGCACATTATCTCTACCAGATGAAAAGCTTTGACCAAAGCGCAGTCCAAGCGTTAATCTCTAGAAAAAACCTTAAACAGTGGTCCCACTTGAATTTGGTCTTGAATTTCATATCACTTGAATCCACAACAGAAAATAGTACTAGCACTCAGTTAATGAGATAAAGAAGATTCTGACGACAATCTCAACAGCACTCAGAGTAGAACACAAAATTGAGCATCGACGGACCCCTAGCAAACTAGAGGTGAGACCAGAAGCCCGGGAGGAGTAAGCATCCCCTGTTTGGATGTTCACGCAAGACATCGCAAGTAGTGGCAAAGTTTATCAACGATGACCATACTAAATCTTTATCTATTTCTATCCAAGGTGAAGTCACCGATCAAATGTCAACCGAAGAGCTTCAACTTTCACAGAGGACATAAAAAGAAAACAAAAGGACGAACGGAGCGAGAAAAAAACTGATTCTTACCATTTCGCTTTGCCAATAGAAGTCGTAATTACTGCATGCTTAAAATTTTGATTTTAATATGTCATAGGACAGTTTATATATACTGAACAAGTCCAACAAATAAGATTATCTCCCTTCAACGACCATGACTGTCAATTATCACTTCTGACAGTTCTTAGAGTTTAATGCTTATCATAGACTTTTTTCACTGTGACGAACTTCGCACTTCGCACTTCGAACTTCGCACTTAAATTTCATAAGTGGGTTGCCGAAAAAAGCGTGCCAGTTGTACAGGAAGTCCAATATACCATTCCAATGAGTATACTCATCAAAATGAAGATCACTCCGCTTATGAGTTTATATGCGAACGGCAGCTACGCCACTTTTTCTTCAATATTCGAAGTACGAAGTTCGAAGTGCGAAGTTCGTCACAATGAAAAATGTCTATATATATGCTCATTTACCATCAGGACAATATACAGGCTTAGAAATAAAAAAATATGTTACAGTATTTGAGAAATCATTCATCTTTCGTTATATAATCACATCAAAGAGGCGATTTAAAATATTTCCATTTCTATTCAGTGCGTGATAAGTTTAAAAATAAATATATAATGACTTTCTTTAGAACTGTCATAGTCCGAAAAGACAAAGACAGACAATTCTTAATATTACAAAACGATTCTAAATATCCAGTTGTTCCTTTTTCTGATCGTTATGTTGCAGGAACCGGTCAATTGATTTCTATCTGCAATTTTCATAGTTCACGTAACTGTTGTTATTATCAAAGGGCACTTGGAAAGGTAGATCTTTCCTTTCTTTAAAACTTCACAGGATCTTTGGTATTTACGGATGATCTAGGTTTATGATCATTAATATAACATCAAAGTTGTTTTATAAAATCCTAACACCAGATATACTATCGTACGTTTTAGCTGTCAGTCGAACAACTTCATCTGAAACGAGAAAATACATATTCTAATTCTGTTTGTTTGACGCATTCTGATTGGTTCACAGGATTTCTACAAGCATGTATAACGACGATATACATGCCGCAAACCGACTCACTTGACATACTTTAAAATGTATTCCTACGTTAATTTGAAAGTTATAAGCTTTAGCGCACTTTTTGTGTATGACGTCATGCTTCCCTTTGTTCTTCGCTCCTGTGACGTCATACTGTGACGTAAAACTATAAGGTATGAGATTGTAATTGGCGTTTTCCTCATGTACACAACAGAGCAAGTAAGTTTATTAATGATAACACTTTGATTTTTCCCCATTCTAATAAATACGAAGCAGTTGTATTTCATATCTTGCAGCGCAATAATTTTTGTTGGTCGTTGTTAGTCTTCCGTAGCAACGTCACCTCTCAAGCGATACGTGAGACCCTCTGAGGGGCATAAAAAGTTAAAATATGTCACATGAATTAGAATAGGGATGAACGTACTGTGTTTTGTGGTTCCGACAGCGAAGGGACATGTATCTATTGATATGTCAAAGATGAAAAACGCTTATCTTTGATTAGAAGAAAGTAGGGGATCCCCAACAACACTCGGTTGCAGCTCCCAAAACAAAACCCAAAAACACCCTATGCAAAACACAGAGCAGACACGCACAGAAAGAGACGTAAAAGGGACAATGACTACGAAATCACATCATAGAATGACTACACATAAACCAACGAGACCAATGGCAGTGGGCAACCGGTGCCGACTTAAGACGGCCATCTGCCACGCAAGTAGCAGACGGTGTAGTTATCCGGATTACGTACGCACGCAGACATACGATACATACATGTCTTGTGTACCGACTTTGACATTTTGATGTCCAGAATTAGCCCTTCCAAACGCGGGAAAATTTTGAGAAATTCCATGACGTCACAATGCAATTTCGATGTTTGACCGAGGTTCGAAGCTTGTTTGTCCGAGGTAAAAGCAATTTGACGTCACGAAATTTTGCATTTTTCCCGCAATCGGAAGGGTCAATTGTTGCTCTCAGCTCCCAGGCAGTAGAGTCGGAACTTATCATTTTCTTTTGTATATTGATTAAACGTAACAGATCAAATATTGATATTACTAATTACTTACGTGTCAGACCCTCCAAAGACGAAGATCGACGTCTGGAATTAGACTGCATAACTTCCGTGGATTACTAGGAAAGCATTTAACAAAAAAGGCGTTACCTTACATAAAAAGGATTGCACATGTTTTCAACAAAAAAAAAGGCTTCTTGGAAAAGGTACATGCAAATTTTGAATATTAATTTGTATATAGATCAAGTGCATGGAAAGCAGAAAAATGATTTTAAAATGTCCTGCAGGTAGGAAACAGTTATTTAAAGAAGGAAAGGTACATAAAAGTGATATATTACATATAATATGAGTTAATCAGTCAATCATTTTGATGAATTATGTGATACGAAGAAATGAAATTATTTTGTATATTGCTGAGAGACGCCGCTACTTCTTTGATCCTAAAATAATTGGGAGACTGGTACGCTAAATATGAATATTATCATCTTAGGGATTGATATGTAAGATTAATAAGTTATATCTGAATAACGTAGAATATAATATTGAAGAGAAAACATTAACCAATTTAATAAAACCGGTTTATTATTCGTTCGTAGGTCTAATAGCAATGAACATGATTGACAAGTAAAGGTTATTGTCTTATTTTTTTTCATTAAATGCACATAAATTACACAGTACATGTATACTATGATTCACTGTCGAATTGACTATATGATTACAATTTTTTAACACATTGTCACGACAGTTATAGGATAAAATACCGCTTCTAAAGTCGATCCAGAATACGACGTGCAATTTTATTTCTTTATTTTTTTCCATACCAATCTTATTCTTTTTCTGTTGATGCAGGTATCACCCGACAGATTGCACGGAAAACCACATCAATACGCGTAGCATTCTTGCAAAATTTGTCCGTCAAATATTTTGGGTGAATTACCTGCATCAACAGAAAAATTACAAGATTCATTTCTTATCATTTTATATCATCTACTATAGGAAAACGGTCGTACTGTTTTCTCGAATCTAATGACAATCAATCCCCGCACTATATATCGGAGGGGGGGGGGTGCAGTAATACAACTGCCCTCAAAGACGAAAACACCATGATTCAATCAGCGAACAATCGTCTCTCGAAATCTTTGGAAAAAGAACCAGTAGGAGGAAATCCTACATGCGCATAAAATTTTTAGTAAGTATAAAGAAATCGTAGCCTTGAAATTTTAAGCAAATATCAACATATCGTATTTTCAGCTACGTGCTGTTGCGTGTTTAAGAGAGTCCCGGTTTAAAAACTAGTGCAAAAAATGCGTGTTTCAGAGAGTCCCGGTTTAAAAACTAGTGCAGAAATAGATGTCCATGAAAAATTTAAATGATCGATGCATCAACAAAATTTCTCAGCCAATCAGAATCTTCGTTTCTAAACAATGGAAATTAAATTCTCTAGCTTTCACTCAGAAACATTAGATCAATCGATTTGGATTTGGAAGATATGGAAGATGACGTTAATTCAAATCCTACAAATTAACATGCTATCAAAAGGGTTCTATTATTTTTCTTTTTCGTGTGGTTGCTGCATTCAGCAGTTTTATGATATCTTATTTTATTCACTCTTTAATAATATTAAGCCAACCAATGATATCAGCACTGAATGCATCTAGCAATGTGAAGCAAAAACAAGAGCTTGGTTTACCTTCTACTTGGAACTCTGAACACATAAGCTTGCATTTCGTGCATATGGATGTTTTCACATATAACTTTCGCCAAAGTTATCTTTTTAATGGAATTCAGCTGATCTGAAATCAAAAGCAATTTTCTTTGGCGATAGAGAAAACTTTCAAAATATTGTAAGAACAGACGTATCAATGATTAAAGCAAAAATCGTCATTGCATACCGTCAAGGGTATTAGAATCCCTGAAAGTCACCAAGTCGATTCGAAGGATAAGGAATGCTTAATTATCTGGAAATAAAGTCTAACATGAGTTAGAATTGGCTCAAGGCAAACGTTACAAACACGTAACACCATTTTTGGACCTAAATATCAAATTTGTTAATGGAGAGATTCATACAAGTGTGTATGACAAAAGAGATGATTTTGGATTTAACAAATTACAATTTCCCTGGCTTGACAGTGATGTTCCTAGATTACCGTCATACAGATTTTCGCAGCTCATCCGGTATACCAGAGCATGTTAACGAATGTCCTGGATTTTCGTAGTAGAAATCTACAAATTACCAAGAAACTTTTAGGTCAGGGTTTTCGCTTTCAAAAACTAGTAAAGACTTATATTAATGTCTCACGTTGGCTCAGATGTTGGCGTGAGGGGGTCCAAGGAGCAGGAGGAAACCGGATTACCCGGAGAAAAACCCCCTGCAGAGGCCTGGGTGGGGGACCACATAGCCTCCCACATAAGACCCTTTGTCGAATCTGAGATTCGATCCCGGGACCTTAGAGGTGAGAAGCGAGCGCGCTACCACTGCGCTAACCCGGCCAGTGGGAGGGTTGTGCGCACTAAATCCGGATAACCACACCGTCTGCTACTTGAGTGGTAGATGACCGTCCTAAGTCGGCACCGGTTGCCCATTGGTATCGTTGGTTTATAAGAGGTCTTTTGTCTTTTATGTTTCTATGGTGTGAGTTGACCTCGTTGTTGTTTTTTTTGGGGGGGGATGTTTCGTGTTTCTATGGTGTGAGTTGATCTTCATTATCCCTTTGCGTCTATTTCTGTGAGTGTCTGCTCTTTGTTTTTACATTGGTTGTTTTGGAGTTTTGCTGTGGGAGATGAAACCGAGTGTTGTTGGAGATCCCCTCCTTTCTTCTAGATGAACGCCAGGTCTTGATTGAGTGATTCAGGGAGCATAAAATTGATAAGGAAGTTGATAACGGGCTCCGTTTCAAAATGCAATCATGATACATAGATATTTGTAACAAAACTGACCTTGATTGAAACCAGTCTTCCTAAAAGGATTTTCGTACCAGAATCGGTCGCCTCTTTTCAAAGCTTGGAACTGCATGCTAAGAATACAGGCAAATGTTGGACCCACGAGGGAGTCAGGGATCGTAGTCTCTGCCATCGCTCCAGCAAACAGATCTATATCGTCAGGATGTCTGTCGATCAGATAAGTAAATCTGTGACAAAAACTCACATACTTGTGAAATTATGTATTAGAAACGAATGATGTCCATTGAAGGACGTACTACTAGAGTTCTGCACTCTTGTAAAATGATGTATGTTAAGGTCAAGGTTTCCGCTACTTTTTAAAAGATATCTGGGACATTTACACAATTTATTCTCAGCTTCCTTGGAAAATCGGATCTATACCTTTAACAGAGTATATATAAATTTGGGTATTTCACAACCTGACTTTTAAGGTGACTGAATAAATGAATAAAAGGTAAACTGAATTTCCATCGACAATGCGTCAGAATCATTATTTGCCTCATACACCGTAGATATTTTCCTCGTGTCACCAGAGGTCCAAACTCTGAATGGTACGTGACCTAATATCTACAGCCTTGTATCGGCGCATTTTGAAGAGTTACAAACTGTTTTACTTTGACGAAAAGACACCATAACGCATCATGTCTAAACATATGCCGAGAAAACAGGACTCTGACAACCTGTCCCCTCTGGAAGTTTTTCGGACTCTTTGTGTGTTTGTATGCGTCAGAATGTTGCATCCGGTAAAACACGAACTGTTTTCGTCTTTATGCTCTTGATATTCATTTACATATTCATCTGTTTGTTATTTTGGTTCCTGATTTTGTTATCATGTTTGTGTATATAATAAACAAAAGTTTTGCACCCTTTGAGATTACCGGGCAAGGTAACCCGACAAGTATGATGGTTGTGCGCATGTTTCCCACTAACGAAACAGATGTTTGCCCATCGGTCTCGTTGCTTTATGTGTAGTCTTTTTTTCTGATTGGTATCCCTTGTTTTTATAGGTCTTTTGCTTGAGTATTCTGCTATGGCGACTTCATTGTGGTCTTGTTGAAACTTCCAATGTATGAAGAGAGACAAACCAAATATATAAATTAAAAAGAAAATAAAGTCCGATCTTATTAAATTTAGAATACCTGTAAAGTTGTGATAGCAATTTAGTAGTATGCCGGTCATGGTCCCTTAGCTGGGAGAAAGTTTTAGCCACGGGTAGGTTACACCATTCCCGCCATTTATTATACCCTGGTAAACCGTGATCACGCCCTCTCTGGATGTTAACTGCTGGTAAGTCCATACTGATCTTATCCTTGTCCTGGAACAGTTTGTCTCTCACTCCTGATTCAAAGAATCTAGATAATAAATAAGTAAAAAGTATATATATCGAGTAATGATTCAAGGAGAAAAAGTAGAAAAAATACCAATGTATATGATTTCTAGACGCCAGAAGGAATGTTTTGCGTTTTGCATTGACTCGTAGAATGGTAAATTATTTCTTATTTTCGAGGACAGCCCTAATGACCTTCTGGGTTTTTAGTCTATATATTACATGACAAATATGGATAATGACCATATCCCTGTATACAGCACAAAATCGATAATTCAGAAAATCAGAAACCGAAGGCATGCAAAATCAGGATAAAACAGGAACCAAAGCAAACAAACAAAAACCTCCACCATATGAAAAGAAGCGGACTCTCGATATGGGAGTGAGACCATGTGCCCAGGCAGGAAAAGTAAGCATCCCCTGCTTGCATGTAACACCCACCGCTTCAATTCGGTAGAACAGTTACATCCGGTTACTTCCATTTCGGAAGACATAGAGTACAATATTTGGTTAGATAGTTCAAATGGTCTATGACAGAATATCATCCACCATTCTGGAGAGTGGGACATCATAGTGTATGACGAGTCCCCCATATCGACTGTAAAACTTCCTCAGTGACGACGTTAGTCGGTCACAAACATATCCCTGACTGAGAAGCTTATCTGAAATACGCCTAGCTCTCAGAACAAATTACGTATATTTGGTACTTGTTCTGGCATAGCGTATTAACTGAGATATGAACACGCCATAAGCAGGCGATGAAAGGATGTTGCTACTCAGAAAAGGAAAGTTTGTAATGCTGAAACTGAAGTCGTCACGTTTGTCATAGAGTGAGGTGCTCATGTGACCATTAGTATAGTAGGACAGCATTATGTCCAAATAGGATGCTGAATTATTTGCCTGTAGTTTCTTTGACTTCAAGCTCCGAAGGATAGACACTGCTCAGGTAATCCGCGAGCATATCAAACACATCCTCTTACACTCAGACGTAGCAGAATGGCTGGGATATGATGCTACAGGACCCACGTTTTAGAAATTTCAAGAAATTTTGTAACAGAAAATTTCAAATGCGTTGAAGAGACAGACGATTAACTTAAGTTGATCAAACTTGGATACATGTGCCCTCGGGGACTCTTGGTCCACCAGCAGTGACACTCACCAAGTAGTTCAAATGTTAAACGTCTTTGAGGTTACTTAGTTGCGAGAATATGCATTGGCTTATAAAACTGTTGTAAAGGAAAGTCGTTTATGAAATAATGAAAAGGAAAGAAGGGATTTCCATAAACCCTACCACCTACTCGGTTAAAGTGCTTTAAATTTTCCAGTTTATACATACCTGTCCGATGCAGTGGAGTGAGCTGTTGTTAACCAACGCATAAGACCGTCTGCACCGCGCCCATTCCACATGGCACACATATGTGGGCGGTGGTACGTCTGTTCTATGGGTTTGACCATAGTGGGTCTCCTGTATTTATCGAAGACAGCCTGATGATTGGGGACTTGACTGTGACCAAACCTGAAGGCTGCAGCTCCAACGACGTTTCGGACGGACGCATCTAGCTTCTCGTCATAAATACGATGGAAGCCTGAAGTGTTGGAATATAACCCATACATTTCCATATGCCGCTGCCCGAGTATTTCAGGTAGGTATTCGTTATAAGTGATATGTTGAGTTATAGCTGACACGATTTTCCGGGATTCTTGGTAGATTGTCTCGTCGTTCCATGAAGGATTTATGGCTGCCAAGCGTTCTGCGATTCTATTGTGTTCACGTACAAACAATAAATGTAAGGCACCTAAGTTGGGCACCACATTTACTCGTTTGTCCCCTATAAGCATTCAAATATATCAAATTTATTAATCTATATATTGAGAAAATGACAAACTTAGTTTAAATGAGAATTAAGAAGTAAAAGATCTCCGACACATAAACACTTTAAACACGAGACCTGTTACGAAACATAAATGACAAAGTTGCTATCATTCATCGACGAAAGCGATTTTTCTTCTTGTTGCGACGGCTGATGAAGGATGAAATTAGTGGCATTTTCTAGGATCATTGTCAATGGATATCACTTGAATAAGATATTATCAATGCTGTAAGATTTCATACCTGCCTTTTGACAGTAGTCTGCCTCGGTTTCTAGGAAGCATTTACTTTTTCCACCGGAGGGTAGACGTTCATGCGATTCCGTGATGAGAAGCCCTAACAAATAAGTAAAGAAGAGAAACATTGACATAGACAAGCAAGGTTTTTCCCTATGAAATTGAGTGACAGCGTGACGGAATTTCTAATTTCCTGCTTACCCTTTTTAAATGTCCTTAAGCTTGCTGCGATTTCATCGTCAGACCCATAGACTGTCGAAGCATCAATGTATGACGTCACTTCATTTAGCTGCTCTCTAGCACCTTATAAAGCCAATGAATTAAGTAGTACATGGAATGTGCTAGATGCAAATACGAACATCATTGAAGTTTCAAGGAAGTCATGCTTTGTATGGTATTGAGTTTCAATCAAGTAATGCTCTATATAGTATTCTCGATATATGCATTTTAAAATTTTCCATTGTCATATATATGTGTAACAAGAAACTTATATGTGTTACTTGAAATAAATTGTTCATTTCAAATGATAAATAAACAGGAAAAGAAACACCACAGAACTGTGATTTTTTTCTTTTTTACAAACACGTCGTTTCTTACCGGGAACTCTGTCGACCCTAGGAGCGGGCGAAGATCGTGTCAGACTCATACAGGATCTATTGTAATATGGATCGTCTGTAGGGATGTCAATGGGTATACACTCTGGTCCTATCTCGTCTACTCCACAACACTGTAAGTCAGAGTTGTTTATCCCTAAAATGCAATGAAATAACAGATGTCAACATTTCAATAAACTAGACAACACACGGACTGTTTTTCGTTGATATCCATTTACATGTTCGTCTGTTTGGGACGTAGACCCTTGAGATTAGCTGTCTTGTTAGTGTCGTACATCGTCATTTGAACGTACAAAGACTAATATACAGATTGTACACAAAAATTGCGTGTTTTCCAAGAACATTTGGTAACAGTGGGGGATTGGGGGAGGGTTATGCGCACGTAATGAATGTGTCAAAATGCAAACAAAACAAGATAGTCTATTCCTTAAATAACATTATAGACAACAATACGTCTGTCTCTCATTCATGTCATTGGATATCAGCATGGACGTTATCAGTCGAACTGGGTCAAAATTTCATCTGAAAGACACTGTACCTTGAGAACAAAGTGTAAGTGGACCTTTGCTTTCTTTTTCTCACTATCTTTTGCCTTGAGACAAAGGAAAAATGTAGACGTAGCAGTTTGAGATTTCATTGTCTCACATTCCACGTGACACATATTTTGACTTCATAGAATGTAACGTTACGCCATCATTAGATTTGTGCACATTTCGTATCGATTCAGATTTTGAAAAAATCATTTTAATGATAATAAAATGATCTGAGTGAGAAAAATAATCTATCTCAACTGAGATAGGGAATCTCGTGCAAAAGATTGCATACATCCACGAATCGGCAAGCCTCGTCGTCGATTGAAAATCTTTTACACTCGAATGAGATTCCCCTGTCTCAGTTGCAAAGTCATGATAGATTCTATTAGTCTTTCATGGTTTATTTTTTCATTTTTTGTTTTCATTCAAGTTTTATCACATATGTTTTAACTCTGATATCCAATAGCTCTGAACAGTCAACAATTCTTTTCTAAGACTAAGTCATGTTCAGGTTTTAATGAGTGTTCTGCTGTTATCGAAAACGTTTACTTAATAAATGTTTGATTTACCCATTACAATTGGTGTTGCTATCAAGTCATGATCCAGATATTGTCCGTATGACATATGCATCACTGTCAAATGAGGGTCAAAATCTGTCTTCTCCGTTGACCGATGAAGAATATTGCTTATGACTCGAGCACTTGGTAGCTTTGCACCATGAGTTCCAGTGTTTCTTGGAGAATCGTAACCTATTTTCAGAGAAAAGTTAATGATTGGTATTCTTCTTCGAGTATCACCGAGTAAGGAATTGATTAAATGGCGTTCCAAAATTATATACGATGCGAAAAATGTGTATTTATTTAATTAAAACAAGGAAAGAGAGAAAAAAAAGATATAGTTGTGAAAGAAAACACGTTACCCAATTAAGTACAACTCTAATATATCTCTGCTTATTATTGTGAAATAGAACATGTCTGAAAATATTTGATAGTATTTTACCATTATCATAGTGTGCCTCTAGGAATCTAGCCTGCGCCGTGGATGCTGATCCCCACTGAGGATGTTTAAGGTTGTTACACGTCCCGTCTATCGTCCTGTATTTATAATCAGTATCACAGTCAATGGCAGGTGAGGGGATCTTACATTCCCTGTTGTAGTCATTCATCCACTTTTTTCTCCAGTATTCCAAGTGACGCTTGTCTTTAATTAATCTATCAGTTTTGGTGAATAAAATACAATACCAAGTTATGATGATGGTATCATTGAATTAAACTCATCATTAAGATAAATAACCAAACTATGTGTGAGCAGCATGCAAGAGTCAGAATATGCCCAATTCAGTGCATCTGACATGCATGTTTCGGATATCTAATCCTCATCAGTGGCATGGATGCACACTGGTGTCCCTCATTTTGTTTGTAGTCAATTGGTCTGAGTAATGCATATATTGTTGTTTGGAAATTGCCTGTTCTATTACCGCGGGTATGTGTCGCTTTGGTCAGTGCGAGGTGGAAATCATTCAGAGAATCAATGGACCGAAAGTATCTTAAACAAGCATATCATTGAGCTAAGTAACTATCAAAATGTGAAGTGGCGCCTTTGATTTTGAAAGTTCTAAATTCTAAACTAATCTAAAACAGACAAAACAAGAAAGTACAAAGGGATCCCATTTTAATGCAAACGGTTGACATTTTGAACTCTTGATAATTCAAACATCTTGGTCGTACAATGTATCATCAAATCCGTGTTACTAGGGGCCATCATTCAATTAAGTAAAAATGTAAGAACAGGTACAAAAGACGACAGAGTATCCTCTGTGACAAATTAATCGCATTGATCAGGTTTGAATTCCAGTATCATTTCGAGACAATTTTTATCTAGATCCTCTGTTTTTTCTATCGATTAATTATTGAATCAATTCTTGGATAAATTTTGCATTTGATACTATTCATATTTTTTTTATTGAAACTACCTTTCTGTAATTCTCCTTCTAGTTAGCACACTAAGATACCCACACCTTGCCAGCTGTCTGGAAGCCTTTGTAGGTTCACTAAACATATTAAACATGTGTGATGTGTTGTTTCTTCCGGCACCTGGAAAAACATGCATAGGATGTTATAATTTATTCGGATTCACGTACTGACAATACATGACATGTGTTAAATAAATATCAAAACATCCAAAGGGAAATGTCTATTCGATTGTAGAAGGTAATACATAATCATTATTAAAATATAAAACGTGTGGAACTGTCTTGTTCCTCATGTTAACTTTTACATTCTGCCAGGCAATGAATAATCTATGACTATACATGTACGTTCCGTCAACCAATGGATAAACTGTGACAAAGTAATGTACGATCGTATTTGATCAAAGAAAGGAGGCGATCTCCAACAATATTTGGTTGCAGCACCAAAAGCAAAACACCAAAACACACATGTAAATCATAAAGTAGATATGCACAGCACGAGATGCCAAGGGACAAGGAATACCAATACAACATAGAAACATTTTTAAATGTTGTTTTATGTAAAGTCTTTTGTATTAAATATATTTGTGGAATAGTTATCTGGATTGCATGGGCATAAGTTTCCTACTTTCCTGGTTAGCCAGATATCTTGCAATTGAAGAACGAACAATTGTAGTGTAAAATAACCTCCTCACTGTTATAGTTGTTGATCAGGCGATACATTGAAAATCTTTACCATTGCATTTGCAAATTTTTTTGGAACTCTCTATGTTTGTTGTTAAATATAGAATCTGTAGATTGAATAGTGGATGAAATTGTGCCCCACTCCTTGGCGACATTTTCCTTATATTTACTCGTACGAAGCCGAATTCATTTAATCTTTGGTCTCTGAAGGGAAAAGATACTTAGCTTCTGACTTCAACTTCACTTACAGATACATAGACGATGTGTTGTCCATCAATAATCCAAAATTCGCGGATTACCTGAGCAGTAACTATCATTCGGAGCTTGAAGTCAAAGAAACTACAGAGGCAAATAATTCAGCATCCTATTTGGACATAATGTTGTCCTACGACACCGATGGTCACTTGAACACCTCACTCTATGACAAACGTGACGACTTCAATTTCAGCATTACAAACTTTCCTTTTCTGAGTAGCAACATCCCTTCATCGCCTGCTTATGGCGTGTTCATATCTCAGTTGATACGCTATGCCAGAGCAAGTACCAAATATACGGATTTTGTTCTGAGAGCTAGGCGTCTTTCAGATAAGCTTCTCAGTCAGGGATATGTTTGTGACCGACTAACATCGTCACTGAGGAAGTTCTACGGTCGATATGGGGAACTCGTCATACACTATGATGTCCCACTCTCCAGAATGGTGGATAATATTCTGTCATAGACCATTTGAACCATCCGACCAAAGATTGTACTCTATGTCAAAATGGAAGTAACCGGATGTGACAGTTCTACCGAATTGAAGCGACAGGAGATGCTTACTCTTCCTGGGCACCTGGTCTCACTCCCATATCGGGAGTTCGCTTCTTTTCATGTGGTGGAGGTTTTTGTTTGTTTGCTTTGGTTCCTGTTTTATCCTGATTTTGTATGCCATCGGTTTCTGATTTTCTGAATTATCGATTTTGTGCTATATGCAGGGATATGGTCATTATCCATATTTGTCATACGTGATAAAGATGATTTTAAAAATGCGGAAGGGTTCCAACTCTATACCTTCTTGAAGAAAATTTCAAGATCAAATTGACAAAACGAATTTAAATTAGTCAACCAAAACATTTAAAAAAATAAAATTTCATGAATAAAGGAGTTTTTAAGAATTTGTTCATGTCTGTTCCTGATAAAATGACAAAAGAGCAGCACACAACCAACAGGAACTCAAATTACATACGTTATATACCAAAACAACCCATATTCAAACACAAAACATATTGGATAATTGAAAAAATGAATGAGGCCAATTCTTGATGTACATCAGGGTCATTCAAATATTCATTCAGCTCTCTTCAGAAAACACAAAATCGTGATCCTGTCAACATTAACTAAAGCATGTTTCAATTTTTCATTTTTAAATGCTATTCATGACGTTGAACACCGAGTCAGAGACGTCGCAGAACAAAATAATATCGAAAATACCCTTTCTAATCAATGTTTGTTTCTCGTAAGTATATAGGCGTAGTCAATAAATTAAGATGAGCCAAGGCTGCAATGAATAGATACTACATCATAGTATGTGCGATACAATGTATGAATATAAGTACCGATTAGTACCACTGTCTATTTCCCTTCCTAAGTCTTTATCTTTCTATTGAGCTGCTTGGAACACAATTCATGTAGATAGCATACTCATGCACTAGTTGTGAAATGTTATATGAATATGACTCATATCCAATAGATTACATTTTGATTAATAACTTTGTCAAAGCATGTGAATAAAGGTAAATAAGCTAACATAATCTTATTTTCCTGATTATTTTTTTCAATCATTTTTTATATCAGTTTAAACATACAAACCTTTGAGAATTTTGTTCATGCTCTGTATTTTGTAAATAAGGTATTCATTTCGTCCATGGATTAATACTTTTCGTAGATCCAACATCGACAAGACGTTGCTGATCAGGAGAGGGAATGCAAGGCAGACACAAAGGCATTTGGTCATCATCTCTTACCTGAAAAAAACATCAAAGAAGTACCCAACAGTTATTCAGTCTCAAAGTCGAGAAGGCAAGGTCAACTCGTGAGAATTCCCATCGGAACGGCTGTGAATCCCGGAATGAACAACACTCCGAAGGAATAGGTAATTTATTTTGATATAAATTTCCGATAGAAGGTATACTTCTGTTCATAGATTTCAAAGCTTAATGATTTTTATCTATTTCGGCCATTGATGCCCTTATAATAAGCTCAAGTATTAAACGTCTTCAAGTTCAATAGCATAATTTAAGCATGGACTAGAACGTACGCCAGGGTTGCGACTTTTTATAGACTTGAGATAGAAGAAAGATGGATACGTACACATGAAAAGGGACATCTCATTAAACTATTCAAATAAAAAAGAATCATAGTTTTCCCGGGCTACAAACACCCATATTTGGCCTATTTCGGCATTTTCGTCTTTTTTGAGAATTTCATACTATAGTTTTACATACCTCAGTTATGCATGGAATTTCAAGAATTCATATATATCCGTATTTTCGGGGTTCCTATAGCTTGTGTGTGAATTAAAAGCTATTTCGTAGTTACAAGGGCACTATTTTGATATGATTTGCTAGTATCCATGGCAACAGCTTGTAATTTTTATAAATAGCCAAAGATCATCAGTTGCATAATTTTGTTCGTACATATAGAGCTTTTGTATTGCTTTATTCTAAAATGATCAAACCAATATGTACCCGAATTAGTTTTTGAGAAAAATGATTGTTTCTATAGATAGCCAAAAATAGCAATCTAAGGAATGCTTGTGTCGTCTACGAAGTGACTTAGTTTTAAATGTAGGTCAAGCTCACTTGGTTCAAAATAATTTGTATCAGCAGGAAAGTCTTGTCAAATTAAATTCACTTCTGAAATATTAAACCTCTTACTTACCAATTAAAAATATGGTCGATCTCAAATTTTCAGAAAAGAAGGTCAATCATCTAGGTCAAGGTCACAAGTTATAATTATTTTGATAACAAAAGAAAGGACTCGTCATAAGAAATGCATGTGTGAAATATATTAAAGCCGTATCACCAATCAATAGATATAGCCAATCTTATTTTTAAGTAGGTCAATATCTAGGTCAAGGTCACTTAGTCAAAAGTAATGGTGAGGGTAGAAAGGTCTAAAAAGGAGTTTTAGATTTTAAAACAGTGGGCGCCATACAATATTCTTTTGAAACTTGTAATTTTTCTTCCAGAGGGAAGGTATGACATGAATAAAAACACAAACACTCAAATACACAAATTGTCGGCCCTATGGCCTTTTTCCGATGTAAAAACCGACAATATATATGACAGCTAAATCTAAAAATCCATCGTTTTCCTCTCTAGCGTTCATTGCAAAATATGGCCTTAGCTGGTTCTTTGACATAGATTTTAGGTCATGTTTTGAATTTAGCTCCTTAATTACTGTATTTACTACTTGGATTTCTCTTTTGCGATGAATATGAACTCTAGAGAAGTAAACAATGAATTTCACTTAGTTGTCGTATACATTGTTGTTTTTTACTTTGAATAAAGGCTAACGGGTCGAAATTTGTGTATTTGAGTGTTTGTGTTTTTATTTGTATTCTTTTGAAGTCTTTGAATAAGTGGCTTGGAGTACAACTGATGAGGAGTTTTTATCCGAGGAATGCATGTCTGGTGCACAGAATTTGATTTATTTTTTATGTATAAAATGTTGCTCAGAATGATTCGCAGCAGAGTGGAAAAACTTCCTTTCCTTCTCTTATTAAAATTCAAATCAATGTGCTACTATACATGTATAAATCTGTCAAAAATTGTCAAAGGTAACATGGAAGAGAATAATGAAGTTTTGTTTGACTAAGTACACATATGTCAATTATACAAAAAGTTTATAGACACTTTGACATCTCAACTGTAGACTTATCATAGCAAAGGCTGTGTTTGTTGCAGCAACACGGAAGTTTTCTTTTCTCATTTGCCAAGGACGTACTCTTGCAAACAAATGAGATAGATGCAAATAATATGAATAGTACGAAGACTATCCAAGAAGGCAAAATTCCACATATATAGCTTTCGTTGCATGGGACAGTATCAACGTTCGGACATTGTTCACTAAAATGATATGCATACAATTATCCTGTTTATGATATCTTCGGCACCCTCTTTATCATATTTCCAGTGACTTTACATCATATAACTTTTCAAAAGATTATTCATTAAAACTTTTCATAACAAGAACGAAAAAAATGTTTGTCCTGATCAAGCTAGTCCTCATCGAACTAAATCGGAGGTTCCGAAAACTATCATATAGTGACATACTTTGAAGCAGACCCTTTTAAAGTTTGCCCAAAGGAATAGTAATATTAACATTCCTTTATAATTTTGGAAGCGTCTATGACGATTATGGTTGTCATCCCGATCTGAAACCCTTACATGCGTTTCTTTTATTTTTCGATACATATGTAAGATTTCTTCTTTCATATTTCAAACATACATTATATTTTCAACACGCAGAGTTACTTTCTATTTGGGATAGTATCTTGAGTAAACTTATTGTTATGTAATAAAATTGCACGTACACCAGTCAAATATAAAAGGAAAACTCATATGTTGTTATCTGTGTTCGGACTCGTTGTTCGGACCTCCATGATAAAAATAATCAAAATACTAAGAAACTTATCAGTCAAGGATTTAGATATCACAAACTTGTTAAATCTTTTTTGGAAATTTTACAATAATCATTCTGAACTCCTTTCAAAATTTGGGACAACTCCAGCATCAGAGTATGTATCATTGGGAATTTCATTGCCTTCGTTCTACGGTGACTTAATAAACAAAATCAGATGGATCAAAGGCAGATCAAACTTCAACCAAAAATATAAGAAAACAGTCGGTTGCCTGCTTTACCGAGGATATGATTCTAAAGTCATCAAAAGAACACTGGGCATGGTACTGGACCAGTCTACAGTTTTGTACCAGTGTCTTTTCCAACATTGCACACTGGCCAACCGTGACGACCGGACTCTATAACGGGCCTTGTTTAAATCTCATCAGAGAAGACTGGGCTCTGATTCTCTGTCCTATCTGAAAGTTCGTCAGACTTCTCGGGTGATTGATCTTGAGCTCGCTTCAGCCAGCAGGGCACAGACTGTTAAACGCATGCCATAGACTTTTTTAGATAAATTTATATAGAATATGTGTTACTAGAGGCCACCTCGTTGAACTTTCTCGTTTGTGATGTCACTTTACAGTGAGACGTTTAATGTTTATACAACAGTTATGCGTCTATGGAGACCTCTGTGTATCCGGATAAGTAGGAGAATTGTGCGCACGTAATCCGGATAACTACACCATCTGCTAATAGTCCAAAGTCGGCGCCGGTGCACATTGGTCTCCTTCCTTTAATGTGTTGTCTTTGATGTTTGATGTTTCTGTGCGTCTGTTTCGATTATTGCATATCATATTCTAGCGTCCGTGCGGTTTGTAGTTTTGTCTAATGTCAATCTGTGTCAGTTTCTTGTGGGTTTGTTTCACTGGGTGTCTGCAGGGTTGTCATGCTGGAGATCCTTCCCTTTTCTGTGCTGATGGATTGTTAGTCCCCGAGAATATCTTTCGCTTAGTTTCATTGTGCTTCGAATTCTGAGACCAAATTTGATGTTTTATTCGGAAACTAATAGTATCTCAATGATTGCATCGATTTAAGGAATCATTGTATTGTTTTTTTGGTTGATCGAGGTATCAACACCAAAAATTGAGGGAAAACTGCATCGTGCGCGTAGCGCAAGAAGCATAAGTTTTCCTTTAATTTTTGGTGTTGATATCCTCGATCAACCAAAAAATATCAATTGATTACTTATCATTTCATTTCGTCGCTCTTCAACGTTTATTTGCAGCTTTGAAATCGCGTTGCTAACGACGTTGCTTATGAAGTTGCTAAGCGCGTACTTCCATTTTTTGTTGATACAGGTATCAACAAAATTTCTCGGCCAATCAGATTCGTCGTTTCTTAATGATAACTATGGAAATTTAATGATACATATATATCCTTATCTAGTTCTTTGGCATACGTTTTAGGTGATGTTTTGAATTTCGCTTTTCATTCATTCACTATTTGGATTTCCTCTCTTTCGGCCTTCAGCAACTTCGGTTGATCGTCTGTCTCTTTAACGCATTCGAAAATTTCTGTTATCAAAAAATTTTGCATTCCTTGTACTACTGCGTCTCTTTCTGTGCGTGTCTTTTTTGTGTTTTACAGTGGGTTTTTTGGGATGTTGCTGTTGGTGCTGCAACTAGATGTTGTTGGAGATCCCCTCCTTTCTTTTGAGTCCTGTATCATCATATCTCACCCATCCTACGTTTTACGGTACATTTTTGACGTAATATTTGCCACACTCTTTGGTCATATTACATTGTTAAGATTGAGGATCACTGACGAGGGTTAAGTATCAGAAACGTGCTTGTTTGGTTCATGCTGCCAATTATTATGTTCTTAAATTGTGCTATTGAATTTAAAGACGTTTAATAATTTGTACTACTTGGTGAGTGTCACTGCTGGTTAACCAGAAATCCCGGGGGCACATGTAGCCAAGTTCGATCAACTTCGGTTGATCGTCTGTCTCTTCAACGCATTCGAAAATATTTGTTATCAAAAAATCTTCAAATTTCTAAAACGTGGGCCCTGTAGCATCATATCCAACCCATCCTACTACGTTTTACGGTACATTTTTGGACATATTTTTCACAATCTTTGGTCATATTACATTGTTTAGATTGAGGATCACTGACGAGGGTTAAGCCTCCGAAACGTGCTTGTCTGGTCCATGCTGCAAATTATTATGTTCTTAGATGATGCTATTGAATTTAAAGACGTCGACAATAGTATCACATATGGTGCACTAGATTATTCCTATATAATTTCCAAATAAGTTTGTTTTCACGAATCTATGCATTTTGATTGGTTAATTGATCGTCAGAAAATGGCGAAATACACCTTCATACCCTCATGAACATGATAAAATATCGGAAGAGCCGGAACTACTTCCATCAAAATCATTTATTATGTTGCTAAGATCGGCTTTCGAATGATAATTATGCAAACAAAAAGTAGTTTTATTAACAGTAGCCCTTAGATATAAATACGATATCAGAATTAATGAAAATTGTATGACAATTTCGATGATGTACCGGTTACGTGGTTTTTACAGCGTTGTTCGGTTGCTATTCTCCTGTTTTTGAAGTTTCTTAGACCATTTCCTGTCCTTAAATTTAAATGCAGTAAATGACGAGAAAAACAGAAACTCCCAGCTATTTTCTTCAAAATAATGTCGAAGGGTTCCAAATCTATACCTTCTTGAAGAAAATTCCAAACCAATCTCCATGCACCAGACACGTGTTTCGAATATAAAATTCTCATCAGTGATGCTTTCAGAGGAGCCACCAAAAATAATTTCAGTAGCGCCCTCTTTAATTTTTTGAAGTTAGATTTTTACATTTACATTACAGAGAGTGCGCGGCCCCAAATTTCCTGTAGGGTCGATTTAGTAGCATATCCAAATAAAATCTATGTTCAAAATAGCATTGGAGGGATGGTGCTATGATGTTAAACTCCTTTAATTTCGATGATACATGTATTTATCGGTGAAATGGCTAGTTTCCGAAATAGTAAAAAAATAAATATGATGTCACATTGATAAAAGGCCAAAACAATGCTTCTTTCAGGTGACAGAGCTGGAAAGAAGTAATTAATACACTTGAAAAACATCAGGCCACGGGGAACGATTTTAACTGCTCCACACTGCAACATGAAATAAGTGTCTATATTAATTATTTCGAAGGGTTCCAAATCTATACCTTCTTGAAGAAAATTCCAAACCAATTTCCATGCACCAGACACGTGTTTCGAATATTAAATTCTCATCAGTTACATTCCAGTCGTAGCAGTAGCAAGTACCTGCGTTTGAAATTTTCCAATGACTGATGACTGTCAACGACAACGTTCGTGCAAAAGTTTTGATTGAAAACTTCAAAAGGACCGAATAATACTGTTTCAAATGATTTCAATGAGGTACAATCGTTCTGAACCTATCAAGTATTGAAACCAGAAACTTTTCAAATGATATATTTTCGGCGAGATGAAGAATTTAGAAGAAAATATTAACAGCGAATAGAAAATGAGAGATCAAAAGACGGCGACCTACCTCGACCTCGATCAGGATACAGTATCGTCATGAATTTTCACAATTAACTTGTCACTTATGAAATAACTAAATCCTAGGAAGGTATTCTGAAAGAAAGCAGGGGAAGTCCAACAACACTAGGTTGCAGCACCCACAGCAAAATCCCAAAACACCCATGCAAAAAACACAGAACAGATACCCACAGAAAGAGACGCAAAAGGGTCAAGGAACACCAACTCACAACATAGAAACCTGATACAAATAGATCATAATCATGCCGTTTTCTGCAAGTATTAGATCTATAAGTACAGAGAATCTGTCTGTATAAACTCCCAGCTCCTAGCTACGTGTACAATCCAAACACATAACTGCCATGTCGGCGACCTTGAACTGCAGAACGCGTCATCAAAATGTTACGTCATATCATCGGATGATGTAATGAATTGGTAAAATGGGGCTCCAGATGGGGAACGAATATTTTTTACACATTTGCTGCTTTTAAGTAGCAACGTATACATTATTTCTATTTCGTCTGGGAACTAGTTCGCCTACGGGCCCTACAGAGCTGATATTTTCATACGCAATGTATTGAATTACTAATTTCTTGAGTATATTTGTGAAATTTGGGATAAATTTGGGTTTGGAAATTATAAAAATTGACTACGCGGTTTTACACAATTTGTGATGCGACAAACCAAACTTTATACTCCAATAAACTGTCAAAATTGAACAGTCAATTTTTATGAAACATATATTTCAATATTGAAAATGCTTTAAATACAAAGGTTTACAGGGATCGTGTAAACGTGTAATAATCCTGAATCAGATTATTGCTGTCCAGTTGAACTGGTTGACGGTATATGTTCTACGTTAGATACAGACATAAATAAGGTGGAAATTAAACAGCGGAACAGTGAAATTAGATATTCACATTTGCTTCTTAAATAGATATTCTAAGTTAAATACAGACATAAATTAGGTGGAAATTAATCAGTGGAACAGTGAATTAGCTATTCACATTTGCTTCGTATATAGATAAAAATATTTGATTTTACTTTTGTATTCTTCACGATGTTCACTGGGGTTTGTATATGGTTTAATGATGAATTTTACGACTTTCGGATGGCCTATGCTAAATTCTTTTACCATCATCTGTTCATTTTATGAAGTCAAACCGTAACGATCACTTCTAGTTCTAGTAGTTAAACCTTCTATGAAAAGTTGTTGATTTCAGTTTCACTTCCAGGAATATCATTAAAAATAGTTTTCTTTGTATTTCCGTCGACCGAATTCTAAAAATAAGGTTTATCAATTTTAATTAGATAATCTTACCTCAAAGAAATAAAAGTAAAATCCCTACAGGTACAAATGATCACCTCCACATTGTTTGCATCTATAAGCGCGTTGCCTCTTCCTCACATATCAACAAAAACCACAACGCATTAAATAAATAAATTACCATAGGTGGAGCTTCTACTGCATTCATAAATATTGATAATTAGTGGTTACGTATAGATTAATGATGCATTGAATGTCAAATATATGAATGACACATTTCAGGTAATATTAAATAATATTAAAATCGTGGTCACAATGGTGTCTTCTTTCGTTTTGGTATAAAAATATCATACCATGCAAAATATGGATAAAACCATCCATCAGAATATATAAGGTGCTGATCACTAACATGCCATTACATTGGTCACTGCGGAACAAACACACATGGGAGAAAAAAGAAGAAACAGACGGCGACAACACCGTCACTTCAATTCGGCAGAAATATACTGCATGTATGTTACGTCTTCAAATAAACATTAAAGAAGCACTGATCAGTTATTCAGTCTCAAAGTCGAGAAGGCGAGACAATTTATTAGATTTTCCATAGGAACGGTTGAGAAACCTCGGAATTAATAAAATTCCGAACTGAGACCAGGTGCCCCGGGAGAGTCAGCGTCATAGCATCGGGTGAAGCGACGGGTGTTGCATGCAAGTTGTAGATGCTGACTCTTCCTGGGCACCTGATCTCACTCCCATATTGAGAGTTTGCTTCTTTTCATGTGGCGGAGGTTTTTGTATGTTTGCTTTGGTTCCTGTTTTATCCAGATTTTGTATGCCTTCGGTTTATGATTTCCTGAATTATTGATTTTGTACTGTGTATGGAGATGTGGTCATTATCCATGTTTGTCATCATCTAAGAACAGATTTTGCAGCATGGACCAGACATGGACAATTCGGCTATTTAACCCTCTTCAGTGATCCTCAGTCCAAATAATGACATATGGCCAAAGACTGAAATTTAAATAAAATAAATTACTGAGTGACGTAGCAGGATTGGTGTGATATGATATTACAGGACTGAATGATTTCCTTGTAGATCCTTTGTTAAACGAAATCCATTGTAATAATAACAACCAAATCTACAAACCAGACAGAAAAGAATCGAAATGCAAATTGGCAGGATATTTGACTGTGATAAGTCTAAGTGTCATCGCCGTATGTGACGAGTCATATCCAGAGTGGACAGATAAGCCTCTGTACTTGTAATAATAATTATGTTAAAGATTGTTAGATAGTAATAATCATCAATATTGAAATATATATATTCTATTGCTATTTATCTGAGTGCATCCAATGTACTCTTCATTGATACTCTAAGCCTAAAACTGTCTGAAGGATCCACGGTATTAATTTATCTGTTGTACACTTTTATAAGTCATTTCACATAGCGATTTCATCATCTCCTGTGTGAAGTATGGTGAATTTTATGCCTGGTTAGGTACTATATATGTTCCTTTTCACATATTCTGATTATTAATTTTTTTGTGTAAAGGGTATAGAAAGTCAAACCCAAATCCAAAACTCCCAATCAAAGGCGTACAAATTCTTGAAAAACAAACAGATCTTTCCAAAGGGAACAAAAAAGGTGGGAATTCTTTCTTGAGTTGATGACAAATGTATCTAATTTCTTCATTGAATTGTTTTCAAATTTTTTATTTTATTTTATTTTTTTTTTTTTTTTTTTTGGTAATTTTTCTTTTTCTAAGTTCTAAGATGCTGTTAAGAATTGACATATCTCACCTGATTTCTGTTGTATAACCCCTAAAAGTGCTAAGACTGGAGTGCAGAGTGCGTCAACTTGAAAAATGTTTGATATCAAGAACACGACAAAGACACCATAGGGACTAGAATTACAACTCACGATAGACACAGAGGAAAAATATTTATAAATAGCAACATTCACATTAATTATTCTTAGATGATTGCTGAAACTCGTTTCAGCTGAAAACTTTATAACTGAAAATTTATGCTTGGTTTGCTCACCATGCGTTCCATATTATTGCGATGTTTGTGAGACATTGTTATGAGTTTTTTCCCTTCCTACAGTGGTCGCCCTTACTGATAAGATTCCATCCTTGAATAACGTCCTTACTGTAAAATAAACACATTATATCAAATTTCATCTGCGTTGACCAGTCTCCGAATTTTAATATATACATAATTTATTTTGTAAAAAAAATTCATCTTTGTGCATTCTTCAATGTGTCTACTCGAGGCCAATTTCTTTTCTCTGAAAAAGAAATGTCCGACTCAGCTACCAGACAACAGAATTCTACACAGAAATCTAAATGTGATGCACCCGAAATGCATGTTTCGGAAAATGAATGACATATATGGACAAAACCATATCCCTCTTAAGAATGATGCGGAAGTGTTCCAACCTTTTACCTCCTTGAAGAAAATTTCAAACCAATTTTAAATCCTCTCGGTGATGCTTCAAGCCAAAGTGATTTCGATGCGCCGCCAAAATTCATTTCAATAGCGCCCTTTGGTTTTATAATTTTGAATTAAATTTGTGCATTTACTTTACAGAGGGTGCACAGCTCCAAATTTCCTGTAGTGTCGATTCAGTTGCAAATCAAATCTATGTTCAAAATAGTTTCGGAGGGATTGTGCTAAAATTTTAAACGATTATATTTTTTGTTGTTTGAATTTGATTGCACTTGGGCTGATCCGAGGCAGTGAACCCTGTCCTTTATCAACCAGCGGACTCCCAAATAGGTGCAGATGTTATATATAAAGTCGGTAAACTCCGTACGGCGGCTTCGCCTAGCATACAAAGCAGACCGCTCATACCGCTACGCCACGGTTGTCACTGTTGCGTAGCGGTATGAGCGGTCTGCTTTGTATGCTAGGCGAAGCCGCCGTACGGAGTTTACTAATTATATTTTTGCTGAAACGACAAGTTTCCGAAATAGCATATTTATAAAATTATGATGTCCAATTATTAAGAGCCAAAACAAAGCTTCTTTAAGGCAACAGAGCAGGAATGAAGTAATGAATACACGTAACAAATATCAAACAAAGGAGGGGATCTCCAACAACACCAGGTTGCAGCACCCACAGCAAAACCCCAAATACCCAGTGCAAAAACACAGAGCAGACACACGGGGAACGATTTTAATTGCTTCACACTGTAACAGGAAATAAGTGTTTATATTAATAATACAGAAGTGTTCCAACTCTATACCCTCTTGAAGAAAATTTCAAACCAATTTTCATGCACCAGACACGTGTTTTTGATATAAAATCCTCATCAATGATGCTTCCAGCCAAAGTGATTTTTATACGCCGCCAAAGTTCATTTCAATACCACCCTCTGCTTTTATTTTAAGAAGTAAAAATCATTTACATGAAAATCATTTAACCAAGGGCAAACAAAACCAGGGTAAAACCAGAACTAAGGCCAAGTAACAGAAATTAAAAAAGATCTATGATATGGAGGAAGTGAACTCCCTGCGAAGGAGTGCGATCAGGTGCCCGGGAAGAGTGAATCCTCATATCACTGGTACTTTATAGCTGACATGAAAAAAATGGTCTAGTGAGACGCCTCCTAGACACTTTTATTATGGGAATAAATATCATATAATAGAACTCAAGGAGAGTTTCAGAGAGTCTAGAACATGCATACCTATTGATATGCTATTGAAATTCTCCAATAAATCTTGTATCATCCAAGGTTGATGCTTGATAATGTCGAATCATTTGATGATTAAATGTCAAGATATCACCTCGTTGGTTACAAATGCCACTTTAAGCTAATGTCATTTGTTAATTAGCCTTGATTTATTACAAAACGTAGAATTATCTAATAAGGCGTGGTCGTGATTATTCTTGGTATTGAATGGTAATAAACATGAGTTTCCTTACTAAACTGATGAAAATGCATAACTTTTTGTTTGTTCTACTTTAGTCATGACCTAGCGAACATGATTTTCGTCCATGTAAAATTGGCGAATCCTTATAATTACAGTTATTCACTACCAATGGAGCATAAGAACAGAACCATCGTATGGATAATTATTTTTATCCATGCTTATTAAGGATACGATGATTTTATATGACACAAATCAGAACCCTGCTAGCATTCATGCTCAATTACCTTTAAACTTAGATCGGCGTTTGAGTACGGTACATCAAACAATCTTTAATGAATATCTCTTATAAAAGTCTCCTTATCCTTAGTGGCTTAGTACATCCGGAAGTATTAGAATGTTGTGTTGGGTCCGAAAAAAAATATGAATGAATGTGGCAAAAATTGTTGCTAGTGTAAAAGAAACGAAGGGATTTCCATCAAGACTCGGTTTCAGCACCCACAGCAAAATAAAGCACTAAAATGAGTTAAAGAAGATCCTGACGATAATCTCAACAACACTCACAATAGAGCACCAAAGTGAGCATCGACGGACCCCTAGCAAGCTAGAGGTGGGATCAGGTGCACGGGAGGAGTAAGCATCCCCTGTTGGCTAGACGCACCGTCGATGTTCATGCACGAAATTGAAAACAATATATAAATTACATGCACTGCACTGTCTGAGGTTATGTCTATATAGAAAGTGATATGGTGACCATGTCAGGGAAAATATTCAAAACACTTACTGTCAAACAGAAACACGCCTATGCGAGTACACGGACAGAATAGCACAAAACAGGTACAAGTGGGACAAGGAACACAAAACACGACATCAAAATACTACACATATAAACAAAGTAGATAAATACTTGGCAATCGAAGCCGGCTTAGGACAACTATTGGACCTGCTCAAGTCCTTATGTTAAAACAGTTCTGTGAAATTTTAAATAAGTCCCCTTCCGGCTCACCGGAGGGAACTTATAGTTTCCATCCCGTGTGTCTGTCCGACCGTCTGTCTGTCACACTTTAGTTTTTCGGACTTTGTTTCGCTGTTGTTGATACATTGAACCCATTTTGTGTATGTGAATATATCTCAATGTGATACAGATCAAGTTCGAGTTTAGTTTTGATTGACCTATTTTAACAAAAGTCATGGCCCTTAGACTTAGCAAATTTCATGAAATTTTCAGTTTTGCGGACTTTTTTTTTGTTGTTGATGTTGATGCAGATTATGAACTGATTTTTGGTATGTAAGTACATCATAAGTTATTATGATACAGATCAAGCTCGAATTTGGTTTTTGATTGACCTTTTTTACAAGAGTTATGGCTTTTGGACTTAGCAAATTTCATGAAATTTTCAGTTTTCCAGACTTTTTTTCGATGTTTTTGGAGATAATGAACTGATTTTTGGTACGTAAATACATCTTAAAGAGATACAGATCAAGTTCGAAATGTGTTTTGATTGACCTATTTGTACAAGAGTTATGTCCCTTAAACATAACGAATTTCATGAAATGGTCCGTTACGCCTTTTATACCGTAGATATGATTCTGCCTTCATCAGGCGGACACGTGGTTTGTTACTTGACTAATCTACTGTTTTTGTATCAACGTATTCTTAAGAATTGTACTCTGCCTGATTGTGACGACATGACTCCATGACGGGCCCTGTCCAAACCTTTTTAGAGAAGACAGGGCCCCCACCATTTATCACATCTGAATGTCGGTCGGTTTACCCCGGTGAGTGCATGCATGCGCTTGCTATTAAAGCCGACAGAGTACGGACTGTATTTCGCACGTCCTCTATTCTTATATTCATTTACATATCCATCTTTGTGTTGCTCGGGCCCCTGCGTCATGCTGTCTTGTATGGTCAACTTACAGTAAGGAGGTTATATTACACCACTATTGTGCGCTCTTCGGGACCTCTTGGTAACAGGAAAATCGGGAGGGTTGTGCGCACTTAATCCGTATAACTACACCATTACCTACTGGCGTAGCAATTCGCCGTCCTAAGTCGGCACCTGCTTGTCTTGTTTGTTTATGTGTGTTATTTTGTGTCCGATGTACTAGTATCTGTCTTGTTTTTGGTGTCCCTTGTCCCTTTCACTGGGCGAAAAAACAGGTTTACGCAACTGCGTAAACTTGCGTAAACTTGATATTTTCAGGTTTCCACAAGTTTCCGCATTGCGTAAACTGCCAAATAGTTTCCGCAAGTTTACGCAATGTTTTCGCTGATGAAACTTGATAAATTTTCCTTGATAAAGTTTCCGCAATGTAAACTTGGAACAAATGGTTTACGCAGTTGCGGAATCCTGATGAAACCTGTTAAATTTCTTTCCATTTTATTTCAACAAGTTTCCGCAATGTAAACTTGGAACAAATGGTTTATGCAGTTGCGGAATCCTGATGAAACCTGTTAAATATGTTTACGCAGCTGCGGAAACCCAATTAAACTTTTCAAATAGTTTACGCAGTTGCGGAAACTTGATATGTTACTACTTCTATAGCTTACGCAGTTGCGGAAACCTGATAAAGTTTTTATCATTAATTTCTTTTTTTTTTTTATTTCTTCATTAATCTTATTTTATTAATTTATTTCATTTATTAATTTATTTTATTAAGGTATTTATTTTATCAATTAATTTATTTATTAATTAATTGATTTTATTAATTAATTAATTTTATTAATTTATTCATTTTCTTAATCTATTTATTTTATCAATTTATTTATTTTATCAATTTATTTATTTTATCAATTTATTTATTTTAATACTTTATTTATTTTATTAATTATTTATTCTATCAATTTAATTAATTAATTCATTCATTTTATATTAATTAATTTTTTTATCAATAAATTAATTTTTTTATCAATAAATTAATTTTTTTATCAATAAATTAATTTATTTTTATTAATCTATTTTATTAATTAATTCATTTTCTTAATTTCATTTATTTTCTCAATTTCATTAATTTTATTATTTTATTTATTCTATCAATTTATTTATTTCATTAATTTATTTATTTTATTGATGTTTTTATTTAATTCAATTGTTTCATTTTACTAATTAATTAATTTTATTTATTCATTCATCTTATTAGTTTATTGATTTTATTATTTAATTAATTCTATTTCAATTTTTTAAAATTATTTTTTTATTTTAATTTATTTATTTTATTAATTCATTTATTTTATTAATTCATTTATTTATTAATTCATTTATTTGATTAAATTATTTACTTTGTTAGTTAAATATTTTATTTGTTTATTTATTTTTTTTCTTTCTTTATTTTTTTTTTATTTATTTATTTTATTCATTTAGTTATTTAATAAATCTATGTATTTATTAATTAATTAATTTTATTAATATATTTTTAAATTTATTTATTATTTTAACTTATTCTACTAATTTATTTATTATTAATTTATTAATTATCTTGTTTATTTATTTATTTATTTATTTATTTATTTATTTATTTATTTATTTATTTATTTATCTATTTATTTATTTATTTAGATAGATAGTTATATAATTAGTTATATAATTAGTTTATGAATTTCTAGACTAAGACGCATATTGTTTTTAGGAAAATATACATTGAAAACTGTTTATTTACCATTTTGGGTTATTAAAATTCTCTCTCTCTCTCTCTCTCTCTCTCTCTCTCTCTCTCTCTCTCTCTCTCTCTCTCTCTCTCTCCTTCTCTCTCTCTGAGGGTGTGTGTGTGAATGTGGTAACTGATGTATGGTATGTTTCCTTTTTTCCAATATTTTAGATATATATTTTATTTCATTTTTCCTTTCTTCATATTTAATTGTTTTTCAACTTATTATTTAGAAATATCCAAGTTTATTAAATTACAATATAAATGACTTTATTTTTAAAAAATTATTTTTTATCAGCTGATTTTACTCTTGAATTCTTTTTGTCCATTTTTTTCTTTTGTTAAATTGAAACATGTAAGTGTCCAGTTCTGTGCATAGAGGTATCCGGACATTTGAACATTTTGACAGTTTGACAAGTACACAATTACTGACCCGTGTAATTTGCATCCGCGTGTCAGTTACTTTTACATCATAAAAGAAGCGATTTTATTCATCAATTCTTTTTGTCATTTTTTCTTTTGTTCCTTAAATTATTTATAATCAGCATATCATTCTTATGTTTCTTTTTATTATCAATTATTTTATTTTATTTTATTTTATTTTATTTTACTTTATTTTATTTTATTTAATTTTATTTAATTTAATTTAATTTTATTTTATTTTATTTTATTTTTTTATATTTCATTTCATTTCATTTTATTTCATTTCATTTCATTTCATTTCATTTCATTTCATTTCATTTCATTTCATTTTATTTTATTTTATTTTATTTTATTTTATTTTATTTTATTTTATTTTATTTTATTTCATTTCATTTCATTTCATTTCATTTCATTTCATTTCATTTCATTTTATTTTATTTTATTTTATTTTATTTTAAGGTCTGCTTTGAAACATGTAAGTGTCCAGTTCTGTGCTTAGAGGTATCCAGACAATTGAAAATTTTGACAGTTTGACAAGTACACAATCACTAACCCGTGTAATTTGCATCCGCATGTCAGTTACTTTTACACGAGAATAAAAGACTATATATCAATATGTTCTAATTATAGGCGAGTGCCATTTTTAAGAATTTCGTCGAGTTGTTCTATATATCCCACCCTTTCCCCTTTGTGTTGATAAATGGCCCCTAGCAAAATATCAAATGCAGATAAAAATGGCTACTGAACTTTATATGATGTTCTTGTAGTTGAATGGTTGGTTTCAATCCCGAGCGTCCTAAATTTATACCCTATAAACTCCCCCCCCCTTAAAAACTTTCAAATAATTTTTTTTTAAAGCTTAAAGAAACATTTTGAAGTCCAAATGAAGTCCAAAATCCTGTGACGTAAAAGGGTTCACGCTGCGTACCCATGGATATGAGAGTCGCACGGGGGGGGGGGGGGGGGGGGGTTGTAGGGGCACTTTTGCGCGCCCTCATGACAGCATGTTTTGGATCGGCACCCGAGTGTGCATTTCCTCAAAACTTTTTTTCTGTGAACTATTACAGGGAAAGATAAAGAAATAAATTAATTGAAGCTCAAAATAATTATGTATATTTGTATTATCAACAATTATTTGTCAAACTTACAGTGATTTTTTTTTCTTTTTTTTTTTTTTTTTTTTTTGATCGCTCATGAACCTAAGGATCCGCTGCTGACATTAATATGTGCTCTAGCCTTACATTATGTTTAAGGAGAGAGAGAGAGAATTGATAATCGATTACTTTGCTTTTCATGTTCGATCCTTCATGAATGCATGTACGATCGTCTGTACGCTTAAATATGAAAGGGGGGATTGCAGATCTATCCGGGATCTCATTAATAAATTACCCCTAGGCCCATCCCCCGGCTCCCACCATCACACAAGAAGACAACTTGTATTTTTTAAAATGAAGTTATAAACACGAAAAAGGTCTGCCCTATTGTGACTTTCTGACGTATTGATGAAACACAAGACAAGTGGGACACTTCTCAGTCATAAATTAATCTCTTTCATAAATACAGTATATAAATACAATATAATTTAAACAGGACAATTCGTCGAAAAGAATTCATTGTCTTCTCACACAATTTTTTTTTCATCAATTGAGCTTTGAAATGCCGATTGGGCCAGCTTCGCCCTCAATCATAAAATACAATATATGGGGTGGATATAGTTTTCCAAGTTTGGTCCAGTCCCTCCCGAGACTTCAAGTCTAGTCTATGAACGTAAATAATTGTACATATTTTGATTCCAAGGGACAGGCCAACCCAGCCTTATTCTGGGCTTGCATCCCCCAAGAAAAAAAAAATATATGTTTTAGTTTTAACATATTTTATTTCATAATAACATGAAATAGGATGGGGCAAAAGTTATAACAACATTACATAAGCCCTCTCTACGGAAGCCCATTGGCTTCACAGAAAAAATAAATTTATTGCGTATATACGCTATAACATTGCGTATATACGCAATAGTATTGCGTATATTCGCAATAGTATTGCGTATATACGCAATAGTATTGCGAATATTCGCAATAGTATTGCGTATATATGCAATAGTATTGCGAATATTCGCAAAAGTATTGCGTATATTCGCAATAGTATTGCGAATATTCGCAATAATTATTGCGTATATTCGCAATAATTATTGCGTATATACGCAATAAATTGAATGTTCTTCGCGGCTCTAAATGTCTGTTTTAAACGTTTTGGGAGGTTAAATGGAAAATAAAGTACGATCTTAGGGGAGGAAGTGATAGATCTTTATTTCTTTCCGATCACCTTGTTTATTCTCTGTTTAAAAAAAACTCCTGTTATCGTCTACTGAAAGTACAATGTTCTTTGATACAAAAAGTTGCATCAAGGTCAAAATAAGCATCAAAATCCGTGCAGCATCCGTGATGTTGGGGGGGGGATAATATCGTTTCATCTTCCATCTATCCATAATATTTTCATCTTCTGAAGTATTTTTATGAAAAACTATACGAAAAAGATCTACTAGAGACTTATGGATCTCTATTTCAACCCGATTACTTGAATTTCATTCAGGGGTGGATCCTGGGCGGAACGAATATAGGCGTCAGAGGCTAACAATCTTTAAAAAAAAACCTGCATAGATTGAAAAACTGAGTGATCTGAGTGATCTGAATGATGTTTGATTGATGTTTGTTTATTTTGTTATTTTTTTGTGAGTTTGTAAGGCGCCTTTTAAATGCACCCAAAATATTTCTCCTATTCTCTTTTAGTTAAATCAATACCCCAATTTATTTCAGGCTCAGATCTAGCATTTCACCTCAGAGGGGGTCCAAACTATAGTCATGAAGCTCATTATGATTTTATCGGTATAAAAATCAAGTTGAAAAAAGTAAGACCTCGTCCCCCCTTTCCCTACTTTCATATTCACCATTTACAGGGATTGGGACATTTCTAGTGCCTGAGAATAATTTCATTTCTTCAGACAGGTTTGGTAGGATACATGTATGATGGAAACTTTACAAGTTTTGATTTTTTTATCGGCCGGCCAGATTTTTTTTCTTTACTAAATAAAAGCTTTGTTGTAGAGGGTAATATACGAGGGCTGATTGATATGTCGTGAGCCCCAGTTTTCTGGAATGCAGAAGATATTCTGCTGATAGATTATCTCCAAAAAGGTCAAACAATCAATGGTACATACAATTGCTTCACTTCTGATGTACATGTAGTTACGAGACGGAAAGCCCACTAGTTAAAGGTGTGTCGTTCCATCAAGACAATGCTCCTGTTCACAAGTCTGTCACAATCTCCTACGCATGCGTCCGATTTCAGTTCCGCTTTTCTTCACTTTGAAATCTACCTCTGCCGTCATCGCCTATTGTTTGTCTGCAAGATTCTTGCAGACTGGAACTGGGGCTTCATATTTGTAAATTAAGTATTGCAAGTATATACCAGCAGGTTTGACTACATTTCTGAGGTATACAGAGTACATGCAATGCTTTTCATTCGATGCAATACGATACAGTATCAGGGATTCTAATGCACTCCGTTTGTAACGCGCATTCTGATTGGTTGGGCGATGAAAAAACTGCAAGGGGATTCACGTTTCACTGCAGTTTTTCCTATGACGTCATGCGTTCCTATGGCGACGTCGTTAAAAGCAGACGTTTTCTAGCTCCTTACTGTCCAAAGCATTAGAATAGGGTTACCATACTGATGTTTTACAAAAACTGACAGGGTATCGGCGAATCCCCTGTCAGAAATTGAGTTTTACCGCGAGGCGTTAGCCGAGCGGTAAAACGGATATTTCTGACAGGGGATTCGCCGATACCCTGTCAGTTTTTGTAAAACACACGCATGGTAACCCCTAATTCTTTCTCCATTCGTACGTTGCCAACACGATCAGCTGAGCGAGAAGTCCCCAGTAAAAATACAAATTCTAGCTATAAATCGAAACCTACCGTCTTTAGACATGAGTCTTGCAGAAATTTTCCTACATCAAGATAAGATTCGTTTCCTTCATTGCCCATTTACTCGCCCCTAAACATTCAAATATGTGTCTCTGCCTTTGAATCTTTCGCAATGTTTACGTCAGAAGTCCGAATGACGTCACTGTGACGACATACCGTACCTGCGATGCCTCTAGGGTTTTATCATTGCGTGAAATGGCGTAGGAAAATAGCGATGACGGCAAGGTTATATTGCAAGCCTGTACCGCCTATGACCTTGTTGCAAGTTGAGTCTGTCACTGATATGGCTGCCATTCATGATTGTGGATTTAATTTTATTGAGCATCCGCCTTATTCACCTGATCTTTGCTCCATCAGACTTTCATCTATTCCCAAAACTGAAAGCAGCTTTTTCTTGCACCCCTTTTCAGTCCGATGATGACGTCAAACTTGCAGTGGCTGGCTTTCTGACCAGTCAAGATAAGGAGTTCTTTAAAAGAAGGGAGGAGATCTCCAACAAAGTGGTATTGAGGTCCTTAATCACCGGTGGCAAAAGTGTATAGATACTGAAGGGAATTATGTAGAAAAATAATGCAAAACGTCTGATAAAATTCAAATCCATCAATACGAGGCTCACAACATATAAATCAGCCCTCGTACAAGTATTGCAGAATATTTCGTTTTCTCAATGTTTGTATCTAATAAAACTCGAATTTTGAAGACCTATACCTTTCGCAGAATAATTGAATAGAAAAGGGGCATTGGAAGTGTCTCTACAAACAAAGGTCCCATCCTATACTTTCATATTCTAAAACCTATTATATTATATAATCAGTAATAGTGGTGATAATTCTATTTTGATGTCTTAGTTAGGGTCCAGGGACAGAAGCTTTGGAACTTCAATCTTCACTTCACAGGAGATGTTTCTGTATAAGTGAACATTGTACAACACTAAATTACATCTTTGCGACGATATTGTGAAGAAAAACGACGTTTCGGACTCTGTTGCAAGGGAACAGCATGTTTCAGATATTGAATCTTCATTGGAGGTATCATTATCAGACTTAGAGTGGGGCGTGGGGGCGCATCCCCCCCCTAAAATCGTCACAGTAAGGTATTTTGGGGCTCAAACTATTATGTGTAGACTTAATTTCTGGTCCTTTGAAGTCAAATTTCAGCACATTTTTGCTGGCTCGCGGCATCTCGCCATCTTACTTTATTTATTTGCAATAAAAAGCTATATAAGTATGATACCCATTTCATACTCAGTATCGATGAAATAATGTATCCCCCTCCACACCTCAACTTAATTTTTGAACGGACTGTTTCTTATAAGTATACCATTTAAGTCAATGTACCCTAGCTAACAGCGTGAAGACCAAAGGCGATTGGCTTCGGTGTGTAATTCTCTTCCCTACAAAAAAGTATTAAAAAAATTCGCTGGCCCGATTCGCTCGCCAGATACGTACATCATATTTCATATCAATACAGATGCTTATTTTCAATTCAAGATTTCGAATGGATAAAATTACATTTCATAAGTTCATAACTGTCTTCATCAAACAAAACGGTCATTCATCGTAAAGGGGGGGGGGGGGGGGGGGAGGTGGGTTAAGAACCCGGACCCCACTAGCACTTCATCCTGGGCCCCTCTTGGTCGGAGGCTTATGAGATATTCCGCACCCCCTCTAAACTAAAATCCTGTATCCGCCCCTGGGTACTTTAAGTCAAATAATGATTCCAATTTAAAGATAAAAGTCTCATTTCGATCCTCATGTATAAGGTATCTATTAAATCGGCAAGCGTAGCAATCCAAATTCTAGAAAAAAAATATAAATGATAATTCTTTTTTACATAATTTTGACAACTTTTCTAGAATCGGTACACAGATATTGATTTAAGTTTGAATGAATACAACAGATTATAATTGCTTTTCTAATAAATCTCTTATTGTAATTGTGTTATTATTTATGAATAGGACCAAGGGGAGGGGTAAACTTATCACTCGATCTCCCTTTTCGAAATTGCTTTTAAAAATATCATATTTTCTTAAAAATTCTTGGCTAGATTCCCCCCTATCCCTTCCCTTTCGCTGATCATGTTCACCCTTTCGGGAAATCTGGATCTGCGCACGATTAATAAGCATTCTTAATATGCATGAAGACAAATAAAAGGAAAAGCTTTTTAGTTTAAACTGTATTTATTTGAAGATCACATGTATGGTAAATTACAAGATATAAAGACAGGATCTGGAAACAAGTAATGAAATTACTTATACTAATCCATCTCCTAATATCAAATTGCATCAGATTCTATTTCATAGTGAGGAGAGTGAAGAAAGATAATAGAATACGTGCATGTGAGAATGAGTAATTAATTGGAATGAAAGAGATTAGATGTTGATTGATTGAAAAGCTATTTAAGCCACTATTTGCAAAGAATTATGTTTAGAAGTCATTGAATGTGTAAAATGAATATATAGTCCGGACCCCCCCCCCCCCGGTCACTTTCCAATTTGCAAGAATGGCTGATTTTCTCTGTTTTTCAATAAAAATTATATAGATATTTATGATATGCAATGTTTTACATGTTTTTCAACATCAAAGACTGACCCCCCCCCCCCCCTCCGCGCTGACTTAGACTATCATTAAAAAATTCTAGATCGGTCCTGTTAACCCCAATCACTGTATATATGAAATTGCAATTATTGCGTATATACGCAATAATTATTGCGAATATTCGCAATACTATTGCGTATATACGCAATAATTATTGCGAATATTCGCAATACTATTGCGTATATACGCGATAATTATTGCGAATATTCGCAATACTATTGCGTATATACGCAATAATTATTGCGAATATTCGCAATACTATTGCGTATATACGCGATAATTTTTGCGTATATTCGCAATACTATTGCGAATATACGCAATAGATTTGCGAATATTCGCAATAGTATTGCGTATATACGCAATACTATTGCGAATATACGCAATACTATTGCGAATATACGCAATAGTATTGCGAATATACGCAATAGTATTGCGAATATACGCAATAGTATTGCGTATATACGCAATAAAAATTTTTTTTCTGTGAAGCCAATGGGCTTCCGTACCTCTCCTTATCATAAACAACATATAAATATCAAGATGGCAACTTAAAAAAATATGTACATAGATATACTAGTGAAAAAAAAAATACGAAGAACGTCAATCCACGGCACTGACTCCAAATTTTCAGATAACCAGGTACATTTTGGTCCATTTACAGAAAAAAACAAAAGACAAAATCGGCAAAATTCGCCCCTTGATCCCCCAGCAAAGGAGCGCTTGATCCGCTACTGATACTCGATCAATATCAATGGCGGATCCAGCGCCCCCTTTGCCGGGGGTCAAGGGGCTAATTTTGCCGATTGTGATTGAAAATGGGCCAAAATATACCTGTTTTTGGAAAGTTTGGGGTCAGTGCCGGGGGGCGGCGCCCCCTCCGCACCCCCTGAATCCGCCACTGAATATTGTCTGGATCTCCGAGCTGGAAACACAAAATCACCTGCTAATCACCTCTAGGCCTAGTGAATATTTATTTTCTTTTCGAGGTTTAAAATAAAATTATTCATCATGGCAAAATATATGTATATGAAATAAAAAAAACAGAACAATCCAAAAAAAAAAAAGAAAAGAAAAAGAAAAAGAAAAGAAAAGAAAGAAGAGAGAGAGTGAAAAAACGCCGAAAAATACAGCGGGCTCTGTGTTCGCGCTAGCACAATTTCAAATAAAATATTGACCAATCAGAGGCGAGCATTTTATTTGTATACAGAGGAAACTCAGAAGCGGGCTGAAAGTTGTTTTCCCACGAAGAAACTAAACAAAACATGTTTATTTGGGTAATCCCATGGCGATAAATGGTAAGATGCATTTCTAAGTCATTAATATTTACTTTTTAACGTGCATTTCCCAAAATATAGACGCCGGCTTGGTCAGTTCGACCCACGCGCTGATTTTTCTTGTTCTTGCTTTTTTTTTACGGCGATCCTGTGGACTATTTGAATCACTTTTTATATATAGACCACAGGCACCAGATTCCTACAAAGAAAATTAAAACTCAATCTTCAACGCCCGTTTCTCTCCTCTTTACTCTCTCTTTAAGGCACGACAGCGTCCATGTTTAATCATCATCCCCCCTCTTTACCCCCTCAATATCGTAAGTTTCAAAAGGATTTCTTCATAAAACTGCATATCAGTATTGTCTACATATATTTTTCTTCACGATCGTAACCTACTTATCATTGATTATTCGTGCATTTAGCTGCAATTAATCCAAATACCTGAAATGGAGTCGAAACCTACACTTTACGCTATTCTTAGCATGTGCAGTACCGTTAGTTTGAGTTGTTACCCTCGGTCCTACTACTTTAAGCCTAGGGAATATTTTAAGCCCAGGCGTAAGCCCAGGTGCGCCCAGGACGTTTGGGTGCAATGAATATATCATTTTCTTTGATATATAGTTAAATGTGTATTTAAACATGTCACATGAAAAATTTCAACAAAATTACGCAACATTTTATATGTTTTTATCGTGTTTGAAGTTGTGTATTTCCTGGGCTTACTGCACGTATTCAGGAAGGATAACTCTTAGCTCCATTTCTCCTATAGCATTAGAGTTATCCGATATTGTTTATTTACCGCAGGTACGTATAAAAGTATTGTTTAATATGAGACAAAAATCAAAAAAGATCTTTTTTTTTTAAATCTATTTTTATGTATCATTAATATTCTTTTTTTTTTCTATTTTTATAATTATTAATATAATAATTTATTATTTTTTTCTCTTTTAAAAAATTGTCTTTGACAACGTTGTTTTCCAATTATCCAGAAATAATGAAGCCACCAATAGGCTAATTGATCAAATAACCTGCAACGACAGGTGTGATCAGGCGCCTGTGATTTAGACATATTTATATGATTACTTCCTCCTAAAAATGAACATGTATCAGGTAAAATCTTTGTTTACTTTGTTGCAAGCTACCCCCCCCCCCCCCCCCCCCCCCCTTTCCCTTTCAGCCTTTGCCATGGGAAGGATTGGGTAAACTTAAAGATACATGTTCTTCAGGGCGTCAGGATTTTTCATATTGTTGTCTTTTCTAGTGTTGTAATGATAGTCGCTGAATCTTGAAAAGTGCTGACTATCGATAATGATTTCGAAAATCGATTGTCGCTGTTGAAGTTACACGAAATGATCTCAGTGTGAAATGTCTTTGCTATAATTCAAAACTAAAAACTAGACGCGATCGCTTTGGCAAAGTTACCGGTTGAGGAGGAGCAGATTTATCCATATCCCAGCAGTACTAAGTCCGCAGCATGGGACTGTTTTGGCTTTGATAGAATTAGAAAAAGGAAGCTAGGCCGCCTTTCTATCATGTCTAAAGCAAACCTCGAGATAAATACCTTTGTTTGCAAGATCTACTTGCATACGTACGCCCTGAGTATTCTCCTTCTGAAGATACAAAACATATAACAATTTAAAAAAGTCTGATTCTGATATCGATGTACTCCTCCGATAGTTTCCTATAATTGATAGTAAATTTTTTTCTGAATTTACAACTCTAGTCTTTTCGTATTGAGTTCTTTTGTACTTTTCATTCCAATTATCAGGATTTTTCGGACCAATAGATGATCTTCCAATAAACTTGTGAGACAGTCAAACACCCAGGGATGCAAATAAGCACTCGCCTGCTCGCCAATGCGACTAAAAATTCAGTGTGGACTACCAAAAATTTTTTCTTATCGCCCACTTGGCGACCGTAAAATTCCAATCTTTATTATTTTCTTGTATCATAGTTGCCGTAACTAACGTTTGGAAACAAAAACTCATGGGTATTTGACAAATTTTCGGTTCGCTTTCTCACGGAAAATGAATAGATCTCTCTTATTTCCTTGTAAAGACGTACAAAAGTGTAATTTTAGATCAGTACAAATGTATATACCAAAACTAACTAATGTTTCCAAAAGCGCACAAAGTCACTGTCTGGAGACCGACTGACGTGTACGTAATATGTTTATAATTGGATTTACCTGTATTTATTGATTTATTTAAAGGAACTTGTACTTGAAATAAACTCGACATGTACACTGTACAAGGAGAGAAGGGGGTTTGGGCTTAAATTTGAAAATGTAAATTTAGATACATTTTGATGTGGGCTAATCGTTTTGATGTGGGCGCCTAAATGTATTGACTTAGGAGCCCACTTGGCCCCTGAAAATTTCAACGAATTTTCATCCCTGACACCATCGTCAGATACCCACGTTCGGTCATGCAAGCTCTCCCGTGGGTCATATCAGCAGAATTTTCGCTGGATAGCATTACAAAAATCTGATGCGATTACTTGTCAGTGAATTAGCTATTTAAAGCCACTATGTAAGCAATATTGTTTTGTTACTCCTAAAATTAACAAATATTAATCACTGTCAACATTATCATGATTATTTAGGTCATCTTTTGTTGATGGAAAATAAAATAGATGATATTTTGCTATCGATAACAAATTAACCGACAAGTACTCGCATTAGATTTTTGTAATGCTATCCAGCGAAAATTCTGTCGTTATGACCCACGGGAGGTGAGCTTGCGTGACCAAGCGTGGGTTTCCGACAATGGTCAAACACCAGACATAAGTACAAAAGATCCCACTATCAAATTTTGAGGAGCTCAAGTAAATCATCTCTATATAGCAGAAACATAATCTTTTTTTTTCTGCAATATGTACGAAAGATCTCAGTAACAGGTACAAAAGATCCCGTATGAAAAATCTTGGTAAAAACAGGAATAGGTACAAACATGACGAAAGATCCTGGAACCATTCTTCAGGGGTGGATACAGGATATGATTTGAGTTGGGGGGGGGACGTGAAAAACGGATAGGGTCTTTAGGGCCACCTAGCATTTTCATAGCTGCAAACCAATTTCAGATTTAAAAAGAAATTGTTCATGATTTTATTTCTTAGGCACGGTCCATTTGATATTCTGGGGGGGGGGGGGGCCTTGGGTTTTTTGTCGGAGCAAGATTATTTTTTTCGCCTCGGACCGGGGCAAAATTATTTTTTTCTTGCAAAGTCGGAGCAAGGAAATTTTTTTTAACAAAGTGATGTGCAAATAAATTAAGAATGTTTGTGTTTTATCAATAGAAATGATTTATATTTATCTACTCAAAACTCTAAATATTAATATATACTTTATTTTTATGCAAGTATTCAATTCAATTCTAAATAGAGAGATAAAACTGGATTTCTTCCATACAATTCTAAATAAACAAAATTCATATAAGGTACATGAATATAAGAGGGTCTGTGGGGAAGGTCTTCTAGACAAATTTTTAAATGTTGAATGGTAAATTGGTAAATAATTGAAGTTCTCCTTCCAAGCTTACAAGAACATAAAAGACTCTATGGGATACATGCAACATGTATTAATAGTAACACATAAATATTGCTAACACTTATGATATCTTCAAATATATGAACTTTGACATTATTAGATAATGTTTGATAGAAATTATGGCGATCGAAGCGAGCCAAATTTTTTTTGATAGACTGAAAACTGCGGCGAGCGAAGGGAGCCGGAAAATTTTCAAGAATTTTAGCAAAATTTTATGGTAATTCTTTAAATTCAGATTATTTGTAAGAGCAAGATTATTTTTTTCTGTCATACCATAAGCAAATTAATTTTTTTCATCAAAATTCAGAGCAAAATTATTTTTTTCGAAAAAAACCCAAGCCCCCCCCCCCCCCCCCCCCCCCCCCCCCCCCCCCCCCCCCCCCCCCCCGAATATCAAATGGACTGTGCCTTAGCTTTTTTAAGTATTATAGGTATTAGGCCCGATAGTCCAAAGACCCAATGGGGTTGTAGTTCAATGTGTTCAAGGAGGGAGATAACTCTAGCCAATTTGGAGGAAATATTGTTATGTGGGAACATTCAGACTGATTATATAAAAAATTTAGATCTGAAACATTGAAATTGAATTTTGGATTCCTCTTTGTAGCGTTGATGGATCTCCACCTTACTACATGTACACGATGATACTCAGTGGTCACTGGTATGTTGGACTTTTGGCTTCGAAAAGGATGCCCTTTCTGTAAAAGATGCTGCACAATATACATGAAGGATCAATGGTATGCCAATATTATTTTTTTCAATTGGTAAACAGATTCTCTTTTTTCTGTGCACATGAGATTTGTATATACACGTACTTGTCTGTCATACAAAATTGATGTCAAAACACACTTATACAATCCCTCCCCCTTTTGACATGATAAAATGCAATATACAACCAATATTTTCAATATTATACTTTTCAATCATAAAAATCAGTCTGTTCTTTGAAATCTACACTTATATGCACACCAACTTAATATTAGGGAGGTTTAGTTACAAGTTTTAGCGCGACGTGTACGTATTACGTCATTACTTCCTGCGATCTTTGTTCAAATGACGTAACGACGTGACGTATAGCTACACGTTATGGACGTGTAAACGACGCTCTACACGTAACGACAGAACGGGTAACTTCTTTGAAAAATTCAAGACTTTTCATTGATCGAACTTCCAGTTTTCCGTGTTATAAAGCACGTTTAGGATTCTAACTTTCCTTGTGTCGAGGTTTTACGAATCTCAATGTATTTTTCTCGCAGACTAAACTGATTTAAAAGAAGCAAGCTAAACGTACACCTTACTACATAGCTATACCTATACCTACTCCGATTCGTATGTGTAACTAAACGACGTCTTCGGATTGTGACGTCAAACTGTGACGTGTACATGTACGTCATACGTACACATTGAAAGAACTTGTAACTTAACCTCACTATTTACTTTTAGATTCAGGTAGGTCTAATCTTTCTAGAATGTGACAAAGTATTTAAGCTTGAAATCTGATTTTATTTACATTTTACAGGTCATCATTTTGCTGTCACTAGGTAGAGGATGACTGGCATGATCCTTCGCCATGTTTGCAATGAAAATGTTATCTAGTTTAAGATAGCAGTAAGTACATTACAGTACGTACATGATACTTTGATGGGTTTTCGTAAGGGCTGTCACGGTTAACTGAAAATTTGGTTACCCTCGGTTCGTGCTTGGTCGGTTCGATTTGAATCGTACTTTACAGAGTTCGCTTTTGGTCTGTCTGTATGTCTGTCTGTTTGTCCGCAAAAACTTTAACCTTGGGCATAACATTTGAATGGTAAGTGATAGGGTTTTCATATTTCACATGTGCATTTCTTTTGGCAAGACCTTTCCATGGATACCAAAATTTTTGACCTTGTGACCTTGACCTTTGAGTTTGACCTACTTTTGAAAAATCTTTAACCTTGGGTGTAACTTTTGAATGTTAAGTGATAGGGCTTTCATATTTCACATGTGTATTCCTTGTGACAAGACCTTTCCATGGATACCAAAATTTTTTACCTTGTGACCTTGGAGTTTGACCTACTTTTGAAAAACTTTAATCTTGGGCATAGCTTTTGAATGGTAAGTGATAGGGCTTTCATATTTCACATATGAATTCCATGTGGCAAGACTTTTCCATTGATACTTAATTTGACCTTGTGACCTTTACCTCAAATGTGAAACTACTTTTCATCAGTTTTACTGACAAAGATGCCAACGTGGGCATTCATGTTTCACAAACATAGGTTTTATTTATTATTTTTTTTTTGGTTATACATGTATCAAGTTATAATTAATAAATAACAATTAGGGCTCATGATATGATATGTATTGCAACATTTACTCACGATATGATTCGAATCATGATACAACATTTTTAGCTCGCTGGGACGAAAAAGTCCGGAGAGCTAATGCCATACCCTCATTGTCGTCGTCATATTTAGATATAAGATATGAAGGTATTTCTGTAATTCATCAGATATTTTATTAAAACAACAACAAATTAAGATCATTCATAATTTGAATGATTCGAGAAGTATGGTATTGACCAGAAAAAACAAAAACAAAACTCAGAGATAATCTTCGACGACTCGGCGTCGAGCATCGCCATTTTGATTTTTTAAAGATAAAACTAAATGCCGAAAACGAGCCATAAGTCAACCATACGGCCTCTTCTTGTATTGTTTATCGAACCGTCGTCAAGAACCGTGGTAAATCAATAACCACGGTGAATCGAGAACCGTGGTGAATCGTCACAGCCCTAATAACAATGAACACTCTATATCCACAAATTTTCGGCCACTTGGCCTTTATCAAGTGGAAAAGCACGAATATAAAAGAATTCTACGTAATATCAACTGCTGTAACTGAAAGATAATTGATTTCTCATTATTCATAGTCTTTGATCTACTGTCCTGTTCACTTAATCCAGAGCACCCTGTTTTGGCGATTTTCTCTGAAGTATAATGTTGTCAACTTAAAAATTGATATCCAGTCTATTGAACTCTTTTAGTTTAACAGAAAATGCCTCCTTTTTGGTTGTGCATTGCTAAGTTAAAAAATACGACGGAAAATATAATGTCTATGTGAATTTTCTATAGTAAAAACGACTAAAATGCATGATGCCGGACACCATGACGTCAACGTTTACCATTGTTTGTACAGAGAACAATATGGTGGCAGGCTGAAATTAACATGGGAATTTCCCGTAGACATTTTATTTTTCGTATGGCAGGTTAAATACAGTGGAAAAGGTGAGTTCATGCACATTTTCTGTGACAACTAAAGGAGTTCAATCTACGGAGACAATAAATATTTGGAACATTCCTAAGACGACTGAGAAAATATACAAAACAGGGTGCTCTGTATTTAATGAACAGGACAGTAGATATGTACCTTGTATTTTGTTTGAACCCCTGACCCCCAGGGTCTTGGAAAATGGGTGTGGTCATTTTCCCCTATATAACTCTATGAGCACCAATTCTCAATAAGTATAATTAGTAGAGACTAGAGAGTAATTCTTTTCCATTACATCAATCATTTTCTGGTCTTGTATTTTGTTTTAGACCCTGATCCCCGGGGTCCTGGAAAATGGGTGTCACTTAGATTTATTTAAGCAAACAACCAGGAGAGCTTCAGTCTCATCAGAGAATTCTGGTATTTAATGATTATTGTTCTCTTGTATTGTTGCATGTATTTATAAATTGTTACTTTGCATTTATTTTCAGCATCTAAAGAAGATTCATGAGCTGATGCAGTTAATTCAGGGAAATTTAACCTCAGCACAATTTGTGTGGCTAGCAGACCAATATCATCAATAGTGACAAACTTTTGAAATGGTTACAAATTTGTAACATACTGACATTATGTGGATTTTTTACTTTGAAGTTATCAAATCAATTTTCAACACATGCATAATATAATCAATGTTGTTAAGGGACATATATCACATGTAAACAGAATTTAAGGAATTATATCTTGATTAATAGGAATTACCCGGTCTGTTGTCCATCTATCATACAATCATTTATGTTTTATAACTTTTAATCCCTTTCATAAATTTAGATAATACATGTATAGTCACAAAGTTGATGCCCAGAACCCAAGGATGTGTCATGTTCATATCTGGAAGGCCAAATTGAAGAGAAATGTTGAAATCTTGTCTCATTACTCTCTGATACCAAAATTTTGGCCTCGACTTTAGAGTTTGACCACCTTCTTTTTAAAACTAACCTTGGACATAACTTTTGAATGATTAGTTACAGGGCTTTCATTGTTCATTTGACAGTATATTTCTAGTGATAAGACCATTCTAAAAATTCCTAGTGATACCAATTGTCTTGACCTAGTGACCTTTGCCTGGAAGTTTTGCATACTTTTCAGACTACAGCTATTATTGTAGATGACAGAAGTACATTAATGTTTCATAAACATATATTGTTTTTCCTCTTCATGATTTTTGAAATTATGTCCAAGAATAGTGTCTTTTATTTTACTCAGATTTTGAAAATAGTTTTCACATCTAGACAAAATGGAAAAATAGGAAAATGATGTTAGGCTACTCTTTTCCTTTGTATGTGTTTCTTGCTACATTTTGATATATAAATTTATTACATGATTATTAATATAAAAATTAAATACTTGTTTCATTCTACATTATTTGGTCTTTTTTCAGTAACATAAGGCAATGTAGATGAAAAATAATTTGCTGATATCGAGATATTCTTGCTATTTGGGGATGCATTGAAAACTCGTTAACTTTTGAGTTTCTACATCAGTACATGGTTTTCAAAACCTTCTGCTGGTTTATTCTGTAATCACACTTGAAGCATTAGTTCCTCGCAATTTACACACTATGTAAACTTTAGAACATCAAGGTTACAAATAGTTAACGCTAGTTTCAACAAGATTACACATTTGGAAACTTTTATACACATGGTTTCCAAATGGTTTACGCAAGTCTAAACATGAAATTGTAAGATTCCAAATGGTTTACGCAAGTCTGAACTTGATATTGAAAGATTCCAAATGGTTTACACAAGACTAAACTTGATATTGCAAGATTCCAAATGGTTTACACAAGACTCAAGTAAGATTCCAAATGGTTTACACAAGTCTGTACTTGATATTGTAAGATTCCAAATGGTTTACGCAAGTCTGAACTTGATATGGTAAGATTCCAAATGGTTTACGCAAGACTGAACTTGATATTGTAAGATTCCAAATGGTTTACGCAAGACTCAAGTAAGATTCCAAATGGTTTACGCAAGACTGAACTTGATATAGTAAGATTCCAAATGGTTTACACACTGCATAAACCAGTGTTTATTCAGATTCCAAATGGTTTACGCAAGTTTCAACAAGATTACACATTTGAAAACTTTTATAACGTCAGTTTCTATATGGTTTACGCTAGTCTGAACTTGATATTGAAAGATTCCAAATGGTTTACGCAATGCGTAAACTTGTGTTGATTCAGATTCCAAATAGTTTACGCATGTTTCCATATGGTTTACGCAAGCAGAACCTTTATATCATAAAACAGCAATCAAGTTTACGCAAGGTAAAATATGCGTAAACTATCTGGAATCCTGAAGTTTCAATTGATTACGCAAGTTGGTGCCTTTAAGTTTCAGTTGCGGAAACTTGATGGAAATTACAAGATTACGCTTGTGTAAACCATTTGGAATTTGAGCGGGTAGTCGGGTTACGCAAAGCGTAAACTTGAGTTTCAGCGACGGAATCCTTGCGTAAACTATATGGAAACTTCAGGTTTCCGCAAAGTTTCCATATAGTTTACGCATTGCGTAAACTTGTTTTTTCACCCAGTGTTTTGCGTCTCTTGATGTGCGTGTCATCTCTGTGTTTCTGCATCGGTTGTTTTGCTGTTGGTGCTGCAACCGAGTGTTGTTGGAGATCCCCTCCTTTCTAGGCAATCCACTGATGAATATATATGATATCTAAAATATATGGCGCACGAGAAAAGGTCAAAGGGTCCTTCTAGTGACATCAGGATCATATCCATGGTATAAAAGACAATTGATGATTCTTACGTATTTTCGATGGCAATTCTGTCTCCCTTTGATTCCCTTAATTTGTTTATTCTTTCACCATAAAATGCAAATTGTGGGATTCCCATAGTAATCTACTCTTCTGCATGTAAAGGTTCGAATTAAAAACAAACTGAGATTTATTCATGAGAGTTGAAAATTTTAAATTATAAATACTTTGTAGCTCGTTAATTTTTACTGTGAAAATCCAAAACATTCGAACATGACCTAGCTTACCGGATTTGTTTAGATATAAAAATGCCGTGCGGTAGTAGTCTTGGAAAAACACTATCACACCTAGGAAAATAAAATTACCATGCTGAATCCAAAATCAATTCTTTTGTCATACACATTGGTATGAATAAATCAGTATATAATTTTGATATTGAGGTTTCTGGTTTGGAACGTGTGCTTTAAGCGTCCATTCTTGCAGGTAAATTCCATTGCTTCATTTGTCAAAAAAGGTTGTCAAAATATCATTCTGGCAGCCGGAACGCTAATCCCCGTTTTGACGATAAGAAGCATTGTTTCTAAAACGCCGAGTGAAGGACCGATAACTTTTGACGCATGAAGTCGCAGAATATGAATAAATTGGTCTAAAACGACCTCAAATGACAAATATGGATAATGACCATATCCCTGTATACAGCACAAACTCGATAATTCAGAAAATCAGAAACCGAAGGCATACAAAATCAGGATAAAACAGGAACCAAAGCAAATAAACAAAAACCTCCACCATATGAAAAGAAGCGAACTCCCGATACGGAAGTGAGACCAGGTGCCCAGGAAGAGTAAGTATCTCCTGCTTGCATGCAACACCCGCCGCTTCAATTCGAACAATTCAATTCAAATGCTGATGTCAAATTGTATATTTGTATACAACAAATGATACTCAGATGTTATTCACTATACATATCAAGAAAATTCCTTTAAAGGGGATTTTTATATGTTTCTCCATCAAAAATCGTGCATCCACCATTGGTCCTAAAAGTTGACACAAATGTTCCCCTTTGCACTTCTGACCAAACCTCAATGATAATTTATCTTTTGAACAGACTACTGGTAGATGGCCGTCCTTAGTCTGTACCAATTGCAAATTGGCTTCGTTGGTTTATGTATAGTCATTTTGTGTGTGATGTTTCTATGATGTGATTTGGTGTTCCTTGTCCATTTTGCGTCTCTCTGCGTGTCTGTTCTGTGTTTTTGCATTGGGTGTTTTTGGGTTTTGCAGTGGGTGCTGCAAACGAGTGTTGTTGGAGATCCCTTCCTTTCTTGACAAATTATGATACCTATATTGTAGAATTTAAGTCAATGAGTACTCTAGGATTTCCAATAAAAATGTTATTAAGAGAACCAGTGTTTTATCATAATTATCAGTACGGACTCAGAATACACCAAATTCAATTGGGAATGGATTTTGGAACATTTCTTCGATGGTTTGATACATTGTGGATGAGTTTTTGCAAATTCATATTTCATTATGGCAAATCTAGTCACTTAGTAGTGTCGATTGGGTACATGTGTACCCATGCACTCTATGTTCACAAACGAGTTTACATACGTTGACATTGAATTTGAACGCCCAATTTAAACAGCATACCGATGGGAAGGATGACACAACGAACACAGGGCAAAGAACGACAAACGAATCGGCGAAAAACAACGCCCGATTTATTTTAAAAGGTCACAGAATTTACCTGATTTTAACTTGTTATGACGGCGGGTGCGGCTAGCCAACAGGGGATGCTTACTCCTCCCGGGCACCTGGTCCCACCTCTAGCTCGCTAGGGGTCCGTCGATGCTTCATTATGTGCTCTATTGTGAGTGCTGTTGAGATTATCGTCAGGATCTTCTTTAACTCATTTGTGTCGCACTTATGCCCTTTGCCGTGTGGAGCTCGTAAAAAAGTTCCCCGCGAGGGGTTTGACAGTAAGTGTTTTGAATATATTTCCCTGACATCGTCACCATAGCACTTTCTATATAGACATAACGTCAGACAGTGCATGAATTTTATATATTGTTTTCTTTTTCGTGCTTAAACATCGACGGCGGGTGCGGCTAGCCAACAGGGGATGCTTACTCCTCCCGGGCACCTGGTCCCACCTCTAGCTTGCTAGGGGTCCGTCGATGCTTCATTATGTGCTCTAGTGTGAGTGCTGTTAAGATTATCGTCAGGATCTTCTTTAACTCATTTGTGTCACACTTATGCCCTTTGCCGAGTGGAGCTCGTAAAAAAGTTCCCCGCGACTGGTTTGACAGTAAGTGTTTTGAATATATTTCCCTGACATCGTCGCCATAGCACTTTCTATATAGACATAACGTCAGACAGTGCATGAATTTTGTATATTGTTTTCTTTTTCGTGCTTAAACATCGACGGCGGGTGCGGCTAGCCAACAGGGGATGCTTACTCCTCCCGGGCACCTGGTCCCACCTCTAGCTTGCTAGGGGTCCGTCGATGCTTCATTATGTGCTCTATTGTGAGTGCTGTTGAGATTATCGTCAGGATCTTCTTTAACTCATTGAAATGGTATCTGAAGTCAGAGGAAGCTCACTCCTCCCGGGAACCTCTTTCTGTCGCCATTCGGAGGTTCGTGATGTTAATTGAGAATTACACAATGATGCCATTTATCCCTGGATCTTTTACTTCTGAACTACCATGAACCTGTATCTCTTGTTTTGTTATTATAAGAGGTTTATATTTCAAAATAATAGATAATGACAATAACTATTTAAAGAAATAATAAACTCTGTGAAAGACAAGAATTAGTGCTGATGTAAACATGGTATCTAACGAATAAACTGACATCAAAGTCGCAGTTTTCAACATGTCTTTATTACCATGATATCAGGCAAGCAGCTTTTTGAGGAAAAAAAAAACAACTGCTTCTTTGGGCAGCCTCAGAATCGAAGGTAAACTTGCTCGTCGTGCTCAGCGTTACAGACTGAGTCCCACACATGTATGTTGGTTGCACATTACTTATATTTGTCCAGAGGGAAGAGATGCACTTATCTTTTCTTTAATTCAAACTCACCATTAGTTGTGATCTTGGGCTGTTAAATAAGTTCCTTTCTACTAAGTCTTTTTTTTTCAATTATCACTTACTTTCTTTTCCTGATTTCAGAATCATTTTTGACAATAGATTAATTCAACGTTAAATAAGAATATCTGTCATTTCATACTACATTATAATCAAATATTCTTGTAGGTGGTTATCGTCCTTGCAGCATTCCTCAAATGGGTTTCATCTCTCTCTCTCTCTCTCTCTCTCTCTCTCTCTCTCTCTCTCTCTCTCTCCTTTTCTCTCTCAAGAAAATGTATACTTGTTGGATTTTCATAACTATCTGTGTTTTGCTTAGGTCCCTGTCTTTTGCGGTATTGTTGAGGGGTTTGTGTGTTACATGCGTTCATCGAAATTAACCTCTAGGTAACCAGAAAAGTGGGAGGGTTGTGAGCATATGATAACCGGATAACAACATCATTAGCTACTGGTCTGGTATATTATCTACTCTGTGTTTTCGCCTAGGGTATTTAAATCGGTGTTTTGCTTGTAGTGCTGCAACCGAGTCTTGTTGGAGATCCCCTCCTATCTTTGAAAATCATCTCGGGGACGCCAAATTTAGTATTTTTTTATCAAATGATACACCAGCTATACAGTAACATAAAGTATTTCGTAATTTTAGATATTATGATAACACTTTACGTATTTACCCGGATCAGTCTCAACCTTTTCTTTCGAAAAAAAGAGCGCCATTTCTAAAATAATTTCCCGTCTATCAGTTTTGTTAAAATCTATCATGATCGAAATACAAGTTCCAACACTGGAACGTAAGTGACAATATATTATTCAGAAATTACTAACTCAGAATTTTGAATGTTGAAAAGGTGCCTGTTTACTTTTACAATTGTAATCACTCCATCATTGGTGTTCGAGTCTTTTGTGCCGAAACAAATAAAGGGCGAGGGGATCCGAATGGTTACAAATCACTGTGGGTAGATTGTCATCGGATGACGTGCTCAAGATTGTTTGTGGCGTCACAATAAAAACGGCGTTTCTATTTCATATGGTATTCATGAACATCGTAATGTGATTTAATCCCCTTGTTAAGACTCGGGGAATGTAAAAATTACACCACCTATAGTTTCATAAATACCGGATAAGATAGAAATCCTTATATGGATGCATAATATTCATTAAATATATCATCATTATTGTCATATCACATATTTGGCAGTCTAGGGACAAAGTTATTACGTATAGTAAAGGGGAAGTCTACATGTTGAAGCTATGGTGATGTTTTTTTTTGTGGTAGGCACTTGTCTTTAGAAATTTGCATGTTTACAAGTTCAATACGGAGGCCAAACTATTCGTGTGGGTTGATCTGATGTAGTAATTTCTAATTTGTTGGAAGTATTTTGAAACATTCAAGGTTATCACTCAACCTGGATAGAAGAGAAGATGATTAATGAAAGGAGGGGTTTCTAACAGGATTCGAAAACACAATGGACAAACCAATAAGACTAATGAGCAACCGGTGCAATACCATAAAGATAACGTTCAAATAACATACAATTTAATATGATATGCATACTGACAAAACGAATTACGTAAGGACATGCATTTCGAAATGGTAAAAAAACCGAACGGCTAGACAGGCATACCAGTGGGGCAGACATCTACAAGTTTATGAGAGACGTTCAATTAACATTTTCAGAATATTGTCAAGGCTTTGCACTTAAAAGATTCACTTCATTTGTACTGCTAGATACTATGAAACCTAATCCTATTTACAATTCAGCGATTAAACCATTAGAAAGTTTATTTCTTATTTTATCTTGGACCCTCTGCCATAACAAATCGTGATTACCATTTGAAATTAGGTTTCCATATACAAAGACGGTGATAGTAATCAATTGATTAGGTAATATATCGATCACCGTGAACATTTTTATCCAAATGAAAAGTTGACTGTAATGTAACTGACCCGTAATATATTTGAGGGTGGGACTATCGAAATTAATTGAGTTTCATCTCATGAATATTGATAGATTTTAACGTTCTCCTCTAATCACCCAAAAAGTCCCTCCCTTGCATTTAACTCACGTAAACCTTTATATATACATATCTTTTTTAAAATTATCATTGATATCTTCATTTCATGTCTGTGTATAACTTCTAGGTCTTAGAAGTATTTTCATCAAGGTAAGATTGGTTATTATATCTTTTGCTGTAAACTATTTATATAATTAGAAGGTAACTGCATTTGGCAAAGGCAATACTTGAATGATAAATAGAAAAAAAATATTCCAATTCTTTATAAATAGATCATATCCATAACTAATTTGTCAAATTTTTGTCAGTTTTCTGTGGGTCCTGTAGCATCATATCCCATCCATCCTGCTACGTCTTTCGGTACATTTTCTTGCATTTTACATTGTTTAGATTGAGGATCATTGACGACGGTTAAGTACCTTAAACGTGCATGTCTGATCCATGCTGCAAATTTATCTGTTCTTAAATGATCTATTGAATTTGAAGACGTGTAACATTTGTATCACTTGGTAAGTGTCACTACTGGTGGACCAGGAGTCCCCGAGGGCACATGTAGCCAAGTTCGATCAATTTCGGTTGATCGTTTGTTCAACGTATTCTAAAATTTTTGTTATCAAAATTTCTCGAAATTTTAAAACGTAGGTCCTGTAGCATCATATCCCACCCATCCTGCTACGTTTTCGGTACATTTTTGGACATAATATTTTTCAAAATCGTTGGCTATATTACATTGTTTAGATTCAGGATCACTGACGAGGGTTAAGTACCCGAAACGTGCATGTCTAATCCATGCTGTAAATTTATCTGTTATTAAATGATGCTATTGAATTTAAAAACGTTTAACATTGTTTAGATTGAGGATCAGTGATAAGGGTTAAGTATCCAAAACGTGCATGTCTGGTCCATGCTGCAAATTTATCTGTTCTTAAATGATGCGATTGAATTTGAAGACGTTTAACATTTGTACCACTTGGTGACTGTTACTGCTGGAGGACTAGGAGTCCCCGATGGCACATGTACTTCGGTTGATCTTTTCTTCAACGCATTCTAAAATTTCAGTTATCAAAATTTCTTGAAATTTTTAAAACGTAGGTCCTGTAGCATCATATCCCACCCATCCTGCTACAACTTTCAGTGCATTTTAGGACATAATAAAGATCACACTTTTTGGCCATATTACATTGTTTAGATTGAGGATCACTGACGACGGTTCAGTACCCAAAACGTGCATGTCTGGTCCATGCTGCAAATGTATCTGTTCTTAAATGATGCTATTGAATTTGAAGACGTTTAACATTCTATTTACAAATTTGATATCAATAATTGATATGGATTTTAATGTTACCATTTAGGTTAATGCTTTTAAGACGTTTTCTCACCAGCTTAATTTAGAGAAATTTGTTATATCGTTTAAAAAGAAGGGAGGGGATCTCCAACAAGACCCTGTTGCAGCACCAACAGCAATACAGCAAAACACCCGATGCAAAAACACAAAAGACGAGCATAGAATGAGACGAAAAAGAAACATACGACATGTAAAGATGGACAATTCTATTTCTAACCGACTACATCCTATGGATTAATTCCATGCAGTCAGATTATATATTTGAGAATTTTTCGAATTCAAGTTTCGATTCTATGATCATAATATGACAACATTTAATGGTTTATTTAAATTCAGTTGAACAACTTTAATACTTGCACATTTACAACGCCGTGTCACCTATCATATTATCGTTTTTACATTGGACTCTGTGGAGATTTTCATAAAGATAACCTTCTCCTTCGTATCAGTGAATGAAGGTCAAACACAAAAGCCGAAATCGGGGCCTGGCACCATAAATTAAGAATTCACTAAAGTCTAATTCTCAAAATACCGTATCTAACAAATCGGTGAAAATTTAAAATATTGAATTCAGCCATTCTTCTCTATTCTTAAATTAGAAAAAAAGTTCATGTAATAGAACGTCATCTTTGCTATTATATGAGACAAATGGATATGGAAATTTAGACTTATCTCCTTTCTTAGTTTATGGTGCTGGGGTCAGATTCCACAAAATTACAATCAAAAGGCTTACGAATTCTGGAAAAAATACAAAACAGAATTTTCCCATTCGAAAGGAAAATGTTTGAGAAACAGATGGAGACAATGACAACTCCATAGAAAAACGAAGGGCAACTTACCTAATGGAAATCTCCAGAGTCCAGCGCAAGTGTGGAATGCATGGTAGGTGGCGCTGTTAAAATGCGACTTGCTAATTTAAAGATTAACATATCCACATGTTATATATCTTATGCAATTTAAACGTCTTCATATTGAATAGCATCATTTAAGAACAGATAAATTGGCAACATGGACCAGACATGCACGTTTCGGGTACTTAACCCTCGTCAGTGATCCTCAAATCTAAACAATGTAATATGCCAAAAAGTATGAAAGTTACTATAATGTCGAAAAAGCGTACCGAAAGACGTAGCAGAATGGGTGGGATATGATGCTACAGGACCCACGTTTTAGAAATTTCAAGAAATTTTGATGACAGAAATTTTAGAATGCGTTGAAGAAACGATCAACCGAAATTGATCGAACTTGGCTACATGTGCCCTCGGGGACTCCTGGTCCACCAGCAGTGACACTCACCAAGTGGTATAAATTTAAACGTCTTCATATTGAATAAGTATAATATCCAACTTAGTGGGACCAAATAGGAAGCCAAAAGCTCATCCCAATTTCTTTCCTATATAGTGTTACTCAATAACAAGGGAGGGATGGGGGGATTTCGCTCATTGGTATCTCTATGGCGTGTTGTTGCTCTCTCCCGTCTGTTCGTTGACATTTACGAGTCTCGTGAGAGTATGTCTCACAGTTTTTCACTGTTGGTGAAGACCTCGATATCATTTAATTTCCATTATTCTTTTCAAGAAACGAAGATTCTGATTGGCTAAGAAATTTTGTTGATACTTCGATCAACGAAATTTTGTTGATACTTCGATCAACGAAATTTTGTTGATACTTCGATCAACAATTTTTTCACGGATATCTATTTATAGCACTATTGTTAGAACTAGGGGGTTCCCTCAAACACGAATCAAGTCGTTGCTGAAAATGCAATTTGTTAATTTACGAACTTACGAAATGTAGTGCGGCGATTGATTTTTTGAGATCGAAATAAAGAAATCTGTTTTCCATAAGTCTATGATATAAAATGATAAAATGCTACGCGCAATTGATGCAGTTTTCTGTCCAATTTTTCCGTTGATACCTGCATCAACAGAAAAAATATAAGATTCATTCCTTAAATCTTTGTTTTGCATTTCACAAGATTATGCATTCCCCTCTTGGATTTACGAATTTGGGTTTCGTGTTTGACTTTCTTTAACTAAATGAGGTTATTGATATATCTTCCAGGAAAGAAAGTTAAATAATGTTTATATTTTCTTAATAATTGACATAAGTTAAGCCAGTGAGAATTTTAAAGATTGACCATAACGTGAATTTTGAATCTGTTTGTTCTGAGAAAAATACCTGTTACGATTCTTGAAATTTCATTGGTCCGATTGGAGTCTTTCCATACATCTGAACATGCTAAATCGTGTATTTATAATATGAGATTTCAATGAATAGGCAAAAATCATTTCAATCACGTTTCGATAATAACTTTAAAACTCCTATTGACGATAAAAACTCCTTTTTTCTGCGTTTATGATTTGCAAGTTTTACAAATACTTGTATGTGTCCATCAACAACGAATTCTGCTTTCATTTTCAAGAAGCCCGTTCAATGTAACGCATTTGAAATCTTCCATGATTTATTTTTATTGATATGGTGTTTGTTCCGTTTGTTGGTTGTTTTGATGTTGTTGTTGTCTTTGTCTGTGTGTTGTTTGTTGTACTATTCAAGTATGGTGCGATGTGATTAATACAACAGAATATCCGTTTGTATAAAATATTTTTAAAAGTAAATATTTAGGCGTACAAATGAGCAGCAAAAGCGTAGAGCGTTTGTGGAGGTCAAAAATCGTAAAATTTACGCCTAAAACATAAAAGTAGGCAGGTCTGAGTCAGTGAATGAAAGTCAGGCATAAAACCAAAAAAGAAATAAGAAATAATAAATAAATAAATAATAAATAAATAAATAGATAAATAAATAAATAAAAAATTAATCCAAACTTATAAAACCGACATCAGAATCCAAACTCCAAAATCGAAAGGCTCACAAATTATTGAATAAAATATTTATGAAACAGAGCTTTCTCACGAGGAAGGAAAACCTTACAAAGAGACAGTGACAATAACACAACTCTATAGATACACGAAGGAAAACTTAATCTAATGAAGTCCAGTACAAGAACGGAATGTATTATAAATGGCGTATTGATTGAGATGAGATCAACATATTCTCTTAATGCAAAGAAATTATTCTTATTGAGACGTATAAACGTCTATTTCTATAGGTTAGATTGCATTCCTTCAATTCACATGAATTATTGAATTTGAAGACGTTTAACATTTGCAATCAGAAACATTCTCCCCATTTATGTGCACGTTATTTTTGTCAAGGGAAGGCGCCTTATCAAGTTATCGGTGATTAATCATTAACTTTCCTTCTAGATTTAATTTAAATGTTTAATTGACATTTATGGATAGACTCTAAAAATGGAAATAATTTTACAAAACAAATTCAAATGATACATGTATATATGCACAACAGATGTAATTCCCTGAGATGAAAGTATAGAAAGGAACGTGTATACATTCATTTCGCAAGAAAACGCTCGTGACGAAACAATGCATAAGATCCAAAGAAACATGCCGCGACGACTGTTCTAACCTGCCAACTGAACCCGCCGTGGCCTATATTTTAACGTCACCTTTTTACGTAGAAAAAAGTGATTTCAGAAAACAAAGAATGAAACAGACAACTGTGGTGCATATAAATATAGACTAAACGTCATAATTTCAACACACAGCAAGTGCATTTAATAATCGCATGTGTGATATCCCTTTACACAGCACAAAATCGATAATTCAGAAAATCATAAACCGAAGCATGCAAAATCAGGATAAAACAGGAACCAAAGCAAACAAACAAAACCCTCCATCACACGAAAAGAAGAAAACTCCCGAAATTGTAGTGAGACCAGGTGTCCAGGAAGAGTCAGCATCTCCTGCTTGCATACAACACCCGTCGCTTCAATTTGGTAGAATTGTCACATCCGGTTATTGCCATTTTGGAAGATGTAAAGTTTAATCTTTGGTTGGACGTTACAAATGGTCTATGACAGAATATAGCATCCACCGTTCTGGAGAGTGGGACATCATAGTGTATGACGAGTTCCCCATATCGACCGTAGAACTTCTCAGAGACGATGTTAGTTGGTCACAAACGTATCCCTGACTGAGAAGCTTATATGAAAGACGCCTGCATACCTGTAACAAAACGCAAATTAAGACACGTATTCTCTATGTACGAATCCCTCAGTGTGTACAACACTCTCTAATGAACAATTTCAACAGGGTCCATTGTAAGAACGGGATTTACCAATAGGTGAAAATGAAAGTACTATGAGTTGTTCTATGGTCGTGAATCAGAAATAAAGGATAAGAAAACTATCAAAATATACATGTATTCTGACTGTACGGAATGAATTCAGAGGATGTATTCTGTCAGAAATACTAATGTATCAAGACACAACAATTCAATAATTTTCTCTGTAGTATAAGGTCAATTGAAGAAATGAAAACATATACTTTGTAATTTCGAGATGCAATTTCAGTGCTTCCAAAGCCTTCTAATATATTTCGTATGGAATCTGCTAATTTCAAAAGATAAACACAGTAAACACTGAAGACACCGACGTCACCAAACAGTAAGAAGAATGGTCATACTCCTAGATCCCCTCCCTTTTCCTACAACAAAGAACATTTCTGTAAATACGGAGATCCACAATCAAGAATTAGAATCTCTTGTCTGCTAACAACACCTGTCACTTAGACCGTGCAGAAAAAAGACATATCCGGTGAATGACAAATATGGATAATAAACATATCCCTATATACAGCACAAAATCGATAATTCAGAAAATCATAAACCGAAGGCATACAAAATCCAGAATAAAACAGGAACCAAAGCAAACAAACAAAAACCTCCACCACATGAAAAGAAGCGAACTCCCAAAATTGGAGTGAGACCAGGTGCCCAGGAAGAGTAAGCATCTCCTGTGTCATATTCGGTGTTTTGAATGGCTCTAACCTAAAATATCTTTCAACATGTCCGGTCCTATATAGCGCTACCTGCAAATTTATCCGCTATGAATTTGAAGACGCAACATTGAGATGCTATATATAATGTTTTATATATTCATAGTATCTTCCAAACAATTTATGTAGTGACAAAGTCAGTCGCTTAAAAATATATCGATGGTTCATTTTTTTTTCCTTTTTGTTAAGTCTCCTAGCCCTCAGAACGAAGCTTGCTCTGGAATAAGGTATCAATTACGATATGAATGAACCATAGATAGGGGACAAAGGAATGTTACTTCGAGCATTGATGTAGTTTCCGTCTAATTTTTGTGTTACAGGCATCAACAGCAAAAGTTTAATCATATATTTCAATTCCATTTGATAAAATTTGTTTTCTTTTGAGCAACCAGTGATTTTATAAAAAAAGTTTTTAAGCAGAGAAAGTCTTAAATCTTTGTTTTATTGTGTTCCTTCAGATCCTTGAATAATTTCGTACGCAAATTAAGATGCTGCAAAGACGGCATCGTATTTATTTTACACAAATCAGTAATTGAACATTGTTATCATGCTTTTCCTTCTTCCCTGGAAGGAATGCTATGACCAATCGTAATTTACAGTCAGATTAAGTATTGTATTGCCTTTATAAAAGGAAATGTTAAACTGTAATATCCCTTTCAGAATTCATGGTAACTAAGGATGAAAGTTATGTTACTATAAACTTAAGGTGCAAGTATTTTTTAAAATAGAGTTGTGGTGTAAAACATTTTTGAGTAGTATTTTTTGAAAAACAATATTTACTTTCTTCTTTCATTACCAGTATGTTACCATTACCAAGACCAACTCGCAATGTTTCGCCATTTCTACAGAATCTAAAGGTCCTCCTTTTCAGTGATTCAATAAATAACCTGACCAAGCGTGTGCGCTTAGAACTACTCCAGAGAAAGGTAATTATTTGACATCAAAGATCAATAATTGTGTAAAGCTTGTAACGTATATTTAAAGAAAAAATTATTTTAAATTAAAATATAGGAGAAAATAAAGTTCCAAAGTACTGGAAGTGCTAAAATTGTATTTTATACAAGTAGTTTGCACAAATCATCCGCGGGTTGTATTTCTATCATTTTGAAAAAGCATGTCACAAGCCCTCTCTTCCTTCAATTTTGCAGGTTAACGTACATGTAGTTGAAGCAACGTCGCCAGTAGTGATGGAATATGCTGCATCCAAATTCAAACCGGATGTTATCATATGTCCATTCCTGACTAAAAGAATCCCAGAATCCATCACTTCTCTTACCAACCGTCCATGTTTGATAGTGCATCCTGGTATTGCAGGCGATAGAGGTCCGTCTTCTCTTGATTGGGCAATAAGAGACGACTTAAAGGAATGGGGAGTCACAATATTACAGGCAGAAAGAGAAATGGATGCCGGTGATATATGGTGTACAGACAATTTTCCCCTGGATATAGATGCTACTAAAGCTGGGGTTTACGTAGGTGATGTGAGTGACTCTGCTGTTAAAGGAGTGTTCGAATCACTAACTCGGTATGTGAATAAAGTCCCACCTGTTCCTTTATCTTATGATCATGGTGAAGTGAAAGGCTGTCTAAAGAGGCCAATCAAATTAAAGGATAGAAGAATCAACTGGGACGAATCCGCTCAAGAATGTTCGGCCAAAATAAGGATGTCTGATACCCAGCCTGGTGCCATGGTTACCTTGTCAAAGTCCTTTATGAGACCAAGCTCAGAGAAAGTCAGGATGAGGGCATTCGATGCATGTATAGAGCATGGATCTCAGTCCAACGAACTACTCAAACTTATGAAGCAACACAGTCCGGGTGAAATAATAGGCCGTAAATATGGGGCTATTCTAGTAAAATGTGGTGACGAAAAGGCAGTATGGATTGGACAGTTGAAACAGGTTATAAAGTACATTACAAAACAAGAAATATTGTCATCTCTAATTTTTAAGATCGATTCTGAAATTAAGCTTTAAATTATTATCGTTTCAATCCAACATATCGCATATGTTCGGTGATCAACTACAAAGAGATCTGAGTCCCTCAAGTCATTTCAAAATATCTCAAAAGTTCGTATGATACATATTGATAACACCAGAATAATTGAGGGGCAATGTATGGCCGCGGTGGATATGACAAATTTATGAATTAAAATTATGACAAATTATGAATCATATATGAAATATCAAATTGATTTATGCAAACGTTTTAAATATGACTATTTTAACTTAATATGATAATAAATTATAAGTTATTTTACAATACACATAAAACCAATTGTCTCATAATACATATGACGTCATTGTTTGAATCAAGTTTTCGCAAGTTGAATGCCGTGCCTGATGACATCTATCATCGATCCAGAAAGTTCAAATCCAAGAAAATTGACATTATGTTCACAGCATCGCCGGAGAATGCCTTGCGAGCTGGAACGTAATGTACAAAATGTAATTAATCCACATGCAGAATATATATTGAGTGGTTTTTACGCCTTTGTCTATCATCGAAGCAGAAAGTTCAAATCCAAGAAAATTCACATTGTGTTCACAGCATCGCCGGAGAATGCCTTGCGAGCTGGAACGTAATATACAAAATGTAATTAATCCAGTTTTTATGCCACTACGCTATCAGGATACTTTTCCGCTAAATGAGTTCCACAATACCGCCGGTGAAAGCCTTGCGAACTGGAATCCGATGTACGAAACAGTAGATTTTCGAGATAGACAAAATCTTGCTTTTATGTCTTTGAGACACTTAAGTTTTGCTCTTATCTGGTTCTCTGTGGTAGTTCTTATTTTTACTGGACATCTATTGGGGACTGGATCCACCGCGACGGGTCAAGGGGATGCTTTCGTCTAAAGGGGTCTGTGGTATATGGGTCTTTCTTAAGGGATCTGTGGTATACGGGTCTTCGGAACAACCATGGCGTCGACCAATCTTCACTGATTTCAAGGGTAGTCAGTACGTCGAAGATGGACATTTTCCTAACCATAACTGAAAGATATAAAAACAAAATAACCTGAGTTAATGATTAATTATACTGGTAGCTGAACCCAAATTGTATCATTACCGGGTGGGAGGGTGGGAATTTTTCCATGGACAATCTAAAAATACGTCTAGCCGGTAAAACGGCTTTATCAAAGTGATTGAACCCCAGGTCGGTTTGCGCCGGGGTTAACGGAAGAGGGGTCATGTAGAATGAAATTAGCTACGTACAGCACCAAGATAAATGGAGAATGTTCGTAGACAAGCTAGAACATTCTAAATTATCTCGGAAGCTGTACGTAATAGAACCTGTTCAGGAAAAACGAGCGGGCCTCGTTTTGCTGAATATATATTTAAGACTGAATAACCAATCAGTACTACTTTAATGTTTATTTATATTCTAAATAAAGAGAATTGAAATACTTTTATATATTTATTGGCAATGTATGGCCGCGGTGGATATGACAAATTTATGAATTAAAATTATGACAAATTATGAATCATATATGAAATATCAAATTGATTTATGCAAACGTTTTAAATATGACTATTTTAACTTAATATGATAATAAATTATAAGTTATTTTACAATACACATAAAACCAATTGTCTCATAATACATATGACGTCATTGTTTGAATCAAGTTTTCGCAAGTTGAATGCCGTGCCTGATGACATCTATCATCGATCCAGAAAGTTCAAATCCAAGAAAATTGACATTATGTTCACAGCATCGCCGGAGAATGCCTTGCGAGCTGGAACGTAATGTACAAAATGTAATTAATCCACATGCAGAATATATATTGAGTGGTTTTTACGCCACATGATCTATGATCACGCCAACATATTTTATTAATAATGTTGGGGAAAACCAATCAATAGATATTCATTTATAAATAAACAAGTTTCTTTTTGTCCTGTTAAACATCTTCAAATTCAATAGCATCAAATTTGCAACATGGACCAGACATGCACGTTTCAAGCACTTAACCTCGTCAGTGATCCTCAATCTAACAATGTAATACGACCAAAGAGTGTGAATGTCAATAAAATCAAAAATGTACCAAAAGATACACTTATATTTGCGTTTCGTTGCCGTAGCAAAAGTATTTACTGCGTGGCACGAGATATAAATGGAGCCCGCCAAAAGGTTATAGCTTTGGCTGGCCATGATGTATGAACTAATTGAATGGGCCGTCAAAAATTGTTTTGTCAGGATTGACCTTTTAATGCTCGGTTGTTGTAATGATTTTATTTGACATCCGTTATTTACAGTACATTAATAATTAACGATTCCCACCGCGGCCTGATATAGGACAGCAGTCTAGAGTTTTTAATATTATGACATCAGATCTAAATAATGGATAAATTCGTTTATACTATAAATCTCGATTATATATACGACGTAAGTCGTAAGGATAATTAAAGGAGAGAGGGAGTTACTTTGTCATCGTTTAGCATATTTTTCAGCTAATATTTTCAAGAATAATTGAAGCAATGTTTCATGTATACTATGTGTGCGGTTTGTTCGTTTATCTACGAAATTTAGGTGGCCGAAAGCGACTTATGAATTTGTCTATGTTACGGTGGTTTTTTTTTTTTTTTTTTGTATTTGCTTGTTTTGTTTTGTTTTTGTTTTTGTTTTTGTTTTTTTGTTTTTGTTTTTGTTTTTTGTTTTTTGTTTTCATCAATTGATTAATTGATGAATTTATTTATTTATTTATTTATTTATTTACTTATTTATTTATTTATTTATTTTCATTTTTTTTTAAATTTTATTTTTATTTATTTATTTATTTATATTTATTTATAGTTATTTATTTATTTATCTACTTATTCATTTCTTTTTTGATAATATACGTATGTTTCTCTTTATGTATTTGTTCGTTCGTTTCTTTATATATTCAATCCAGTAATTGCTCTATATTTATTGCTAAAAATAGCTTCATCTATTTATCCATTTTGTTCGTTTGTTATCCATTCATTTGTACCTTCATTTATTCAATTCTTTCATTTATCTATTTCTTCATTTACTCAATATTATAGGCACTCAATATTTGTATTTTCCTTTTTATTTATCATACCCGGGTTTTATTGTTTGGATCAATGTTTGACCCCATTTGAGGGCGTTAAATGAGACAGGATTATCCATTTCTGCCGCATCTATTTTCTCTCTTTTTCCATGTTTTCTTTTGTAATAATCAAAGTTTTTTTTTTTTTTTTTTTTTTTTTTTTTTTTTTTTTTTTTTTTTTTTTTTTTTTGGGGGGGGGGGGTTGTACATATATAAATGTACACAAATATTTATGACAAATTTCAAATATTGTTCACAAAACGTGGAATGCCGGTTTTTGTACATATATAGCTGTACACTTATATGTATCACACATTTCAAATATTGTTCACAAAATGTGGAATGCCGGTACATGGACAAACCACTATCACAAAATCACAAATCTCAAAACAAAATTGCTATTGTATTCACGACATCGCCGGAGAATGCCTTGCGATGTGGAACAACAACAGATAAAAAAAAAATAATGTTAATAAATAATAAAATAATGAAATAATAAATAATAAAATGATGTTAATTACAAATTCACAAATCTCAAACAAAATTGTTATTGTATTCAATTGTAGCTTCAAATATTGTTCACAAAATGTGGAATGCCGATACATGGACAACCACTTTAACAAAATCACAAATCTCAAACAAAATTGCTACTGTATTCATGGTATCGCCGGAGAATGCCTTGCGATGTAGAACAAAAAGAAATAATAAAATAATGTTAATAAATAATAAATAATAAAATAATGTTAATCACAAAATCTCAAACAAGAATCACAAATCTCAAACAAAATTGCTATTGTATTCATGATATCGCCTTGCGATGTGGGACATCAATAATGTAAATTACAAAACTCTAATCAAAGATTGCAGTTACATATACAAATATCACATAGTAGAATGCCACTGTCAAATATATTAACAGTATGGACAAACCAAGTGATACCATAGTGAGAGACTCACGTACATTTTTACATGTACATTGAAAATAAAAGAGGGAAGATACGTCGTATAAATACAAATATCACAAATCTTGTGATATCGTAGGCAATGCACATGATTTATTTTTATTTCAAATTCTTGCTGAAGTCATAAATTAATTTTTTACCGTCCTAAGCAATGAAGAATTTAATTATTGCTTCCATAAGTTGATCATAATTGACAATATACCTAATCAACATCATCATCATCATCATCATCATGTCGTCGCTAGCGTTGTCATTATCATTGTATTGTTCTAGTTTCGTCTCGCCGTTCATATACATGTATTATCTATATCGATGCCGTCATCCTAATCATCCTCTTATGCATCATAAACATAACAAGAATTTAATGATTGCTTCCATAAGTTGATCAGTATTGAAAATCTACTCAACCGTTCTCATCATCATCATCATCATCATCATCATCATTTTCATCGTGTCGCTGTCGTCGTCAGTGTTATCATTATCATTGTATTGTTCTAGTTACGTCCCTCCGTTCATATACATGTATTATAAGTTTGTTTTTTTTTTTTTTTTTTTTTGTTTTGTTTTTTTTTTTTTGTTAATTACTTTATCTTCCCTATCTATTAGTTTTATCTATTAATTCAGGAATTTACTATGCTTATTTATTTATTTATTTATTTATTTATTTATTTATTTATTTATTTATTTATTTATTTATTTATTTATTTATCTATCTATCTATTTATCTATTTATTTATTTATTTATTTACTTGCTGATTATAATTACTTTAACTGTGAATTTTATCTATTAAATGCTTTATATTTGTATTGATTGATTAATTATTTATCTATTCGTCTATTTATCTATCTATTAATCTGTATATACATGTAGCAATGTATGGCCGCGATTTAATAATGTTATCTATGTACATGTATTTGTTTATTATACGTCTTGTACTCTCTCTCTCTGTTTTTATCTTTTGTCCTCTTTTTATTTTTTACTTTATTTTATTTTATTTTATTTATTTATTTATTTATTTATTTATGTATTTATTTATTTATTTATTATTATTATTTTTTTTTTTATTTTTTTTTTTTTTTTGCTCCTTGACTTATTTGATCGTAATTCCTTTATCCTTTATCTATATTACGATTTCTGTATAGGAGGTTATGATTAATTATATGACATGTTGTATTGATAACCTCATCTAGAAATTTGGTACGAAGAAGGGTCGATTCTGTGTCCCGGGTTCCAAGAAAGGAGGGAGGGGTTGTTACTCCAGCGAATTGCTCTCATATACCTCAACTAATAATGGTACATGTGGACGCGTGCCTTATCAATCTATCGTCAATTTGTGTAACTTAATTGCCTTATTTTTCTGAAAGTATCTTATTTCTCTTCAATTAACTCTATCTGATTTAAACCACACGACCTAAAGAAAAAGGTGAAATTGAGTGATAGTGTTTTTATTACTCGTAAATAATTGATAGTGACGGTTCTGCCGAGCCCTACTACAATTTGTTTAGGTTAAATTCCGTTCCCACGTACATCTGTATGAAACACGTGCATTATTATCTGATTATAAACCGCTGAAAGTAAAAGAAGCGTCTTATCCCAGATAGTACTTAGCGTATGAAATATACCAAAAACACTGAAAAGAAGTATATAAATAAATTGATTAGTTCGGTGACAATATTGCACAATGGTGAATACATAATAGTGGTAATTGTTAGTGATCAAATAAAGAATATGTATGCGTAACTGATATGAGGCACAAAATATGTATTATTTCAAGATTCGATTCCTTTATAATTACATAAGATGAATGAATGTAGGTTTGATATCAGATCATGCCAAATTATTCATTAATAACTAATCAACGCGTACATAAATTTACATATAATAATAATATGTAAACTGCTAAAGCTCATAAATGATACTACGTATACGGACAATTTAAAGATTGTTGGACATAAGTTACTCGTATTTGGGGGTAAAGGGAAGACGTATTTCTTAGCAAAAATGAGACAAATATTCAAGTAGTATGCGTCTGCTTTAACTGATTATGTTCAATGTGGTTTTTTTTTTTTTTTTAAATATCGACACTGCGCAGCTTAATATAACATATGTTTGTGCCTCGAAAGAACAATTGGAACGATACCACAGCATTTGAATTGGTCCTCTTCAAGCGCTCAGCTCGTCTAGATGAAACATCCTCAAACAAAGGCACAAGTACAAACCAAAATTAAAATTCCCAAGTTATAATATCCAGCATGTAAGTAACAAAACAATTCAAGTAAGAAAGCACAAAATTTTTCCATGGACAATCTAAAAATACGTCTAGCCGGTAAAACGGCTTTATCAAAGTGATTGAACCCCAGGTCGGTTTGCGCCGGGGTTAACGGAAGAGGGGTCATGTAGAATGAAATTAGCTACGTACAGCACCAAGATAAATGGAGAATGTTCGTAGACAAGCTAGAACATTCTAAATTATTTTTTTCTATGAATTTTCATGAAAATGAGGAGCATGTTTTTTGGCATATTACATTGTTTAGATTTGAGGATCACTGACGAGGGTTGAGTACCCGAAACGTGCATGTCTGGTCCATGCTGCCAATTTATCTGTTCTTAAATGATGCTATTCAATTTGAAGACGTTTACATTTCAAAAGCATTAGCTAGTCAGTAGTATATATACATAGTCATGCAGATCAATAAGATCCTCACTAAAGACGGTTCTAAGCAGGATTCTGTGATGTTTGATATACCTTCTTCATATCTTCATCGTGCCTTTCAGTCCAGAACTCTTCATTATTTATTTAGGAAACTATCGGAGGCAACTCCAATGGTATAAAGCTACCATCATCGTATGTCATGAAGAGGGAGAATATACGAAAGATTTCCTATGATACTGACCACGATGACGTCAGAGTGTCCATCCAGGGTGGAGTAGCCTACGTTCACTTTGACTTTTACAACGGAGCAATGGACAGGTTCCAGGCTTCCAGACTTGAGAGGACGCTACAGTTAATATCTACCAATGATTCAATCAAAGTGGTGGCGCTGATGGGAGGGGAACGCTTTTTCAGTACCGGTGAGAACATTTTATTATTGACACTGGTATTCAGTCCCTAAAACATTTACATTAACTTAATATTGAAGATAATACATCCGAAGGACGTGTTACAAATACGAATTTTACTTTAACAATATATCTCAGTGGTGCACTCAGAACAAGTGCCGCGTCTTTTTATGCAATTTTTATCGAAGACATCTCACATTGTTATTTGGCTATACTGAGTTAAAGTGAAAGCTGTACAGCTCAAATACAAAATCGCATGTTTATGCTTGATTAGTTTTTGTCATATTTGTTTTAAGATTTTAATCTTAATATATTTTTAAATATCATTTTTATCGCAATTACAAGGTAATTAATTTGTTTACGTAAAACGTGTTCTCTGAATAAATATAAATTTCTTTTGTAAATTGCGAAAGCATTGTTTAATTTTATAAGCTCGCCACTAGTTGTCTCGTAATTAGTAACCTCCAGATCTAGAGCTCTCGTTGTTCATTAAATCTGTAGAAGGTACGAATACGAAAAAGAACATTCAGTCCCAAGTTCCAAACTCCTTCCAGTTTTCTGTTACCTAAATGACAATTCTTTTTTTGAAAAGGGGGCTCCACCGGGGATTTTGAGAGCAGCTCTTCTTAATCACATAAGCAAATGAGAATCATGAACATTCGATATTGGAATATGGAGTTTTCCTTGATTTTAATTTGCATATGAAATGCAATATGAATTATGATATATGTAAGAAAAAATAATACATAGTGGGACTAGTTGTAATATGCAAAAGTAATTCAAACCAAACATTAAGGTATTCAATGGGTAATGATTAGTAAAATGAAAATCTTGAGACCTAAAATCACAGCATAAATATAATGTAAAATCTATTTGAAAATGTTTGACCAATTTGGATATTAAAAAAAAGATTTCTTAAATAGTTATGGACCCTTATAGTTTACTTTGAACTCTATGGGAAAAAAAAAGTTTTCTTAACTTTTTTAACAGAATGATGGGACATCAAATATCGACTGATCAAAAATTAAAATAAAAATTCATCAAATTTCGCTAATTAGTTTTTCTGCAATCATTTTTTTTTTCTATATATTTTTTTTTATTATTAAAAGGGGAAATAACTCCTAAACATGCCCCTATTCAAAATATTTCTTATTTCGATATCTACAAGGTAAGTACAAAAGTTCTTAGAATATCATATGATACAGAAATGTATAAAATGATGAATACACCTTATGTTAATGAATTTGGCATAAGTTCCTTCATTACCCATTGAATACCTTAAATAAACACATTTCATTTGAAACATATAAGCTTAAGAAAAAAGGTTGAAGGAAACAGATAAGGTCGTGAGAAGTATCATTATAAAGAATCAAATGTAGTGAATGACGTAAAAATCAAATAAAAGCATATCAGAGGAGGTCCATCAAAAATCAAAGTCATTGACATTTTCTCACAGATACTGAAAAATAAACTTGCAAATATCTTTAATTCCTGCACAAAGACACGGTACAAGGTTGTTAGAGATATATAAATGCAGAATTAAACAAGGTCTTTTGATTTTTATCTGGGATGAAACGCGCAAGGTGAACGAACAGCGAAAGCTTTTTTGTTCAAACAATTATAAAAAGTTGGCCATGATATATTCAAGAGGCAACTCCGTGTCTTAAAAACCAAAAGCTCTAGAGTACTACATTATTGTGCACGTCAAATTTACCAAGATTAGCTTTGTTGTGTCGCTTACTAATCCGTTTTATATTAAAAAAGAAAGTTGTGTCACCACTCCATCACTCCCCTCGTATTTTCCGATTCATTGATGCAAGATCCTTACAGTGCATGTACACCTAGATTAGTGACATGTCGTTACGAAACTTACAAGCAATGCCACAGATTAACCACTGGGTGCATGTCGATCTTCATTCCCTTGTACAAAGGGCGTTGTGTTATCCTCCATGAAATTGGAAAATATCGGAGTGTCGAGATAGGGGCAAATATGTTGACAATAATTGTCAACTGCATTCCAGAATACAGTTTACCATTCGATTTAGAATCATATGCTTTGGACATCATTTACAATGTCATCATTTAAAGAATGACACAAGTAACCAGAACTTTGTCAATATTTCAAACTTAATTTCTGGCAAACTCTCAAAACAATTCTACATAGATTACAATAAGAACATTGAAAAATGAAAAATAAATACTAAAAAATAACTAATAACAAGTTTCTACCAAGAAATAAGTGACAACAAATAACTAATAACTTATGTGACGGAACAAAACATATCCCTCCAGGTATACCTATTTGAAACGTAGCGCCAGAATCAAACTTATTCTATTCTTAAAAAGATGCATGTATATTTACAAAGTCTGATGTTGACCATTTGATCTTGCAATTACAAAACTTAAAGAAACCCCTTATCTATTTTCCGTCCGATATCAAACAATTCGTAAAATTTGCAGATGTATGTTAAACTAAGATTGGAATTAAAATAATTATAAGAACGATACGTAAGTGTTACAACTCTATATACCTTCATGAAGAAAATTTCAAAGCACTTTTTCCTGCACCAGGCACGTGTTTCGAATATTAAATTATCATCAGTGATGCTTCCAGCGGAGCCACCAAAATTCATTTTTATAACGCCCTCTTTTTTTAAAATTTAGATTTGAACATTTACTTTACAGAGAATGCGCCGCTCAAATATTCCTGTAGGGTCGATTCATAAGCATATCCAAATAAAATATATGTTCAAATTAGCATTGGAGGGATGGTGCTAAGATGTTAACCTCCATTAATTTCAATATTAGTTTTTAATGGAATGACAAATTTTCGAAATAGCAAAATAATATTTATGATGTCAAATCGATAAAGGGCCAAAACAAAGCTTCTTTTAAGCGACAGAGCTGGAAACACCGCGTGGGATCGAAACGTATGATGTTGTGATTCTTTACGGAGAATTTTGATGTTTTCTCATCATTTAAGTGATACTGCACAAAATTAATGAGACGTTGCAGTAGAGCAATGTCTAATAAGTAAGTCCATGTCGGTTATATATCTGAAAAGTCTGTAGTTTTTTTATAACACTTCAAGAGTTCGTCAAGAGGAATTATTTTCTGTCGTCGATAAACTACTGAAGTATTTGCGAACACTATGAACTTTCCATATACCTTGACGATATGGATTGATTTATTAGGTGTTGCTCTACTGCAACCGCTGTTCAGTTTTGTAAAGTTTAATTTAGAAAATGAGGAAATACCAAAAAACTACGTAAGGAAGCACAACACCATACGTTTCGATCCCACGCGGTGTGGAAAGAAGTAATTAATACACTTCTAAACATCAAGCCACGGGGAACGATTTTAACAGCTCTACACTGCAACAAGAAATAAGTGTTTATAATAATAATAAGGAAGTGTTCCAACTCTATACCTTCATGAAGAAAATTTCACACAATTTTTCCTGCACCAGACACGTCTTTCGAATATTAAATTCTCATCAGTGAGAATACCTATCAACATGGTTCTTGTCAATGTTACGTCCTCCAATTAATAGTATCATCTCAAAACAGATAGATTTGCAGCATGGACCATACATGCAAGTTTCGGATACTTAACCCTCGTCGGTGATCTTCAATCGAAACAATGAAATATGGCCAAAGACTGAGAGTTTTGTCCAAAAGTACCGCAAGACGTAGCAAGATGGGTAACATATGATGCAACGGAACCCACTTTTCAGAAATTTTGACAAAATTTAGTAAGCAGACATACGCCAATTTCATAAATAGACTTACGCCAGTGTCATAAATAGACATTCGCAAATGGCATAAATAGACATACGCCAATGTCATAAATAGACATACGCCAACGTCATAAATAGACATACGCCAATGTCATAAATAGACATACGCCAATGTCATAAATAGACATACGCCAATGTCTTAGACATACGATTCATAGATGTGTTGTCATAAATAGACATACGATTCATATTTCAGGGATCCATCTAAATATCATACATTCAAATGAAAACATTTACAACGAAGCTTGGTTGAACATCAACAAGATTGATGACGTCATTTTGGCCATGTCCAGGATGACCAACAAGGCCACAGTGGCCGTATTACAGGGAAACGCCGGGGCGGGAGGGGCGATGATGTCGGCCGCGGCCGATATTGTGCTCGCACATCCGGTGAGTTTATCTTTCCTTAAACGAACTTTCCATTTTCAAAGGAAAAGAAACCCTCCGATTTCTTTTTACTCCGTGTAAAATATGATTATCTTGATTTACTTCATCATCTATGACAAAAAGAGGAAAAATTGGGGGGAAAAAAGGATTATATACGTCTCTGTTTTTACCAAGGATAGTTATGAGATCTTATTTCTAAAATTCGCACATTCACAAACTGAAAAAAAAAATAAATAAATAAATAAAATAAAAACAACGTATACCCGTATCAATAATTTTGCTGAGAAAACTTGAGTATACAAACCGCAAACTAATTTTCACATTTTATTCCGATTGACAGGGTGTACTCTTGACTCCGTCTTATAAAGCGATGAGTCTGTATGGATCGGAGTACTGGACTCATTTCCTACCACACAGAGTTGGTGATAACTGTGCTCAATCCCTCATACAGGATACTGAGCCAATACTGGCTTCAACAGCCAATCATATAGGCCTTGTTGATTTCGTCATTGGACAGTGAGTTTCTACTTCTTATTTTCCATTTTTGTACATTTTCATGCACCCCCATCCATTTCTTTGACAGAACTTATATAATTAAAGTAGATGCAGAAAGCTATTTTTGCGTTACCGATTTCCCCTATTGTTTCTTATAATTATATAGCTACCTTCTTGTACAGTATGTCGTTTCGTGAAAATTAAAATGCATTACCATTTTCTTCCATTGTTACTTAGATTTCCATAAATCCAGTAGATTTGACCAGAATCTGCTGGACAATTATTCACACTTCAGTGAAACTTTTTTTTTTGGATGAACGATTTCATATACAAACACGTGCGATAAAATTTTTGACAGATGCACAAAATGCATTATAAGCACACTTTGGCTTCCATTTCGTCTTTCTATAATTAGTAGTACTACCATTTTACTAAGATACACAGTACAAATCATTTTGATTTCCTATTTCAGAGGTAAGAGAGACTTCCAGAACAATGTGCCAGATTTCATCTTGGGTTTAGTTGAAAGTGGTCACATTGACAAAGTCATTGAAGAGAAGAGAAAAATCAGAAATGATGAATGGTTCAGCAAGCTAAATATTCATAGACAACACGAACTAAGGAGAATGTCGGAGGACTTCAGGTCCAAGGCTTTCCTAGACTCCATGACGAGATTTGTGTACAAACTGAAGGAAAATGATGATGTCTCTATGTTTCAGTGTAGTAACAGAGCACATATATAGTATACAACAGCAAATTAAGTGTAACAGTGTGTCCACTGATACATAATGTGATAAGGAACATAATCATAGTGTAACAGGGTACACTTAAATAGTATATAGAATACATATAGCGTAAAACAAAACATAACTATTGACTAACAGGGAAAAGTATGGTGTGACAAGGTAAATAATTCAATCGAGTCGAAGGATACACAAGCAGAGCTTAGTAATAGGAAACATAATAGTGTAACAGTGCGCACATACGAGTGTAAAAGGGAACACATACATAGTGCTAAGAGGTATGACACTTATACAGCCATTCATCCAATACCAAGTTTAGCAACATATATGTATGAATTGCTCAAACAGAATACATTTATAACAGAAGTAGTTACTGAAAGTAACCAAGCACATCTATAGAACAAACATTATAATTATAGAGCATACAATTTAAGTATTACAATCACCACAACATTGTAGCTGTGCACAGAACAGTGCACATGTACATCACAACAACCAGGAACTTTTAAATTTGCAGTGCTCATTCAAATCCTGAAAAATTGAGTCTACCAATATATTTCAACTTTGCCAAACTACAGAACTTCCAGGATAAGCATTCTACCTACATCTTCTATGATTCACAATGTCTCAGATTAGAATTTATCAATCCCATCACTTGATACATCTTGTAACCATCCTATAAACTTACATTGTAAAACAGAATTCATAAAGTTTACTTATCTTTGAAATAGCTCTCACTTTGTAAATGAACTTTAGTTTGGTTGATGCGAGTTACTGCTTAATAATTCAGAAACAACAATAGAGGCATTTAAAAAGAAAATGTCCCTAATAGTATGATACCAACAGTAGACAAGGAAAGACAAATCATGCACATAAACTGCATTGAGAATTTGCCATAGAGCATGTGTGAAAATATGATATCACAGCCAATTGTATCTCACATGAATATGAAATGAGCATTACATGAATTTCAGATTTATGTGAAAACTATTTATGTTAAAGTCATAATTTACTTCATATGAATTTCACATGAATTATAAATTTTCCATGTGTTGTTCCTCTGAAATTGAATTTATATGAAAGTCATGTTAGAAACTTTACATGAATTTTATGTATAAACTTTCATGTAAATTTCATGTTTGTGTTGGTTTCACATAAATTTCATGTGAACTTTTATGTAAATGTCATATAATATAAATTTCATATGAGTTTCATGTGAGGCACAATTGGCTGTGTAGGCACTTATATAGAAGAGGTTACATCTTCATGGTCAACAGAAATGGTTCTTACATACTGTTGGGTAATATTCCTACTACTAACCAGTATCAGCACAGAACATTATACAAAACTCATAATCTTTCATATTTTTTCTCAATTTATTGTAATTAAAAACATGATTTGAACGTCTTCAAAAGCTTATAACAATATCATTAAAAAAGAAAAGTATGATGACAAACAAATTAAAACGATGTAATTACATTCAAGTAAGAAACACCTCTCTCATCATGCTCATATGAAAAACATTCTACATCTACATTAATCTTCCCGTTCCATAAAACCATTCGTCTGGGTAAACTTTTAAGTACAAGAGATGTTTGTGAAACATACATTTGTATCTTTCATTTCTAGTGCTGTATGTGCAGAAATATACAGGTATCAGTTAATAAATAATTCTATTTTTATCAGTGTAAATATTGACTGATAATTCTTTTTGTTATACCCGTGTCAGTATCTCTATATAAAATCCCCATAGGAAAAATGCCTATAAATTCGAATATTTGACCGAGCGGTCAATATTTACATCAATATTGGCCCTAGGGCAATATTTTAAAAAATATTGACCGATAAACGGTACATCGTCTGTGACGTCACGTCATTGATGACGCTATAAGCTCTACCTATTTTACGCGCTCTTTCTCTTATAGAAGAAAATGAACGTAAACATGCCGGGCTAATCGGTTTGTTGCTGCAGAATTGATGTAAGGTATAACAAAACAATTATTGACTGGGAATTCGGGCAATATATGATTTGTTGGACCTTCAGAAAAAATATAGCCCTCGGCCTTCGGCCTCGGGCAATATTTTATCTTCAGGTCCAACAAATCATATATTGCCCTCATTCCCAGTCAATAATTGTATTTGTTATACCCTTGTCAGTATCTCTATATAAAATCCCCATAGGAAAAATAGCCTATAAATTCGAATATTTGACCAAGCGGTCAATATTTACATCAATATTGGCCCTTGGGCAACATTAAAAAATATATTGACCGATAAACGGTACATCGTTTGTGACGTCACGTCATTGATGATGCTATTAGCTCTACCTATTTTTTCGCGCTCTTTCTCTTACAGAAGAAAATGAACGTAAACATGCCGGGCTAATCGGTTCGTTGATGCAGTATTGATGTAAGGTATAACAAAACAATTATTGGCTGGGAATTCGGGCAATATATGATTTGTTGGACCTTCAGACAAAATATAGCCCTCGGCCTTCGGCCTCGGGCAATATTTTATCTTCAGGTCCAACAAATCATATATTGCCCTCATTCCCAGTCAATAATTGTATAAAAGTACTCCATTCTTTCGTAAACCCAACAATACTATACATGTTTGTTATACCCTTGTCAGTATCTCTATATAAACACCCCATAGGAAAAATGCCTATAAATTCGAATATTTGACCAAGTGGTCAATATTTACATCAATATTGGCCCTAGGGCAATATTTCAAAAAATATTGACCGATAAACAGTACATTGTTTGTGACGTCACGTCATTGATGACGCTATTAGCTCTACCTATTTTTCCGCGCTCTCTCTCTTATAGAAGATAATGAACGTAAACATGCCGGTTTAATCGGTTCGTTGCTGCAGTATTGATGTAAGGTATAACAAAACAATTATTGACTGGGAATTTGGGCAATATATGATTTGTTGGACCTTCAGACAAAATATAGCCCTCGGCCTTTGGCCTCGGGCAATATTTTATCTTCAGATCCAGCAAATCATATATTGCCCTCATTCCCAGTCAATAATTGTATAATATTTACTTTAAGATTTTTCAATATACATGTAAATAATTGTTTTCGTGATTCAATTTTTTTCTATCTTAACTAACATACTCACTACATGTACTACCCATGAAACCTTATTCCAACAACTTTAAAAAAGTTAATGCAAATGATTTCTTTTATAAACAATAATTACAGTTTATATAATAATCGTATACAACCACAGAAGTAATATGTTAACTTTATTTGCTTTCAATCAAAGAAAATGTCTTAATTTGTGTTTTGTTATGAGTAAGCAACACACAGCAAGTGAATTTATCGTATTTCATGCAAAAAATGCACTTGCTGTGTGTTACATACCTGTAACAAAACACAAATTATGAGTTATTCTTTATAAAATAAGCATGCAACACAATAGACCACTTTCATATTACCATTAGACTTTCATTTCAGACACTCCATGACCCGACATCACAACTTTTGATGTCACAGTAATTTTTTATTGTGACGTCATAAATCTGTTTCAACGTCACATTAAAAAGTGAGGGAAAATGTCGTGATGTTGGGTCTTGGCCTGTATAAAATTCAAGTCTACAGCGGTAATGTAAAAATGGTCTATTGTCAATTTCATTCCTAGGGACAATCCCTCATTCACCAACACCTTAATTACCAATAAAGATTTTCATGGTAAGGATTTTTTCGTTTCTCAGTATGATTTCTTCTTTATAGTGACTGTGAGGTAAGCAAAGCTTTTGTTTACCATGTCTCAATAGATTTATTTACAAATATTACATAGATTAAGTAGAGTAGGTTTTTGATTGACTTTTGTTACTGTATTTTCACTTACAAATGGTTGAATTGAACAGGATTTATGATTATGAAATACTGAAAACCGTCTTTAATCACAGCATCTGAAGTTCGTGAACACGATTGATGTTACTGGTTCATGCCGTTATATTTTCGCGACATCGTATGACATGAACGTATCTTACTACACCAATCTAATTAAAATTCAGCTCTCTTTATTTCGTTAACTGTAGCTGAATTTTAGTTAGATTGCTTACTACAAATGTGTTAGGACATATTCACTGCGTTTAATATTCACGAAACAAAGGACCTCGCAAATAAAAGACAGTGTACAGAAAATAAGATGCATTGGTAATGCTTTCTTTGATTTACTTTGCATGATCATTGTAGAAAGTACACAATGAACAAAAATACGGTATACCGTATGGTTCTTTTAAATGTTCATAAAATCTTCAGTATTTCATATACAAAAAAAAGTCCCTCTGAAAACAGCATGAAGGAAACTGACTTAAGTCAAACATATAAATTTATTTCGCATTGTACATAATATTCTTTTGTGTAAACATGCTTTATACTGTATGCGACTTTAATTTTGTAATAATTATTGTGAATGAAATTATAGTAGACCAAATTGATTTTACTCTTCTGAATATTATCTTTGTATTTCAAACTGTTGACAAATAAAATAAATGCAAATACAGTATGAACAAGTACAAACAGACAGAATGCTCTTACATTGGAAGTATATGTACATACATGTATGTATAATTAATAAAGAAATGTGTACAGGAGTATTATTCTATGGATTTTCTGTAAACAATGAAAAAATCTGTTGCATACTGGGTTCAATTTATGATACAAGTACATGCATGTGTAATGAATTTTTTAAAGCTGCATATACTGTAAACCTGGAAATTTTTGCGCAGGGGTAATTTTTGCGTTTCTTGCAACTGTACTGTTATCTCGAAAATAATCCCGTGTGAAAATTATAGCATAAAAGACGAAAGGGAATACTCCGATTTCGCCAAAATTACCCCCACGCACACTGTTACAATAGTCATTTCGCAAAATTTCCCCCCCCCCCCCCCCCCCCCCCCCCCCCCCCCAGCCGCAAAAATAACTATGTTTACAGTTTATGTATAAGAATTTAAATTACGGTTACCTTCATGTACATGTAGCTTATAATTTCTATTGAGCTTTGTTTCCAGCAGATTTAAGTGCATGGTTCTCATGGTAAATGAAAATAAACACAATATATCAAAAAATAAATAAATAATAAAACATAAATATCCCAGTTGAGCATAAGAATGACTAAAATAAATAATGACAACAAACTACATTGTAAATGATATGACACTGGTTTGTATTTACATGTACTTTTAAAAAGAGGCCCATCATATTTGTTATATGTACATTAGAATTACACAAGTCATGTACATTTCAGACTCTTACTTTATCATTTTGGATGTTCTTTTCTAAAGAAATCTCTGTTATAGAGAATACAGTAGGAATGCCTCCTTCTTTGTATGAAGGCTGCATGAGGGAATAGGTTGTAATATGTATGTACAGTAACTACATGTATATAAATTACCTTCTTAAGATAAATAATCTATTCTTTATTTTTTAAAGGATAGTTCAAGTTTCTTTGAATTAAAAAGTATAATTCTTTAGACACAGACAGTGAACTCAAAATCTATAACCTCGATCAGATTCATTTACAACATACCTACATGTTATAGACCTAAGTGACTACTCGAACACACAGCGACCAAAAAAAAAAAAATTGGCATGATGATTTCTTATTGTGACTATAATAATCAATGATAATTTAAATATTCCTAATATCACGAAAGTTTAACAGCTGCCTCCTCACTCCTTTGTTTCGCTAACCGTACTATGTCCTCGGCAAGTTCCTCAACACTGGTGTAACGACACTTCTCAAAACTAAACATGTCTCTGATAAATCCTAATACTACCTCCTGAAATAATGGAAGTCACATCATATAAAACAGTGTAGAAATGCATTATCATATAGTTGTTTATATAAATGTATGTGGCATTTATGAGTGCATGAGTTCTGAAATTGGCTATTTTTAAAAGTCTTAAAGCTAAATGGAATTCAAATGATTGAAAGAAATATGTGCAATTAACTGCCTTACCAGCTCTATTTTTCAAAAGGAAATCAGATCTCAATTATTTTTCATATCACAAAAAGTCAAATGTATGGTATTTGGAAACACTTACAGAAAATTTATTTTGATTTGCATAGCACTGACTACATTGATATACAAATTGTGTAATAATTGAAAAATACAGCTGACACTTGTTATCTCAAACTCAGTTATCTCAAACTTCCCTTTATCTCGAAGTCGAGCGGTGGTCCCATCTTTTTTCCTTCATATTCTAACCAATTTGACTTCGGATAACTCGAAATCGGTTATCTCGAAATTTTGATTATCTCGAAGTAATTTCGAAGTCCCAAGTCATTTTCTTTGTGTATTTCATATTTGTTAAGTCGAAGCCCTAATGTTTGTATAAACAAACCAATTAACGTACCAAACAATAGTGAAATCGCATGGTAAAAAAACAATTATAGGTACCGGTAACGCATGTCGACTGATTCGCCGTTGTTTGATCGACCGTGACATCAAAATTATTTAAGGGGGATAACAGTCAATTAGATAATATCATTGCGGAAACAATGATATGTGCATGTTTCATTCATTAAAACTGCATTGTTTGTTATGTTGAAATTTTTATGAGAAGCGACGACTAAAAAAAAAAAACAAACCAATACAACCCCCCCCAAAAAAAAATTTGCAAGATTTATCATAACTGAAATAAAGCAATATGAGCAACAATGATTATACTGATGATCTACAAAATAATCCATACATAAAATTTCATACACTAAGAGGAAGTTGATTAAACTTGATTGCATGCCAGTAAATTTAAGTGAAGAATGAAGACATTTATACAAAATGGAAATCTAGCAGACGAAAAAATGAAATAGCGTACGAACAAATGTTTTCATTGTGCTTTGATGACACAATGATCTAAAACTCTTGAAGGTAAACGGCTTATGACAGATTGATAAGACAACCAAACTTGTATTATATCAGGGCCGATGCAATCGGCGCGGAAAGGGGGGGGGGGGGGGGTTCACACAACGAATAAAAATACCTGACATTCTCAATGCGCCTCTTCGTAAAATTTCAGTATTAAGAATACGTTTATGGCACTTCTAGAATCTATTCTACGTTGTGAAGTAAACATTACATTGTCAGCACATGTAGCCTTTTAAGATCTGATATCTATTGTATAAAATACAATAGCAAAACGATTCTTTTAGCATTATAGGTGGTACAATACATTCGAAAATATGCTGTAAATTTGACTGACGTTTATCTCAAACTCCGCTTATGTCGAAGTATTTTCAGTGGGCCCATCGACTTCGAGATAACGAGTGTCGGCTGTACTAGAAAACCTAATTAAATAAATTTTATGAAAATATAAGGCAGATTTGAGAGATTAGCAAATATGTTGTAAGATGTGAGATTTATGAAATCTATCCACAACATTGAGATTTGTATATAAGGAAATCTCTTAGTATCAAAAGAACATGCATGTGTACATGTAGCAAAAAAATCCCTATTCATTATCACTCAAAGGTATGTGTATGGTAAAGTTTTAGTGAAACAAACTGTCATCAAACAGAAGAAGATACATATATCTTAAAAGTTAGCACTCACCTTAAAATAAACACATAGATCTTTGAGATCTGACTCTGGTCCCAGGAATCCCCATGCTAATATAGGACTAATATGCTCAGATACTGAGTAAAACTGGGAGATAAAACCATCTGAAAACTGAATAGATACCAAAATTTAATAATATTTACATAATCTAGAAAGGACCAAAAAAAAAAAAATTAATTATACTGACATACATGTACATGTACATGTGTATATAATGTAGTAATTCTTCAATTTCAATTAAACAATTCTTCCTCATTTTCCATTGTTGTAATTTCATGCAAGGAATTGACAAAGTCATGTTTTTGTTCAATAGACCATTTTCACATAACATGGTTTGAAGGTCAAATGCCCAACGCATTGTTATTTACTGGCATTTTAACATGTACTCAATTTTAGTGAAAAGTAAAGTCATAGTTATAATACATTGTCAGTGGCCAAAAAGTAGTTCTTGTATCAAAATATCTCCGAATAAAATGATGTTTCTCTGGCGACCCTATGAAAACATAGTGTAATCAAAGATTACGAAGCTCACCTCGCGGCAGCAAAGTTCAATTTAAACATATCTCTAAGTACATGTATATTAAGAACATAGGTAATCACAGATTACGAAGCTCACCTCGTGACAGCAAAATTCAATTCAAACATATCTCTTAGTACATGTATATTGGCTTTTAAAGGCAAAACCACTCAAGCAGAAAAAGTAGGTCAAGGTCATTTTATGAAAGTTTGATCAAAGATACATCCAATATGCAAGTTTGGTACATGTAGCAGTTATACTTTGATCAATATTGGCTTTTAAAGGCAAAATCACTCAAGCGGAAAAAGTAGGTCGAGGTCATTTTATGAAAGTTTGATCAAAGATACATCTAATATGCAGGTTTGGAACATCTAGCACTTATACTTTGCTCAATATTGGCTTTTAAAGGCAAAATCACTCAAGCGGAAAAAGTAGGTCAAGGTCATTTTATGAAAGTTTGATCAAAGATACATCCAATATGCAAGTTTGGTACATGTAGCACTTATACTTTGCTCAATATTGGCTTTTAAAGGCAAAATCACTCAAGCGGAAAAAGTAGGTCGAGGTCATTTTATGAAAGTTTGATCAAAGATACATCTAATATGCAGGTTTGGAACATCTAGCACTTATACTTTGCTCAATATTGGCTTTTAAAGGCAAAATCACTCAAGCGGAAATAGTAGGTCAAGGTCATTTTATGAAAGTTTGATCAAAGATACATCCAATATGCAGCTTTGGTACATGTAGCACTTACACTTTGCTCAATATTGGCTTTTAAAAGCAAAATCACTCAAGTGGAAAAAGTAGGTCAGATGCTGCATCCGATGCATGGGTCCATCTCGGCATCCAAAGATGAATCACTTGTGCAAGTTTGGTAACCGTAGCATTAGTACTTTGTCAGATACTGAGCTACCCCAAACTTCTTATCCAAATCACTCAAGCGGAAAATGTAGGTCAGATGCTGCATATGATGCATGGGTTCACCTCAGCATCCAAAGATGAATCACTTGTGCCAGGTTGGTTACTGTAGCATTAGTACTTTGTCAGATACTGAGCTACCCCAAACTTCTTAACCAAGTCACTCAAGCAGAAAATGTAGGTCAGATGCTGCATCCGATGCATGGGTTCACCTCAGCATCCAAAGATGAATCACTTGTGCAAGTTTGGTTACTGTAGCATCAGTACTTTGTCAGATACTGAGCTACCCCAAACTTCTTAACCAAGTCACTCAAGCGGAAAAAGTAGGTCAGATGCTGCATCCAATGCATTGGTTCACCTCAGCATCCCAAGATGAATCACTTGTGCAAGTTTGGTTACTGTAGCATCAGTACTATGTCAGATACTGAACTACCCCAAAAACTTTAACCAGACATTGACAAAGTCATTCAACTGGAAAATATAGGTCAGATGCTGCATCCGATGCATGGGTTCACCTCAGCATCCCAAGATGAATCACTTGTGCAAGTTTGGTTACTGTAGCATCAGTACTATGTCAGATACTGAACTACCCCAAAAACTTTAACCAGACATTGACAAAGTCATTCAACTGCAAAATGTAGGTCAGATGCTGCATCCGATGCATGGGTTCACCTCAGCATCCCAAGATGAATCACTTGTGCAAGTTTGGTTACTGTAGCATCAGTACTTTGTCAGATACTGAGTTACCCCAAAAACTTTAACCGGACATGGATGCGGACACGGACGAGGATGCTGACGGGATGGGGACGCCGGGGTTATAGCATAAGCTCATCTCAACTTCGTCGAGGTGAGCTAAAAATGTGAAATTTGCTCTATTCCCTTGTTTACATGTTTAAGATATTTTCTTAAAAGTAAGCTTTAATCAGACTATTATTACATGTACAATACCTTAAGCATCCTCCTCTTTGCCTTTAAAACAGACCAAACTGCTGTTGATAGTGCCTGAAATTGAGAAAAGAAAAAGTGAACTCCTGAAGCATGTTACATTAATTTTGCATATTACTAATTTAAAGCTATTCCATGGATAATGAATGAATTTGTCAAAAAGTTTCATACATGTACTAATCTACATAATTATTCCATCCTAAACTAAGAAAAGTTTTATCCTTTGCACGATTAAACAAAGTGACAAAATAGTGTCACGTCTTCATTTGTGTCTAATCTATCCTTAGAAATCAGCTTACAGTTTCCTTGAAGCCGTTAGACAGCCATCTATTTTGTATCACAGTAATAACAGAGGAGGGGGGATTCTCTAGGTCATCAAAGGCATCCATCAGGATAAAATCCAGGACAATGTCATAAAATGTCAGACATTTTACCTGGAAAAAAAACACAGACATCTGTACATACAGTATGAGTCAAGTTCGCCCATCTTGCTAGAGATGCATCAATATAACCATATCAGTACCAATGGTAAACACATATCAAATATGAAAAATAAAACTATTTTGTGATGCATGCACTAATGTCAAGTATTTGTACTACCGGATAAAAGAATGGATGGACACTTCCACTAGGTTGACACTTCGGAATACATGTATTTGAATGAAACTAATTTTTATTTCAGTTGCAAAGATTCTGCATATGCACAAAACCTTGTGAGGTACACAGTAAAAACCTTTGCAATTATAATACATTTACATGTACATTGTATATTCTGTTTTATTAAAAATGCAACAGTTTTCATCACATGCATTATAAAATTATTCATCATTATTTTTTCCACTTTTATGAATATGCATGAGATAAATTTTAATATCATTTTAACAGTACAGACCCCTCTTCCCCTAAGCTCCTCCTCCATTTTGGTCCAATTATCTGGTATACTAACAAAGTCCATCATGGCATCATATGCTATCTGGAATTCTTCTGGGTCCTATAAACAAATATAACAGATCAAAATAAGATGATCACAATTTTGCAGAATCTATAACTGGGTGTTATCATTGCCAAGGAAACCCTACAGGAGTGCCCAGGATTTGCATGTATCTTGATCAATCCTGGACAAAAGAAAGTCTTGGACAAAAGGGTTGGACAATTATGAACACATCCAGTGAATGATCATTTTTAAAGAAATGACTGTCTTTCTTTGGTGTATATTACATACATATACATATTACATACATGTGCCAAAAAATAATATTAACACAGTAGTACATGTATAACAATTGTTTCCGGGTTTTTGTTTTGTTTTCTTTAAATGTCTTAGTTCATTTACCTTGTCAGTTTTAGTGAGAAGATCACTCAATAATTTCCTCCCCATAGACTGAAAGTATTCTCTGTTCAGTTCTTTCTGGAAAATAGTCTACAAAATAATTACAGAAAATTCATAAGTTCTCCAGCATTCTGATTTTGACATACATGTATAATGGCTACAAATGTGAAAGGGATAAAATCATACATTAAGTAAACAATACCAGAAGACACCATAGCCGAGTGGATGTTTGCATATTAATAGCAACATCCAAGAAAAGCTCAAGGTCAAGACGTCATTATATGGTCACTAGGTTGGGGGTCTTAACAAAGCCACTAGGTTGAAAGTCAAGTTACCAAATTAGAGCCCTGGTTACTTTTTCCCTATATTTCCTATACATGTACTTGTACATGTAGTTCAAGAGATAATAGTCATGATGGTCAAAGTTTTTGTGGACACATACATGTACAATATGGATAGTATATTAGCTCTCCAGTTATATGTACATCTGATGAATTAAAGAAAAAGGATCTAGTAATCTATTAAAGTGTATTAAATATAAATTTTAAAATATACTTAGCACTCACATTTAAAGCAAGACGAATTCCGTGTAGCTTAGCTAGGAATTCTGTATCAGAAAGACACTGAGTCATCTCTGTCCTGAAAAGTTAAAAATAAGAAGCTGTGGTACACATAAATGTACATGTACATGCACATGCAGAGTTTGTAAAGCCAATGGTACATGTGTGACTACATCCACAAGCCCTAGACAAAAAGTTTCATACTTTACCTTATGAACTAAATAATTTGGAGTTTCATTAAAAGCATCTAAATGTAATTTATGTCATAACTGTAATTACATGTATAAGTAAATGCATGTCCTAAATGTAATTACATGTATATGTAAATGCACCACGTTTAGCTGTAAAACGTAAATAAATGCAACACTCATGTCAAAAGGTAATACAGTAATTAATATGTAAATGCAACACGTTTCATTTTACGGATTTACGTCTCAGAGAATTACAATGGCTGTGCATACACAAAATGTTTTTTTTTTACCTTAAAGTCCTACATGTAATTGATCCATGTTTAAGCTCCAGTAGTCCAGCTTCATATAGAGGTAGGTGTTGGAACAATTCTCTGTGATTGTCCAAATCTGACAAATTGGCCATCTAAGAAAAGAAAATCTACATGTAACCAAGAATACTTTTATGTACATACACATGGCATGGTACATCCTTGGGAATTAGCAACTATCATATGATACAGTTTTCAGAACCACACAAGGTTTAAATAGACACGACTCTGTAAGAAGTTTATCATAGCTATGTATTGTAACATTTATTGTCTGGATAAGTCATTTATACTCTAATCAAAGTTCAACTCAAGTAATTTTAAACTTGACATGACACAAACCAAATACATGTACATGTAGCTACTAGCTAGATAAGGGGCGTTACTACTGAATTTTGAAAGATCTCAAAGCAATAATCTAAAACCTTTAAGTGATTCCCATCATAACTATATTCATATCTGTGAGGTAGCAATACCAATCTCCTACGCATGCGTCCGATTTCAGTTCCGCTTTTCTTCACTTTGAAATCTACCTCTGCCGTCATCGCCCATTGTTTGTCTGCAAGATTCTTGCAGACTGGAACTTGGGCTTCATATTTGTAAATAAAGTATTGCAAGCATATACCATCAGGTTTGACTACATTTATGAGGTATACAGTGTACATGCAATGCTTTTATTTCGATGCAAATCGATGCAGTATCGGGGATTCTTTCTTCATTCGTACGTTGCCAACACGATCAGCTGAGCGAGAAGTCTCCAGTAAAAATACAAATTCTAGGTATAATTCGAAACCTACCGTCTTTAGACGTGAGTCTTGTAAATTTCCCTACATGAAGATAAGAATCGTTTCCTTCATTGCCCATTTACTCGCCCCTAAACACTCAAATATGTACCTCTGCCTTTGAATCTTTTGCACTGTTTACGTCAGAAGTCCGAATGACGTCACTGTGACGACATGCCGTACCTGCGATGCCTCTCGGGTTTTATCATTGCGTGAAATGGCGTAGGAAAATAGCGATGACGGCAAGGTTATATTGCAAGCCTGTGCTGCCTATGACCTTGTTTGCGAGTTGGTAGCAATACATGTGTATGTATAATGATCTTCATATCGCTCAAGTAACTTAGCATAACATTATTGAGTATTTGTGGAATACATAGTTATTTCCCCTTTGATATGGTATATGACGTAAAAACCATTATGATGGTATGAAAATGGTATGGTAACGTCTAATTTTTACTGACATTTCTCAAGAGTTTAAGAACCGTTTCCATAATTTGATGACGTCGTAATAACTTTACGTCAGATACCGTCCCAAACATGAAGTAACTCTGGTTTTCGGAAATAGGGAATAGCTCAACCAAATGATTAAGAGGAATGAATATTATATTTGATATTTCCTAGCTTGAACTTCTTTTACCGGTAATTCAAATTCCAAACTGTCTTACGTCAGTAGCGGAGACAAATGAATCCTGATCGCTGAGTGACCCAGCATCCATACTTCTTGTCCTCTCTGACATCCTGTCCACCTCTGTAAACGCCTGGATAGCCGAGTCAAATGCCACCTGATCCGCATGCCTCTCTAACCGCCGCTCGTAGCTGTCAATCATTCTGTAGGCGGAGTCTAGGAGATGGTCTAGTTGCTGCTGTAAAGCTGCCGTCTCAGGGTCCTTGGTTCACAAAGCAAGTTGAAATTAATTAAGCCACAAACATAATTTAACCTATTGAATCTATAAGTTAGGATCTACCCTTAAAGGACAGACTTATTAAACAACAATTTATAGTCACATACTTTTCTGAAGTGATTATGACATGATAGGTACATGATTTGAAACGCTGTCCTAAGTAACAACCAAATGGAAAGATAAGGTCAATATTTTCATATATTATAGTAAAAAATTTCACACCATTATTGTTTCGTAAAAATACTATAATTGTATAAAACAGAGTTTTTTCGCATCAAATTTCCATGTGTTGCTTTCTTGCAATTGATGAAATCTTTATCATCCAATATTTATGTAATTATAAATGTAATTTGCACTACAGTTTCACTAAGAGCCATTAGTAACCAAAAACAAAAATAAAAACATTGCACACTATTTTTTGCTGGGGAGTATGTTGTGATTATTTCCTTTAGAGCCATACTACATACCAGTAAAGCTGGTGTAGATTGATCTTCATTATAGGACAGCTTCATTAATCCATCTTCCCAATAAATGATGGCCTGCTGTAAAGTCTCAAAACCTGAAAAAAATTTCACAAAAATATATTCCTCCTTAATCACAATATGAATTTACACGAATACATATACATGTATCAACATACTGGTGTAAGGGGTACCATACATTGAAATTATCATATATTTCAACATTCATGTAATATAAGGATACTAAACATGCATATCTCATAAAATTGAAACCAAAATATCATACTTTTGCTCAACAGAAATAATTGTATTTTTAAAAGGTACCTCCTTCAATTTTTATCAAAATTTTAAGAATAATACTATTATATTGTGTGTTAGTAGACCACATACAAAAAAATGAGGAAGGTACATGTATAACTATACAATAACTGAAAGGCAAAGTAATATATAGATGTGTAACTTATAATAAATGTCTATTGCATGTGTTATTTTAGATACTGGAGACTCAGTTAGCTGACATAATTGTATTGGTAACATACATGTACATGTATTACTGGTGTCTACAACAGGATGTGTTACTGTTGACACTGATACACTTACCTAGCTGACATACATGTAATTGTATTGGTGACATATTTCTGGTGTCTTCAACAGGATGTGTTTTTGACATATTACAGGGTGTGTTATTGTAGACACTGATACACTAACCTAGCTGACATAATTGTATCAGTGACATATTATTGGTGTCTACAACAGGATGTGTTTTTGTAGACACTGATAGACTTACCTAGCTGAAATAATTGTATTGGTGACATATAACTGATGTCTACAATAGGATGTATTTTTGTAGACACTGATACACTTACCTAGTTGACACAGTTGTATACATGTAGGTGACATATTACTGGTGTCTACTACAGGATGTCTTATTGTAGACACTGATAGACTTACCTAGTTGACATAGTTGTATAGGTGACATATTACTGGTGTCTACTACAGGACATGTTATTGTAGACACTGATAGACTTACTTAGTTGACATAGTTGTATAGGTGACATATTACTGGTGTCTACTACAGGATGTGTTATTGTAGATACTGATAGACTTACCTAGCTGACACAGTTGTATAGGTGACATATTACTGGTGTCTACTACAGGATGTGTTATTGTAGACACTGATAGACTTACTTAGTTGACATAGTTGTATAGGTGACATATTACTGGTGTCTACTACAGGACATGTTATTGTAGATACTGATAGACTTACCTAGCTGACACAGTTGTATAGGTGACATATTACTGGTGTCTACTACAGGATGTTTTATTGTAGACACCGATAGACTTACCTAGTTGACATAGTTGTATAGGTGACATATTACTGGTGTCTACTACAGGATGTCTTACTGTAGACACTGATAAACTTACCTAGTTGACATAGTTGTATAGGTGACATATTACTGGTGTCTACTACAGGATGTCTTATTGTAGACACTGATAGACTTAACTAGTTGACACAGTTGTATAGGTGACATATTACTGGTGTCTACTACAGGATGTGTTATTGTAGACACTGATACACTTACCAAGTTGACACAGATGTATAGGTGACATATTACTGGTGTCTACTACAGGATGTGTTATTGTAGACACTGATACACTTACCTAGTTGACACAGTTGTATAGATGACATATTACTGGTGTCTACTACAGGATGTGTTATTGTAGACACTGATGATGCACCTCCTAAACTTGACAAGGATCCTGACAGAGACTTCTGTTGCCGTAGAGATGACCTCAGTGACCCTGGACTATCAGTATATCTCAAGTAGTTTGATGGTAAATCTGAAATAAACCAGACTTGTCAGAATGACAACATAGCTCGCCGGTGGCAACCATATGTAAATTGCAACAACAACAAAAAGTAGGTAAAATTTCAAGGTCAAGGTCACTAGGTCAAAATTTATGGTACGGCATGAAAGGTCTTATCACAAGGAATGCACATGTGAAATATCAAAGCCCTATCACTTACCATTCAAAAAATATGGCCCAAGTTAAAGTTTTTGAAAAGTAGGTAAAATTTCAAGGTCAAGGTCACTAGGTCAAAATTTATGGTACGGCATGAAAGGTCTTATCACAAGGAATGCACATGTGAAATATCAAAGCCCTATCACTTACCAATCAAAAAATATGGCCAAGGTTAAAGTTTTTCAAAAGTAGGTCAATCTCCAAGGTCAAGGTCACAAGGTCATAAATTTTGGTATCCATGGAAAGGTCTTGTCACAAGGAATACACATGTGAAATATCAAAGCCCTATCACTTACCATTCAAAAAATATGGCCAAGGTTAAAGTTTTTCAAAAGTAGGTCAATCTCCAAGGTCAATGTCACAAGGTCAAAAATTTTGGTATCCATGGAAAGGTCTTGTCACAAGGAATACACATGTGGAATATCAAAGCCCTATCACTTACCATTCAAAAAATATGGCCAAGGTTAAAGTTTTTCAAAAGTAGGTCAATCTCCAAGGTCAAGGTCACAAGGTCAAAAATTTTGGTATCCATGGAAAGGTCTTGTCACAAGGAATACACATGTGGAATATCAAAGCCCTATCACTTACCATTCAAAAAATATGGCCAAGGTTAAAGTTTTTCAAAAGTAGGTCAATCTCCAAGGTCAAGGTCACAAGGTCAAAAATTTTGGTATCCATGGAAAGGTCTTGTCACAAGGAATACACATGTGAAATATGAAAGCCCAATCTGTATTGGTTTAAAAGTTATAAGCAAGGTTAAAGTTTTTGTGCACGCGCACGCAGACGCAGACGCAGACGCAGACGCAGACGCCAACGCCGACACCGGGGGTATGACAATAGCTCTCCGGACATTTGTCCCGGCGAGCTAAAAACATATACAGAGTTGTTATAATATCTCTAAGTAACATACTCTTTCTATTTGTGCTCTTACCAGTATCTTATCTTCTTTTGATAAATTACCTCTCGTGAAGAAATGAAAGAAAATTATGTATACATGTATAAACACTCATGTAACATACATGTAATATACAAGTTGTTACAATGCATGTAAATCATAGATTCTATTTCATCTGATGATCTACTGTAAACGTGGAAATTTTTGCGTAGGGGTATTTTTCGTGTTTTTCGCAAATCAAGGGACTTCGTGATAATTTCCTCCATGTGAAACTATCCCCGCTACATTCTTACGGTGAGAAAGACATCTTTATCGCAAACATTTCCCCAAAGCGTAACGTCTTGATGTTATAATTACGGAATTTTTCCCCAGCGAAAATAATCACATTTACAATATGTAAAACAAAATGCATAAAAGTCATTCAAATACATATATAACATTCATTTTACTTTTGAAATAATAAATTAGGAGTAATATACCTCCATTTACATAGACTTCCCTCTGGGACATCGGGTAACCTTTGCCTGTGGTTGTCTTATTGTTTTGATTAACATTCTTCTTCTGGGGCTTCCCATGACGCCGCCTCTTGAAGAAAATTGCCAACAATCCAAGGACAGCAACTCCTAAAGAGACAGAAAAAGCCGTTCTCCTGGCAGGGGAGAGTGTAAGTGTATGTAATTGTCGTAAGGAATGCTGGAGCTGTTGATATATACTACTACTAGTTGACATCCTAGAATAAAAGAAAATAGCAAAAATATCAGTTGTAGTACATTGTAATTGAAAAACAAAAGTAATTTACACTGAAAATGATTCAATGTTGGAATATTTAAAGGCAATCACGCATAATTCATCCAGTTCTTTGAATTCATTGTTTGAATAGAAGATGGTTGACGTTGCCTTCTGGATGTGTGAATTATTCAAGCAGAAGCTAAAAAGTAAGAAATTTGTTGATAAAAATTATCAATTGTGAATCTTGTATTTGATAATGTTAAAACATTCAAGCATTTTTTTAGTCCCCTACCAGCAACGTTGAAGGGGACTCTTAGTTTTCTCTCAGTCTGTCTGTCTGTCCGTCCGTCTGATTGTCAGTTTTCCGGACTTTTTTCTGCAATGGATGGAGATACACAACTTGGTCTTGGATAGTTACAGAGCAAGTTTGACTTTCGTCATGCTTGACCTATTTTTCAAGGAGTTATGCCCCTTGCTGACTTGAAAAAAAGTCAGTTTTTCGGTTTTCCAGACTTTTTTCCACAATGGATCGAGATACCCAGGTGAAATTTGATACACAGCTTGGTCTTGGATAGTTAAAGATCAAAAATGACTTTTGTCATGTTTGACATATTTTTCGAGGAGTTATGCCTCTTTTAACTAGCAAAATTTAGTTTTTGTCAGTTTTCCGGACTTCTTTCTGCAACAGATAGAGATATTCAGGTGAAATTTGATACACAGCTTGGTCTTGTCTAGTTACAGAGCAATTCTAACTTTTGTCACGTGTGACCTATTTTCGGGAGAGTAATGCCCCCTGATGACTTGAAAAATTCAGTTTTCCGGACTTTTTTCAGCAACGGTTAGAGATATCCAGGTGAAATTTGATACAAAGCTTGGGTTTGGATAGTTACAGAGCAAGCTTGACTTTTGACACGCTTGACAAATTTTTCGAGGAGTTACACCCCTTAATGACTTGCAAAATTCATGACTTGCAAAATTCAGTTATCTGGACCATTGGTCTGCAACAAATAACATACTCAGTTGAAATTTGATACATACCTTGGTCTGGGATAGTTACGAAGTAAGTTTGACTTTGGGTCATGTATGAACTTTTTCGAGGAGTTATATGCAGGGCTTGAAATTCATAGAAATTCCAAAGGAGCCATGCGGGCTCCTAGTTCTGGAATTCAAGGAGCCCGTACCAAAAATCAAGGAGCCCGTAAATATTAAAGTTTCTTTTCTATTAATTACATAAGATAATTGATAAAAGCTAATTATTCATTGTGAAAGACTATCTTTGACAGCAGTTTCAACACAACGTTGAAGTAAATCATTTGGGTCCAAGTAATCTCTTAATCTTACAAAGAAAGCTGACAATATGTTTACTAAGCCTAAAATATATGAGCACCTCCCCCTCCCAAAAAAACTGAACAAATCCAGACGAATCTTTTTTAAATAACAGTTGTATTAGAAGCCTTCTATATCGTCCTCCGACTCGTCAATAAAACGATGGTCCGTGCAATATGTTGTGTGTTTGTTGATCCATCACTATATTCAAGCGTATTAAAACATGAACATGCTTATTTGTTATTTATTCATTTGCGTGAGCGAACCGACAATTATTATGTAATGTCAAAAGACTGCGAGTTGGGGTATTATGATGAATGAAAATCAAAATGCAATGAAATCTGATACAGCGTACATGTATTTCTATTTACTATTTCCCGTCACGTTGAAACTTATATGACACGTTACGTCATGGTCGTCTTATGTTGGTCACTCGATAGATACAGACAACACAACGCGTGCCATAAGTGCATTATAGATTGACGTGCGCCGTAGAGCCATAAACGTGTTCATCTCAGTTAAATTTAAAGCTTGAGGGGGGGGGGGGCTACGTGACGTTTTACATCTCGGTTTGTATACAGCGGATGCTAATTAACCGGATGTGCGGCAAATTAACGCCAAGGGATACACACATTTTTGAGAGAAAAAAAAATCGCATGGCGCCGATGAAACGGCCTGGGGAGAACACTGGTCATTTTTTCTACTCGCCAAACGGGCGAGTTCAGACAATAATCTAATCGCCCGGCGGCACTTTCACTCGCCATCTGCGAACGGGCGAGTGGGAATTTCAAGCACTGTATATGTATGCCCCTTCATGCCTACTTGCCAATGCGACTAAAAATTCAGTGTGGACTACCAAAAATGTTTTTTCTGATCGCCCAATTGGCGACCTTAAAAATTCCAATCACAATTATTTTCTTGTTTCGTAGTTGCCATAGTTGTCGTGTTATGAAACAAAAATTCCTGGGTATTTCACAAATTTTCGTTTTGCTTTCTTGCAGAAAATGAATAGATCTCCCTTCTTCCCTTGTAAAGATGCACCGTCATTTAAAATCATAATACCAAAACTTCATCTAATGTTTCCAAAAGCGCGCAAAGTACAGTCTAGAGACGTTATGTGTTTATCACTGTATTCACCGATACCTGCATTTATTGATTTATTCAAAGGTTATTGTGCTTGAGATGACTGAAATCAAAACCCTACTTTAATATTCAAAACATAGAAACATCTAAAATCCAAAGTTAATTTAACGTGGAAAATTGCTCAATCTGATTTTATCAAAGATATTGAGCGCTGACCTCAAACGACTAACTGTAATTATCGTTCAATGTCGTCAAATAAACTTTCCATGTATATCATTTTTGGCGTTAATTTCGTACTCGGTACACGTGTTCCTGTACCATGACCATGAATTGATACTGGGAAAGAGAAGGGGAGCCTTCAAAAATTTAAAAATATAAATTGATGCAATGTTTTGCTGTGGGCTAATTGTTTTTTATGTGGGCGCCTAAATTTTTTGACTTGGGAGCCCACTTAGCCCCTGAAAATTTCAAGGAATTGTCAATTGATGCAAAACAAATTAACAATTCAGTTATCTGGACTTCTTTCTGCAACACATAGAGTTTGTTATGTACAATGTAACAGGACTCTGTCTGAGCGCCTGTCTTCAGAATACAGGTAAATTATTACGATAGGAATATTTCCTTATAAAATCATAGTCAAACATAATGTGTTCCTATTTCAGTTAGATAGCTTGGCCTTCGATAGTTACATGTACAAAAAGTCGCTGAAGGACAATAAAACCTCAGTTTTCTTATTTCTGAAGTAAGCTGCATGGACAATAACTGAATAAGTTTAATTCATGTTAAATTGAAGAGTTCTAGGCAGAGATGCAAGATATATAAGTTTAATGCTGGTAGGGGACTTATATCGCTCAGCGATCACACCATTTTTTTTAGTGAAGAATTATCGTGACTCTTGGTCAAACCATAGAGAGGTACATGTACTTGTAATTCTGACCTGTGTGTTAAAGAAACACATAGGTCCGAAACAAAAAACTGACTGTCCGAAAAAATACACACACACACACAAAAGAAAAAAAAAATCAGTTCCAGTATCAGCAATGCCACCAATGCGGTAGCATCGCAGACCCGAATAACCTCTGACTACTTATCAATCACGTTATAATTGTACGAAGAAATTAAAATTACAATCATGAAATGTTTAAAAGAGCGTGATCAATTTCTCATGAGGGACTCAAACTTATAAACATTTGATCACACAATGAGTACTGTAGACACGCCAGAAGGCATCGGTCATTTGGACCAACTATTCTCTATGTCGGCGTGATGTCGCACAAAGGTTCAATTAGAGATAAGTACAGAGAAGTTCCGAAAATAATTGGGGGATAATCTTGGTGTTTATCATAGAGCATAGTGTATGGAAATTGCTTTTATATCTACAATCTAACGTTTATACCAAGGAAAAATTTACTATAATTCATTGAAAGAACCATTGATGAATTAGCTCTTAGCTCTACAGGCCCGTATCCCTGACATCTGTGGTATGCAAATCTATGGAGCACATACATGTAATCTGCAGCAACATTATGCGACACTGCGACAACCATAATGTATTGACAGATGCTCAGCATGGCTTCAGGAAGCGCAGGTCATGTGAGACCCAACTAGTCATCACTCTCCAGGACCTTGTGAGTAACATCGACCACAAAGGCCAGACGGATATCATTCTTTTAGACTTCTTGAAAGCCTTTGATAAGGTGCCACACCAGAGATTGCTGCGCAAGTTACAACATTACGGTGTAAGAGGACACACACATAAATGGATCTTAGACTTCCTCCAAGGACGTGAACAGAGGGTGGTTCTAGGCGGATGCTTGTCAAGGATCGCACCTGTTACCTCCTGGGTGCCCCAGGGTAGTGTTCTCGGACCGCTCCTGTTCCTCCTATTTATAAATGACCTTCCCAACTACATCAGCAACCATTCAACAGTGCGACTCTTTGCAGATGACTGCATACTGTATAGGGATATACGATCACCCACTGATGCTAGTCTAATCCAAGAAGACCTGGATTGTCTGCAAGTGCAAAGATGGGAACAAGATTGGCTGATGGAATTTCACCCACACAAGTGTCAGGTCATTCATGTCACCACCAAGAGAGCACCCATCAGAGTACCATATAATATCCATGGACATCAGCTGGAGGAAGAAGAATCAGCAAAATACCTAGGGCTTACCATCCACCACAAACTAGACTGGAACACCCATATAGGAAGTACATGCAAAAAGGCCAACTCCACCAGAGCCTTCCTACAGAGGAACATCTCCAAGTGCCCAACCAAAATCAAGGCCTTATGTTACACCACCCTGGTACGCCCAGTGATGGAATATGGGAGCATCATATGGGACCCCCATACAGCCTATAACATCAGACAATTGGAGATGGTCCAGCGTAGATCAGCCAGGTTCGTCATGGGTGACTATCATACCACTAGTAGTGTATCCTCTATGATGACCACACTCCATTGGCAGACACTACAGGAGCGTCGGGCACAGGCCAAGATGACCATGATGTACAGAATTGTCAACAACCTAGTGGACATCCCATCATCACAACTGACACCAACTGCAGTTAGCATCAGAGGTCATAGTCAAAGATACCTTGTGCCCTATGCCAGAACCTCCATCTATCAGTACTCATTCTTCCCGGACTCCATCAGGAAGTGGAACTCTCTACCTATGACAGTCTTTGCCAGCAGCTCCATAGATGCCTTCAAAGGAGCACTGCAACCAACCCACCAAAAATAGAGAGTCACCTAGTTTTTAACTGCACCAGTTCCTGTATATATTTTATTTCATTGATTTTAACCTGCACTCGAGGAGTCTACCAATGCCTCGCAATAATTTAACGAAGTACGATAATACGCCAGAGTGAGGAATGTACTATACTGGAAGAAGAAGAAGAGCTCCTCAAACCCAAATATAAAACGAGATTTGAAGAAGGAGCAAACAAAATTACGGATTTTTCATAGGGCACAGTGAAAAATCTAAAAGCACCCCCCCCCCCCTGTAAACATGGCGGAAATTTGGTCATGTGACCAGTCCGACATCAAGATAGATCAATAATCAATAATAGAATTTTAGATCTCTTCTTCACAACAAACCCTACAAATATGAATAAAATAACAACATTACCACCCATAGGAAAGGCAGACCATGACATAGTATACATTGAAATAGACATCTGGCTTAGAAGAGTTAGAGAAACACCAAGAAAATTGTACAAATATAACCAGGCAAACTGGACAAATATCAAATTAGACTTGGAAACAACATACAAAACACTCATGGAGAACCATAACAAAAGTGTTGACGAGCTATGGAACACCTTCAAAGTAAATTTAATCACATCAGTTGAGAACAATGTACCACACAAAATGATTACCTACAAACACAGACTCCCATGGGTCACTGACAAACTACGCAGACTCATAAATAAGAAGAACAAAGCATATAGAAAACGTAAAGAAAATCCAAACAAATTTAAAGACCTAAAGAAAACAGTCCAAAAAGAATTAAGAAATGCTTATTGGAATTACATTGAAAAGATGATTTGCGACTTACCTCTTAATGACCCAGACCAATTTGAAACTTCTAAAGCAAAACCTAAAAACTTATACACTTACATCAAGAGCAGACGTACAGAAAATACAGGCATATCACCACTTAAAAATGACGGAATCCTAGTAACAGACACAACAGAAAAAGCCAATATACTAAATCACCAATTTCAATCAGTATTCACACACGAAACAGACACAGACATCCCAAACAAAGGTACTAGCCCACACCCCAAAATGTCACAAATAACAATAAATAATTCTGGCATACTTAAACTCCTTGCAAGCATTAACCCACATAAAGCATCTGGTCCAGACAAAATAAATGGTAGGGTACTCAAAGAACTCAAAGAACATGTGGCACCAATACTTACATTCATATTCACAAAGTCACTTAACACAGGAGAAACACCTAAAGACTGGAAGCAAGCAAACATTGCACCCGCATACAAAAAAGGAGACAAGTACAAAGCAATAAATTACAGACCAATATCCTTAACTTGCATATGTTGCAAGTTAATGGAACACATCATAACAAGTAACATAATGACACACCTTGAACAACACAACATACTATATAACTTACAACATGGCTTCAGAAAATCCCGCTCCTGCGAAACACAGCTTATTGATTTCATACAAGAACTATCCACAACAAATGACAAAAACATACAGACAGACCTGATCATAATGGATTTTGCTAAAGCATTTGATAAAGTTCCCCACCAAAGACTACTATATAAACTCGACTTCTATGGCATTGAACAAAACACACTTAATTGGATAAAATCATTTCTCACAGATAGGACACAAACAGTAGTAATTAATGGCACACAATCTATATCAGTTCCGGTAACTTCCGGAGTGCCCCAGGGCACAGTCCTGGGGCCAATACTTTTTTTAATATACATAAATGACTTCCCCGAATACTTAACATACAGTAAATTAAGACTCTTTGCCGACGACAGCATAATTTATAAAGACATACACGAACAAGATGACTGTGACAAACTACAACATGACCTTGACGCAGCTGCAAAATGGGAATCGGATTGGCTTATGGCCTTCCATCCCGACAAGTGTACAAAACTCACAATATCACACAAAAAACAAAAATACACTCACCACTACATACTACACAACCATATATTAGAATCAGTCGACCATGCAAAATACTTAGGCATTACACTACAATCAGACCTCAAATGGAATACACACTATGACAATATCATCTCAAATGCAAATAAAACACTAGGTTTTCTAAAAAGAAATTTACAAACATCAAACACTGAAATAAAGTCAAGAGCATATCAGGCACTAATCCGACCAAAACTAGAATACAGTTGTACAGTTTGGGACCCACACACATCACAGTACAAACAAAAAATTGAAATGACACAACGAAGATCAGCACGATATGTATACAACAACTACCACAACACAAGCAGCGTAACAAACATGATTAACACATTACACTGGCCTACACTTGCAGAGAGACGACTTAAAACCCGACTCATTATGTTTTATAAGATTGTTCATTGTTTAGTAGCTATTCCATCCGACATCCTCATCCCTACAGACACTAGAACTCGACAACACCACACACAGACATATAGACACATAAGAGCAAATAAAGAAACATACAAATGGTCCTTTTTTCCACACACTGTCATACAATGGAATCTTTTACCAAATGCAATAGTTACATCCCCTACAGTAGATTCCTTCAGAGAACAGCTTACACCTGCTGTTCTCTGTAATATTATGCAGTAAAATTCCAAGTCTAAATTCTTTTTTATCCTTTTTAATCACATTTTTGTACATATTATAGCACCCAAATACTTTGTTAAATAGGTCACGCATGCGCACAGTATGTAATCTTCAACGAATTGAAGTTTTGCTGTAAATAAGAAGAAGAAGAATTGAGAGGGAAAGCACCGGTCAGAACGTAATTTTGCCTGTCATGTCAAGATCGGCAGACCAATATTGGGAAAGACTGGAGGATGTATTCCATATGCTACTACTGTCAAAACAAATAGTGCAACATTCTGGATAAAGGACCATGCGCTGTTGTGGTTGCTTTGCAGTGAAGTATTAATTTGGATTTAGCTCGAAATTTCTCTGATTTTTCAAATATTTCCTTAGTGATGAAGTGCCATTTTTTCCGTTGATACATACTCTTTATCTAATGTTCAGTTATCTTCACTGTCATTCTTTTCACTCAGGTTACCATGATAATCGAGCAAAATTATTCTTTCACTCGAACCGGTTGATCTTGAAAATGGAAAGTCCCTAAAACGAATATTCTAGTCGATAACGGCTGCAATGTGCTCCGGAAAAGAGGGTTTAATCATTCAACGAAAAAAAAAATATATATACAGAGCGCTCTACTGCACCATTATTGCTTCGATCTTGACAAACTAAAATTGTAGAAGTTTTTCACTCATATTCTGATAACTAATCAAAAGTAAATAGAGGTTTTCATCTTGAGTAAACAAAATCTGTCATATAATATTTTTGAGTCATGGGATAAAGGTCAAGTTTTCTGAAAAAATATCAATTTGTAATTATCTTCTCAACATGGCAACACATAGTCAGTTTGATAACTGTCGGATAAAACATTTGAATTATGAATGTCCACTGTTTTGTTTTGTTGTTTTGATGCCCCCGGAATCACAGATTCGGGGGCATATAGTTTTTGGCCTGTCCGTCTGTTTGTCTGTCTGTTTGTCCGAAAAAAACTTTAACATTGGACATAACTTTTGAATGGAAGGTGATAGAGCTTTCATATTTCACATGTGTATTCCTTGTGACAAGACCTTTCCATTGATACCAAAATTTTTGACCTTGTGACCTTGACCTTGACCTTTGACCTACTTTTAAAAACTTTAACATTGGGCATAACTTTTGAATGATAAGTGATAGAGCTTTCATATTTCACATGTGTGTTCCTTGTGACAAGACCTTTCCATTGATACCAAAATTTTTGACCTCGTGACCTTGACCTTTGACCTACTTTTCAAAAACTTTAACATTAGGCATAACTTTTAAATGGTAAGTGATAGGGCTTTCATATTTCACAAGTGTGTTTCGTGCGACAAGACCTTTCCATTGATACTAACAGTTTTGACCATGTGACCTTGACCTTTGACCTACTTTTCAAAAACTTAAACAGTTGGCATAACTTTTGAATGGTGAGTGATAGGGCTTTCATATTTCACATCTGTGTTCCTTGCAACAAGACCTTTCCATTGATACCAAAAGTTTTGACCTCGTGACCTTGACCTTTGACCTACTTTTCAAAAACTTTAACACTGGGCATATCAGTGATAGGACTCTCATATTTCACATGTGTATTCCTTGTGACAAGACCTTTCCATTGATACCAAAATTGTTGAACTTGACCTTTCACATACTTAACAGAAAATGAAGCTTATACTAACAATGATGCCACCGGGGGCATTCGTATTTCACAAACACAGGCTTTATTTTCCTTATTTCTATTGCCCCCTATACCTTAAATTTACCTTTGATCTCAGTCCGACATTGAAAACATGTATGTCTTTTCCTTGATATTGGCATCAACAAGTCACTTGTAAAGTTTGATGATATTAAATCTAATGTTCATGCAATCTATAACTTATGTAGAGCCTTTATGATTTTTACTATTACAGTCCACTGTGGCCTTGACCCTCTAATAACTGACCTTGAAAATCGATGGTTTATTATATCTTCTGATCACACACAATTTTCATCATATTCTCACTTACGCTCATCATATTTGTTTAAACTACAAATAAATCATTTTGAAAATATTATACAGAATACAGACCTGCCTAGCTGTTTCTCGCTGTAAGTGTAATATTTTGTTAATTGTTACAAATTTTGAAAATTTATGCGCTTGACTATTAAGATATGGAAGACGCTTGTTAAATAAAGGGCTCCAAATATAGAAAAATTTGCTCAAAATATAGTTTTCAGCGTAAAATGGAATAGCAAAAGTGTAGGGCGTAATTTTCAGTCAAAAATCATAGAAATTATGCCAAAATCGTAAATGTAGGCAGGTCTGAGAATATTGTCCAAGATGTTTTTGATAATGTAAATGAAACATGTATAAGCCATTTCTGCATTAGTCTTCTCAAATGATATGTCTAATCAATAGTAATCATGGTATCCAGATGTGAAATATCTTAGCCCTATCCCTCTGTTAAAGTTATGGTTGAAATTTGAGGCCAAGTTAGACTAAGGTTAAAGTTTTTGAAAAGTAGGTCATGCTCTAAGATCAAGGTCACTAGGTCAAAAGCTAAGGTCTCAAAATGAAAGGTCTGGTAATGATTTATCAACATGTGAAATTTCTAAGCTTTTTCCCTCATAATTTAAAATGGCTAAGGTTAAAGTTTTTGAAAATTAGGTCAAACTTCAAGATCAAGGTCAAAAGTCAAGATCTCACATGAAAGGTCTGGTCAAGAGGTATCAACATGCAGAATATATCCAAGCTCAAACCCTTATAGTTCTAAAGATATAGCCAAGGTTAAAGTTTAAAGCTCACTAAGATAAGGAAATAAAATGAATTTCAATTTATCAATACCACTTTTTTCATATAAAATGGTACCTCCCTTTGAATAACCAGAGTGTTCAAGCATATAAAAGATGTAGCCAGCATTGCTGTGTGACCATGACATTGGAGATGACCTTGACCTTGACCTCCTTTTGTTGTTAACTTTCTAAGGAATTGACCTCTCCTCCAATGTTGGTTGATAAACAACAAATACATGTATATTATGCTAACAAACAAGAAAATTGCCAGACAGACAAAGTAATCTACTGTTTTGCTTCAAATGAAACATAATAATGTTTATATATTGCATATGGTTTAATGATTTTCTATAAAAAAAAAACTATATCAGATCAATTTATTTCAAAATTATGAATACATCAGAGAAGATTGCAAATTCATTCATCATTACATTTTGTATATTGGATCAAAGCATATGTAGTTAAACTGCTATTAAAGGTGCGGACAGCTTCCCACAATTTGAAATATCTCCTCGCATTAAAGGTTTACATCAAGTATTTGTATTCGAGCCCGTAGATGGTTTGGGATAGCAGGTATACATGCAAATTATTCATTTAATACCATACATATTCTTCAGAAGAAAAAATTTTATAATGGTTGATAGTGCTGGTAAGGCAAACTTGTTCACACAGACATTGGTTAATTTCTACTCGCCCTTATACATTGTATTTTTCACCAAGAAAAGAAAAGAACATCTCTGGAATGAATAAATCATGTGTCCAAAAGCGGTTGAAATAGCTTAATGTCCCTTCATATTGGAACCATCTATGTTATAGCATCTCATCACATTGTCTCATCATGACCTGGTATGACTTGCATATAAACATAGATATCTTATCAACAAGATACTGTATCCAAAATTTAATGATAATATGAAATATGATGGCCAAAGCCATTAAATGAGAGATAAAACAATTAGATACCAAACATTAAAATGAAGTCTAAACATCCTTCAGTCATAATGCATAATACAGAGGTTGAAATTTGACTAGTCATGATGTAACATTTGTAGCTGTAATGGTGAATACATCTTCATTAAGACTTGCATCACAATATAATTTTTTGTATCATAAATTTAAACCACTTAGGTTACTTTTGTGTATTTCATTCTTCATTAAAACATTACTACATGTAAACATACATGTACTGACAAGTACTATACATTTAAATTTACATTGTTTCTCTTTAGGAACAATATAATTTCAAGATCCAGTCCTAACATTTAATTTTGTACTAGTTTATTGCACCTATCACATTCAGTTCACACATGTAGATAATGAACAGGTCCTTTATTCCACTTCACGAACAATCTGTTTTTTCCTTGCTGGAACATGAGGAACAGCACCAGGTTTACTGTGAGCTCTTCTATTTGCCTCCCTAAGAATAGAAAGAAGTAATGATGATAATCATAGATTTGATAGCTAATATTTTTTTTTACATGAAGTCAGCTGCAGTGTAAGACCATCCCAAATACTGTTTCTTCCCTTGAAATTAATTCAGATATAATATACATTTTTATCACATGATACACCCCTGCTATGCAGTTTCATAAAGCTGTTTCATAATCAAATGTTAAGATAACACGTTACATATCCCTCTGCTTGAATGTGATTGGTCAAATTTGGAGTCTAATCACCTAAACTTTGACAAGTGTGACCTTTCAAATATAGGTCATTTGTTAAATTCAGATACAGATTCATTATCAATAATTAAAACTGTTGTTGTTGAATTAATAATTGCATTAAAATATTAAACAAATGAAATACATGTACATGTATTTTCCTCTTTACACACAGCAAACCTATACGATGGAGAACTACTTCTCATGGCATATCAGACAATTTCTAGGTCACGACGTGGTTTGCCTTTAGTTCTCAGAAATGTCAATTTCAGGTTAGAAATACACATTTTTTGGCAATATCATGTGATAAAAAGAATCTCAAATGAAATTCATTTCATACGATGGCCAAGGCTTGGGGATATAAAACACACTACTCGTTTCATAATAAATTGCATGAAAATTCATTTGAGATCCTATAACCCATCAAATAGCTGAAAACTATACAGGAGGTAGTGGCAAATTTCACATGAATCAAGTTCAATACAATGAAAACAATGACTATGACATGCAATACAATACGTATATTTTATCATCATGTCTTCTATCTTGAGTACCGGTACTAGTGCACCTTTTCTAACAATACCAATACAATATAAAGTATTGTATTAGACCCCTACTGTATTCAACACCTTTGAATATACATGTGATAAATTGCCTTTTTATTATTCATATCATTCAACAAATTCTTAACTGACATTGTCACTATAAATATCATACTGCATGTGAAAATACCTTCAAGTACAACACAGGAAATACAATTTCTCCTTAAAAGTACAAATAAATACAGATTTCCATGTAGCAATACATATAACAAGTTGTACTCTCATAAGATAAACTGACCAAATTTCATGGTATCAGAAATATTCCAGAATATGGATAATAAACAGAACATACTTTCTTCTCTTGGACATCCGTATTTGTCTGAGCTCCGCTGATGCTGTGTAGATATGTTTCGGTACATGTCTATGACGTGATATTCTCTTGATTTCCGGATGATGCTGAAATTTCTCTTTTAACTTCTCTCCGTAGTTGAAGGATGTTTTCTCTCTGATGGACAACTAATAAGAAATAAGAGTTAAAATGGTAATGTAGATATTATGACGAAGTTTATGAATTCTGGATGAAATTAAATTGAAGGCATACAGCAAGTTAAATATGAAATACATGTATGTACATGTGTGTAGATTTTCTTACATGTACATGTGTATATAGATTTAACTATAAACATCTCTTCACAGAAAAGCATGTACATTCCAGGTCAAGGAATTTAGCACTTGAAAATATGGAGCCATTGCACAATGTACATTAATTTTACTTGTTTTGACCTACCGTTCCCAGTTTTTCAGAAGCCCTAGCTTTCCATATCCTTATGTTCATTTCATCCGATCCTGACAATATATATCTGTTATCTAGTGACCACTTGACGATCCTCACTCGCTGCATCCTCTTGGTGTGATAAATTTCCCTAATAACGATAAAATCAAGTTATTCAATGAAACTCTGGTATAGATGAACAAATAATAGTAAGTATAAAGCAAGGAGCCATACTTCACCAATACGCAAGATCGCAAATGCAGCGCGTGCAGCGTTTCCGTTCTGATTTTTCTTTTAGTCACCTACCTAAACCATTGTTCAAAACTTGGGCACCTTTTCTGCCCAAGTAAATTGATGACGTCATAACAATGAAGAACAATCGAAGAGTGCGCGAGAACATTCGTATAGTCTTGGTTAGAAGTATTTGCGATCTTCCGTATTATATTATTGATTTTCAAATTGAATACATGTTTTAGTTGCTTCACTTTATTTGCTTCACAGGGGAAACTAACACGGGTACCTGCTGTGTCCCTTATCTGTAGGAAATATTCGGAGTGATTTATCATAACAGGCTGTAACAAATTCCTTCCCTGTAGGTGAATAATCTACATCCATCACTGAAACAGAGTACACTTGTAGTATCAAAGGTTATCATTGTTGTCATCTCAACACTAAGAATTTATGAATGTACATGTACATATATGTCACCTCAATAAATCAAGTATCTAGTCATCCAACCCTCCCCTTGAAATGTTATGTCCACAAATGATTGTGGCGAGAAGGTAAAAAGTGAATGAGCTAATGAAAACAGTTTTTTTACATCTCATTGGACAAATCAGGTGAAAACGTAATTTAGGTAAGTTTAGTACATGTCTTAGATTTTGAGTCCATATACAAGCTTTGCATAATATTTGATGGAATTCTGCTAGGTTTGCAATAATTTATGGAAACACAAAAAATAACGATTTCTTTTTCAAGTTTAATGGTCAATTAGCAGCTTACAATGTACATGTACATGTATCAGGTTGAATGACTTATAGTATAATACTGACCTGCAGAGGTATGGTCCATGTGTACGTTGATTGGTAGTGACAAGTTTCTCATGTCAAAGGAGTATAAACTACAACACAAAGAAAAAGGATATGTATACTAAAATTATGATGAGGAACAAAGTATCCAACAAACTGCGTTAAAAAGAACTTCATTATTTCAAATACATTCCTCCTTGCTGGGCATTTCAAGTTATTCTGATTTTCTTATGCACTGCAGTCATAGTAAGTGGTTGTACATGTAGTACTTACATGTACATGTAGAAACAATCCTGAAAATTCACCTAAATCACTTCAGCTTTATCACACTTGCATGTACTTACTTGTAATCTTCATTAGCTGCCGTGAATACATAAGCTTCCATAGGATTCCATGCTATGGCATTGGACTTCAACTTCAGTATCACCTGTTATCGGAATACCCATAGTTATATTATCTACACTGAATTTATGAAAAAAATTAAACTTTATTTATTTTACGTTTAACAAACAAGTTACACAACTTAAATTAATGTCTCACATTGGCTCTGATGTTGGTATGAGGGGGTCAAAGGAGCAGGAGGAAACCGGAGTACCCAGAGAAAAACCTCCTGCAGAGGCCTGGGTGGGGGACTACCTACCCTCCCACATAAGACCCTTCGCCGAATCTGGGATTCAAACCCGGGACCTTAGAGGTGACGAGTGAGCGCGCAACCACTGCGTTACACTGAATGAACAATTATGCATCATAAACTAAGAAAATCAAGCATGAGCATATTGAACATTGAAAAAGAGATTCATTCCTACATGTATATGGCCATGGCATAACTGAATTCTTCCCTTTTAAAACATTTTCCACGTTCAAGTATGATCTAATATTGCTGTCACTTGAACTCAAATGGAAAAGCTAGTACTGGTGGGTGGTCAATTATTCAGCAAGTAAAATTATCATTATTTCTAAAATGAACAATTCATTCCTTTAAGAATTAACTGTGACATGCAGTGCATTCTTTGCATAACAGAATGAATCACTACTTGTTCAATTTGTCTACTTTATTTAGTTTGTTTGACCCTAAATATCTAACCTTGACCTGAAGTTGACAATAACTATAATGATTAGGTATTGATTTTCATCATGCTTGAACATCCCTACATGTTTGACACTATTATAACACATGTTCAGTAAGAAATAGCCAATAGTATTGTCAACATGTAAATGAAAGTTTCACTACCAGACAAACTGAAGAACAGACTGACAAACATACTTTGAACAAAGTAATCCCTACGTATATAAATATACATGTATATCTGCTAACATTTGCATTGCAGCCATAATTAAGTCTATCAATGACACATGCACAATAAACTAAACTTCTTTGAGAGAATAAAAGTCTATACTGTCATACAGAATAATGGAACTTTCATATCCTTCCTCCATCAAGACAAGCCTTTTAACACTATACACCTCAATACAGACATTATACAGACGTTTTGTAGTTTTGTAAAACCTAATCCAACAAAACTTAATATCATTTATCGGACACAATCAGATACATGTATATACATGTACTTAAGGATTGTGCAATACAAAGTAATTACCTTCCTGAGTGGAGAAGAGCCTCTGATATCATACAGTATAATACTCCTGTCTGATGCACATCCACCAATAAGATGTTTCTGTCAAAATATAAAATGTACGTCAAGAACATATTTCAAAGTTATCGGTATACTGTAAATATGGAAATTTTCGCATAGGGGTAATTTTTGCGTATTTTACAAATCAATGGACTTGGCGAAAATTTCCTCCTCGAGAAAAATATCCCTGCTGCATTCCTACAAAGACAGAGATGTTTATATCGTGAATACATGTATTTCCCCAGGCGTAACGTCTTGATATTAAAATTGTGAAATTTTCACCCAGTGAAATTATCACATTTACAAAATTAAGTTTATTCTTGTAAGATTTGCCTGCAAAATTCCTTAAGACTATATTGCCAGTTAAAATTTATGCTTCAAAAATGGTGTCCTCATTATTACCAACTATTATCCCCTGAGACTTAGTATTTTTACAATAATGAATACTCATGAAACATTATAATCAATTTTCACAACTTCCTACTTACTTCTACTGGGTTAAATTTGATATGATGTACACCGTCTACGTTCCATTTAAAACTTCTGATTGGTTCAGTCCTGGCCTCGTTCCAAATGTCCACCTGGTCACCACACGTAGCATACACATCGTCTGACCAATGGTGATCAATACACTGAACAACTGTCTGTAAATAAACGATCAATCTTGGTGTTAAAACATGTACATGACGTGGTTTTCAAAATGTTGATATCTCGTCATGATATACACTAAAGCACCAATTATTTTGGTATGTTGTTGTGAAATGTTCAAAACTCAACCTGCTTTTGCAAGGTTATACATGTATAATATAAATATATGTCATTTGTATAGGCTAATTTGTACGGGCTAACGAGTTGTGAACATATCCAAAGAGCCAGTGAGCATGCAGTGTTCGAAAAGGTTCAAATCTTTACAGGACATTCAGTCCTGTGAAGCTCAGAACTTAACCAGACCAAACAATAACTTACCAGACCAAAAATTAAATGACGAAAAAAATGTGTGATTTACGTTGCGAAACCTAAAACGGGATGGGGTATGGGGTAGTGGGTCTGGAAGAAGAGATGACTACAAAATACATTCCTAGTTGGATTTATTAGTCGAATTGATAAGGTAAAGCCAAAATAGTGTTTAAAATAAGAAAATGGTTAAATAAAGCCACAATTTACTTTACGAATCAATGTGTGCAATCTTCTTGTCCTCTCCCTACACACGCACCTTACCAGACATTTTGGTCGGGCGCAGTTTGGACATTAATCAGACCAACCCCATTTTTACCTGGAAATGTCTGATGTCCAACAAACCTTTGTGAACACAGAGCATGCATATTTATAATGTACTCTCATATATAACATGACACAGACATGAATGTGTTACTTGGTAAGTTTTTATGTATATTAACTTTAATCTAACCTTTCCCAGGATTGTACTGACAGGTTCGTCTGGCATTTCTTCCTCCATTGTGTACCTCCATTGTTTTATCACCTGATCTGATCCACACTGAAATAAAAAAAATATCAAAATTGCCATTTTCCCTTGAATTCTTGCATCTGGGACAATAGTCATTTTTTAACTATTTCCCAAGTTCATAGTTGAGCTTGGCTATCAAGTGAAGTAGGCGAAGCAATGGTCATTTTGCAGGAATGATTGGACCATGATATTATTGTAATGCTCTTATTGACAATGGCATGACACACAATATGACATCACTGTGAGTCTATGACGCTGTTGTAAACTATAAGTCTCTAATGAGACTGAAGCTCTACTGGTTGTTTGGTAAAATCCATCTAAATGACACACCCATTTTCCAAATCACTGGAAGTGAGGGGCTTGATAAAAAATCAGGTGCACAACTAGACCACAGACAAATTACAATGCAAAAAGAATGATTACTCTATCAATTATACTTTCTGGTTTGGCGTTCACAAGATTACATAGTTATTTAGGAGAAAATTACCACATCCATTTTCCAAAACCCTGGGGTCAGGGGCTGAAACAAAATATCTGGTACACAACTATACAACAGACCCATTACAATGCAAGAAGAATGAACTCTCTACAGCAGTTCAACATGTTCACCAGAAATTGTTAACGGATGAATAGACTGACAGACAGACAGATGGCTGATCCTATTTTATTCAAAAATAAATTGGACTAAATTATTAGATACAGGTATGATAGCTTATTTATTGAAGTGTTTTTGTGTTCTAGGCTTTGCATTAAAAAAAATTAAGAAAAATGTTTTGACAAGGGTTATCTCTCTTTGTCTGCAAAAATCCATGAAATATTTTTTTTTTAAAATTTGATGTACAAAATGTGTCCAAAAGAGTTTCATTGAATGATTCATAATTTGAGTTACATACATATTTGTAATTTCACTATTTTATATACAACTATTTATGTTATATAATAAATTCATTTTACACAACTCTCATACATGTACTTATACATACATGTACATGCTTGATGAATACATGATGATGATAACAAAGTCTGTTGCATACCTAGCCTGGCACTGTTTGTATATAATCCTTAACAAACTAAGACCTTTTTACCTTACTTTCTAATACACTGTATTTACATATGCACATTCATTTGTATAGAATTTATACAGTTACTGTGATTATAGGAGTATACTGTAAACGTCATTATTTTTTCTGGGGGAAAAGTTCATAAGATGAGCATTGCAGCAGTACATGTGGGGGGTTATTTTAGCCAAATTGTACTTCCCTTTAGTCTTTTATACTGGTTGTAATTTTCATGCAGAAAATACTTTAACAATAATAATACCACTGCGAAAAGCTCGAAAATAACCCCCTTCCAAAAATGTCTATGTATACAGTATGACGTCTGCATATAGTAACAGAGGCTTAGCAACATTGTTTTTAACATAATCAAACATCATTATAGTGTGGAAAATGGATAGTAAATATATGTAGTAACTTTCTTACTGGAATGTGATTAATACTGTAATAACCTAAAATGAACAATGGATCCAGGAATTATGTTTCCCACAAATTATGTGCTCATGCAAAATTCCTGGATCCATTGAAGTTATCACAGAATAATCATGGTTATTGTACAAGTAATTCCAGCCGGACATTAAAATATGGAGATATTTTCAAAGTAATGTCACGATATAAAATAACTGACAACACATCAAGACAGTGCGAAAAAATATGATAATATCACAACTGAAAATTTTGCCTTATAATGTGATGTCTGGTGTCTATACAATATAAACTCTAGGTTTAGAAATCTTGCAATTATTCCACGGAAAATGGACCAGTAAAGTCCTAAATGTTAATATCATCTTACCGTAAAGAATTTATTTCCTTTAGGATGACAGCAGAGTCCCTGTACCAAACCGTCGTGCGCCTGTAGAGTTTTCACACACGTCCTTTGTGATAAATTCCATATTCTCACCTTAATTAAGAAACATAGGTAATCACAGATTACGAAGCTCACCTCGTGACAGCAAAATTCAATTCAAACATATTTTTTAGTACATATATATTGGCTTTTAAAGGCAAAACTACTCAAGCAGAAAAAGTAGGTCAAGGTCATTTTATGAAAGTTTGATCAAAGATACATCCAATATGCAAGTTTGGTACATGTAGCAGTTATACTTTGCTCAATATTGGCTTTATAGAGCAAAATCACTCAAGCGGAAAAAGTAGGTCAAGGTCATTTTATGAAAGATTGATCAAAGATACATCCAATATGCAAGTTTGGTACATGTATCACTTATACTTTGCTCAATATTGGCTTTTAAAGGCAAAATCACTCAAGCGGAAAAAGTAGGTCGAGGTCATTTTATGAAAGTTTGATCAAAGATACATCCAATATGCAAGTTTGGTACATGCAGTAGTTATACTTTGCTCAATATTGGCTTTATAGAGCAAAATCACTCAAGCAGAAAAAGTAGGTCAAGGTCATTTTATGAAAGATTGATCAAAGATACATCCAATATGCAAGTTTGGTACATGTATCACTTATACTTTGCTCAATATTGGCTTTTAAAGGCAAAATCACTCAAGCGGAAAAAGTAGGTCGAGGTCATTTTATGAAAGTTTGATCAAAGATACATCTAATATGCAAGTTTGGAACATCTAGCACTTATACTTTGCTCAATATTGGCTTTTAAAGGCAAAATCACTCAAGCGGAAAAAGTAGGTCAAGGTCATTTTATAAAAGTTTGATCAAAGATACATCCAATATGCAAGTTTGGTACATGTAGCACTTATAATTTGCTCAATATTGGCTTTTAAAAGCGAAATCACTCAAGTGGAAAAAGTAGGTCAGATGCTGCATCCGATGCATGGGTCCATCTCGGCATCCAAAGATGAATCACTTGTGCAAGTTTGGTTACTGTAGCATTAGTACTTTGTCAGATACTGAGCTACCCCAAACTTCTTAACCAAGTCACTCAAGCGGAAAATGTAGGTCAGATGCTGCATCCGATGCATGGGTTCACCTCAGCATCCAAAGATGAATCACTTGTGCAAGTTTGGTTACTGTAGCATTAGTAGTTTGTCAGATACTGAGCTACCCCAAACTTCTTAACCAAGTCACTCAAGCGGAAAATGTAGGTCAGATGCTGCATACGATGCATGGGTTCACCTCAGCATCCAAAGATGAATCACTTGTGCCAGTTTGGTTACTGTAGCATTAGTAGTTTGTCAGATACTGAGCTACCCCAAACTTCTTAACCAAGTCACTCAAGCGGAAAATGTAGGTCAGATGCTGCATCCGATGCATGGGTTCACCTCAGCATCCAAAGATGAATCACTTGTGCAAGTTTGGTTACTGTAGCATTAGTACTTTGTCAGATACTGAGCTACCCCAAACTTCTTAACCAAGTCACTCAAGCGGAAAATGTAGGTCAGATGCTGCATACGATGCATGGGTTCACCTCAGCATCCAAAGATGAATCACTTGTGCCAGTTTGGTTACTGTAGCATTAGTAGTTTGTCAGATACTGAGCTACCCCAAACTTCTTAACCAAGTCACTCAAGCGGAAAATGTAGGTCAGATGCTGCATCCGATGCATGGGTTCACCTCAGCATCCAAAGATGAATCACTTGTGCAAGTTTGGTTACTGTAGCATTAGTACTTTGTCAGATACTGAGCTACCCCAAACTTCTTAACCGGACGCGGACGCGGACACGGACGCGGACGCGTGGGGTTATAGCATAAGCTCACTCAACTTCGTCGAGGTGAGCTAAAAATTAAAGAATGATACACAAAGAACTTTGTGGTTTTCAGAAAATGGAAGCATCTTTGAATCTGTTTGATACGTGCATATCAATGTGTAGTGGTTTACTTACAAGGTCTACATTTGGTATAGGACACTTGCGCTCAATCACTAAGTGATGACAAGTCATGACCAAGCATTATTTTCATTTTGAAACTTGAATGAACAAAAAAATTGCAGTTGACAATGACAAAGTAAATGGGATAATTGTATTGTTTATACAGGCTTTGCAAATGAGTAATAAGAGTTGTTGAGTTGAAACCCAATTTTAAATTTGATTTTTCTGCCTTGCTTATGGATATATATGCATTTTTCTGTGTACAGCACAAGAAAACATATGGATAAATGGGAGATCTAAGATTATCTGTGCACCGCAGCATAAAAAGGATCTATCCACGTTAGAATGTATGTGCATTTCAGAATAAGAGAGGGCAGAATATCTCTGTGCATTTTAGCATAAGATGTGCATTTTAAGAGATTTGGGGATTTATCAGCGCTTTAGCATAAAAGGTTGGGGGATTTATCAACACCTAGCATAAAAGGATGGGGGATTCATCAACACTAAAAGGTTGGGGGATTTATCAACACTTAGCATAAAAGGATGGGGGATTTATCAACACTAAAAGGTTGGGGGATTTATCAACACTTAGCATAAAAGGTTGGGGGATTTATGTGCACTAAAGCATAAAAGGTTGGGGAATTTATGTGCACTTGGTCTTTGCATAAAAGGTTGGGGTATTTATGTGCACTATAGCATAAAAGATTGGGAGATTTATGTGCACTTTAGCATAAAAAGATTGGGAGATTTATGTGTGTTAAACAGACCTGCCTACCAAATTCTCTCCAAAAGTGTAATATTTTGCTCAAGATAGTGTAATTTAGACAAGTAAAGCGTAATATAACAAAAAATGACTGTACATAACTTTGATAATAATTGTCTTTTCCACCCAATATTAAATTGTATAATACAATATAAAACGCTCTTGAAACAATCATATAATTTATAATGTTTATGTATGCGGGTCTCTTCGTATGCTAGAGATACTTTTAAAAAAATTCATTGTGATTGGAAATACATGTATGTTGGAAGTGTAAAATTGAGCAGCAAAAGTGTATAGTGTAATTACAGGTCAAAAACCGTAAAAATTAGGCCAAAATCATTAAAGTAGGCAGGTCTGGTTATAGCATAAAAAGTTGGAGGATTTACGTGCACTATAGTATAAAAGGTTAGGAGATTTATGTGGCTATAGCATAAAAGGTATCGGGATTTATGTGCACTATAGTATAAAAGGTTAGGAGATTTATGTGCACTATAGTATAAAAGGTTGGGGGATTTACATGTATGTGCACTATAGCATAAAAAGTTGGAGGATTTATGTGCACTATAGTGTAAAAGGTTAGGAGATTTATGTGGCTATAGCATAAAAGGTATTGGGATTTATGTGCACTATAGTATAAAAGGTTAGGAGATTTATGTGGCTATAGTATAAAAGGTTAGGAGATAGTATAAAAGGTTGGGAGATTTATGTGCACTATAGTATAAAAGGTTGGGGGATTTATGTGCACTATGCATAAAAGGTTAGGAGATTTATGTGCACTATAGTATAAAAGGTTGGGGGATTTATGTGCACTATAGCATAAAAAGTTGGAGGATTTATGTGCACTATAGTATAAAAGGTTAGGAGATTTATGTGCACTATAGCATAAAAGGTATGAGGATTTATGTGCACTAAAGTATAAAAGGTTAGGAGATTTATGTGCACTATAGTATAAAAGGTTAGGAGATTTATGTGCACTATAGTATAAAAGGTTAGGAGATTTATGTGCACTATAGTATAAAAGGTATCGGGATTTATGTACACTATAGTATAAAAGGTTCGGAGATTTATGTGGCTATCATGTGGCTATAGCATAAAAGGTATCGGGATTTATGTGCACTATAGTATAAAAGGTTAGGAGATTTATGTGGCTATAGCATAAAAGGTTAGGAGATTTATGTGCACTATAGTATAAAAGGTTAGGAGATTTATGTGGCTATAGCATAAAAGGTATGGGGATTTATGTGCACTATAGTATAAAAGGTTAGGAGATTTATGTGGCTATAGCATAAAAGGTATCGGGATTTATGTGCACTATAGTATAAAAGGTTAGGAGATTTATGTGGCTATAGCATAAAAGGTATGAGGATTTATGTGCACTATAGTATAAAAGGTTAGGAGATTTATGTGGCTATAGCATAAAAGGTATGGGGATTTATGTGCACTATAGCATAAAAGGTTGGGGGATTTATGTGCACTATAGCTTAAAAAGTTGGAGAATTTATGTGTGTTATAGCAATATATATATAAAAGGTTGGGGGATTTAATATGTGCACTGTAGCATAAAAAAGTTTGGGGGATTTATGTGCACTACAGCATAAAAGGGTAGATGAGTTAAAGGATGTAAATCTAATGACAAGAATCTTCGAAATAATCATCAAACTAACCAATAAAGGAAGAAAACAAGGAAGATTCAACATTTCTATGAAATGAACTCACCTCTCCGTCATAACTTGCTGAAATTAGCGAGCTGAGACGTGTTGGATCCTTACACAGACAGTTCACCCCATCTTTATGACCATCTAAGGCTCCAAGAAAAGGCTTGGCAAATACACGTTCTAATTTTGTAGCATTCAAAGCACGTACATATTCCCTGGGTGCTTCAAAGGGATGTAGACTGGGATCGTAATTACGTGGAACTACAACATGAATAGTACAATTGAACTACGTGCACAACTTGTGACAAGGAAATAAATTCACAAGAAAATTAGGTCAGACACATAGTGAAGTATTAATTGCATCTTCTGAATGAGAATTGTAACAACAAATCACAATACTTTGAGTATAAAGTGTGATTAAATCAAAAACACTGTTATAACTTGTTACTAGTGTAATCAGGTAATTCTTAATGAAATCTGCTTTTTTATTCATATCTTATTTAAGTTACAAACTCCTGAACCTAACTTGTTTACGTTATAACTGATAGAATTTAATCAATTCCAAAATATTATTACCTATTTAACCCTTGACTGCTATATTGATAACAATTGTATGGGCCCCTGACTATGTATAAAACCTCAACATGCTTGTAAGTTGTAAATAGATTTCAAATGGATAGGCATCTTTATACATGTGTTAGCACAAAACAGAATTCATTCTTTACTCTAAAAGTAATTGGTAAATAAATATTGTTGAGTGCATACATGTACATGTAACTCGTTCTGAGTATGACCTAACTAAACTTTGGTTAAAAGCTCATTCCTGGCAAACAGGCCACTGTGCACTACATGTAGATTCAAGCTTAAAAACGCATTGGTACCTATATCATGTATATATTGACGTACCTGTAATTTACAATTCACAACAGCATAGTGAATTATGGCCATGTGCAATCTCAAAGAGATTTAGTGACAGGGCTCTCGATCAGCCTGATTGGGGCCAATATTCAGCCCAATTCCTTATGCAGAATATCTGAATAGTATCTTTTTTCCAAATTTATTGACTAATTTTCCTATTTTCCCTCAGTTTTAACACAGGAAATCAATATTTGTGTGTAAATTGCACTATGACTATATATTGTTGCACATTTATATTTGGAAGACATTTAGCAATTGATAATCGGAAAGGATAAACTGATTGATATATCAATTTCAGTTGGAAAACAACATCCTACAGAAAATGCTACTAAGCAGATAAAAATATGTCATTTTTATGCATAAAATTGAGAAAATTTGGCCGAAAACAAAACGTATACTAGCATGTGTGTTTCTTGTCATATTAATTTGGATTAACAATTGAGGTACACATTAACCAACTGTGTTACTGAGGAAGAGGGAAAGAAATATCTATAGTACAAACATTCCACTTTCTGTGGCAGTTGATCATCATAAAAAATTGAAAGACATGCAGCTTTTCACGATCGATAATCGTTGCGTGGGCGACAATAGTCCAACTTCGCTTTTCTTTCCCAGCATTACAGCAGTGCATCTGTAGCCAATGTACTGAAAATGGTACCGTAGGAGGGATCTTGTCGTCGGTGAGTGTGGTATCAATTGCCTGTCATCGCATTATATTGTGAGTAACTCGCAGCAACGTTGCAGACTAGCTTGCTCAGTCATTAACATCACAGTGCAATTAACCCAGAAATATAAAACTCCTATGATTTTAAGTACAGCAACATTGAACATAGTTCTATAACATACATGTATAACCTCGCTGGTACGTCGGTAGCATAAAAAAGAGTACGTACCAGAGACTTACATGTATAAACAGATCAACAGGACTACATTGAACAGAGATCTACCCGGTAAAATGCTCCGAGCCAGTATTTATTGAACTGGGATAGTTGGCGTGGAATGCCAGAGCGTTACCGAGTGAGCTAAAGGGTCAACCCGATAGCCCAGTCATTAAACACTCTGGTCTATCGGAGGATCGTAATCCCTCAACACTCTTCCCTCCTTTCTTTGAGGAGGACGGTGGTGTACCCGTATTTGAACCGGGATCGTTGGTGTGGAATGCCAGAGCATTACCAAGTGAGCTAAAGTGTCAACCCGATAGCCCAGTCATTAAACACTCTGGTCTATCGGAGGATCGTAATCCCACAACACTGTCACTGGTAAGTTAAACACAAAAGCATGATCAGGTAAAATGAGAATAAGTTTTTAAAAGTTTCAACCTTTATGAATATCTCTTTTCGTTTCTCGGAGGTAATCATCGGGATTACGGCATAAAACCTTTATCTTCATGATAAAATTTTCAACTTGTCTAAAATGTGTCGCTCATGGAGGCTGACATCTTGAATGATGACGCACTTCCTTTTTATTTTTCCTTCAAGTTGGAGCACACGTTTGCCGGTGGCCGAAAAGATTCTTCAATGTACTGAATTTCTCTTGTGCCAAAAGTTAATTCAGTTTTATAGAAAAATGATACACTGATTTGATTTCTCATGAATTATCTATTACTCCTTTATTTCGAGAAAATGAACGTAACAATTCTCTTGGTCAGAGGAAATTAGGGTCCCTCAGCTTTTTCTTGATCCTGTCTGAATATCGTCAACCTTAAATTGCTGAGGGCTTAATCAAATACACATCTGTACGAATATACATAAGTCACAAGTGCACTGGAGCTGGAGTTATTATGCACAAAAGCCTTTGACAAACGATCCCTTTTGTGATTTGGGCATGGACTGCTCTATTATGCCTCCATTGACTGATCCCCTTACCCGAATCCCTCGTCAGCATGCAGCAATTTGGGGAGTAGACCCTGATCGAGCCGCCCTCTTTGTTTCAACAATTTGCCAGTCTCTCACATTATTTCCAGGGCTTGAAATTCATAGAAATTCCAAAGGAGCCATACGGGCTCCTAGTTCTGGAATTCTAGGAGCCCGTACCAAAAATCAAGGAGCCCGTAAATATTTAAGTTTCTTTCCTATTAATTACATAAGATACTTGTTGAAAGCATTTATTGTGAAAGACCATCTTTGACAGCAGTTTAAACACAACATTGAAGTAAATCATTTGGGTCCAAAAAAAGCTGACAATGTTTTACTTAGCCTAAAATATATGAGCGCCTCCCCCTCCCAAAAAACCTGAACAAGAAGCTTTCTATATCGCCATCCGACTCGTCAATAAAACGATGGTCCATGCAATATGTTGTGTGTTTGTTGATTAAGATGCATCATTATATTCAACCATATTAAAAACATGAACATTGACCAATTTGTTATTTATTCATTTGCGTGAGCGAGACATCCTCTTTCTTATCTTGAAAAAAAAACGACAATTATTATGTGATGTCAAAGACTGCGAGGTTGGGACTATTATGATGAAAAAATCAAAATGTAATGAAATCTGATACAGCGTACATGTATTTCTATTTCCGAATTCCCGTCACGCTGAAACTTATACATGTATGACACGTGCTGGTCCACGCGATCTAGCGATTACATGTATGAGATGCATGTGAACGTTTTCATGTTACGTTTGTTGGTCACTCGATAGATACAGTCAACGCAACGCGTGCTATAAATGCACTATAGACTGACGTGTGCCGTAGAAGCCATAAACGTTTTCATCTCAGTTAAATTTAAAGCTTGAGGGGGGGGGGGTCTACATGACGTTTTACGTCTCGGGTTGAATACAGAGGAGGCTTGTACACATTTTTGGAAATAAAATAAAACGCATGGCGGTCGATGAAACGGCATGGGGAGAACACTGGTCATTTTTTCTACTCGCCAAAACGGGCGAGTTCAGACGAAAATCTAATCGCCCGGCGGCACTTTCACTCGCCATTGGCGAACGGGCGAGTGGGAATTTCAAGCCCTGATTTCTATTCGATTATTTTTGTGTGTGAAAAGTTTCAAATTTAAATTCTGCACCCAGAGTTTATGAATAAGACCAAAAATCCATAGGACATCTGTCCTGTAGTCATGGTAGTTTTGTGAAATTTCTTAAAGTCCACTGGACAAAGCTAAAAACTACCGAACAAATACAAAATGATTTATTACAAATTTGCTGTTTGTACATGTATATAGAAAATAAATTGAGAGAGAAAAGTATCCGAACTTAAAAAAAATCACTACATGTAGTATTCACAAATATTGTTAAACATCCATGGCACCTAATGGCATGTGGTCAATATCTCTATATTGTCAACCAGCATGGGCTTGGATACAATTTCTCAAGAATTCATTTCCAAAATGTAAATAAAGTGGGCATGTAAGAATTCTATTGTTCATTAATTACTCGCAGATTAGCCGTTACTGTAAAATGACTCTATCGTGATGCCGCGCTGAAAACTATACCATGTATCTGAGGACACACGGTGATTTTACTGAAATATCATCATTGTACATTTTTATAGACGATTTTACTGGACAATGTTATTCGTATAAACATGTTCAATTGAATACTTAACACAACCAATGATCAATAATGCGACATGGCGGTTATTTTTAGCTCACCTCGAAGAAGTTGAGTGAGCTTATGCTTTACGTCCGCATCCGCATCCAGTTAAGAAGTTTGGGGTAGCTCAGTATTTGGCAAAGCACTGATGCTACAGTAACCAAACTTGCACAAGTGATTCATCTTTGGATGCTGAGGTGAACCCATGCATCGGATGCTGCATCTGACTTGTATGGTTACTTTCACTAATAATTTAATATGAATATTTTCTACTTGACAGAATGGCCAGCCATCCCCTGATGTTTGATTCTGTATGGCGTGACCAACAGAAATACGAAGATGCTGAAAGGGTGTACCGGCAACATTTATCAGGTGTCAAAAGTACCACTACACAATCTGCACAGGTAGGCATGATTTTAGAGGTTAGAGTGTACTGGAAATAACCATGAAGGGTTATTGTTAGGTCACTTTCTTAGGTACTGTGAAGATACTTTTTTCTAAAGTAAAATGTTATTTTATATGACATAATTTTTCAAAAGTTATGTAATAATTTTTATTGAGGGAATATGATTCAATCAAGTTTTTCACAAATTTCTGAGAAAAGATTAGATAAAAATGACTTTGACAAAATAATAAAAAAAAAAGTCATTTAAGTAAGTACTTGTGATGGAATTTAGTTTTTATGTTCTGTTAACAGATGAGAATCAATTCGAATTGAGGGATCAGAGTAGAGTAGGCAGCATTATGAGGATATAATTTATCTAGATAGCTTCTTTAACTTTGTACTAGATTAAATCATTATATATAGTACGTATGTGTAGTGTAAAAGTCAACATTTTGTGTACTTGCGTAATTTAAAGAAAAAAAATTATCCTCTTTTAAAAATATATAATTTTGAAATTATTTTGATTTTTGTAGAACTTCTGAATCAAATGGTTTTAAAACGGCTGCATGGTTATTTTTTGTTAAACACTTTACATTCAGATTCTAAATGATTGAAGCCTTCTTTTTAATATCACTTTATTATAACCATGTATATACTATATGAGGAAAAGCAAGATTTTAACCTGATTCTTATTTAAATTTTCTTGTAGGATAATAAACCCGCGTCGGGAAGTTCTTTGAAAAATGAAATAGCCCAAGCTAGACAACATATTCAAAACTTTCTAAGCTCAGTGAGTAAAGTATTCTCCTATTGATTAATATACCTCTTGATCTCTGTAGTTATTATGTTAAGCTTTAAGTTTGAATTTTTATTTCTGTAGTTCAATGCTTTTCACCTTGAAAGATCACTGTAGCTTTCATTTGAGTTAACTTTAGACTCTTGTTGTTATATATTGACTTTTTATATTGTTCTCATTACTGTAGAGAAGTTGTTTGTTTTTAGCCGGATTGTAAAGCAAAACCTGTCTATGTAAATATGACGTCTGTCTGACTTTCCCATCTGCCCGTAAGTCCTGCTGCAAATCACATTTTCAACAATTTGGTTAAGCTTTTGCATTTAATTCTGTTTGGAGAAGCAACCCTTAACTGTACATAGTGATAGACTCAAATTTAGCATTAAATTTTGACCTTTGACCTTTACAGTGGAGGGGGGGGATTTTAAAGGGACCATTAATTGATTACAATCAAGTTCTTCTACTTTATGTGTCAGGGATACAGGACAAAGAGCAAGATTGTTCACTGGTATGGGGTATGACTTTTATATATCACACTTGAGTTATAACTAAAAGACCTAAGGCTTTCATTTCCATCTTCTCGAGACAAATGTACATGTACATAATATCTTACGTACACTTGTCTCGAGAATTTCTTCCATTTCAGACCTTGACATTTTACCTTTTGACCTTGACCTCATTGATCTGACTTCCAGGGTTTTTTTTATTTTGGGGAACTGGAAGGTGCCTGTGCGTGTCCCATTTGGGAAAATTTGTGACATTTTGCTGAAATTGGGAAACATTTTTTACAAATTCTCAACAAAGACTAATCATTTATTAACACTGCCAATCCATTGATTTGCTTGAACTGAACAAGGGATGAATAAAAAACTTCAAAATGCACTTAGAAATATTACATTTTGTGCTGACATCCAGGTTTTGATTCTTATTTTCTCATGAGGTTTTTTCATAATTCCTCTTTGGGAATTTCAGTGTGATTTTTGTGGGAAAAATAGAGGAAATTTGGCATTGGGAAGGGGCCAAAATTCGGCCCCAAAACAAGGGAAAAAAACCCTGACTTCATGTTTGACTTTCTCTGGACTTCCTTTTCAAAAAACATTATCACTTGTCAACATCTCTTGAACTATAACGGGTACAGCTGCAATATTTTACTTGTGTATTCCTTAAAACAAAACCTTTCATGGGAGATTTTGACTTTTAACCTAATGAACTTGACCTTGAAGTTTGACTTATATTTAAAAAAAACTTGAATCTTGACTATATCTCTTGAGCCATAAGCAGTATGACTTTCATATTTCACTTGAAGATTTCTTACAGGTACGATAAGTCTTTTCATTTGAAATCATGAGCTTGAACTTCAACCTACATTTGAAAAAAAAAAACAATTGAAAACAATTAAATTGGCTATAATTTGAAGTGTAGGTGTATGGGGTTTTGATATTAAAATGTACATACATGTAGATTACTATTGACAATACTTGTACCTTACTAGATACATCTAAGTATACAACAGCTAAAACTGGTGCTTTACAATCAGGCAATACCATCTATAGGGAATCATGGTTTATTTCTAGAGTATAAGGAAGCACCTATTTCAGATAGAAAGGATATCTATGAAATGTTTTGTTCTTCCTTTATAGAAATCTTATTTGAATTCTCAAGTCACCAGATTTTGGGCTTAAGTTTGATAGTCCTCTTTCAACAGATAATGGGAATTTACAATGTATAACTACGTTTTGGTCTTAAATGTCATAATCAGTCCTACCATCATGTAAAAAAGCTTATGCTTCTAGGGGTATTTTGCTATGTAAATGTATCTTGTTTTATATTGCACCATATATCACTCTTACTGTCATTATTTCCTTGAAAGCATTTTGCCATGTTCATTTATTGCTCTGTCATTTAGAACATATGATAGAACTTTTTTTCAAATAATAAGATAGCACAATTAAAGGGCAATTTTAGGGTTCATGAATGTTGCTCTTTCAGACAATGTTGTCTTGGAATCAACTTAATATTAATTTTAAAATATTCATTAATGCATGAAAAATTCATATTTTTTGTTCAAAAGTTAAAAAAATATGTTCAACATGTTCAAATTCTTTAAAATTTATGTGAAAGAATCACCCAATATGAATTTTGTTAAAAGAAGAGAAAATGAATACGGTAATGTTGATATTTTGACAGCGTAACGGGATAAGCAGTGTGGACTTAGTAAGTTACAGATGTTGTCATAGTAACGCTTTCATGATGAATTTGCACAGAAAAAATAGTTTCTTTCATATACATGTTGTCAACTGTGTAAGAGGAAAATTAATACATTATCATCAGATTTTGTAAAGTATTTTCCTCATTTTCAATTCTAACTTTTAATATGAAAGTTGTTACAGTATAGGTCAGGCAATACAATACTATCCCAGGCAATGCTATACTGCGATAACATTTAAGTAGGTCAGAAGTCCAAATCTCCAGGTCACTTGGAAAATAAACCTCTGAATACAAAAATGGACCAGCTAATTTAAAGTTTATTTCAGTCAAAGAACAAATTAGGGAACTCAGATTTTGTGTACCTTTCAGGCTTTGTATTGATTTATGCAGACCTGCCTACTTTTACAATACGCTACACTTTTGCTGCTCCATTTTATGCCGAAACATATTTCCAAGTAGAATTACTTTTAAATATATTTTTAACAAATAAATAGACTCACTTATAAATATAAATTTGTTGTAAGTTGAGAGTTTGATGTGGTGTAAGCAATAATTGTCTAAATGATTAAGATGTGTTAAAATGTCAAAGTAGGGAAAAAGACAATGCTTTTTCTCTCAAAATTAAAATCAGTTGTTTACATTACGCTGTATTTCCCTAATTACTCTTCCCTCAGCAACATGTTACACTTTTGGTAAGAAATAGGCAGGCAGGTATGCTTGTTTCATCATTTCTTCAATTTAAGGAGCATTCATTTATGCATTCATGCATAACCTTTTGCGAGGAGTTATAAATGCCCCTTGATGCAAAGAAATTCGATTTTCTGAAATTTTTTAAGAATTTTTCTGCAACTCATAGAGTTTGCTAGATAGCTGCTTTGCCTCGGATAGTTACAAAAAGTCGCTAAAGGACATAAAATTTCTGAAGAGTAGCACAGACAATAATTTTAAATTCATGTTTAATTGAGGAGTTCTAGGCAGAAATGCAAGACACTATATACGGGCTTGTAGGGGACTTATATCGCTCAGCGATCATACCATTTTTAGCTCACCTCGACGAAGTTGAGTGAGCTTATGCTATAACCCCACGCGTCCGCGTCCGCGTCCGGTTAAGAAGTTTGGGGTAGCTCAGTATCTGACAAAGTACTAATGCTACAGTAACCAAACTTGCACAAGTGATTCATCTTTGGATGCTGAGGTGAACCCATGCATCAGATGCAGCATCTGACCTACATTTTCCGCTTGAGTGACTTGGTTAAGAAGTTTGGGGTAGCTCAGTATCTGACAAAGTACTAATGCTACAGTAACCAAACTGGCACAAGTGATTCATCTTTGGATGCTGAGGTGAACCCATGCATCGTATGCAGCATCTGACCTACATTTTCCACTTGAGTGACTTGGTTAAGAAGTTTGGGGTAGCTCAGTATCTGACAAAGTACTGATGCTACAGTAACCAAACTTGCACAAGTGATTCATCTTTGGATGCTGAGGTGAACCCATGCATCGGATGCAGCATCTGACCTACATTTCCCGCTTGAGTGACTTGGTTAAGAAGTTTGGGGTAGCTCAGTATCTGACAAAGTACTGATGCTACAGTAACCAAACTTGCACTAGTGATTCATCTTTGGATGCCGAGATGGACCTATGCATCGGATGCAGCATCTGACCTACTTTTTCCACTTGAGTAATTTCGCTTTTAAAAGCCAATATTGAGCAAAGTATAAGTGCTACATGTACCAAACTTGCATATTGGATGTATCTTTGATCAAACTTTCATAAAATGACCTTGACCTACTTTTTCCACTTGAGTGATTTTGCCTTTAAAAGCCAATATTGAGCAAAGTATAAGTGCTAGATATTCCAAACTTGCATATTAGATGTATCTTTGATCACACTTTCATAAAATGACCTCGACCTACTTTTTCCGCTTGAGTGATTTTACCTTTAAAGTCCAATATTGAGCAAAGTATAAGTGCTACATGTACCAAACTTGCATATTGGATGTATCTTTGATCAAACTTTCATAGAATGACCTTGACCTACTTTTTCCGCTTGAGTGATTTTGCCTTTAAAGGCTAATATTGAGCAAAAATTTATATGGTAACTCGACAATATAGGTATCAATATGGAAGTACATGTAAGCCCATTGATTTTGAGGGAAAGATCAACGGTCAAATTTGGCGATATGCTTATAATCAGGAGAAGCCTTTTGATTTTGGGTAAACAGGTCAAAGGTCATGGTCACTTTTAGGAAAAAAAACCATTGGGTTCTGTATAGATAATAAAAATGCAGATTCAAGGTCGCCATGCTTGGGAGGCCAGTTTTAAAATGCTCAGTAACATTTATAAACATTTTGCTGTTTGCCACCGGTTACAGACACAAAATGACCTCCCCCCATCTTTCTACATGGTTTAACATGTCTGTGTTTACTGATGATTTCTCCATGTATTTGACATACAACACATATTTGAAGATAATGATTCAATGATACCTTTAATATTCAAGGGCGTAGGAGAAGGGGGGGGGAGGGGCAGTAGGGGGAACATGCCCCCCCCCCACTTTGAAAAGTGGGGGGATTCTGTCAATATTCAAAATTTTTCTTTGGATCGCTACCGCTCGCCAGTTCTTTATAGACTTCCTGAATAATTTAGCTATTCTGATCCATCAGATAAAATACATATTACTTTATCAATGTACATGAAGACATTTAACTCAAACTATATAGAATATTATTACATATACTTGTTCATGATAGAGGGTATAGAAAGTGTTTTTTGATAAGTCAATATTTTGCACCAGAAATGTTAAAATTTGTGCATACAGAACATGAAACTCCCATATTTTTAGCTCACCTCGACGAAGTTGAGATGAGCTTATGCTATAACCCCGGTGTCCGCGTCCGCGTCCCCGTCCGCGTCCGGTTAAAGTTTTTGGGTAACTCAGTATCTGACAAAGTATTGATGCTACAGTAACCAAACTTGCACAAGTGATTCATCTTTGGATGCTGAGGTGAACCCATGCATCAGATGCTGCATCTGACCTACATTTTCCGGTTGAATGACTTTGTCAATGTCTGGTTAAAGTTTTTGGGGTAGCTCAGTATCTGACAAAGTACTGATGCTACAGTAACCAAACTTGCACAAGTGGTCCATCTTTGGATGCTGAGGTGAACCCATGCATCGGATGCAGCATCTGACCTACATTTTCCGGTTGAGTGACTTTGTCAATGTCTGGTTAAAGTTTTTGGGGTAGCTCAGTATCTGACAAAGTACCGATGCTACAGTAACCAAACTTGCACCAGTGATTCATCTTTGGATGCTGAGGTGAACCCATGCATTGGATGCAGCATCTGACCTACATTTTCCGGTTGAATGATTTTACCTTTAAAGGCCAATATTGAGCAAAGTATAAGTGCTACATAAACCAAACTTGCATATTAGATGTATCTTTGATCAAACTTTCAGAAAATGACCTTGACCTACTTTTTCCGCTTGAGTGATTTTGCCTTTAAAGGCTAATATTGTGCAAAGTATAAGTGCTACATGTACCAAACTTGCATATTGGATGTATCATTGATCAAACTTTCATAAAATGACCTTGACCTACTTTTTCTGCTTGAGTGATTTTACCTTTAAAGTCCAATATTGAGCAAAGTATAAGTGTTACATGTACCAAACTTGCATATTGTATGTATCTTTGATCAAACTTTCATAAAATGACCTTGACCTACTTTTTCCGCTTGAGTGATTTTACCTTTAAAGTCCAATATTGAGCAAAGTATAAGTACTACATGTACCAAACTTGCATATTGGATGTATCTTTGATCAAACTTTCATAAAATGACCTTGACCTACTTTTTCCGCTTGAGTGATTTTACCTTTAAAGTCCAATATTGAGCAAAGTATAAGTGCTACATGTACCAAACTTGCATATTGGATGTATCTTTGATCAAACTTTCATAAAATGACCTTGACCTACTTTTTCCACTTGAGTGATTTTGCCTTTAAAAGCCAATATTGAGCAAAGTATAAGTGCTAGATATTCCAAACTTGCATATTAGATGTATCTTTGATCACACTTTCATAAAATGACCTCGACCTACTTTTTCCGCTTGAGTGATTTTGCCTTTAAAAGCCAATATTGAGCAAAGTATAAGTGATACATGTACCAAACATGCATATTGGATGTATCTTTGATCAATCTTTCATAAAATGACCTTGACCTACTTTTTCCGCTGGAGTGATTTTGCTCTATAAAGCCAATATTGAGCAAAGTATAACTGCTACATGTATCAAACTTGCATATTGGATGTATCTTTGATCAAACTTTCATAAAATGACCTTGACCTACTTTTTCTGCTTGAGTGGTTTTGCCTTTAAAAGCCAATATACATGTACTAAGAAATATGTTTGAATTGAATTTTGCTGTCACAAGGTGAGCTTCGTAATCTGTGATTACCTATGTTTTTCTTATAAAATCATGATAGTGTACTCAAAAGTATGAATCACCACCTCTAATAAATTTTATTGAAAGCCCTGTATACATTCATGTGTTTTTACATACTACATGCTTATCAAATATTTACAACATCAAATAATCACCAGACATAGAAGAGTTATTCTGTTTATTTTGTCATGATGGGAACTTTGTCTTGTTTATTTCTAGGGCAGCTCAGCATCTGGTTCAGATGAGCAGGTCATGAAGAGGGTGGAAACATTAGAAAAAGAAAACAAGGAACTCAAAAAAGGTACATAATTATATGGAAAACAATGCGCTACAATTGATGGGAAATTTATGCAATACAAACGAAAACTTGCCATGAAAACGTATGGTCCCAAACATTGCCGAAGTTGTGCGTCTTCAGCAAGCTTCATGATATTTAATTTTTTCGGTTACAAGAACAGTAGGGTATTACTTTCCTTATGCCTTAACACAAAGATGGATGAAGACGCACGACATCGGGGATGTTCAGGACCATACATATTCATGGGGAGTTGAATGAAACATTATTGCAAAACTCGTTAATCGGTAGACGAATTTTTACCTGAATTCCTCCAACATGTTCTCACAATTCCTTTAAAATTACCTCGTACTACTTTATCAATTGGTAGAAAGTTCCGCTAACTTTTTCCTTGCGGTTATAACACTTGACCAGTCATGCGTAGTAATCTGAGTAGTTTTCATTCATTTCTGTACCGTAAAGCAACGCATAAAAGGAATATGGCTACTTCTACAAGATCAAATAATACATCGCAAAAACAAAGAAAAAATGTTTTAAGCTTATTTCAAGGCTTGAGTTTTCATGCAATTTCACCGAGGACATCAGTCTATGTATATCCGTATCAAAATTCAATTCTTCGGAGATTTTTTTTTTATTGACAATTGACATACATGATTTTCTGTTCGTTAATTTTGAAAAAAGTCCTTTTCCATATTTTTCTTGAGACTTTATTTAAACTTTTAAAGTCATAGGCTGTTCAGCCATACATATAATACATATAAACACACGGAGAACGGACATATACAAACGTAATAAGCATAATTATACATGTAAGTATATAACTTACAAGCTTAAGGGTCGGAGTTTATAGGCACTTGCAAAATATTTTCCTAAATTCCTAAGCGTTTTCACATTTGTTGATGAAAGTAACTGAACTAATTTAAAACAAGAAGCTTTCTTCCAAAAATATGGTTTATAAATTTCTTTCGTAGATCTACAGGACATTGCAAAATAAAGTGAAATTCGTCTGACGTTTAATATTCGACTGTTTCTGAGCAAATAAAACAAATTCTTTCTTTTTCTCTCTATTTCAAAAATCTTCCTGTTTCAATGGCTAAGTTATGCGATGAAAGTCTAAATTATTGAAATATATTTCCTATGAATCTAATCTAACGATTTTCGTTAATAAAACTGCAAATTATAATGATCAATAAGGTGTTTATGATTGAATAATTAATAAAATAAAATAAACATGTACTTTAGAAGTCGGTCCAAATAACCCAGATTGAATTCATGCATGCATGAGTGAAAAAGGTACTAGCATGTACGTAAAACAACATTTATAGTTGGCGTGTGAAGCTATATCTGTCCGTCCATCTTGTCTACTTTATTTTTTTTGTTATTGTCATGCATGGCGCATTTTTGTAAGATTTAGAGAACAGGGATTTATCACGCTTCCCGGTTGCTCTATTTATTATAGATAATCCATAGTAAATTTAGGAATCGTGAGGCGTGATAAATCCCTGTGATTGAGAGATTTATCGATTCAATTTGGAAGCATTATCCTTATTAACAAAGAAAAACTAAATGACTGATGAAAAATTATGATGAATTCATGCTTTAATTGTACATCTCGAAGACTTCCGAAAATACATCTTTTGTACGTAATCTATTTCGTACACTTGCCTCGAGAAGAGATGCCGAAGATGTAAAACAAGAAATCAACAAAGTATTGCCTTGTCAATCAGTTGACCGTTCAAGTACATGTGAAATGTGAAAATGAAAGTTGTGGAAATCGTCTATCTTAATGTAGTTTACGAAATTTTTATAACATACTTTATATTTAGATGAATTTATTATCAGATGATAAATACTTATATGAACATAGTATAACTTCTGTGCTGGAGATTCAATAAATAATAATCGAAAGAAAAGAATCGTACATGTATTTTATCAATGAATAGGTAAACGTACGGTTTGAATACCCGTTATATGTAATGCTTCAGTGGTCACGTGTCATCGCCGTGAGGAAAAAGCTATCGGTACTTTTCTATCAATTGATATAGTTTTACCAGGTAATTATATATGAATTGTGAGAACATGTACGTGGAATTGAGGAACTTTTGCGTCTACTTCTTTATGATTTTGACAATAAAAACAAATATCAAAATTTAATATCTAAAAATATGTAAGATATGAAAGTGCATAATTTCTAGCTTTTCGACGATATTGTTTCTACACCCTTATACCATAAAAACAAAAAATGAAAAGAATGAATTGTTCTCCGAAAAAATTATGCTATTTTTTTTACGCTGTTGCAATGATACATTATGGGGCATACTGTAAGCAACTTTTGTGTTTCTTGAGTTACATGTATAACAAACCAGAACAAGACAATGGTCAAATATTTGAACCAAAAAAAAATTAATAATAAGACTGCCATGACTCTGATTCACAGTTGTTGATGATATGAGAGCTTTGGTGCAGAGACTTGAAGGCAGAGTTTCCTCCCTTGAGAAGGGCACTGGTACAGCAGCACCTGCAAGTACTAACAAACCAACACCTGCAGCTACAGCCAATGGGGACGATGATGATGATGATGATGACATTGATTTGTTCGGAAGTGACGAGGAAGAGGTTCATACTTTGTTATTATAGATTATTAAGTCAGTGAAAACTGTTAAGCTTAAAAATTTAAAAAGGATGATCTACATTTATGATTAAATGATTAACTATATAAACTCCTCCCCTGTGGATAGATTTCAGTATTTACAGAAATGTTCCTTAGAACCTAAGGGTGAGTTATGACCTTGAACCAAGGTCAAAGATCAAGGTCACAGTAGACACCATTAGAAAAACCTTGTCCAGAGCATAACTCCTCTCCCTTTGGATGGATTTCAAAGATATTTCGTAGAAATTTGCCTTAGGACTAAAGGGTGTGTCATGACCTTGAACTAAGGTCAAAGGTCAAGGTCACAGTAGACACCTTTAGTAAAACCTTGTCCAGATCATAACATCCCCCCCCCCCCCCCCCCTTTTGGATGGATTTCAATATTATTTCACAGAAATGTTCCTTAGGACCTAAGGGTGAGTTATGACCTTGAACCAAGGTCATAGGTCAAGATCACAATATCCACCATTAGTTAAACATTGTCCGGGCATAACTCCTCCCCTATTGATGGATTTCAATAATATTTCACAGAAACGTTTCGTTGGACCTAAGTGGGTCATGACCTTGAACATAGGTCAAACATCAAAGGGCAAAGTCACAATAAACATCATGTTCACAACCTTTTCCAGGGCATAACTCCTCCCCCTGTGACAGTGTATAGATTTCAATAACATTTCACATAAATGTTCTTTAGGACCTAAGGGTATGTTATGACCTTGAGCGAAGGTCTAAGGCCAATTTCACAATAGACATTGACCTTCATCCTATAAGGGAAGTTTTCATGATCTCATGAATATGTATGTTGAAGAGGTCGACCAGAATGTGTCATAAAGGACTAGGTGCGCTTAACCCCTTATATCGGCCCTATAACTTCATTGAAAAATGCTTTTGAGAAACGAACTATTAATTATCACATTTTTCAATGTTGAATGTTTGAGAAAATACCGCGTCATATTTTTGAGCCCTCGTAATGTCACGCACGCAAAACAAAGAAAAATCATGTATTTTATATACAAATCTTCAAAATTCATCTATGATCCAGGCCTCGCCCACAATATTTTTTATGCAAATTTAAAGGCCGATCAAAAATCCATTGGTTGGTACAAAAATTATCATGGGCAAGGCCTGGATCGATACTTAATTTCCTAGACTTCTATCGAAATTTCGCTCATTTATTGATAGTTTCAATGATTTCAACATTTTTAGACATTTTTAGCGACGTATTATTCAGTATAGGACTGTGGAATCAAAATAAGCTCTCCTGTTTGGATTCACCATACATTTGACATTTTAAAAACTAGAATACTATGGATATATGAACAACTTTGAAAATAGGGCCGATATGGCAGGTTATCGCACCTACTTCTTTTGCTTAAGTTTTACAGCAGTTTGGATAGTGTTTCAAGCTGGCAGGAGGTTTCACCTTACATAAAATATACAGTTATTATAAATGTGAATACTGTAAATTGATTTTTATTCGTCAGGTACCAATTTTCGTCATTTTCGTCAGTGCCTCCCTTGACGAAATTACGTACCGGCGAATATAAATACTCCTGACAAAATATAGTGTAGAAAGGAAAAATTGAATCTTAAGATTTAATACGAAAGGCAAATGATAAATCATGGAAAACTGAATACGCACACGAAGTCGCATATAATGTACTTCTATTTACCAAATGATATGTTTCCACAACAAGCTAGGTGGTATACATGTCTTTAATCGTTTGTTTACCAATAATTGTTAATCAAACGATGAGAACAAGCGTATACGGCCTAAACCTGAATGTTAAGTTGGCGTTTGAACAGACAAATTGATATTTTAGGGACCCTTGGATGACGAATTTATGTACTGACGAAATGGTCATTTTGAACGAATTGACGAAAATTGGTACTGACGAAAATAAAGCAATTTACAGTACTTGTTAGATGGGTACTAAGTTGCTTCTTTGACTGTTTTGCAGTCCACTTTTAATTAAGTTTCATGTTTTAATAGAAAAAGAAAATAATCATTATACTCCCACAAACAAAGTTTTGGGGGGTATATAGGAAACACCCTGTCCATCTGTCCGTCTGTCAACCTTTCTGTCCGTCTGGATAAGAAGTTCTTAAAACAGATAACTCTTTAAGTGTAAGTGATAGAGCTTTCATATTTCATACATACATTCCTTATAATAAGTTCTTCATTTTGATACCAAGACATTTCACCTAGTGACCTTGACCTTGGGTTCTGATCTTATATTTGGTTAAGAAGTTCTTAAAGCATATATTTTTCTCATATAAGTGATAGGGCTTTTATATTTCATACACAAGTACCACATTTTGATACCAAGACATTTGTCCCATTGACCTTGACTTTGAACTTTGACCTTGTAGTCACATTGACCTTGTAGTCACATTTTGGTTAAGAAGTTCTTAAAGAGAATATCTCTTCAATTATAAGTGTTAGGGCTTTCATATTTTATACATATATTTGCCATAACAGGTCTACATTTTGATACCAAGGCATTTGACCTTGACTTTGAACTTTGACTTAATTGTAATATTTTGGTTAAGATGTTCTTAAAGTAAATATCTCTTCAAGTATAAGTGATAAGGCTTTTTGAAATATTTTATACACTCATTCATCATAACAAGTATTTGACCTTCTGACCTTGACCTTGACCTTTGACCTACTTTTAAACTACAAGAGGTAGGGCTTTGATATTTCACATATATTCCTCATGACCAGCAGCCAATTTCACAAAAATTCGTAAGTATTTTCTTACGTAAACATACTTACGTATTTCTTATAAAAATACTTATGATAATTTCTTTAAAATATTTTCGTAATATTTTTTGTAAGTATTTCTCATGCATAGCAACAGGAACTTCCTGTGCTTTTGCGCATGCGCGATTTGTGGACCTTGGAAATCTTTAATTTAAACATGTTTTATTTCCAATAAATTCAGTTGCGTAACTACTATGTATTATGTTATATGTATGCGTTATCATCCGCAATAAATTTTACCTTTCAATCTCTCGAAAAAGTACCTTTGAATTTCATTTAAAAATAAATTTTTGTAATTTATTGATGTGTGTCGACCATTTAGCATTGATTTAAAAAATGAGACCTACGTGTACATATGAAATTGACTGGTTTCATATGGTCATTTTCAAACAAGACATAAAAAGTCATTCTCTCTAAATATTTTGTCTAGCTATTATTGACAACATGTAAACCAACGCCATTTTGTTTTTTATGCTGTACTTAAGAATTTTCGTAGAATAACTTACGAAATTCGTAAGTATGTGAAGGGTTCTTAATGACTTGCGACAACCCTGAGGCAGTCGCAGAGTTACGAACAATTTTAATCGTATCTCTATACTTACGATTTTTGGTGAAATCAAGTTTAGGAAAATTTTTATACTTAAGTATGAAAATCGTTCGTAAGAATTTTCGTGAAATTGGCTGCAGATCTTTCATTTTATACCATGACTTTTGACCTTGTGACCTTGACGTTTGACCTCCTTTTTAACTATAAGGGATAGGGCTTTGATATTTCACATATAGATTCCTTATGACCAGAGCTTTCATTTGATGCCATGATGTTTGACCTAGTGACCTTGACCTTTGACCTACTTTTAAACTATAAGGGTAGGGCTTTGATATTTCACATATAGACCTTACCAGACCTTTCTGTGTTGTGTCACAAATGAATCCGTTTAGAGAAAAACGTCCCACAGGGGGTATAATTCATCACTTTAGGGGAGTTCTGAAGAATTTCCATTTTGATACTCAAACTTTAGAAAACTTGTTGAGTAGATTACCTCATAGGTTTGGTTTGGCGAGGGGTTTGACAGTAAGTGTCTTGAATATTTTTCCCTGACATTGTCGCCATGGCACTTTCTATATAGACATAACCTCAGACAGTGCATGTATTTTATATATTGTCTCATTTTTCATGCATGAACATCGATGGCGGGTGCGGCTAGACAAAAGGGGATGCTTACTCCTCCTGGGCACCTGGTCCCACCTCTAGCTTGCTAGGGGTCCGTCGATGCTCAGTTTGGTGCTCTATTGTGAGCGCTATTGTGATTATCGTCAGGATCTTCTTTAGCTCATGACATTTTGAAAACAATTCTGCATTTTACAGTTCTTATTTGAATGGTGTAAATTTGAAGCATTGTAGATTTTTGATAAATGCATGTATGTTTTTATTTTAAGGATGCAGAGGCAGCAAGAATCAGGGAAGAAAGATTAGCAGAGTATGCAAAAAAGAAGGCAGGAAGTAAGTTATATAAATAACATACATTTACGGGCATGTCTACATGCTCCATTTAATGCAAAGAAAAGGAAAGTTTGAATTCGTTATGAATAGTGCAAAAGTATGAATTGATGTGAACAAGAATATAGCAATTGAACTCCAAAACATTTAAACAATTTAGAGTAATATTTTGTTGCGGATGATTTTGTTATTAACCCTTTGATCTGTTTGTAGAGAAAGCCATAATAGCCAAATCCAGTCTTTTATTGGATGTTAAACCCTGGGATGATGAGACTGACATGAAGGTGCTAGAGCAAGAAGTCAGAAAAATCACATGTGACGGACTCATATGGGGAGCATGTAAGTGCAATGTGTATCTGTGGTATTATTCCTCAAAGGTCTGTCTTCTAATGGTATGGCAGTGTCTGTCCGTCCATCCGTCCCTTGTAAACAAGATGGAGGCAGTTGAACTAGGAACTTCAAGTTTACCATATGGATCGATTGTAATAAGTTTAAGAACCCTCTTGATTTTCAAGGTCACAGGTCGAAGGTCAATGTCATTTTGAGGCTATGAATAGATTTTTTGGTTAAAATATTTTAAAATTCATAAAAATTCTATTTTGTTCAAAATATTTTGAAACTTCGTATGGATCAAGAAGAAAGTACATGTACATTGTGTATTCTTTTAATATGTAATGGGTTTTATATCTTTTGTCAGAAAATTTAGAAATTATGCATAAGGGAAAGGAAGTGGGGTGGGGGGGGGTCAATATGTGCTTAGATTTTCCTTGTAACCAAGATAGAGCCCAAACCAGTTGAGGTAGGAACTTTAAATTTACATTGTGGATTGGGTATAATAAGACAAAGGTCAATGGTTAAATTCATTTTGGGGCTTTTCATGATATTTATAATTCATGATAAGAATATAGGGCGGATGCCAACTTTAAAATTTTAGGAAAACCTATTTGGCATCACAGAGATATGGAACTTAATAATGACAAATCAATTCTGACGGGCTTGTTTTGCTGCCTTAGCGTAGGCATTATTTCATACAGTATCTTGCCTGACCAAAATGTGGAAGTTATCCTCTGTCAAAGCATACCATTAAGAATTGATGTTAATATTGAACAGTTTTTCATAACATACATGTAGTTTTGATAGCATTTTCTATTATTTTCTCTATGAAGCAGCGAATTACATGTACATGTATTATTGTAAAATGAAAATCAGTTTGTTAAATATTTTTAAAAAGTTGACATTGTATGAATAAGGCCTAAAAGCATGGACATCAGTACTTTATTGTAAACAATTATTTGTTGTCATGTGATACATTTTTTTCAGTGAATTTCTTTAAAAGAGGATGCCTCTTTATGTAAAACATACATGTACTATACCCCCGATTTTCATGTGTACACTTATCTCTTCTGTTTACAGCAAAATTCATCCCTGTTGGCTATGGTATAAAAAAGTTACAAATAAACTGTGTGATAGAAGACGATAAGGTCTCCACAGATTTTCTTGAAGAAGAAATCACAGCCATTGAGGAATATGTAAGTTCACATGTGACAACTTGACATTGTCAAATAATTCACAGAGCTCCATCAGATTTGGTCAGTCCTCTGTATATTGAAATCCAAATCTAAAAATCATATTAAGATATTTGTCATTTGTTCAAAGCTTATGAAAGGTTAATTTTTTCCAGCACCATAGGGTCTGATGGACTTCAGTCTAATATTCTATTGAGCAGTAGATTTTGAATTTGCAAAAAATCTGCAACAGAGTTTCTTAATTAAGAATTACGAACGAATGAACGTTTTTTTGTAACTTGGCAGATCTGTGCATAATAATAGATTTTCTGTTAATTTGTGTATCTTTTACTTAAATACAAATGTACATACACATATTCTTTTATACAGTATGTGTAACGATGAAATAAATTATATCATTTCTTTACAGGTGCAAAGTATGGATGTAGCTGCTTTCAACAAAATCTAATAATTGTGCTATCAATAAACATTGTTGTATTAAAGTACTTGAAATGTGCCATGTATGCTTTTCTTTGTGATTCAATCAATCATTATGATACAAGAGAAATCCTACCTGCAAAAACAGATACAAAGAACAGAAGAATTATTTGTTGCATAAAAAGTCGCATGGAATTAATTTCAGTAAGCTTTTTTCATAGTCCATTGTCATTTGCCCATCAGTACTACTATTACATTATACAAGTAGATTTCTCATATGCATCTGCAGCACAAAATTTCAAGAAACCTTACACATGTTACAGGAAGCAAATGCAGGAGGTGCCCTACCAAAACACAATCTGACAAGCAAGATGACTGACATTGGGCGTAGTTGCTCAACATAGGTCTTTCCCAATAGCATCAGTCCGCCGGTCCTGACAGGCAAAATTAGGTTTGGCCCGATGTTTTCCTCTTGATAGTCGGTCTGAATGACTGATACATTCTGGCGAGTCTATACGTTATGTAATCAAATGTTTCACTGCAAGTTTTTATCATTTTCGGTCTCTCGTTAGAAACTGATCATGCTCTTGAAAAAATTTCATGGTTGTAATTTTAATTTCTTTGTTTTGAATTTTAAGCATTAAAGAAAACGTGATTGACAATTAGTCAGAGGATGTTCGGGCAGGGCTGCTACCGTATTGCCCATGTTGGCTACACTGAAGTATGTAGAAAGGTCTATTTCCATGATATTTTGCATATTTCTTTTTTTTTTCGGACAGACAGTTTTTGTTTCGGACCTATGTGTTTCTTTAAATTTAACACAGGTCCGAATGACGTATGTGAGCTGAAAGTTTTTTGGAAAGACTGCAACATATTTTCATTTTCTCCTCTACAGCCTCTTGACAGAATTTCAGAAAACTTACAGAAAGCAAATTAAGTAAGATGGCCATTGGTAGATAATCTTTCACAACAGTTGCTTAGAATTTTCTGTAAGAGTATTTGTAGGCGAAACTCCTACACCCTGTTTCACAAAAATTCTTGCGAACTTTTTCAGGAATTTTCTTAACTTTTGATATCATAGTTCTTTTGATCAACTTAAATTCGCACACTCTTGTTTCTTAATTTCCGTTTCATATGTAGAAATGATATTAGAAAACAAATTAACTTAAATTGAAAGGTTTGAACTTTTTATTCAATGACGAAAGTTGTGAAATTTTTCGTAAGAATTTTTGTGAAATTGGGGGCTGATCTTTTATAATTAATGTAGGGTAGTTGCAGTATCTAGGGAATAGAATTGCCTTCAATTGATATCGTAGGCTGAGTGAGTTTATGTCACTCACCTGTGTTAAATGTATACGTTATACATGCTGTTAGTCGGGAATTATTCTGTAATTCTGGAAGATTGTCAGGGAACATGCATGCACAGTGCAAAATGGACAATGAATTCCTATAGATTTTTAACCTGGACAAATTAAAGTTGTACCAATTCATCTAGATTAACAGTCTACATGAAAACTTTTTTCAACCAATAACCCGAAGACAATTTCTACTTAGATATATGTATAGTTTTTAAAGTGAAATTCTACTAGCCCAGCAAAATTTCTACTAGCCTCGGGTGTCGGGCTAGTGAGTTTTCTTGAAGACTGGATTAACAGGGTATCACTGTATGTAAGAGGTTTTGGGAAGTTTGATATTTGACAAACTGGTACAAGTTAAGAAGTGTTGATAAGGCCATTTCATGTTTGTTCTTTGTTTTGCGTCCTTTCAAAATTAAGAAACCTACCAAACATCCAGGAGAAATAAATATAAAAAACAAATTTGTTTTTTTGACCGAATTGCAAAGCAAAATCTGGCTTATGAAATGACGATATCTATCCGTCCGTCTGCGTCAACAATTTGGTTAAGCTGTTGTGTTTAGGTCACTTGTGAAAGAGCAATAAGGGGTACAGTCTTCAAACTTCGTACAAAAATAAAGCACTAAGAAATGATCTGAATGCAAGTATTGTCTTTGACCTTGAGGTTTAACCTTGACATAGAGAAATGTAATTTTGTGTTTAGGTAATTTTAGAAGAACTATTAGGGTAACAATATTAGATCTTGGTATTGAGATATTAAGCAGAGTGAAAGGGTTTTGTTTTTTATAAATTACCTTGAGGTTTGACCTTGAAGATGTAATATTGTGTTTAAGTTTTAGTCGTGAAAGAACTTTAAGGGGTACAATCTTAAAACTTGGTACAAAGATAAAGCATAGTGAGAGAATCTGAACACAGTTATTGTTTGACTTTGAGGTTTGACCTTAACCTTGAAAAATATAATTTAGAGTTGATCTCATTTCTTCAAATACTACATGGAATTTTACAGTCAGACTTTGCATAGAAATAGGAAATAATGAGTTGATTTATTAAACATTGACCTGGCCATTTGACCTTGAAGATACAATTTGATTTTGACTTTACCATAGTAAAGTACCAATAATATACATGCATCAGATATAATATTTAAACCTTGCATGGAGATAGATCTAAGCAAGTGGACCTGATTTCAGGTCTTGTACCAATATTACATGTATATGAAACCATGAGTAAGACTTTATTGTTCTATATTAGATAGCACATTAAAATTTTACTTGGAGGTAGAACATGGTAACTGGACATGATTTCAGTTACTGTCCTTAAACTTGACAGTTTTATTATAAACTGGACATATGCCATTACTTTATAAAGTATCTCTTCGAAACTTCTGGTACTGAAGTTAACATTGAGGATTGACCTTGAAGATATGGTTTTGAATTAGACTAAAGTGAGCCAGCAATCCGGCCATCAATACCGTATTTAGCAGTGTCTTTTTATACTATCTTTTAATTAAATCTTGATCAGAAAAAACCCAGATCAATTCTCAGTTAATGGTTGAAATAAAACTATTGACTAAAAACAGACGGTTTACGTCACGCGTCGCTCCGTCACAATTTAAACCTTAAAATCATACCAGTAAGAGGATGGAGAATCTGCAAACAAAGGCGATGTCTGAAGGCCATAATAATTGTTGTCTTGATGCAAAAATGGTGTGGCTTTCTGATTATGTGCACATAACCCTCCAGCTTATCCAGAAGGGCATGTTTCCTGCTTACTTTGATCGGTTGCTGGTTTGTTTTGTGTAGATATTTCATATCTCATTGCCCCCTGTTGCTTCATAATGAAGATTGTTTGTCTTATGGCCAATGTTTCTTGTAATTGCTGTAATGATATCGCAATGCTTTATGTACTTTTTTTTCGACACATGATGATGCATTAGAGAAAACTCGTGGAAGACGTGCCTGTTTTATCCTATATGGCATGTGATCTTAAGTACAAGAAACGTGCATGTTTGGTCCATGCTGCAATTTTACCTGTTCTTAAATGATGCTATTGATTTGAAGATGTTTAATATTTGTACCACTTGGTGAGTGCCACTGCTGGTGGACCAGGAGTCCCCGAGGGCACATGTAGCCAAGTTCAACGTCGGTTGATCGTTTCTTCAACGCATTCGAGAATTTCTGTTATCAAAATCTCTTGAAATTTCTAAAACGTGGGTCCTGTAGCATCATATCCCATCCATCCTGCTACGTCTTTCGGAAAATTTTTGGATATACTAACTTTCATACTCTTTGGTCATGTTACATGGTTTATATTGAGGATCACTGACGAGGGTTAAGAACCCGAAACGTGCATGTCTGGTCCATGCTGCGAATTCACTTGTTCTTAAATGATGCTATTGATTTGAAGACGTTTAACACTTGATACATTATTCAAAAATATAAGGATGACAAAAAAAATTGTAGAAGATAAATATTTGCGGAATAATTGATAGCGTTTTAATTTGGACAAACTAAAAATTACTCTTTGTATACATGCACGTTTGTTTTTAAATATAATCCCCATGAAAGAGATTACAACCAACGTGATTCTAAATGCACTACTGAGATGATAATAAGAAAATTAAGACGACCTAAAGTATCGTTTTTGAAGGATTTCAATTTAACAAAAGATATGCTGCAATACTTAATATACATGTATATCTACTTCCGCATACCTTCAACTAACATATAAATAAGGAATGTAATAATTTAACATTGAATTCTTAACCATTGCGAAATGTCACGAATAAATCGTCATGTCTTTGTCCGTCCTTTTTTTTTAAAAGGTTTTTTTTGTCTTACCAGAAAAATAATCATAACAATAGGCACATTACTAAATAATCGCGTGTAATTGCTTTCGGTGCCTATTAAGTAAGCTTTATGTTACAATGTACTAATAGATCCCCTCATATTGCTGCCTTGTTTGTGTTGTCACATGGAAATGGAGAGGCGACTGTATATATGCATCGAAAGAGCTCTTTTTGTTGTGATTATTGTTAGGTTTGTCTGCACGCAATGCGGGTAGCTACATTATTCGATATAAAATAGGCTATCGGATGACCGTCCAAAGTGGCAATTTATGTATTGTTAATTGTGTTTTCATAAATGTTTTGGTGCGTCTGCTCTGATTGCTCTTTAGACCAGTCGGTGTTGTTGTGTATCATCGCCCCCTAGCTGTTGTTTTTGTAATATATTTGTTTGTTGTCCATCGTTGCTGACTCTGTGTGTTCCGCTGTGGCTATTCCAGGATAGTTTCCTGGAGATCTCGTCCAAATTCTCATCTATAAAATCCTTCCTTCCTTAATTCTTACTCCCCTCCTGGAAAATAGGGCCTCGGACACGCATCTTCCAGGTGCATGGTCCTGTCTTGTGCAGCTCTTGTTGTTTCAGTCGCAAACCCAAACCCAAGAAGCATTTTTTTCTCTTCCTACTGTTCTCCGCCATGTATCCTCTTGTCGACCTCTTTTCCTTTTTCTTTCGGGTGTCCATGTCAACCTTTCTGAAAACATGTCCAATCTACTGTTAGTCCACATCACTTTCACTTTTACACTGATATTATCCATTTCTGCTTTTTAGCTCACCTGAGAGCGAAGTTTGTTTGCTTGTTTTTATTTCTACTGGTCTCAGACCAGTCGAGCTTATGCGATCACCCTTTGTCCGGCGTCCGTCCATCTGTCCGTCCGTCCGTCCGTCGTCTGTCTGTCCGTCTGTCCGTAAACAATTCTTGTCCGGACAACTCCTCTGAAACTGTAAGAGATAGAAAGTTAATTCTTTTTGCATTTTACTTGTACCATGGTCTAGTTGTGCACCTGACATTTAGTTTCACTCCCTGACCCCCAGGGTCTTAGAAAATGGGCGTGGTCATTAAATTCTATGTAATCTTGTCCGGACAACTCCTCTGAAACTGTTACAGATAGAAAGCTAATTCTTTTTGCATTTTACTTGGTCCATGGTCTAGTTGTGCACCTGACATTTAGTTTCAGTCCCTGACCCCCAGGGTCTTAGAAAAATGGGCGTGGTCATTAAATTCTATGTAATCTTGTGCTCGAACAACTCCTCTGACACTATAAATGATGGAGACTTAATTCTTTTTGCAATATAATGGGTCTGTAGTCTAGTTGTGCACCTGATATTTTGTTTGAGCCCCTGACCCCCAGGGTCTTAGAAATGGGTGTGGTCATTTTCTCCTATATAACTCTATGTAATCTTGTGCTCGCAACTCCTCTGACACTATAAATGATGGAGACTTAATTCTTTTTGCAATATGATGGGTCTGTAGTCTAGTTGTGCACCTGATATTTTGTTTGAGCCCCTGACCCCCAGGGTCTTAGAAATGGGTGTGGTCATTTTCTCCTATATAACTCTATGTAACCTTGTGTTCGCAACTCCTCTGACACTATAAATGATGGAGACTTAAATCTTTTTGCAATATGATGGGTCTGTGGTCTTGTTGTGCACCTGATATTTTGTTTAGGCCCCCTGACCCCCAGGGTCTTAGAAATGGGTGTGGTCATTTTCTCCTATATAACTCTATGTAATCTTGTGTTCGCAACTCCTCTGACTTTATAAATGATGGAGACTTAATTCTTTTTGCAATATGATGGGTCTGTAGTCTCATTGTGCACCTGATATTTTGTTTGAGCCCCTGACCCCATGGCCAGGGTCTTAGAAATGGGTGTGGTCATTTTCTCCTATATAACTCTATATAATCTGTGCTCGCAACTCCTCTGACAATATAAATGATGAAGACTTAATTCTTTTTACAGTATGATGGGTCTGTGATCTTGTAGTGCACCTGATATTTTGTTTGAGCCCCTGACCCCCAGGGTCTTAGAAATGGGTGTGGTCATTTTCTCCTATACAACTCTATGTAATCTTGTGCTCGCAACTCCTCTGACACTATAAATGATGGAGACTTAATTCTTTCTGCAATGTGATGGGTCTGTGGTCTGGTTGTGCTGATATTTTGTTTGAGCCCCTGACCCCCAGGGTCATAGAAATGGGTGTGGTCATTTTCTCCTATATAACTCTATGTAATCTTGTGCTCACAACTCCTCTGACTAAATTCTTATTGCAATATTATGGGTCTCTGGTCTAGTTGTGCACCTGTTTTTATGTTTTAGCCCCTGACCCTTAGGGTCTCAGAAATGGGTGTGGTCAATTTTCCTATATAAGTAAATGTAATCTTGTGCTTGCAACCCCTCTGACACTATAAATGATGTAGAATTAATTCTTTTTGCAATGATTGGTCTGTGGCATAGATGTGCACCTGATATTTTGTTTTAGCCTTATACCCCTAGGGTCTTTGAAAATGGGTGTGGTAATTTTTCCTATATAGTTGTGCTCTCTTCTCGTTTAAAGCTATTTATGATGGGGAGTTAATTCTTTATCCAAGTCTTGATGTGTCATTGGTAGTTCATTTGAGCTAGCAGTCCTTGGCCCCTAGGATCTTGGAAAATGGGTGTGACATTCTTTTTAGAAATACTTTATCTCGGATATTATGAATTATATGAGTGCTATTATAGTTGCAGTATAATGGATATGTAGTTTTGTCATGCTACTTATAATTTGTTAGAGCGCCTGCTCCCTATGGTCTTGGTTTAAAAAAAAAAAGGAAATTGATGTTTTAGAAAAAACAACCAGGAGAGCTACAGTCTCGTCAGAGACTTCTGGTTTTTTGTTCCGATCGGTCGCCGTATGCTCTGATTTGCTGACACATTTTTGACCTCTCCTCTGCTGCTATCTGGAGCATCAACTGAATTCAGATCATGCAGCTAGTACATTCAACACGTAAAGGTTGGTACACGATTTTGAAGTACCCCGAGATATGGTCCCTAGCGAAGCGATTATCCATTGATCAAAGGTGTTAGCCATGCAATAAGTATATATATACGTGCGGAATGTACTTAGTCTAGCTGATCTGAATTCTGTAGATGCTCTATAGATAGCCCGAAAAGAGGAAAGCTCTTTAAATGAGAATAATCTAAGATTGTTTATTTTTTTAAAGATAAATTTAAATGAGATGGGAAGCTCAAACTGAGTTTTTTATTTTCAAAAGAAGAATTTCAGAATGACTTTGTTATGTAACTAATTCATGTCTTCTGTAATTTAAGCATGGACCCATGATCACCGATAAGATCATCTTCCATAACAAAATAATGAAAAAAGTTGAAGGTGTACTTCTTTTTATGATTCAAGGAACCTTTTTTAATGCACAAGACAAAGGAAATGGATAAATCTGCTTTACCGAAAGAGAGACGAACAGATGCGAGACAAAGTAAAACATATAGCAGTTGCCTGATCAAAGATACTTTTAAAAATAGTTAGACATATGAAAGGTATTCGATACAAACTTCTTATTTATCTTAAGAAACAATATGAGGTTGTGTGTTAATTTAAACGTCTTCAAATTCAATAGCATGTTAAACGTCTTTGAATTCAATAGCATCATTTAAAACCTGATAAATTTACAGCATGGACCAGACATGCACGTTTCGGGTACTAAACCCTCGTCAGTGATCCTAAGTCTAAACAATGTAATACGGCCAAAAAGTATGAAAATTATTATGTCCAAAAGTGTACCATAAGACGTAGCAGAATGGGTGGGATATGATGCTACAGGACCCACGTTTTAGAAATTTCAAGAAATTTTGTAACAGAAAACTTCAAATGCGTTGAAGAGAAACACGATCAACCGAAGTTGATCGAACTTGGTACATGTGCCCTCGGGGACTCTTGGTCCACCAGCAGATGACGCTCACCAAGTAGTTCAAATGTTAAACGTCTTCAAATTCAATAATTATCTTACATTGAGGAGGTTATTGTACACTACTTTTGTGCGTTCTTCCAGAACTAGAAAGGTCGAAGGGTTGTGCGCACGTAATCCGGACGACATCATTTGCTACTAAAGTAGCAGATGGTCGTCTTAAGTCGGCAACGATTGCCCATGGGACCATTATGTGTAGTCTTTTGTGTTGGTGTTTTGATGTCAACAGCACTCACAATAGAGTACAAAATTAAGCATCGACGGACCACTAGCAAGCTAGAGGTGGGACCAGGTGCCCGGGAGGAGTAAGCATCCCCTGTTGGCTAGCCGCACCCGCCGTCGATGTTTAAGCACGAAAATGAAAACAATATATAAACTTCATGCACTGTCTGACGTTATGTCTATATAGAAAGTGCTATGGCGACAATGTCAGGGGAATTCAATAGCATCATTTAAAACCTGATAAATTTACAGCATGGACCAGACATGCACGTTTCGGGTACTAAACCCTCGTCAGTGATCCTCAGGCTAAACGATGTAATATGGCCGAAAAGTATGATGATTATTATGTCCAAAATTGTACCAAAAGACGTAGCAGAATGGGTGGGATATGATGCTACAGGACCCACGTTTTAGAAATTTCAAGAAATTTGTAACAGAAAATGATTTAAGAACAGACAAATTTGCAGCATTGACCAGGCATGCACGTTTCTACCTGTCGCACAGCCGGGGGTTGTAAGGAACGCAAGAAAGCTTATGAGGGCCCCAGCATTACTTTTTACACACCCCGAAAAATTTCACGTGCATGGTACTTGAATGATGTTCGTTCGTGAGTGAGTGAAAGTAAAAACGAAAACTCATATCAGACTTCAAAACGCACAATGAATATGCAAAAGGAACCAGGGAAAGTAAAAGCCAAATAAAACAGCCAGACTATTCCATAATTCGAAAATTAAGGAGGTATTGAACACTTGGACGCCAAATTCAATTTTTCTAAAAAATTCTGAAATTATATATTTCTTGTCTGTCCTTGACTATACACACTTACATTTGATTCTATCCACAGGAAAATTTTCTACGAGACTTTGAAATATGCCTTAATCGACGTTTTCGTGAATTTCTTGATGACGTCATAATATTGAAAGTGTCATTCCAGTTCTTGTAAAGCTATTGAAAATTAATTTTGATTTAACTTCCAACATATCCTTAATATATTGCACTTACGTATGGAAAAGATAAACTGAATTGTGTTTTAAACACAGGCAGGATACTTGAATAAAAGATGACACTGTCGCTAAAAAAATTGCAATTTCGAGCCAATTTACTGTAGTTGCTAGTTAATTATTAGGAATCCTGTGGATGAATCTTTTTCAAAAACTATCAAAATTATTACAAATGTCCAGAGATGATTTCATGATTAAATGGGAAAATTGAATTTAGGATTAAAATATTACAAGGCTTTATATTTTCCAATTTTTTCTTCCAAAATCGTCCATTTTCATTGAAGTGACATCCCCTTTCCAGTAACGTAAATTTGTCAACGAATATACTGTGATGAAGATTTAGTTTTCTATTTTATACATGCTAAGTTTCAATGCAATACTTTTAGTAATAATCTTTTTATTGCATTTTGAATGCGAAGGTTTGTGACGCCATTTTCCCGATAACGTCGAAATGACGTCGTGATTTTCTCATGGATAAAACTCCCAAAATCCTAAATTTCGAAAATCGCAATCATTTCTTCAAATGACGCTGGAAATTATTCAAACTTCATTTGGATACTCAAATGCGTATATCAATCAGAATATCAAATGTTTTAAGGGAGTTAAGTCTGTACTTTTCCTCGGAAGCGAGAAAACAAATAATGCCGCCGCCATCTTGGTGTTCAAACCCTCCTTAATTAATCCACTACGAGCTATTCTTCTATAGATCTCCAGATTTCATGACTTTTACAATACGAATTCGATTCATACAAGGGCAACGGCGGTGGCATTAGCTAGTATGTTTAAATGTGTCACAGAACTCTATATAATGGCTATTCGTTATTCTGATAGCTATCCCTTCCTTCCCTAGAAAGAAAGGGGATGATCTCCAGCATGACCACCTTGCACCCACCCAGAGAAACAAACCCACAAGAAAGTGATACGTAAATGACATCAGACAAAAACTAAGACCACAAAAAATACACGACAAAAATCACCAGAACATCATACAAAACAATCGAAACAGACGTAAAAAAACATCAAATATTAATGACAACACATCAAGGAAGCTGCCTTGAATTAAAAGTAACATCATTCTTATGTTGTCACAATACGCTGGAATCGGTATTTTACTTGGAATTTCCATTGTTGCTTGAGCCCATGCGTTCTTTTAGTAAGGATCGATGCTATTGTATAAAACGGCTGTGCCGTCTTCGTGACCACTGGGTGACCGGACGAGTGGCAAACCTGTAAGCTCGTAGGTCGGATAACCACACCATTTGCCACTCATGGTGGATGACACCGATTGTCAATTGATCCCTTTGGTTTGTGTGTTGGTGTTGTGATGACATCTTTGGTGGTTGGTGTTGTGATGACGTCTTTGGTGGTTGGTGTTTTGATGACATCATTGGTGGTTGGTGTTGTGATGACATCTTTGGTGGTTGGTGTTTTGGTGATCTATGATGGTTGGTGTTTTGATGACATCATTGGTGCTTGGTGTTTTGATGACGTCTTTGGAGGTTGGTGTTTTGATGATGTCTATGATGGTTGGTGTTTTGATGACGTCTTTGGTGGTTGGTGTTGTGATGACGTCTTTGGTGGTTGGTGTTTTGATGACATCTTTATTGGTTGTTCTTTTGATGACGTCTATGATGGTTGGTGTTTTGATGACGTCTTTGGTGGTTGGTGTTTTGATGACGTCTATGATGGTTGGTGTTTTGATGACGTCTTTGGTGGTTGGTGTTTTGATGACGTCTTTGGTGGTTGGTGTTTTGATGACGTCTTTGGTGGTTGGTGTTTTGATGACGTCTTTGGTGGTTGGTGTTTTGATGACGTCTATAATGGTTGATGTTTTGATGACGTCTTTGGTGGTTGTTGTTTTGATGACGTCTTTGGTGGTTGGTGTTTTGATGACGTCTTTGGTGGTTGGTGTTTTGATGACGTCTTTGGTGGTTGGTGTTGTGATGACGTCTTTGGTGGTTGGTGTTTTGATGACGTCTATGATGGTTGGTGTTTTGATGACGTCTATGATGGTTGGTGTTTTGATGACGTCTTTGGTGGTTGGTGTTTTGATGACGTCTTTGGTGGTTGGTGTTTAGATGACGTCTATGATGGTGGTTGATGTTTTGATGACGTCTTTGGTGGTTGGTGTTTAGATGACGTCTTTGGTGGTTGGTGTTTTAATGAGGTCTTTAGTAGCTGGTGTTTTGATGACGTCTTTGGTGGTTGGTGTATTGATGACTTCTTTGATGTTTGGTGTTTTGATGATGTCTATGATGGTTGGTGTATTGATGACTTCTTTGATGTTTGGTGTTTTGATGATGTCTATGATGGTTGGTGTTTTGATGATGTCTATGGTGGTTGGTGTTTTGATGACGTCTTTGGTGGTTGGTGTTGTGATGACGTCTTTGGTGGTTGGTGTTTTGATGACATCATTGGTGGTTGGTGTTGTGATGACATCTTTGGTGGTTGGTGTTTTGGTGATCTATGATGGTTGGTGTTTTGATGACATCATTGGTGCTTGGTGTTTTGATGACGTCTTTGGAGGTTGGTGTTTTGATGATGTCTATGATGGTTGGTGTTTTGATGACGTCTTTGGTGGTTGGTGTTGTGATGACGTCTTTGGTGGTTGGTGTTTTGATGACATCTTTATTGGTTGTTGTTTTGATGACGTCTATGATGGTTGGTGTTTTGATGACGTCTTTGGTGGTTGGTGTTTTGATGACGTCTATGATGGTTGGTGTTTTGATGACGTCTTTGGTGGTTGGTGTTTTGATGACGTCTTTGGTGGTTGGTGTTTTGATGACGTCTTTGGTGGTTGGTGTTTTGATGACGTCTTTGGTGGTTGGTGTTTTGATGACGTCTATAATGGTTGATGTTTTGATGACGTCTTTGGTGCTTGTTGTTTTGATGACGTCTTTGGTGGTTGGTGTTTTGATGACGTCTTTGGTGGTTGGTGTTTTGATGACGTCTTTGGTGGTTGGTGTTGTGATGACGTCTTTGGTGGTTGGTGTTTTGATGACGTCTATGATGGTTGGTGTTTTGATGACGTCTATGATGGTTGGTGTTTTGATGACGTCTTTGGTGGTTGGTGTTTTGATGACGTCTTTGGTGGTTGGTGTTTAGATGACGTCTATGATGGTGGTTGATGTTTTGATGACGTCTTTGGTGGTTGGTGTTTAGATGACGTCTTTGGTGGTTGGTGTTTTAATGAGGTCTTTAGTAGCTGGTGTTTTGATGACGTCTTTGGTGGTTGGTGTATTGATGACTTCTTTGATGTTTGGTGTTTTGATGATGTCTATGATGGTTGGTGTATTGATGACTTCTTTGATGTTTGGTGTTTTGATGATGTCTATGATGGTTGGTGTTTTGATGATGTCTATGGTGGTTGGTGTTTTGATGACGTCTTTGGTGGTTTGTGTTTTGATGACGTCTATGATGGTTGGTGTTTTGATGACGTATATGATGGTTGGTGTTTTGATGACGTCTTTGGTGGTTGGTGTTTAGATGACGTCTTTGGTGGTTGATGTTTTGATGACGTCTATGATGGTTGGTGTTTTGATGACGTCTATGATGGTTGGTGTTTTGATGACGTCTTTGGTGGTTGGTGTTTTGATGATGTCTATGATGGTTGGTGTTTTGATGATGTCTATGGTGGTTGGTGTTTTGATGACGTCTTTGGTGGTTGTTGTTTTGATGACGTCTATGATGGTTGGTGTTTTGATGACGTCTATGATGGTTGGTGTTTTGATGATGTCTTTGGTGGTTGGTGTTTAGATGACGTCTTTTGTGGTTGATGTTTTGATGACGTCTTTGGTGGTTGGTGTTTAGATGACGTCTTTGGTGGTTGGTGTTTTAATGAGGTCTTTGGTAGCTGGTGTTTTGATGACGTCTTTGGTGGTTGGTGTTTTGATGACTTCTTTGATGATTGGTGTTTTGATGACGTCTATGATGGTTGGTGTTTTGATGACGTCTTTGGTGGTTGGTGTTTAGATGATGTCTATGATGGTTGGTGTTTTGATGATGTCTATGGTGGTTGGTGTTTTGATGACGTCTTTGGTGGTTGGTGTTTAGATGACGTCTATGATGGTTGGTGTTTTGATGACGTCTATGGTGGTTGGTGTTTTGATGACGTCTTTGGTGGTTGGTGTTGTGATGACGTCTTTGGTGGTTGGTGTTTTGATGACGTCTTTGGTGGTTGGTGTTTTGATGATGTCTATGATGGTTGGTGTTTTGATGACGTATATGATGGTTGGTGTTTTGATGACGCGTATGATGGTTGGTGTTTAGATGACGTCTTTGGTGGTTGGTGTTTAGATGACGTCTGTGGTGGTTGATGTTTTGATGACGTCTTTGGTGGTTGGTGTTTAGATGACGTCTTTGGTGGTTGGTGTTTTAATGAGGTCTTTGGTAGCTTGTGTTTTGATGACGTCTTTGGTGGTTGGTGTTTTGATGACTTCTTTGATGTTTGGTGTTTTGATGACGTCTATGATGGTTGGTGTTTTGATGACGTCTTTGGTGGTTGGTGTTTTGATGACGTCTATGATGGTTGGTGTTTTGATGACGTCTATGATGGTTGGTGTTTTGATGACGTCTATGATGGTTGGTGTTTTGATGACGTCTTTGGTGGTTGGTGTTTAGATGACGTCTTTGGTGGTTGATGTTTTGATGACGTCTATGATGGTTGGTGTTTTGATGACGTCTATGATGGTTGGTGTTTTGATGACGTCTTTGTTGTTGGTGTTTAGATGACGTCTTTGGTGGTTGGTGTTTTGATGACGTCTTTGGTGGTTGGTGTTTAGATGACGTCTTTGGTGGTTGGTGTTTTAATGAGGTCTTTGGTAGCTGGTGTTTTGATCACGTCTTTGGTGGTTGGTGTTTTGATGACGTCTTTTGTGGTTGGTGTTTTGATGACGTCTATGATGGTTGGTGTTTTGATGACTTCTTTGATGTTTGGTGTTTTGATGACGTCTATGATGGTTGGTGTTTTGATGACGTCTTTGGTGGTTGGTGTTTAGATGATGTCTATGATGGTTGGTGTTTTGATGATGTCTATGGTGGTTGGTGTTTTGATGACGTCTTTGGTGGTTGGTGTTTTGATGACGTCTATGATGGTTGGTGTTTTGATGACGTCTTTGGTGGTTAGTGTTTTGATGAGGTCTTTGGTAGCTTGTGTTTTGATGACGTCTTTGGTGGTTGGTGTTTTGATGACTTCTTTGATGTTTGGTGTTTTGATGACGTCTATGATGGTTTGTGTTTTGATGACGTCTTTGGTGGTTGGTGTTTTGATGACGTCTATGATGGTTGGTGTTTTGATGACGTCTATGATGGTTGGTGTTTTGATGACGTCTATGATGGTTGGTGTTTTGATGACGTCTTTGGTGGTTGGTGTTTAGATGACGTCTTTGGTGGTTGATGTTTTGATGACGTCTATGATGGTTGGTGTTTTGATGACGTCTATGATGGTTGGTGTTTTGATGACGTCTTTGTTGTTGGTGTTTAGATGACGTCTTTGGTGGTTGATGTTTTGATGACGTCTTTGGTGGTTGGTGTTTAGATGACGTCTTTGGTGGTTGGTGTTTTAATGAGGTCTTTGGTAGCTGGTGTTTTGATGACGTCTTTGGTGGTTGGTGTTTTGATGACGTCTTTTGTGGTTGGTGTTTTGATGACGTCTATGATGGTTGGTGTTTTGATGACTTCTTTGATGTTTGGTGTTTTGATGACGTCTATGATGGTTGGTGTTTTGATGACGTCTTTGGTGGTTGGTGTTTAGATGATGTCTATGATGGTTGGTGTTTTGATGATGTCTATGGTGGTTGGTGTTTTGATGACGTCTTTGGTGGTTGGTGTTTTGATGACGTCTATGATGGTTGGTGTTTTGATGACGTCTTTGGTGGTTAGTGTTTTGATGACGTCTATGATGGTTGGTGTTTTGATGACGTCTATGATGGTTGGTGTTTTGATGCCGTCTTTGGTGGTTGGTGTTTTGATGAAGTCTTTGGTGGTTGGTGTTTTGATGACGTCTTTTGTGGTTGGTGTTTTGATGACATCTTTGGTGGTTGGTATTTTGATGACGTCTTTGGTGGTTGGTGTTTTGATGACGTCTTTGGTTGTTTGTGTTTAGATGACATCTTTGGTGGTTGATGTTTTGATGACGTCTTTGGTGGTTGGTGTTTAGATGACGTCTATGATGGTGGTTGATGTTTTGATGACGTCTTTGGTGGTTGGTGTTTAGATGACGTCTTTGATGGTTGATGTTTTGATGACGTCTTTGGTGGTTGGTGTTTAGATGACGTCTTTGGTGGTTGATGTTTTGTGTTGTCTCTGGTGCTTGGTGTTTTGATGAGGTCTTTGGTAGCTGGTGTTTTGATGCCGTCTTTGGTGGTTGGTGTTTTGATGACCTCTTTGGTGGTTGGTACGTGTTTTGATGACCTCTTTGGTGGTTGGTACGTGTTTTAATGACCTTTTTGGTGGTTGGTACGTGTTTTGATGACCTCTTTGGTGGTTGGTACGTGATTTGATGACCTCTTTGGTGGTTGGTACGTGTTTTGATGACATCTTTGGTGGTTGACCTTCCTTGTCCCTTCGATTTCTCTTGCGCTTGTCCACTCGTCTTTGCGTGTTTCATTGTTATGCTGTGGGTGCTGAGGCGGGTCTTGTTGGAGATTTCTTCTTATCTACCATGACAAAAAACCCAAATACGAGCATTTGAATTTACTTAGAGGCTCCAAGACCTCTTGTATCCTAGAAAGCATCCGTTTGATTTCATCTAAATCGCACAATTGATCCGAAGTAACTTGGACATCTAGAAGTGTAATTACAATACTAAAAAACAAGGAACCACTTACAAGACAATATGGTAAAGTAGAAATCATGTCTAAAATGACTTTCCAAGTGGATCATGAAACATAATAGGCATTTTATGGATTGAATCATTACCTATATGAAGGATTTATTTTGAACTGCTTCACTTTTCAAAATTGTACATTCTGAAAAAAAAAAAACCTGTATACGTTACCTCTTTTGTGTAAGAACATTTGAAATACAAACTAATCGTGAGAAAAACATTTCACTTCAATACCAGATACCTACGTTTAAATAAAATACTAGTATACGAAAAGACGCTTTTGTAACACCTCTTCCTGGTTGGGTTTATTTTCGAAAAGGATATGCAATGGGCAAAATCTTACTTATCCTTTTTAGTTTGCTTTATGGTAAGTACACTTTAACATATTGTTTCAAAATCTCTCAACCTCGATTAAATTATTTTTCTAAAAATTTATTTTACTGCAAATCTAAATAGAGAAAGTAATAAAAAAAAGAAATTCCGACAAAAATTTCTTACTCAAGTCATGGTCGCTTTAAAACTGTTAGTCGGCGTGGTAGTTGTATGCATATTGTTTGCAGCTATAGTATATGTTAATGATTTGACAATATCCAAGTCATGCAAAAGTCACTACATGTAATTTTTTTTATCGAGATGCAGAGTTTTATCTAATTGACAAAAACAATATCTATTTTCCTCCAGGCAGTCAGGATATATTTTGAAGTTTTATTATTCAAAATTCGATACGATGACCATAATTATATGACAGTATTCGTTTGTTTATTTGTATTTACTGTAACCATTTGGAATTTGTGCTGCTCCCCATCAATAATGAATAAATTAGAATTGTGAAGTAAATTCATCCCCTTTTATTATATAGTCTGTTTATACTCCAACTCTCATTGGCTGAGAACTGTCACGTGAAGAGTAATTGTCTCATCATATTGACCTGCGAGAGGCGATTTCATTAAACATCACTACCGCGAAAACCATGAAATATCGAAAACGCGCGAAATTTATATCTGTGACGTCATTAACGTCATTTCGTAAAAAGCAGCAAGGACCTGAAGCTATGCTCGAATTTTGAGCCTATCTACGGGTTTTGAATCTGAAATGTTCTTCATTTGACTCATTGAATGAATTCCATTACGCTCAGGATAATTTAGCGACAGAAAATGCTGATATTAACAAGTCTTGGTACATTTAAAAAAAAATCGATGTCAGCCATTTCGAAAAGGTACCTTCATAAATACTGATTAAGTCCACTATATAATAAAACAATTGTGGACTTTTCACTCGGTGAATATGGTGTGATATTTTCTGAATTTGAAAATATTGACCTCGGCTGGCGCCTCGGTCAATATTTTCAAATTCAGAAAATATCACACCATATTCACCTCGTAAAAAGTCCATAATTGTATAATATGAATCAAATGCTTACTTTTGATCTGTGGATATTATATATATTAATTGTGTTGTCCTTATATGAATCATAGGCTTACTAATTTGATCTGTTGATGTTATATATCTTATATATAATGATTGTGTTGTCCTTATATGAATCAAACTCTTACTAATTTGATCTGTTGATACTATATATTATATATATTAATTGTGTTGTCCTTTGTGTATTTTAAATGATGTGCTATCACTGTTATTGTTGTATCCGTCTGTTTTTCTATTTTTCTCGTGTGTATCCCGCTGTTTTCACAACAACATCATCATCTTCTTTCGCTATGGTCATGCGGTGTTCAGTCTTTTGCTATCTGGTTACTATATATAGTGATGTACCGATTATCGCTAATTTCGATTATCGCTCGATACTTGCTTTCGATTCTGATGACCCTACCCTCAAAAATCGACTAACGGTTATAATATTGTTTCATAGAAAACAAACAGACTGAGTGAAGACAAGGTGAGCTATTGTCGTAGCCCACTGTATGTCGTCCGTCTGTTCGTAAACTTTTAACATTTTCGACTTCTTCTCCAGAACCACTTAAGTGATTTTGATGAAACTTAGTAGTAATGAAGTACTTATGATCCCCTACAAGTGTTTTTCGTCCGGATCCGTCAGCGAGTGGCGCCTCTAGAGGCAAAAGTGGATCCCAGAGGGTGTCCTCCTTTGACAAGCTTTTTCCGAATCGCATATCAACAAACCGAGAGCATCAGGATGATCTACATGTAGATGGATGTATTAAAAGTGTTATATTTTTTGTTCCACCCCGAAGTAAAAAAAAAAACCAAATAGCACTTGTTTGTCGTCTTTTCGGATTTTGTCAGAGATGCTCGTTTTTGAACTGTTTCTGTTAATATCTCTTTTTTTAAATGTGATTTTGTGCACTCATTTACTGCATATTTGTCAAATCTAAGTAATTCAATGGTTTTATGTAGATTTTGGTTGAAAATTTTATTTTACTGGGTTTCAAGAATTTTTTTTGTACGTGAAAAAGGTAAAGGGGGGGGGGGGGGGGGTATTTTCATACTGAGTATTTGCGGAAAACAGATTTATTTCCCATTTGAGACGGTATCTGACGTAAAACCATTATGACGTCATGAGAATGGTATGGTAACGTCGATTTACAACTTGCACTCAAGGATATAGGCATGGATTCAACCCGGAAGTAGTTCTAGATGGTCGATTTAATAGCGTCATTTCCCAGAGTTTGTGAACCGTTTCCATAGAATTTTATGACGTCACAATTAGTCTACGTCAGATACCGTCCCAAAGGGGAAGCAACTCTCGTTTTCGAAATTAGCGAATATAGACCCATGTGTTTTGGCTTCAAATCCTGCAACTGGCACTTTTATCATGCAATGTCAGTATGTTACGATGTAAGAGTGTGCATGGGTATCAGGAAAGGGGTGTTCCCCTGGGGGCTCTTTGGTTGATCGAGGTATCAACACCAAAAATTGAGGGAAAACTGCGTCGTGCGCGTAGTGCAAGATGCATAAGTTTTCCCTCAATTTTTGGTGTTGAATTCTCTATCAACCAAAAAGTATTACATTGATTACTTATCATTTTATTTCGTCGCTTTTCAACGTTTATTTGAAGCTTGGAAATCTTGTTGCTAACGACGTTGCGTTTGATGTTGAAAAACGCGTACTTCTGTTTTGTGTTGATACAGGTATCAACCAAATTTCTCGGCCAATTAGAATCGTCGTTTCTTGTTAATGACAATGGAAATTAAACGATGATGTGATCAATCGTTGTTTTTCTTACATCAATGGACAAGAATACACATCTGAATGCTTTTGTTTAGATATTCAGCTATCAGCTAAAGTGAGTACGTGAGTATCAGATGAGCGTTGTGGCCTCTTGTTTTCAAAATGGAAAATGAGGTTTTTTTTCTTATTAATATCATAATACTCCTGCATTATCCAAAAATTATCCAATATATCTACGATCTATACTAGAAATTTAGTTAAACTTTTAAAAAGAACGTACCAATTTGTGAGTTTTAAAATAGAATGATACAATTGGCTTCATTATTGTAGTATACAAATCAATCATTTTAGTGAATCAATTTTTGCGTTTCAAATTTCATTTGTTGGAAGTTCATAGACATGGCATTTGAAGCTTTGCGTCATTTTCTACCTCTAACATTTTATGCTATATCCTTAAATGTTACAGCATCTATCAATGGAACACTCTCACTCACAAGCACAACGCAACGTGGAACGACTGACGAAATGAATGGGACTCTATCTAGTCCTACACAACAAAATGAAATAAAGACTCTGTATAGTACAACAGCAAACACTGAAATATATGGTACACAAAACAACACAACACCAGGAATGGAATTTAATGGGACACTGTCTAGCACAACGTCACAAACGGAGACAATTAGTGCATTGTCTAGCACAACGCTGCAAAAACAAACGAATTGGACTTTGTCTAGTTTGACGCCATCACAAGGAACGAGTGCTACTGTGCCAATAATGACGTCACCATCAGAAACGAACCGGACTTTGTTTAGTAATTCGACACCATCAGAAATGAATAGGACTATGCCTAGTACGACGTCACCGTCAGAAATGAACGGTGCCCTGTCTAGTATGACGGTACCATCAGAAACGAACGGGACTATGTCTAGTATGACGCCACTGTCAGAAACGGACGCAACTATATCTAGCATGACGTCACCATCAGAAACAAACGGAACTATGTCTAGTATGACGCCACCGTCAGAAATAAACGGGACCCTGTCTAGTATGACGGTACCATCAGAAACGAACGGGACTACGTCTAGTATGACGCAACCATCAGAAACGAACGGGACTATGTCTAGTATGACGCCACTGTCAAAATCGAGCGGGACTCTGTCCAGTATGACGCCACCACTAGAAACGAACGAGACTATGTCTAGCATAACGTCACCGTCAGAAACAAACGGAACTATGTCTAGTATGACGCCAACATCAGAAATGAACGGGACCCTGTCTAGTATGACGGTACCATCAGAAACGAACGGGACTACGTCTAGTATGACGCCACCGTCAGAATCGAACGGGGCCCTGTCTAGTATAACGCCACCATTAGAAACGAACGAGACTATGTCTAGCATAACGTTACCGCCAGAAATCAGAGGAACTATGTCTAGTATGACGCCAACATCAGAAATGAACGGGACCCTGTCTAGTATGACGGTACCATCAGAAACGAACGGGACTATGTCTAGTATGACGCCACCATCAGAAACGAACGGGACTATGTCTAGCATGACGCCACCGTCAGAATCGAACGGGGCCCTGTCTAGTATGACGCCAACATCAGAAATGAACGGGACCCTGTCTAGTATGACGGTACCGTCAGAAACGAACGGGACTACGTCTAGTATGACGCCACCATCAGAAACGAACGGGACTATGTCTAGCATGACGCCACCATTAGAAACTAACGGGACTATGTCTAGCATAACGTCACCGTCAGAAATGAATGGGACTATGTCTAGTACGACGTCACCATCAGAAACGAATGGGACTATGTCTAGCATAACACCACCACAAGAAACGAACGGGACTCTGTCTAGTATGACGCAAACATCAGAAATGAACTTGACTCTGTCTAATATGACGTCACCACCAGAAACGAATGGAACTTTATCTAGTATGACGCCAACATCAGAAATGAACTTGACTCTGTCTAGTATGACGTCACCATCAGAATTGAATGGGACTTTGTCTAGTATGACGCCAACATCAGAAATGAACTTGAATCAGTCTAGTATTACTCCACCATTTGATATGGATTGGTCTAGTACGATGCCTCCGTCAGAGACAAACGGGACTCTGTCTAGTTTGGCACCGCCATTAGAAACAAACGGGACTCTGTCTAGTAAGACGTCGCCTTCAGAAACGAACGAAATTCTGTCTACAATGACGTTGCCGTCAGAAATGAATGGGACTCTGTCTACAATGATGTTACCATTAGAAAAGAACGGGACACTTTCTAGTATGACGCCACCATTAGAAACGAACGGGACCCTGTCTACAATGACATTGCCGTCAGAATTGAATGGGACTCTGTCTACAATGACGTTACCATCAGAAACGAATGGGACTCTTTCTAGTATGACGCCACCATCAGAAATGAATGAGACACCGTCAAATACATTACTAACAGAAATGAATGAAACACTTTCCAGCCTAACGTCAACGGTAGAAACAACCGAAACACCTTCCAGCACCGCATTACCAGGAATTACGAATGGAACAGTTTCTGACATACAACTACCGATAGAAACAATCACCAGCACATCATCACTAAAATATACAAGTGGAACACCTCCAAGTTCTACACTATCAGAAGAAACGAATGGAACACCGATCAGCACAACCACGCCAGCTTATACGAATGGAATAACGTATAGCAGTACAACAACTGGAGGTAAATAAGTCTTTAAGACGAATATTATTTCAATAGACCGAGTTTTTACTGAATGCAAATAATACTCTAGACCAAAGACAAGTCAATCCACAAAAAAGGAGAAGGTATAATTGTTTTTTATTATGACAGTTCATCTTACTTCTCAAGTAATTGATCATGAGGTCGCTTCATCCAACGTAACATGGACTCTTTTCCATAATCATATCGTTCATTGTGATAATAATTTTGATTGGTTAAAAACACTGAAATACCGTAGCACGTCGGTAGGAAAGTAAATGATGAGGGATGATTCCAATTTGTTTTTGTTGGAAGGGGGTACATATATACCACGAAAAAAGATCACGGCACTTCCTCATCATGCACAATGATGCCATTTTCTCTCTTATTTTTTTTTGGAGGCACATGTATACACTCATCCAAAAAAAAAAAAAAAAAAAGAAGAAGAAGAAAGAAAGAAAATGGAGTCATCCATTAGATACCTATTTTCTTTGTCATCCATATATTCTGTTTTATCTAGTAACCATACCTTTTTTCGTCTTGTTTGTAATGTCACCTGTCAATGAGAAGTCATATCAATTTTGTTGTGCGTATGGTAAAACTTCTGTTCGTTGGTATGATTGCTGGCTGTAAATGTAGTTCGTTACTTCTATGGTTTGATAGTCATAATTAAGTTCCAAATATTCACCATATCTGACGCCATCTAACAATGTAACACGCATTCTTTTTCATATCATTACTTTTTAACTCTTAAACACTTTATTTTTCAGCCTCTACGAGCACTGTCTTGTCAACAACATTGTCACAGCAAGGTAATTAATCTTTTTTTTCATCACAACAAAACAATTTTAATGATACAAGCAACAAAGGAAAAGCTGAGTCACTTGTGTGGATTTTGTTGTAGTATCAAGTATGACGTCATCATCGAACTGAAAGTGGATGCCTGAAATATTGTTGCTTTCAGTTTTGCGAATAGATGAAAAGCTGATGGAGCATGATAAGGGGAATAAGGCGGATGCTCAATCAAATTAAAGCCACAATCATAAATTGCAGCCATGGCAGTAACAGACTTGTGAACTAGAGCATTGTCATGATGGAACAACACATGGACCTTTAACTAGTGAGCTTTCCGCGGCGCAAACCGAGGCTCACAACATATCAATCCGCCTTCGAATATATATACATATGCCAAAAGAAAGTCGTAATAATGTTAGAACTTTCTGGAGCAGCGCGCCAAATGATATTCATGAAGCGCTACTTTGATGTAGATTGATTAATTTTTTGTGTGTGTCTTAATAGTACAAAATAAGGAGAATCAAAGGTTGACTGAATTTTCATCGCAAATGCGTTAGAGTCATCAATTGCCTTGGTTTAAACAGTGTTTATTTTGAAAATTGCATAAATAATATAATTATTTTACAGAGTAATACGATTGCCTGTTAAAAATACCGTGAATATGATAAGGACATTCTGCATTTAAAGCCTTATGCCTGAACATTCCTTTCCCTATATTCCCACTGTCGCATATCACGTGATACGCAGATGATATGTTCCACAGGAATTTGATTAAACCAAGTAAAGTAAGGGTTATTCTACTGTCTTCGAGGGCGTAGCCCGAGGAGCAGTTGAATAACCCCCTTGTTGCACGGCAATTGTTAGGCCATCAAACAATTATCACCGTCGATTGAGTAATTATAAGCCGTCATTCCAAGTAGAAGAAAACTACTAATGGTCAGTAAACAGTTAAGAATTTCACGCATTTCAAAAGTAGATTTCAAAGAAAACAACGGTAAATTCAGTCCAGTATTTTTTATTTAACGAGGGGAAATAAAATTAAGAAAACAAAAGGGAAGTTGATATTTGAATTTTTTCATTAGAGTACATAGGAAGCGGATTTAAGGAGATGCGGTTAAGGATTCCCCTGTACAAGTTTTCCAACAACAATTCAAAACTACGGGAATTTTCAGTTATTATGATATTATATCTTTGTTTCTTTCAAAAGTATTCAAGTATGCCAGTCAGTACATTATTCAATCGGAATCTTAGAGTTTTGTCTGGTAGCTGATAATATGCATATTGAAACATTTTACAAAGAGCGGATCTAGAGCGGGCTGGGAGTCAGGAATCCCCCCCCCCTCCCCTGGAATTTGTAAAAAAAAACATGATTTCCCGTTTCTATGCATTTTCTTTCAAAATCTAAGGCTGGACCCCTTTTCCTAACGGGCTGAATCAACCTTATGGGGAAAATAATCTAGATCCGTCCATGACATTGAAAAAAGTAGTTAGTTCAATTTTTCTTAATTCCTATCATGAAATGCCATTTTGTGATGCTACAGCGAACAATCGTGTCCTTTTTTGTTGCGTTGTATTTTCAAAACGGGAGGCAATGGACGTCATGTCAGTTAAGGACAGTTAACGGCTCAGTTGATCATTCAATGATTAGTTCGATGATTAGTTCAATCATTAATTCAATCATTGCTTCACAATGAAAAATATTGCAGTGTCTGGAAAGGTGTTAATTACCGTCTACAAGGAAGACCGTGCAACAATACTGTCTTAATCTAATTATATGAATTTATTTTATGCCTTTCATATGGCCATCATTATCAATTAAATGAAGCGTTCTCTGAATATACGTCTATTCTTGACCAGAATAGAGTACCACCTTATAATTGATAATGATGGTCATATGATAGGCCTAAAATAAATTCATATAAAGTGGATTTGGACAATATTTACCTGGTTGAATCAAAGGGAATTTCCACTGAACGTATCATTTGCGTATCATGTGATATGCGGCAGTGACGACTATGCGTTGAAAGTCAACAGTCCCAAACTGTCAATACTGAAATATAAATCTATATGCTCACTATATACGGCGTCTTCTTAAAATATGGCATATGATGTAAAACGCACATTTTCATATCATTGGGGTTTTAATCTTAAACAATTCATATTTCAGTCACTACGATCAATATTCCGTCAACAACATTACCACAGCAAGGTCATTTAACATTTTTTTCCAATAAACGATTTATTATTACGTACAATGGACAAAGTATCAGCTCCGTCAACTGTGTGAATAGTACCGCTTGTTGAATATATGTGATGCTATCATTATTGTTTTCCTTGCTATACGAGGGTTGTCCGGAAAGTTCGAGGACAAGGCCCGTTGCTTAAAATGTACTTCATAATAAAGAAAATATCAAATTCAGACAAAATATATGTAGCCGATGTCAATACTTTCCACTAAAAGTCATTTCCTTTTGATTTGTAGAAGCAATTTTATAGGGATAAGAATTAAAGGTGGTATGCTGTACGCACGGAGCAACCGTATCACAGCAGCGTAAAACGCGTGCTCGTTCAAGAATAATCTTTTTGGTTCCACAACTACCAACGGGATCATTGACCAAAAACTCACTTATTTTCAAAGCTTCAATCACATGTATATTTCTTATATGTATAAGTTTTGCCATGACCACAAATCGATGTTATCTCCCTCGCAGTCGGTTTTCTGGACTGAAGTTTTACTTCTGTCATTTGCACCTTCTTTTCGTCACCACCAATTACTATTGCACGCATTTCTGATGTCTTTTTAAACTAGTGAGGTGTTTTAACCTTTCAATAATCGTCTGCATCATTTGTAAACAATGTTTGTGATAAAGAAAGAAGTCATAAACTTGTCAAGAATCTTTTTTGTTTTTAAAGATGTTTTTCCCAAGTCATCACAAATTGTGTCATTGCGCGTTGCTCCGTCCGTACGCTTGACGTCTCGTTTTTCAATGAAAGATCTGACACGTCGTCTTCATTTTTTCTAATGCTTCTCTGTACTGTATTACACATGTTGCAAGCATCGAAAAAAATACTGCACAAACTGACACCGGGTATCAAAGGTTCCTTATTATAAAGCAATATCAGATCTTGACATGTTTTAATTGATTTTCAAGAGCTAAATGTGAAAACTATGAGAAATATCTATCAATGAAAAAAGACGGTGCACCATGGACCCCACCTATATGTATTCAAAGCTAATAGCGTTTATGTAATAATCGAGTCATAAATACGTGGTCAGTCCGCGAACTTTTCGAAAAACCTTCGAAAATGTTATATTCTACAATAATATGAAGAAAAAGTTTTCTTCTATTGACGACGACATAATTGCTCTTATAGACTTTGTGACTCCCTGAAAACTGAAAAAATTCTATGGAAAAGTGAAATAGTCACAGGTTATTGATATATGTATATGAATATAACGAATGGCTGACTAGTGAATGACTGGAAACTGTTACATGTATCTATCGATACGCATCATAGTTTAAATTTAGCGAACATGAGACAAATTAAAAGGTGACAACATGACAAATAAAAACGGAATTATGAAACATTGATATTCATATACGATGCTTCTTTTTCAGGTTGTTTCCCTGATACCTGCTGTGTATTTGACAATACAGTTATAGGATCATGCTATGTAAGCACTGGATTGAGATGGGACAATGTGACAGGCTGTTGGTGTGACGAAGCCTGTCACTTCATCTACAACGACTGCTGCTTTGACTTTGTCTCATACTGCCTAGGTAGACACATCATATGTTAACTGCATCTTAAATTCGATAAGCTACTATAAATTGCTAACTCTTGTAATTACTCCGATACATTTTTGCCTGAAATCTGAAGGATAAAAACACAACAAAAGATAGTATGAAACCGTTTAAACAAAATCCTTGAATTATTTTTGCTTTATATACGAAAACATGGAACTTATTGGCAAGGCTGAATCTGGATATTTCAAAGCCAATGCGGTTTCTTTATATTAATTATCTTAAAGTAAACGACAGTTCTTTCCAACAAAAATCTCAACACATTGAATGACGTTTTGATAGAGAAGGGAAATACATAATTGATTTGTACATCAGGAACAAATGGTTTCTTTTCCTAGAAATCATCAAAGTTTTATGAACATGTAGCGACCTGTACAACATATTGTCTTCCATTGTGTACAGCATTTATGTAAGATTTGGTGAAAATCTTTACAAAAAGGTTGTGGAGATCCCTATACATGTATATACTGCCCCTTTAGTTGTTTATAAAATATGAAAAAGAATTTATTCAAAACCGTCAAAGGGAAATGGAAAATAATGACCTGTTCAAAATGTTTTGAAGGTATTTCTACGCATCTGTATTAGATTCTTATTATCGAATTCGAAAGCCCTAGCTGTTTGTGACAAAGAAATAAAAATGATTCGCAAGAATTGACACCGAACAATCATCTGTACAATATCGGTCTTGTACACGGAGGAATTCATAACCGGGTGTAGCCAAAAGAGACGTTTTTTGAATAAACATAGATCAAATAAATTTTCGCATGTCGCCGATATTTCTACATATTGTAAGTTCTTTGAGACCTATGAGTAATCGGGAAAGTGAGAGGGTTGAGCGCATGTAATCCAGATAACCACACCGTCTGCTACTGGAGTGTCAGATGGCCGTCCTAAGTCGACACTGATTGCCCATTGGTCTATGTAGTCGTGATTTGATATTTGTTTCCCTTTTGCATCTCTTTCTGTACGCGTCTGTTCTGTGTTCTTGCAATTGCTGTTTTGGCATTTCGCTGTAACCGGGCGTTGTTGGAGATCCCCCTTTCTCATAGACTACAGTAATATACCGCCGTATATACACACCTAACCTCATTCGATACGCCAGAGCATGTACTAAAGTTTTGGACTTTTAAGATTTAACAAATTACCAAGGACCTTTAAGGTCAAGGTTTCCGCTTGCATAAACTAGTATATTCTTTAAAATTCCACTTTATTTGCTTCCAGCTAAAATTCGGATCTATACCTACAACTTTGACTCGTGATAATGATATTTGTGAATAAAAGAATTAAAGTACTCTATGTTAAGTTCGGAAGGTTCATCATATTATTATAATTTTTTTTCAAGTAACTCTATTTTCTTTTAGAACTTAACCAAACACAGCTAACAACAACATCTGCAACAACACCTGCTCCAACTTGCCAGGACAACGGTAAAGTATTACTTTCGACTGCGTTTTGATAATAATTTAAAAACATATCACCTCTTTTTACAGAGAAAGAAAAGTCCTTCGGATAATCAAAGATTTCAATAGCGCAATGAGTAGTGTCGAGTCGTAGGCGTCGCAAATCTTTGATACAATATGAGGGAATTTCCCTGTCCTTCCTTTTAACATTTGAAGATCGATCGACGTTTAACAGATGTGATTGCATATTTAATGCTTACACTGAGCTTTTGTGTAGACATACACGAAGAGGATTAAGTAAGCAATTAAGTGCTTATCTTTATTGTCAATCTTCATGTGTGCCAAGATCCCACACAAATTATTGTTCTTACAGGTTAATAAAATCAAAAGAAATAAACATTAAAAATATGCGAAAATTTTAATTTGAACTTACTTCTACATACTTCATCAATAAAAAACGTGAATTCGATTGTCCTGCTTTTAGATTTCCATTTGGAAATCAAGAATCGTGGTAAGTACAGAAGATGAATTATAAAGATAATGGAGGTTCACATAAGTTCTGATTTTGAATGCTATTTTTGGTAGTCATTTGATCCATTACTATCTTGTGACTTATGCTACTGAACATAGGGATCTATCAGACTGAGTACCTTTAAGAGAATCAAATTTTGAAGAACTGCAGCATTTTTGTATGATCTTTTAATCATCATTGAGGAAATTCTACGGTCGCTACTGGGATATGATCAGCAACATCCAAGTTTGCGATTGAATGGCTGTCAACATCACCGAACAAGACATGTTTACCTGATGTGTACATCAATATGTGCATCGAGACAATCACCGAATTTAACAAGTTTTCATGGAGCTGTTGCGACGTGTGTTGCATGCAAACAGGAAACGCTGACTTTCCCCGGGTCCCTGGTCTCACTTTAGAATGTTATTCATTCCGAGGTCCGCAACTGTTCATTGGAAATTCTAATGATTTTGCCTTGCCTTCGCGACTTTGAGACTGAAAAACTGATAGGTACTTCTTTGATTTTTATATGTCACAAGATGTAAACTAGGCGCGAGCACATTTATTTTTGTGGTAAAAACCAAATTCTTTTAAACTGATGGATGCTTCCTAAAGTACAATCAGCAAAACCCAAAACCTAAATCGAAATCGATAGGCATAAGAGTTATAGTTCCATTTGAAAAGAATTGTTCCTCTTTTTTAGGTGATAGGTGTTCCTTATGGATTAAATGAGGGAGATTCCTGGTTGAGGGGCGACGATGCAATGTCAGATCTCTACACAACCGGAATGAAGATAGCAGTTGGAGATGGAACAGAATCATTTACACAAGTGTCGGTAAGTAAATCAATAAACATGATAACATACGTGTGTCTTTGTGATTGGAGGGCCATGTCATGTATTTTTGTAGGAAAAATCAAGCAAGATTAAGCTTGTTCAGGTCATATCTTAAAAAGACTAAAAGGACTACACACGACAACCGGTAACACAAGGTCGAATCATAAAATTGTTATAAATAGTCTTATGAACATAGAAAATATCTCCTATGTATGTGCGTGATATTTACGTAATATCTGTCCCCACATATTAAAACATGGAAATGCGTAGCGCAGACAGTAACTTTCATGAAGTTTATGAATTTTAAGTACACTAATTTGCGCTATCTTTCTCTGGCCTTTAATTGCGTTACGAATTAGAAAAAAAAAAGATACACCAAAGTTCTCACTAGAATAAATAATTTCGGAATTTCAATGTAGACCATGAATGGATTCACTAAACATTGGTAACTTGTAGCTAACTTAGTTTATAATTAAGATTGCCGTTGTTTTTTACGGACAACTGTCGATCGAAGCAAGGTCGACCCAGATGTTGTCAGTTTCCACCGAGACAGGAGTAAAAATCAAGCAAGTACATTCAAAGAATCCTAATGGTTAATTCTTTTTCATTTTGGCCAAAGACAACCCCCCCCCCCAAAAAAAAAACCAACAGCTACTATTCGAACCTCTACACTAACATGTAGAATAAGTGTCTTAACGTTGTAAACCCATAACCGCCTACTTTCGCTCAAATTACGCTTTTTGCCGATGACTAATGATATGCTAATGGTATACTGAAATTCGGAAATGATCGGTAAACCTTTGATGCTGCCGACAAACTCAGCTGTATATTTCAACATTTTGTTTCATTTTCTTTACATTTTCATCTGCAGAACTTTATTCTAATTCATTTGATACCAAACATGACGACAATACTCCAATTAAATGCTTAGAATAAAATTCACACATAGTTAAATCTTTTGGTCATCAAAGTTCTTTTTGCTAATAATTTTATTGTTTTAAATCTGATTTTATTGAAATAAATTCCAAAAGCTCCGAATTTAAGTTAGAATAATTTCTCTATTGATGATGGCGTCAACAATTCTCTTAATAGTCTTATTTGTTGTTTTACAACGTCATTTAAATGCAATAAAAGCGATCTTGTGGAAGTGAGGACCCCTGGTTGCAAGAATATTTTGTAATGATGCGTCGAGTGGAATGTGTTGGAACACTTGGTGCACCAAGATGGTAAAATTTACCATGTTGAAGCCAAAATTAGTACAGTATTTTTTTCTGTTCTCATCCACAAAGTAAGGTGTTTAAGTCCTTACATTGGTGTCAGAAGTAATTCACAACGCAAATTTCCTGTATGACGACAGTTTTTTGGACGCTGAGCAAAATTGCATAGTCCACTAGGTCTTTGCAAAGTATTACATAAAGAATAAAAACACAAACACTCAGATACACAAATTTTCGGAATGGAAGAAATATTTCCCTCTGGAAGAAATATTTGAAAGTATTACATAAAGTACATAAAATATTTCCCTCTGGAAGAAATATAACATAAAGTACATAATAACATAAAGTACATAAAATATTTCCCTCTGGAAGAAATATAAAGAAAGTATTACATAAAGTACATAAAATATTTCCCTCTGGAAGAAATATTTGAATCTATTACATAAAGTACTACATAAATCACGAGCTAATATCAGAAAGCATATGCATATGTCACATTAATCTAATAATTGGCATAACTTTCCACTGCATTCTTTCAGATTGTTCCTTCGTTGGTTTTGACAGTTCTTATTCTTATTCTGAAATTAAGACTCTAACGGTGTTGTATATGATTAAATGAAAACTGTTTGGTTTTGATAGTAGACCCAAAAGGACCAGTGACTGTCGTGGTACGTTCTTTATGTAATGATAATCTTTATTTTTCTGTAAATATCAGGTTTGTGCAAATGGATACCTCTCACTGGATCAGAAGAGTTGCTCATATAACTCTCAACCAATTAACCAGATGCAAGGTTTATCTTTTGTCGCTGGATATTGGACCGATCTATACGACTGTGCACAAACATCTTATGTGTTCTACAGATCATTACAAAGGTATTTTAAAATCTTTCATTTATTCTTTCGATAATTAGTCTGCTCGACAAACGCTTTATGGGAATAAAACAAATCACATAGAGATGAAGTATTTGTTGTTTCATCAAAACCAATAGAGGCGAAAACTCATCGGTAACACTTGTTGTTTCAAGAGCGGAATACAACGTACTAGTATAACAGAGAAGTACTAATCGTAGTTGAGGAGTCAAAGAAGCAGGGGATTATTGCATAATTGTGTTAAGTCACCATTGGCCTTGCTCATAAGTTCTAAGATTTAAATTAAACACCCAAACAGCCCGATGCAATTAAACTACACACAGATCTGACATAATCTTAATTTTGTTTCTTTTACCATGTTTAACAAAAATGTAATGCAAGTGACATATTTCTCGCACATTGGATAGGCTGATTACTCTTTTCAGCGGTGCTGGAGAATTCGATCCGGCACCCCTGATCCGACACTGTTGATTGTTCCTATGTGACGTCACAGACAAACTGACGCACATTATTTCACGTGCACGTAAATTTAGCATGACGTTCAGTAGTAATTCTGATGCGTAAACAAGAGGACTTTGAAGGCTTCAATGTACGAGAAAAATAATCAAGCACCACATTTGAGTTCCGGATAGGAAAATATCAGTCTCGGGTGGAATGATCAACGTCCCAACCTCGGCTAACGCCTCGGTTGGGACTTGATCAATCCCATCCTCGACTGATATTTTTCTATCCTGAACTCAAAGTGGTACTAGATTCTATTATTATCTCACGCTACCCCAGATACTGACTTGTAGTGTGCGTGGAGAGCTTAGAAAAGGGGATAACCACAAGACAAATGGTTTGAGAGAGGTTAAGTGAACCTTTGAGGAATCTAGGATTCGATACCAGAGCTTCACGAATAAGAAGCAATACGTATATACGCTTACACGTCACAGCTCAAACATGAACTGTAACTAGAAAAATTCAGGAAAACTGGTGTTAAATATTCTGGAAAAGAATGGCATTATTCGGTACAGCTAATGTACATTTTCGGATTATTGGTCCTCCCAAGTATAGCTTGTATAACTAAAAAGAAATATTAGGTTGGCATTTCCCTGTTTTGTGTAAATTCTTACACCCTGAAAAGAATATGGAAGACCTAAACATAGAATAACATGTGCACTTACACATGCCTAATCAGTTTTCTGTATAGTTAGATACATATTTACTTCCTATTTGTAGTAGGTATATCTCGCGTAAACTAATTGCAGCATTATAAAATCCTATAGAAACCAGCGTAAAAAATAAGGGGAAATGAGCAACAAACATTACTTTTCTATAGAGTTGTTATTACATTACAGTGTTTTACGTCAGATACTGTCGCAAATGCACCTTAAGCCCATGAAATCGAATAGACAGATTAATATTGATCATCAATTCTGTGAAATTTTTCAGAACAAACGGTGTTGGATTAGATTCGTTAGATATCGTGTCCGAAATAATCAAGTCTCATATGGTTGACTATCCTTTCTTCAAGGCAGACTGGGCTTTCATTGCTACCTGGGTGGACTACTGCCTATATAACTCTCCAAACTCGGTAAGTATTGTAGCTCTACGCAGTTTAAAATATCTTGTTCAATGGAACTATACACAATGAAAGAACATGTCATGTAGAAGAGCATGAAGTAGAGGGATGTTACTCCAGATAGCGTTGCGCATGAGTAGTGATCAATGGATTGATAATTTATGTATGATAAATGTCAAACTTTCTCATCGCAACTCTTCCAATGACTTCGCAACTCTTCCTAATGCTTGACGGTTATGTTCCTAAACTATCGTCATACGGAATTTACATATCACAACTCACCCGGTACTCTAGAGCGTGTACTAATGTTTTGGATATTCAAAATAGAAATTTAAAAATTACCGGAAAAATAGGTCAATGTTTTCACTCCAAAAAACCAGTTCAGACGTTTTGGAAAATTTACGAAATATACTGTCAGCTTCTTTTAAAATTCGGTCCTATATAAGCAACATAGTATATTAACTTGAGTATTTCACAGCCTGCCTTTTATGGTGAAATAATAAACACATTAGAAGGTTCAAAGACTGACTGACTGACTGACTGACTGACTGACTGACTGACTGACTGACTGTTCAAAGACTGACAGACCGACTGACTGACTGACTGCGACGACAGGACTCTTTACAGAAGACAGGGACCCCCGATCACCTGTCATCTCTGAATGTCGTTTGGACTCCTCGGGTGATAACATGCATGGGCTTGCAATAGCCGACGGAACACGGACTGTATTTCGTACACCCCTTTGTTTTATATCCATGTACATATACATCAGTGTGTTGCTTGGGCCCCTTCGTTTTTCTGTCTTGTTTGTGTGGTCATCTTACATTGAGAAGTATTTAACACTACAATTGTGCGATCTTCGAGATCTTAAGGTAATCGGAAAAATGGGAGATTTGTGCGCACGTTATCCGGATAACTACACCATTTGCATCATTTGCCCATCACGTTTGTTTATGTGTATTCTTTTCTATTTGATGTTTTGATGTCGTTTTGGTATTCCTTGTCTTTTTGTGTCTCATGCTGTGTAAGTCTGCTCTGTGTTTTCAAGCGGGTTTTGTTGGATATCCCCTCAATCAAGGACTGAGGAGTGATTTGCCGTGAAAGGACAATGTTGATGTCGAAGGGTTCCAAATCTATACCTTCATGAAGACAATTCCAAACCAATTTCCATGCACCAGACACGTGTTTCGAATATTAAATTCTCATTAGTGATGCTTCTAGCGGAGCCAACAAAAATCATTTCAGTAGCGCCCTCTTTAATTTTAAGAATTTAGATTTGTACATTTACATTACAGAGAGAGAGCGCGGCTCCAAATTTCCTGTAGGGTCGATTCAGTAACATATCCAAATAAAATCTATGTTCAAAATAGCATTGGAGGGATGGTACTAAGATGTTAAACTCCTTAAATTTCGATGATATTTAACGGTGAAATGGCTAGTTTTCGAAATAGCAAATAATATATATATGATGTCACATTGATAAAAGGCCAAAACAAGGCTTCTTTCAGGTGACAGAGCTGGAAAGAAGTCATTAATACACTTGACAAACATCAGGTCACGGGGAACGATTTTAACTGCTCCACACTGCAACGTGAAATAAGTTTTATATCAAAATGTCGAAGGGTTCAAACTCTATACCTTCTTGAAGAAAATTCCAAACCAATTTCCATGCACTAGACACGTGTTTCGAATAATAAATTCTCATCAGTAATGCTTCTAGCGGAGCCAACAAAAATCATTTCAGTAGCGCACTCTTTAATTGAGTAAAGATAAGAGGTGCATGTATCAAACTAGTTCATTAATACATCTTTGATCAAACTTTTGTGGACTGCCCATGGGCGAGATTATCATGTGAGTTAATTTGTCTTATCGTTTCCCTAAAACTTAAGGTTGTCATACATTGTATATTGGAAGACATTTAACATTCTAAGTGCTACATTTTTCACAACAAAGCATTTGATATAGTGATCCTAACATTGAATTATAACCTTGAATTAGAGAATTCAATGTGGACATTCCAATGTCAAATCATAAAATTAGATCTGTTAAGAAAAACGAAATATGCCGCGGGGGTTACCTTTAAGGCAGTTTTCATTTCATTCTAAAGATGAAATAATGTTATGCATTTTCTTTTACAGCGTATCACGTTTCAAATTACTCTTGCTTCAAACGGCTACAACACTTTTGCAATTATTCGCTATAAGAATATCACGACGGTCGAAGAAGAGCCCAACCCAAATACAAGTATCGGATACAAGAAAGGGAACTACTTGATTCAAAATCAGTATTCATTTACTTCAGCAGTAAAGCAAATGCACAATCTACCAGGAAATACGAGTGAGTAGATACTTACGCCTGACAATTGCCACCCTTATACAAATCAGTTCTAATCACATGATTTGAAATGCGTGAAATGTTACGCCTTTAAATTCATATCATCATTTAAGAACAGATTCATTTGCAGCATGGACCAGACATACACATCTCAGATAAGAATTGTACAAAATAATTTTCGATCTGTTTCTGAGAGTATTATAATGTATCTTTTATATGTGTAATAAACATCTATAGATGTGATGTTTGTTTAAAAAAATGAAAATTCTTTCACCTTTTCGCAGAATGTGACGGATTATGGATTTATCAGCTGACGGAAGGCACTGGTCCAACGGATGAGACAAAGTGTTTGACATGGTACTTGAAGGAAAAAGAAAGCTGGTCTTTAGAATTATGGATGATATCTGCTCCCCGCCTTATGTGCCCTTGTGTTCACTCGCTGATGCAATTTGAATTCTTCTGGCGGGTTATAAGTAACGATGGACATACAGTATGTTACGCTACGTTGCGGTTCTGGCCAATGAGCTCAGTAAGATCTTTTACCAAGCAGCTGTTATTCAATTTATCTATCCTCGAAATTTGCCTTCATTAGAGATAAATGCTTTCATGAATCCTGCACAGATCACTAGATTTATTTTTTTTTTCAATGATAATGAAGTGAATTTGTTTTTGATAAATTCTGTATTGCTCTGAATCATACAGTATGTGCAAAATGTAAATTTGTAACACTGATACAGATAAGCATATAATCCCTTTATTTTCCCATGACGTGATGATGTATGATATTCACAGCCCAACAACTTAGTGTTTACACTATAAACTTTGTTGCGCAATATAGTGTTTGCGACATAAAACGAACATATAACGAGTATGCACTCAAAGCAAAATTAAATGACATAAATATCTGCTTATATTACGCAATAAAGTTTCCATGTGAACAGCACATTAATTTTCTTTCCCTTTCTTTACTTTTTTTAAGACTAAAAAAAAGTGAATGATTTGAAGGACATAATACAATTGATACTGAGCAAAATTAGTTACATAACAATGTATGTATGAACATAAGAGTTTAATGTTAAACGTCTTCAATTTCAATAGCATCATTTAAGAAGAGATAAAATTGCAGCATGGACCAGACATGCACAGTGACGTTTCGGGTACTTAACCCTCGTCTGTGATCCTCCATATGAAGAAAGTTATATTGCCAAAAGGTGTGAAAGTCGTAATGTCCAAACATGTACCGAAAGATGTAGCAGGATGGATGGGATATGGTGCTATATGACCCATGTTTAAGAAATTTCAACCAATTTTGATGACATAAATTTTTGAATGCGTTAAAGAAACTATCAACCGAAGTTGATCGAACTTGGCTACATGTTCCTTCGGTGACCCCTTGTCCAACAGCAGTAACACTCGCCAAGTCGTACAAATAATAAACGACTTCAAATTATTTCTGAACAGATAAATTTGCAGCATGTATCAGGCATGTACGTTTCCTGAACTTAATCCTCGTTTAACTTAGTGATCCTTCATATGATCAATGTAATATGGCCAAAGAGTGTGAAAGTTGGTCATTCTTGTATGCATGCATGTGTACATTTTTGTACTATTGTTAAATTTGAATGACAGGTATGTTGCTATCCAGCAGACAACTTTGAAGGTGGAAGATACGCCACCCCTCCTTTAGCAGGGACCTACGTTAGTTATAATCCAGTATGGCCCAGCACAAAAGGACTTTATTTAAGCAGTGAAAAAGAAAGAAAACGCCAGTGCTGTGACTCAGGGCATTGCCAGTTATATTACGAAGTCCGACCTGTTACAAACTGTTACATAGAGAGCCCTTGGGTTTTAGGTTGGTATAATTCCTGTGAGAGTCACATATACTGAAGTTTAACTAATAATTGAACTGGTAACATAGATTGTCGAGATTAATGCCTGAAGCATACTTCAATGTAAATGAAGATTATCAAGATATAAAACATAATAAAAAGCAGGCTAAATAGAAACATAAGTACATACTGTATGAATTAGATTAATCTAAAGTCATTTGCCGAGAAAAGCTATTCATCAAGAATCAGAAATTACTCCAAATGCTATACCTTTAATGTTTAGTTTTAGCCGAGCAACTTCTGCAAAATGTCTTGCTTACTTCTTCATGATACATGTCGATATTACTTTACGGTTGGTTGTGTTAGTCATATATTACTTTTCGTATTTGGTTGATGTTTTAATTCCAGGTTGGTTTTGGGGAGACCCTCATATAGAAACACTAGATGGAAACACATACACTTTTAACGGGTTTGGGGAGTACACAATGGTTAGGGTCAATATTGAGAATGTAACATTCGAGTTACAAGCCAGGACAGATCTGGCAACAAATGGAAATGGAACACAAATCAATGCGACCATCTTCAGCGCGTTTGCAGCCCGTGACCATACAGGATCTAGTATTCAAGTCGAATTAACGGAATCTAAATCAAGTATGTAATAAATATTTTAAGACGGTTTTTGAATACGTATTACAGCAATACCAATAGAAAAAGAATATATCTACCCTCTTCATGCCATTACCAACTTCCTCTTCTTTACCGAAGCGATTATATCAATCAATAAACTTCATGCTTAAATAGTATGTTCACTGGTTATACGCGAAATGTATTTTCTTAACTTTTTAAAACAAGTTTTGTTGTTATACTCTTATAGGTATTTCTATGTCAAAACTCTACAGTCAAAAAGTCACTAAAGATGAAATGCTGGGTATAGCGATCAATTTTACAAAAAGTATTGACAGATACATGTAGCATCATTTGTGACGTCACTTTATTGCTGACGTTGTAACTCCTCTTCTTTTGGCACCCTGTCCCGTATAATGGAAGATAATGTAAATATGTTCTATTAGCTTGTTCTGTAAATATTGAAGGAAAAAACTATTGACTCGATATTCGGACAGCATATGATTTGTTTGACCATCAAACAGAAATGGCCCTTTGCTAAAAAATCATATATTGCCATCAATTCTAGTGAATAATTGTATATTATGTTTCATATTGTACAGGTAAATCATATAGAAATTTGATATAGAAATATCTAAATATATGTTCTATCGTACTAATTTAGTGCACCAAACGCACATTTCAACAAATAATGTATTATCAGTAAGGCTATGAAATTCTAATGGCAAAAATGTACGCACAAGAACCAACTAAAGACAGAGCATTGCCATGAGGGATTCACTCCTAGTTTTAGAATAATTTATCAAATTAAGTATCTGAAAATTGAGGAATATATCTCAAGTCAGAGCACATATATATTCATACTTGTTTTACAAACAGGTATGATTATTTACGGAAATGGCGTAGATCAAACATTCAAGTTCTACCATGACACCTCATTCTTCGTTCTCAGTGACAACCTTACATTGTCAAGGGAAAACAAAACAATCGTGGCAAGCTTTTTGAAATCGGGTAAGTGTTTGATAGTATAATTCTACGACAAATGAGCAATATATATATTTGAGACTTTGTTTCTCAAGAGAATTATTTCCAGGGCATCGTTATACGGAAAATGTTTATTATATATAAGGTGTTGTCCTTCAATAATTGTTACACTTCATATGATGTTATTGTTGTCGTTGCGTCCGCATGTTTGTTCACGTGATGATTTTGCCCCCCCACTCCATTTATTTTCGTCTCATGATTGCGATTCCGCTGTGATCACTGTATCACCTACACCAAATGGATCAACAAACATCAAAAATATATAGACAAGCATGAGTGGTTAATTGAGAAGGATGAATGTACACGCTATACTTATAAACAGGGGACGCTTACTCTCCCCTGGCAGATCTGGTTTCACATCGGATTATTGATTATTCCGAGGTATGAAGAAGTTCCAATGGAAATCCTTATGATTTTGCTTTGCCTTCTAGAGTCTGAGACTGAGTAAGTGATTGGTATACTTCTTCGATGGCAATCTGCTATTAGAAAGCAAATGGTATGGTTATCAGGATTACGTTTGTACAACCCTCTCATTTATCGGGATTTCCATATCTCTATCTTCATTCTATAAGTTTGTTGTGGTGATCAAAACTTAACAAAGGATTGACCACTGTCTTTTATGGCTGAACCATAGAAAAAAATGACCACTCTCTTTTATATGAGATGCTTACTCTTCCTGGGCACAGATCTCACTTCCATATCGAGATGTGTCAGTACTGGAAATATTTTCATAATGCTTATCGCTTATTTAATAAATTATTTCCAACTCTTCGATTTTGTGAGAATTCATTAAACCATATTGCCTATGCATATTCTTTTCCATCTGGCTGTCATGTTGTCTCATCTATTCTATATATTCCACAAGATGTATTTCATGAGATTTTCTTTTTAAAAGATGTTTCCATTCTTATTTCCAGATATAGTCATTAAGATATCTGTAGGAACGAGGTTATTAATTCTTGAGACGATTGTTTCGACCGATTTTAGAGGTGTAACTGAAGGGCTGATGGGAAACTTTGATGGTGATCCAAGCAACGATTTTATTCTCCCAGACGGAACAGAACTTTCGAAGAATGAAACCAGCTCAGAAAGAAATATTTTCGTCAATTTTGGGCAAAAATGTACTTGCACGTCTCTCAAGCTTTTGGATTTACTATTCAAATTTGGTCATAATTTATCTGAAAACATCTATGGTGGGCATTTCAATACTTGATTAGTATTTGCCATACAATCAAGGCCATTTTTCGTCTTGTAAAATGCTTAGAACAATGCATCTTGATAGTCTTGGTTTGACACAAGATTAAAGACTTTTTGGGGAGGTTATATTTAAGAAAACTACTCTCATTTCTGCTGTTGCAACAGAAAACCACGTTACGGCGGACATGAACTTCCTCATCCTAATAAAAACACAAACACTCAAATACACAAATTGTCGGCCCCTTGGCTTTCATCGAATGTAAAAACGACAATGTATATGACAACTAAGTACAATCCATCCATTACTTCTCTAGCGTTCAGTGTGAATGTAAACTTATCTCACAAAAAGAACAGAAACTACGCCAGTTGGTACCAATGATACTTTCATCATAAAGATTAGTAGTATTGGGGAAATGGATATCAGTCCCTGTGATATTTTATATACAATAGCTCTACTTCCCGAAATATGTCCCTGAGAAATTTGGGATGTGCGAAAGTAATCAAGATGACCACTTCATCAATTATAATATAACGAATTGATGTTTAATTTTTGTACATTTCTGGTCTTGGCGTTAAAGATGAAATGTCTCCTTATTAACGTTTCTCTTTATCATGAACACTAACGTTTTTTTTCTATATTATCAACACTAAAATTCTTTGCTTCTGTGTGCAGCTTTAAACGCAAATATCCGTGACTGAATTTTTTAATGAAAAGGAAATGTCCAAGATTAAAGTGATTTTTCTCAATATATAATGCTCCCCAAAGCACTCAAACCGGACAACCATCAAAATAGTTCAACATTATATTTAATTATCCGTCCATTGAAAAAATGTCACTACATTCTGGTTTATTTCTTATATAAATTATTTTCCAATCAGTCCAATTTTTTGTCATAAGTTTGATTTAATTTCTGCATAGACTCTTCATATTATTTGAAACCACTCACTTTTGGCAACATAAAACATAAGATATGGGACGCTACTGAAAAATTCTGAGTCTCTGATTTATCTTAGCTTGAATAACAACTAGGTAGGTATCAATGTCTGAATCGAGCATATTCGATGTATCGTCTGACGTTTTTCCTAAATACCGCTTATTGGTTAAGGTTATTGAGCACTTCCTTTTTCTTTTGTTTTATACTTTATGATTTCACTTCTGTCATTTGCAGGGTCTGTGAATTCTTCAACTTCCTTATTTAAGTATCCAATCGGAAAATCTCATTCCGATTTCGCACACCCAAGCTTTGTTCCATTCTATGTCGACGAATTTCCAGAGGAAGATCAACAAGAGGCTAAAACAACGTGTGGTGGCAATACCGCTTCACAAGCATGTATTTTTGACTATCTAGCAACACGAGATAGTGCACTGGCATCGGAATCTGGAGCAACAGATTCCTTAGCTGGTGAACTTAAGGTTGTCATAGGTACGTGCGAATCTTTACATTGATTGTGTATTCCTTTTGTATTTTGCACCCGTTATTCCGAAAAAATGAGGGTTCATTGTCAAATAATTCCAATAAATATAAAATTGCCTATTGTGACGAGAGAAGGCTAGGTAGTTGTTCTTTCTTTTCTTTTATATGATAGACGGCAGGTAGTTTGCTAAATGTAAACATCAAAGAAGTACATAACAGTTATTCAGTCTCAAGGTCGAGAAGGCAAGGCAAAATCGTGGGAAATCCCATCGCAACGGTTGCGAACCCTTGAATGAACAACATTCCGAAGTGAGACCGGGTGCCCGGGGAGAGTCGGCGTCTCCTGATTGCATGCAACATCCGTTGCAACAGGTCCATGGAAACCTATTAAATTCGGTGATTGTCTCGATGTACATTTTGATGTACAGATAAAGTAAGTTTGTCAAGTGTGGTGATGATGACAGCCATTTAATCGCAATGAAGAATATTACTGATCATCCTGGAAAGGGGGATCTGATATGCTTTAATTATATCCCCGTAGCGACCGAAGAACTTCCTCAATGATGATTTCAGCCGTTGTGTAACATAACCCTGAACAAGTAGCTTACTTGCAAGCCGTCTGGCTCTAATGATGAAATTTTCATATCTGGCGTACCGTATCAGTTGAAATGACAAATATGGATAATGACCATATCCCTGTATACAGCACAAAATCGATAATTCAGGAAATCAGAAACCGAAGGCATACCAAATCAGGACAAAACAGAAACCAATGCAAACAAACAATAACATCCACCACATGAAAAGAAGCGGACAGAAACACCATGTACAGGAGGGGACGGAATGTTTCTACTCATGAAAAGGAAGTTCGTTATGTGGAAGCTGAAATCGTCACGCTTGTCATGTGTTTGCGTCAAAAGATAGATGTATATCCAAGTACGAAGCGGATCTGTCACTGTCTGTTGTTTCTTTTATCTCTAGTTCATGAGGATAGATTTCATGAAGATGATCCTTAAAGTTCGGATTATTGATGGACGACACGTCATCTATGAATCTGAAAGTTTCAGAAATTTTAGATCATTTCGTAAACAGAAATTTTCCCATGCGTTTAAAGAAACGACCAACCGAAATTGATAAAACTTAGCAACATGTGCCTTCGGGGAATCCTGTCCACCAGCAGTGACACTCACCAAGTGGTACAAATGTTAAACGTCTTCAAATTCATTAGCATCATTTAAAAGCAGATAATTTTAAAGCATTAACCAGACATGCATGCTTCGGATGTTTAACCCTCGTCAGTGAAATGAAATATTACCAAAATATGTGAAAATTATGTCTGAGATATACGAAAAGACGTAGTAAAATAGCTGGGATATGATGCCACAGGACCAAGGTTTCAGAAATTAGAGAACATTTTGTATACAAATTTTCGAATGCGTTTAAAGAAGGTACCTTTAACTGCATTTGCATTGTTTTTAATAATGAATTTATCTCCTTTAAACGATGATAATGACAAAATTACACAGACAGAAAACAAATGATTAGACAATGGCATGGCGTCATAGTTACGTTTTAAGTTTCAATAAAATCCTGTAACTGGATATATTAAAAGTAGCCACCTTTGCTGCTATTTGAAGGGTATTTGTCATGAAGTCCGATCGTTATGACTATGTGTGAGACTTTTGAAGACTTCATCAACCACGATTTTTTGGAATTCAGGATCTTATATTCGGTATATGATGATTATGTACACGATATCAAACATAGTCTCAATGATATAACAGTGTGAGGAGAACTAAATTAATTGATATATTCATTGATTTATTTTTCATTATAGATATATGATTTGTTTTACATGCCACCAATATACCATTTTCTATTAAGCTCTATGTTTCTATTAGCAAATAGAGTCCCAGAAATTACTGGCGATCAGTCTGTTCATGCAAGGATCGGTCAAGCATCACATTTGTATTTTAATGCATCTGATGACAAGGGCTACCGGTTCCTAGTTCTGTCAAGCCCGTCTTCAGGATTTACATTCAACAACATAACAGGACATGTTCAATGGATTCCAGATGGTACAGAGATAACAAGTATCAGGTAAAACATTGATGGAAAAAAAAAAGGTATTAGTTCCAACAACTGCGTACTCAGTTACATGAAAAATATGGGCAATGACCATATCCAAATACACAGTACAAAATCGATAATTCAGGAAATCACAAGCCGAATGCATACAAAATAAGGATGAAACATTAACTAAAGCAGGCAAGCAAGCAAAAACCTCCACCACATGAAAAGAAGAGAACTCCCAATTTAGGAGTGATACCTGGTGAGGTGCCCAGGAAGAGTCAGGATCTCCTGATTGCATGCAACACTCTTCGTGTACCCATATCATTTCAAATAGGAAGACATGTAAAATCTAATGTGCATAAATCACAAACATAGTTTAGCGAAGTAATACAAAGATTACGTATTAATATCAAATAATGACGTTCGTTTCTGAAATATGAACAGTATCAATAATCATCCAAAAATAAGTGTAAGCAACAAACAGCAATAAATCCAAAATTGAATTACACCAGACAAACATACGAAGACACCAGATAAACATACAAGGGATGTGACAGTTTTTGTGAATAGGCAAAGTTGTATATGACATGATAATCATGAAAGAAGTACCTATCAGTTATTTAGTCTCAAAGTCGAGTAGGTAAGGCAAAATCATTAGAACTACCATTCCTCGGAATGAATAACATTCCGAAGTGAGACCAGGTGTCCAGCGACTCCTGATTTCACGCAACACCCGTTGCAACGGTGATTGTCACCATGTAAATATTGATAAATATTTCTTGATAAAAAGTTATGATGACAGCCATTCAATCGCAATTCAGAATGTCAAAATTGAATGAATAAATATGAAATATAGCACTGCAAATAATTGAAAAGTTGTATTTTTTTCTGTATGCATTTTATTTCTGTGATAGTGAAGAAGCAAATAGTATACGTGAAATACATGCATAATTTATTCTTATATGCGGCTGGCTACTCTTGTTGGTAGGGCGCTTACTTTAACCTCTACATGCAAAGTCCTATTTCCGACGTTTACCGAAATATTGTGTACCCGAGATAAATGCTCCCTGAAATAAAGAAATGATGAAAATATTTCGAAAATAATTTATGTAAGTAGCAATTATTGAACAAATTAACTATAAACATGATAAAACTGAGTAGTCGATAGGTAAATAATTAAACATCTTTAAACCCCGAATGTAATACAACAAAGAATGTCAACTTCAGTTTTTTGCTCAGTGAACCTAAGGATAAAATTCAGGATCAATTAAGGATCAAATTCAATAGCATCATGTAACATCAGGTGAAGGAGCTGATAAGATAAGACGTAAAATCTGCCCTAAATTGTGGAATTCTGAAAATGGAAATTTTAAGAACAATCGTTCAATAAATTAATACAAATACAGTATCACATCAAACTCTGAAGTTATTTTAGATCTATTTTGCATAATATTGCTAATATTTGGGTTAAAACTTGTCTTTTTCCCATAGAAATAAATAGAAAACGGAAAAGTGTTTTTGAACATTGTTTCCCCCGGAGATACAGAACACCACTTATACTAGAGGTGTACATCCATGATTCAAATTTTCTGGAAAAGTGGGGTTCTGTATCTCCGGGGGGAACACTACCCCAGAGACGAAAAACCAAAAAAGGAAGGGGGTGCATTTGTGAAAGAATCGATCTTTAAGATAATCAAATATGGAAAATTTGACTATTTTTCCTCCTTAATCCACCAAAAAATGTGCTCTGAATACGATTGAATGAAATGTACAACAATTAGGAAGCGAGATAAGCAGGAGCTATTTGGATTTCTCCGCCAATATGTATTACGCGCTAAAAAGCTTCTATAATAGCCATTACATACAAAATAAGACCGTATTTTGAGTTCCGGATTTCATTATTTACCGATTAGAGGAAATAGAACTTTCAAAATGTATTTCTGATATACAATGTAGATGTATTTGATATCTTTTAGTTAATATTCATCCATTTCAGGCAAAACATTCTAAAATTTCTACGTCTATGGTCGCAATTATCAGTTTTATTACCCGAACACCCCTACCTCTTTGGACCTTCATTAAAGAATCTTGGAAGTATTTCATCGAAAAGTAAAACATACAAAAAGTGTTCAAATACATTTTATTTCAATAATGATTATCTTTTGTCTGCATATGTACCGTCATGTGGAAAAAATACGGCACGAGATTTAGGGCTAAAAACGGCCCTTATCTTATCAGCTCCTTTGCAGCATGGAACAGATATGCACGAACTTTATAATTTTGATGCATTGGATTGAAGATATAAATCATTCAATGATACACAAAACAAACATAATTTAATGATTTTTACAATGCTGATTCTTTTAAAGCATCACCGCTGTTGACGAGTCGTCACTCCAGGCTTCTCCAATTGATGTATGGATCGTACTCTGCTCTGGATGCAGCGGAAATGGTGAATGTGACTTTAACCAAACAATTGCAACCTCAAATCCTACCTTTTCGTTTGCACGGTGCATCTGCAAAATAGGTTGGTCAGGTAAGATTTGGAAACTCGTTTTCAGAATTTGAGAAATGACGAGACCATCTCCAGAATTGTTCCTTGGAATGTTGGCAAAATCCTTGTTTCAATTCTTTGAAAATTATTATGTTACGAAAGTCTAAAAATAGAAACTCAAATCAGACTTAGAAAAGATAAAAGAAAAAAACCAAGCCCAAAGAATTTTTCAAAGGAACAAAAATGAATCTGCATAAAAATAAGATCAGATGCTGACGGAAGCAAGCATGGTTGGTGATTTCTTTGTCTCTTGTGGAACTTGGAGTTTGATCTTATTTCTCATACTACGTTAAACATATACACAAAAGACATGTTTGAAAAGACAACTCACCATAAAAATTTTCTTCGCTAAAAGACACCGACACAGTGATATAAGCGATCCTTCATCCGCACACCGCCTTGAAGTCTTGCCTTAATTACAATTAGTTATCAAAATAGTTACAAAAAATTTCATCGAATCAATTTTCGTCATTTTAAAGTTTTTTGACACGTAAAATATACAGTCATGTCATGTGGGATGCGCATTCGCAAAGCTGTCCGAGTTTTACTTAAAATTTAGACCATTTTAAAAGTCCTAGTAGAATAGAGACCGAAACGGCAAAAAATCTTACCCAAAGATTTTGGCTTTTCAAACATAGTATTTACAATATTTTTGTTGTCTTTAAGGTATGAATTGTAGTGAAGATACTGACAGCTGCATTGGAAATCCTTGCATAAGTGGTTCTAACTGTACAGATCTTACACCAGGGGAGGAGGCTAACCTTGGGCGCGGTCACAATTGTTCTTCGTGTCCAGCAGGATACATAGAAAAAGGAAACAAATGTGAAGGTGACATTCATACACGATTTTATTGTCACAGAAATAAATAAACTCCAATATATTGAATTCTCTCATACCTACAACAATTGCGACGTAATCCGAGCATTAACAATACAATATATATTCATTTCAAAAATCTTAAACGTACTTTTGAACCTCCATGATGTATTAGAATCGACCTAAATTTCTAAAATTAAGTGATACCTCCGTTATTCCACAGCTCTGTACTTACCAGGGCTTTTGGCATAATTATTTAGGTCATGTTTAGAATTAAGCTCCTTAGGCCTACCCTCTAACGTTTTCTGGCCATATTTTTCCACTGAAACACACTTCTGAATACACCCTTCAGAAAATTTGGAGCCGCTCATTTTTGGCAAGAGGAATTTAAAAGTCCGTATTGCAGACGGCGCCAGGAAAATTTACATTGGTTTTATTCAACCTATTTGACATTAAGTACTATACTGCATTTTATATATTGTTTTCATTTCGTGCATGAACATCGACGGCGGGTGCGGCTAGCCAACAGGGGATGCTTACTCCTCCCGGTGACCTGGTCCCACCTCAATCTTGTTAAGGGTCCGTCGATGCTTAATTTTGTGCTTTATTGTGAGTGCTGCTGAGATTATCGTCAGGATCTTCTTTAACTCATTGAAAATTGCATTAACAAGACAGTGACAACACAAATTTAACTAACAAATAACGTGACATTTTTTTTTACATTTCTTTGTTGATTGTTCTTTTTTACAAATTCGTTGCAGATATAGACGAATGCATGAACAATATGACAAATGTTTGCACTCAGCAGTGCGTAAACAAAGATGGCAGTTTTGAATGTGCCTGCCATACTGGATATCGCCTAAATGGGCAAATTTGCCAAGGTTGTATTATGATATTCATTCGTTTCATTGAAATTATAAAAACATATTCAGAAATAGTAGGTTCATCATATGCTATTAGAGTATGAATATCTGTTTGTTATTCCATCAAACTGCTTCATTCACTATTCAATTGCAACTAGTGATGTCATAAGCGAAAGTTTGTGGTAAAATGTACTCTCATTTCTAATATTACAACATGTGACCTAAACAGGAGGTTTAAACGTTTTCAGTCTTTTGTTTCTTTGTAGATATTGATGAATGTGGAGAAAACATAGACGGTTGTCAACATGTGTGTGAAAACTCTGACGGTAGCTTTGTGTGTTCATGTTTTTACGGATATTCTTTGGGAATAGACAACGCATCGTGCGTGCAAGGTAAACGATAGTATTAATACATATTCGCAGACGATATGGAAGGTGCCTTTAAGGTATTCAGTGACGCCTACCGGTTCTTTGCAATTTCGCATTATCGCCATTTCGGCTCTTCACCATTTCTGCTCGTTTGTTTTGAATTTCACTGTGCTTTTTATATTGCTTTAAGATTTCCACAAAGCCTTTCAATATTTGCGTCATATAAACCATTTAGTAGACTGACTAGATTATTGTACCAAGTCAAACACGAAACCCGAAATCGGATTCGAAAGCTTACAATAAGAAAGCTAACTAATTCGTTACGTATATGATGAAAATTATAGTATCTTAGCAAGTAGACCAAACACTCAGCTTAAGTAAGAATCTCTTTTTTGCCGGTAACACCTACCAAAAATATTCATTTTTATGTAACCAAACAAAAATGTGTTTTTAAACTTTGTGCCAATTCCTCAAATGGTACATGTGACTCCGTTTACCTCAGTTGAATAATATTTAAGTAAGCTAAATTATCCTTTCAAAAAGTACCTTGGTATAGCCTTGATATCATCTGTTTCTCTGCCGCGGTTTCTTCATATACAACTATCGGGAAATCAACCAATTGCAACCATCGTGTTTGATACATCGGCCCTGGTAGTTAGGTTGAAGACATTGAGTACATGCATCTTGAAAGGCTATATGAAAATCTGTAGAACAGTTACAGAGCACTTTAATATGTTCGAAGAAATGAGATAAATTGGCTGTCAACTTGATTTTTAAATGAGTCGAATTGCTATTTGACATTTTCGATTTAATGCTGAAAATGTACTCAACTGCATTTTGGGAAAAAGGCCAATCAAAGATCAAAATAATATTTTCATATTAAAATACTTTCCTTCAGTTTCAGATATTTGTTCTTTCGTTGGACTTGTATGTGAATATGGATGTAACAATGGAACAGACGGTTCGTTTCAATGTGTGTGTCCACGAGGATATGAATTGGACGCATCTGGAAATAATTGTACAAGTACGTAGACAAAAATAAAAATTTATTTATATTCCATGTCTTATTTTCTGACTTTGCAAAAAATCTCGATCTCAAACAGAACTCAATTTGTTCATGCTTATATCATTTAATTCCCATTGTCATTTTCAAGAAACGAAGATTCTGATTGGCTTAGAAATTTTGTTGATACATCGATCAACACAATTTTTCACGGAAGTCTATTTATAGCACTATTTTTAGAACTGGGGGTTTCCTCAAACACGAATTAACTCGTTGCTGAAAATACAATTTGTTGATGTTTGCTTATCATTTCAAGGGTACCATTTCTTTTCTACTTACTCAAAAATTAACAGTGCATGTAGAATTTGCTCAAACTGGTCCCTATTCCAAAGATATAGAGAGACGATCGTTCGCTGTTTGAATCATGGCGGCTGCCTTACTTGTTTTGGCAGACGTAACAGTGCGAAACCCTCCGACTTACGAAATATAGTGCGGTGATTGATTGTTTTTAGATCCAAGAAAACAGTATGTTTTCCATAATTAAATGATAAGAAATGAATCTTATATTTTTTCTGTTGATGCAGGTATCACCCGAAAAATTGGACAGAAAACTGCATCAATGCGCGTAGCGCGTTGATGCAAAAGTTTTCTGTCCAATTTTTCGGGTGATACCTGCATCAACAGAAAAAATATAAGATTCATTTCTTAATTCAAATAATGATGGACGTGAGTATTCGCTGTGATCCCCGCAAACGTTTTTAGAGCGTAGTTCATTCTCAACGAACACCGTCGGCTTATCGGCAAAACACATCTGTTTCAACAATAGCCACGGACAACAAGTACAACTATACGTCAAAAAGAGAAAAAAGAGGGATATGACTAAAGAATATCAGTTAGAACTCGATTTCATTGTAGATGTTTCCACAAAATAGTAAAGCAAACAACCAGATAAATGCTAGACCAAAAGTACATTATCAACGTAAAAATGACCAACAATCAAAGCAAAGCACCTTTAATTCTAGGATGAAAACACATAAAAGAAAGGAAGAACAATGACTTAGTATTCCACATAACAGGCTGCTCATGAACACAGAATTTCTTGTACAGGCAGATGGTGTCACATAATCACACCAAAAGCTCAAATAAACAGATTTAACAAATCATGGCTGCTGGATTATGCCCTCCCCTTTGACACTAGGAAAACTGAACTTCCAAATGATGTGCTTACGTCATGAAAAATGCTGGTTTTCTCCGATTTCCTCTGTTGAGGACTAATTAATTTGATCCGGCGGAAAAGGAGAATTTTTCTTACAATCCTGAAGTTCATCGTCTCATCAATGATAGTTAGGACATGAGTTAAGTGACTTTAGGTATTACAAATAGAATTGGAGAAATGCAGTTGGTATAAGACGGTGCATGTAAGAGAAAATTTGAAAAAATGAAATAAATCCAATCATTTTTATGTCTTCCTTTTTTTGGAACACATAAGCTTGGCAACAGCAAAGAAATTGCTCTACTAAGAGTTTACCTTCTTTTCAATACCGTTCAGTCGCGTCTTACGTAACGGCAAAACGAATCTACTAGTTATATTGTTATTTTACTGATAGTTCATCTTATTTTGATACAATAGAAAAAAGGAGGGGATCTCCAACTGTATAATGCAACCAACTGTATATCTTTGATTTACATATGATTTCCTTTTTATCCAAGATGCGGAAATTCTCATTGTAGCTTTGATGTTCTATGTTACATGTATTTACAGATATTGATGAATGTAAACTTAACACCTGCGACCATAAATGTTCAGATACAGAAGGTTCTTTCATTTGTTCGTGCCATCCTGGATACAAATTAGCAGGAGATAAAACGTCATGCGAAGGTAATAGTTATAGTGTTATAGTGTAAGACTTTAATATAACATTATGTCATATTTCATATGACAAATGCAAGTATAATCAGAGGTTAAGCGCTTTATCGCTTACATACATATAGATTTTGCTCATGCTGTTAGTCTATCCGCACAAAAATTTACTTTGACAATAACTTTTAATTAGCATTCAGTGTAAATGTTTGCTTCATTGTGACAAATACTTTCTTTTTTACCAAAACGTTGGAAAACGTGACCTTTACCTTGTAGTTTAGCCTAGCTTAAACCGTTCCAGATTGATGACTAAAGAGGTGAAATGAAGCTTTGTGCGATCAGCTCACTTTTTATGACATGAGATTTTCGATAAACACTGTGTTTGTAAACATTGTTAACTGATGGCTAGAACAGACAAATAAACATGACATGTTTATATACCCGGGACAAGAGAGTAGTTTGTTTGTTTCTCTACCTTATAAGAACAAAATAATAAAATTTGATTGAATAATAGGATATAGGGTATACAACTTTAAGAATAGGACTTTCATTTTTAAATGTGTACATTTGTATTACAGGTGACAGGTCCTTCAATTTGCAAAAATGTTATTGTCTTTGTGACCGTGGATTGAAACAAAAACTAATGATAAAAAGAACCCACCCTTGTTAACTTAGAAAAATATGTTCCATTTTACACATTTCAGAGTTACATCTTCATGTCTTGCTTTGAATGGTCAGTGATTATGATTTCATATTTCATATATCAATTCCTTGTGACAAGGCCTTCATTTCTACCGTCAATTCAAATCTAGATCGACTTAATAAATAACAGCTGTTATACTAAGAGAAAGTTGAGATTTTGTTTTCATTTATTTACTTACATTTGTTTACCTACTTTCATTTATATTACATCAATATGTACATGTACCTAGGTTTTCTTTTTCCAACTTTTGTCATTATTTTTCTTTTCATCTTTTTTTTATGAAATACATTGATTTCATCAAAAACCAAAAATACAGTAAGGACAGGAATAAACTTCTAGAGAAAATGACATGAGAATGGAACTCAATAGACAAGTATGTATTTAAATAACTAGAAGTATAGAAAAAGGGTTGTATATCTATTTTAAGCGTGTGATATCCCATATTACGGTGAGAATTGCACTTCAATATGCCAATGTGGTCATGGTTCTGATACATGTGACCCAGTACATGGTTGTCTGTGTAACACCGGCTGGACTGGTGACGACTGTGACGAGGACGAAGACGAATGTTCATTGATACCTAGCGTTTGTCAGGCTGATCAAATATGTTCAAACCTTGCCGGATCATTCCAGTGTTCATGCACAGATGGATTTATTATGATCAATGGTTCATGTGCAGGTAAGAATATATTATAAATGATTCAGATTCAAAAATTAGATTAGATTTAATTTAATCATAAGGAAAACTAAATAGGTATCTGTACATTTTTATTTGTATATGTTGTTAAGACATTTTAAAGGGATAATGCATAAGTTTGGATGGCTAATCTTATCCGTGGTGGAAATGTTCAATTATCATTCAATCAAAGTTATACATGTTAAACGTTTTCAAATTGAATAGAAAGGAAGGAATCTCCAACACCACTCGGTTGCTGCACCTACAGCAAAACACAAGAACATCCCATGCAAAACATGGAGCAGATACACACAGCAAGAGACGCAAAAGGGACAAGGAACACGGAAACACAACATAGAAACATAACAAAAGACGTAAAAGAGACATACGATATAGTACAATGAAACACAAAAGACTACACATAAACCAATGAGACATATGGGCAATCGGTGCCGACCTTGGACGGTAATCTGCCTCGCTAGTAGCAAATGGTGTGGTTATACGGATTACGTGCACACAACCCTCCCATTTTTCCGGTTACCCAGAGGTCTCGAAGAACGCACAATAGTGTTGTAAAATGTCCTCCTCACTGTAAGATGACCATACAAACAAGACAGCATAACGCAGGGACCAATGAATATAAAAATTGAGGGCATACGAAATACATGTCCAGTCCGTGCTCTGTCGGCTGTAGTAAACTGGTGCATGTTATCACCCGAGAGTCCGACTGACATTCAGAGAGGACAGGTTGTCGGGGTCCTGTCTAAAGAATGCCTTGGTACAAGGCTGTAGATTGGTCACGTACCAAGCAAAGTGTCCGTTTGTCGACAGCAGGATCATATCCACGGTATTGTCTTGGCAAACTGACCTGACCGAGCGGGGCTTATTTTCACCTGGTCATCAGAAGAGTTTACTTCTGACCAGGTGATATAAGCTATAAAATTTACAGGTAATGAGTATTTACTCTAATTACTGATGTATGCAATCCATAGTCTACTCATCCTGAATTTTAATTAACTCGTCTCATTCGCTTTATTGAATTAGCTCCGCCTGGCCAGGTAACTTTGTTACGACAATATATAAGGCGTTTGATGATTCTGACGCACTTTCGACGGTAAATCTGTCTGCCTTTGATCTTTCTTACTTTGTTTATTATGTCATCATAAAAGGCAGGTCGTGAAATACCCATAGTAATATACTCTTGCATGTATGGGTCCGAATTTCAAAAGAAGCTCAAAATATTTTTTGTAAAATTTCAATAAAGTCTTAACTACTTTATGAAAGCGAAAGCCTTGACCTTAAAGTTAATATAACTACCTGATAGGAATAACATTTCAGTTTCAAATGCTTTGGTATGAGAATAGAGATATATCATAGAAATACGAAGAACAAAATCAAATTAAATCTAATGAGCAGAATTCCTTGCATATTACATTTCAGACGTAGATGAATGCAAAGACGAATCACAGCATAACTGTTCAAATCTAGTGTCAACATGCCAGAACAATATTGGAGGATTTTCCTGCACATGTAACTCTGGCTATCAACAAATTTCACCCTACGCATGCACAGGTATGGTCCATAAGATAAATATAACTATCTTCAGATATTGTTTTTGGTTTGTTTTATAATACCTTTTTCATGACTCCAAAAAGACAATGATGAAGTTTCGTCCATTCCGATATTTCTTGGGTATCAATTTAAGCTTGTTGTGTTTCGATCAATAAGCCTACCTTAGTCTTGTTTTAGCATTGCGCACTACTATACCATGACCAAATCCAAAAACAGTAAAAAATAATTGAAGATATCTAATATTCTACTATCCAAAAACACAACATCTTATACGTTTACTTATTTTGACCATTTCTTATAATCTAAATCGACGGATGTTGCTAGCTAGTACACATGTAATTACACATAACATATTTTGACACCTGCATGGTCATATCTTTACCAGAATTGGAGATATGTTCACACGTAATCTTGATAGTCACATATTTAATTCTTAATAGCAATTCTCTGTAAGGACCAAAATTGATCGGCACGGCATGTCATGGATTTTGATGATTTTCGGTATAATGGGTATATATTAAGTACTGACAATGAAAATGACACTTTTTGGCCAATGTGACCTCTGGTTGCCATGATAACGAGGTCACTCTATTTATAGCACTGTTGGGACCATGAAATAAGCCATCTCCGGAGACTCCGTTGCCATGGATACCACTGCAACAGCTTGTTCATCTTTATATAATCTATTCTTCCTTACTTCCATTCTTACTTAGTACACTTAGTTATGTGATATTTATTACAGGAAGCTTATTGTATTAAGTCAAAATAAGTCAAAATGAAGCGAAAAATAGAGGTGAAAATAAGGGCCAATTTAGTGTGTTTTTGACCATTTTCAATCTTAAATATCACAAAAGGCACTAATAGGAGAGCAATGATTTTCATCAAAGGAAATATATGTTTATTGACAAATAAAATGAACGAAAAATTTGAGTGGGTATTTTAAGAGTTTTACCTTAATTCTGTCGCCAAAGACCGTTGCCATGGCAACATTAGACTTTTTTGCTTGTTTCATATTATCTTTGAAATTGATTTTATTACTCTTTAAAGTTACATAAGATTGTCAAAATGTATGCATGTATAGATATGACTTAAATCTTTTACATAAGAACAATTAAAATGTTCAAGGTCATTGGCTTGATATTCAAGGTCATGTATACTTTGAGACTCAAATTTTGCATAAAATATTGATTTTTTAAATATTTTGTTACCGATTTTAATTATTTTTTATTTGAATATTTTCATAGGTCATATTTTTTATGAAAGCAAATGAATATAAGGCAGAAAAATCTTAGAATTTATTGAACTGGAGAAATTAATGGGGAAAATTTTTCGTCAAAAACAACAAGAAAATACAGATTTCGTCCCTTTTTTATCAAAATACTCACCAAAAATTTAGATATTCGAAGATGTGAAGAAACGTTATCGATAGTTCTAAGAAATTAGTGATACGTTTATCATTTTATGGCAAATAACTGTGAAGTTCAATATTTCAAGGTTTCTAAAATATTGGCACCTTCATTTTATGAAAAATCAGGATTATTCGTCAAATCTGATCACTTAAAGTTTAATGACCTTGGAAATTCAGTGGGTGGCCTTGAAATAATTTCAAGGTCATTTTTATATTAAAACCCCTCTGATAGATGTATACATGAACTTCTGTTCCAATATCATGTGTAGATAGTTTGATAGAGGTTGTGTTTAAATCTATCGTATGGAAACCTTTCAGCCGATTGTTGCCATAGCAACTAAATTTGATGCTGCTTTGCATATAAAAGGACAAATTAGCCCAATTAATTTTTCATATTAATGTATAGTTCAAAGATGATACTAATTAGATAATTAGAATTTGGACTTAAAATATTGGTGCTTTTATGAAATTTTCAACCTTGTAAAACAGTAAAAACATGCAAAAAAGGGTCTTTAAGTGCCCAAGACAGAGCCTTTTGATACCCTTTTATGGCCCAATTTTTCGTCTTGTATTCAAAAGGCATCCGAGATGAATGTAAAAAACTTTACAAATATGCATAATAATAAGAATTAAAAGAAAATAATCAAAGCAATTTCAGATTAAAAAAGTACCTGTTTCTGTGGTAACGAAGCCCACAAATATGCCTCGTCCTATAGATTTTCCCTATTTTTGAAACTTCAGACACGGTAACCATGGCAACGGCAACCTTTTTGAAAAAAACTGGGGTTGATTTACATACTAGTGCTTCATATTGAACTTCCATACCAAAAATCTCAAAAATCCATGACATGCCGTGCCAACATGTCTTGAAATTCTTTGGTTCTTACAGAGAATTGCTGTTAAAATGGCAAGTAGTCATGAATAGTCAGCTCGGAATGCAAACTGATCTCAATTTCATTTCATGCATTGAACTTTAAGTTTTTTTTTCAACGCTTACGAGGAACTACCAGTATCATATTCTTTTCTGTGGATTTGATTCTTTTAGTAATATTTCTATAAGACTATGAGTCTTTCTGTTTATTTACTGAAATGAAAATGATGTAAAAGCACAGATTAAGGACATACGTTTTATAAGAAATCAGTAGTTTTAAACTATTTCAGTACGGAAATGTTCCAGCTCTATACTTTCTTGAACATAATACAAATCAATGTATTATGCACCGAAGAACATTTACGCGATTTACTTTTACTGTCTAATTTTATTTCACAATACATGTAACTTAAAAATAAATATGTATAATGATGATAATTGAAACTGTGATTTAGAAATTTATAGGTTAATATGCGAAGAATATAACCTCATAGAATGTTCAGCATATGTCTAGAGTGGTTGTGTCAAAATGTCTTAAAGCAAAACTAAACGCATTTTACTTTTCAATGTTATGATGTCTGGATTATTAATTCAAATTCGAAATGTACTGAATGAATGTTCTACTTCGCAGATGTAGATGAATGTTCAACGGGATTTCATCAGTGCAGTCAAATTTGCGAGAATGTGGAAGGGACATACAATTGTGACTGTGAATTTGGATACTCCCTAGAAGAGGATAGACAAACCTGCACACAAGGTACCATAATTTTTGAATGAAGTAGTGCCCTCTGTAGGGAAGTTTTGTATGATAAATAACAATGAACACTCTGTATCTACAAATTTGCGGCCACTCGGCCTTTATCAAGTGGAAAAGCACGAATATAAAAGAATTCTACGTAATATCCATCAATGCTGGTAAACAAAGCCCGGTGTAAAATCTGTAGATTTTACGAGAAGATTTTACGCTGGGCTTTGTTTACCAGCAGTGATGGAAATTACGTAGAATTCTTTTATATTCGTGCTTTTCCACTCGATGAAGGCCGAGTGGCCGAAAATTTGTGGATATAGAGTGTTCATTGTTATTCATTATTTTTTGCTTTACTTTATAGGAAATAGTATGTATGCTCAGCACAAACTGGAGATCCTTCCCTTTTCTATACATGTATATGTTTCCCAACTTCTTTTCTCGACAAGGATACCTAGTACCTACTTTCATGAAAGCTTTCCTCTGTGATTTACTTCCTTTTGATTTAGTTTCAGATGTTTGTGCTACTTTCGGAAATTTAAACTGCAGTTACGGATGCAAAGTTCAAGAAAACACAGCCTTCTGCTTTTGTCCTGCGGGTTATATTATAGATTCACTGTACAATGAAACGTGCTTGGGTTTGTTAACTTTTGATATTTTCAAATTTCTTCAATCTAAACATAGAGATTTTTTGAAACGACCTAACGCGCGAATTAACATTCATAATAATTTCTAATTAGACCAAATTGAGAAAGAGCTTACGGCATATTTGATTATCATTTATGTATCATTTTAGAGATCAGGACTAAAACCTTAACCACTTGATTATAGAAGTGTCAAGTCCAATTTTGTGAGCATAAATAATGGATAAAAATCATCTCTTTTAAAGAACTAATTGCATACATCTATCTGAACAATGCAATCTACTTTTTTCAATATTCTAAAAGAGGAAAAGGCATTTTTTATGTTTCCATATCTTAAGACATCAATGAGTGCAACAGTACAGAACTGAATCATTGCTCTGAAGTCCTTTCCTGTGTGAACACGAATGGCAACTACAATTGCTCATGCAAAGCAGGAAGTTATCTTGAAAACGACGGCCGAACTTGCAAAGGTAAGTAGTCTATGTGTTTTTAATCGACATAATGTATAAAAAAAGCATTAAAGACGTTTTATCAACCCCCCTCCCACGAATAAAAGGAGTTACCTGTCGGATCTTCAGTTACTTGTTGTTGAAGATCTCAGACAAAACGACGTTATATTGAAAATATTGGAACATGAACTAAGCATTTTAAAGTTGCAACGAAACTTTTAATAGGAGGCTCACAACTTATCAATCAGCCCTTGTATCTCGCAGGCAATGTTATAAATTGGATGTTGAGAGTCGTGTCTCTTTAAATATTGTATAAGTAATGTTTAATAGAATGCATTTATAGATGTGTTCATCTTTTCCAGGAAGCTCTTATGAAATTATTCTGGTTTAAATAAAGCTGTTTAGGAGTTTCTAATAAGGTAGGAATATCTTTGATACATCCATCAGCAATTATGTACGGAATTTTGATTTTCTGTCAGTTTGTGACGAATTTCACTATGGCGAGGAGTGTTCAGAGACATGTAATTGTGGTCTTGGAGCTGATTTATGTGATCCTGTACTTGGTTGTGTGTGCTTGCAAGGCTGGCAAGGAGCAAAATGCAATATTGACACAAACGAGTGCGATGTTACCGACCAATGTGTATTAACAAATACGGAGTGTGTCAATATACCTGGTTTGTATATATGTCGTTGCTCTGAAGGATATACTAATATCAGTGGAATCTGTTTAGGTAAGTTTAATGCATTTGTTACAATCCAATGATTAAAATATTTATGGAGTTATTTCCCCTACAAATAATTATACATGTATAAATACCTTCAAATTAAGTGCAAGTTATAAAGACCTTTATCTATACACTTTTTATCAAACTTATGAGCTATAATCCGAAAACGTCGTCTGTAGTTGTCGCCGTTGTATTTTTTATTTTCAAATTCTTAGAAACTAAAGAAATTGAATAAAAACTTGTCAGAAGCTTAGGAATTTAAATTGCTCTTTTTTAACTTTCTTATAAGCGAACAGACATTCCAGTCGTTGAAAAAGAAGATAAAGAGGAATTCATGCGTTATTGAGTATATTCAGTCTTTTCGAAATACAGAGTTACTTCCCATTTGTGCAGGTATCTGACGCCAACACATTGTGACGTCATCACTTTTTATAGAAACCAGCATGGAATTCAGGGAAACAGTGTGAGAAATATGACGTTTTCAAAGGGATTTAATGTAATAACAATGCTTTTACGTCAGATACCTGCAAAAATCGAACGTAGGACTGTAAAATCGAAAAGAACATGGTGACTATCTGGACCTCTTGTTAAGTTTTATATTCAAATGACTATTAAGAGAATGAAATTAGTATTTCTATATGTAATTGATTTATGATTAAATGTGGTTTCCTTTCACAGATGTTGATGAATGTTCAAGTCCAAATATTTGTGAACAATTCTGTGAAAATACTGATGGATCTTATCGCTGTCAATGTCAAGATGGTTTCTTGTTATATGAAAATACAAAATGTAAAGGTAATTCTGATATTGTCATAGAAATAACAATCTGTTTTTACATTAAGAACATGGAAATCGAATTGAAAGAAGGGTAGTGATCTCCAACTAGACCCGGTTTCAGTACCAACTGCAAAACATCCGATGCGAAAACACAGACGGGCACAGCAAGAGACAAAAAAGAGACATACGCCATAGAAACATTAAACACAAAAGACTACACATAAATTAACGAGACCAATGGGTAACCGTTGCCGACTTAGGACAGCCATCTGATACGCAAGTAGCAAATTGTGTAGTTATCCGGATTACGTGCGCACAATCCTCCTACTTTTCCGGTTACCCAGATGTCTAAAGGATCAATTGTACAATTGTAGTGTAAAATAACCTCCTCACTGTTAGATGACCACACAAACATAACAGCAAAAAGCAGGGGCCCAAGCAACACAGTAGAATATGTAAATGGATATGTGTGACCTGAATGTTTATGCCACCTTTTTACCCCCCAAAAAAAACGCGATTTCTGAAAATAAGAATGAAACAGACAACTGTGGGACATATATATATGGAATAAATCTCATAATTTGTGTTTTGTTACGGGTATGCAACACACAACAAGTGCATTTATGGCATGTACGATAAATGTACTTGTTCTGTGTTGCATTCCCGTACCAAAATACAAATTAAGACATTTATTCTCTCTGATCTGGTGCTGGAGAAATAAGGAGCCGATCCCAACGAGACCGACATTGCATCTATATCAGATTACGAAAAGATGAGGAATAATGATCCTAAAACATCCATCAAAGAAGCATTTTTACAGTGAGACATAAAGGACACAAACAAAAGAGAAGGATACTAAATACTTCATTATATGAACTAGAAACTTGTCAATGATTCCTTTTAGATGGCGCACGGAAATAAAGCCACACAAACAAGCAAACACAGACGTTTCCAAGTAAACGTTAAACGATAATCAGCATATTAGTTGTCCCACCAATATTTCGAGAAGTAGATGACCCATTGGTGAATGAAATGTTAAACGTCCTCAAATTCAACAGCATCATTAAACAGATTAAACGGATAAATTTACAACTTGGACCAGGCAATGTCAAATACAAAACCTGAAACCAGATTCCAAAACCACAACCGAATGGCTTACAAATTCTGGACAAAGTATTAAACAGAACTTTCTCATACGACAAGAAAAAATTGACAAAAGACACAGCTACACAGAAACACGAAGAAAAACCTACCTTATGAGCAATCTCCCATGCAAAAGAAGGGAGGAGATCTCCAACAAGACCCCGTTGCAGCATCAACAGCAAAACAGCAAAACACCCGATGCAAAAACACAAAAGACGAGAACAGCACGAGACGGAAAAGAGACACACGAGATGTAAACATCAAACACAAAAGACTACACATAAACCGACGAGACCAATTGGCAACCGGTGCCGACTTTGGACGACCATTTGTCATGCAAGTAGCAAATGGCATTGTAGAATGCATAGTTGTGGGCGTTTTCATAACACGCCGTACTAATTATTTTTCATATATTTCATGAATCATGTTACATATCTAATGTAAGTATAGAATCCAAGAAGGTATGACCAGAAAGGAAACCCAAGCCTATTCCAATTTCAGCCTCAGTGTTACCCATGTTTCGCTCATAGGCCACGGACTGACCAAAATGATTGAAATTAGCACAACCTACAATTGTGAAAATGATCAGAAGAAATTGAAATAAAATCGAAATATTGAAAAAAATTCTTTTTAATTATCTACAGATGATGATGAATGCAGTGGTCCTGACCCTCCATGTGATCAGGTATGCATAAACACCCTCGGGAGCTATAAATGTTCATGTCATGAGGGATTTGTCTTAAACGTTACAACGAAAAGTACATGTGAAGGTAATTCTCGTTATGCGTAAGTTATGAAAATTGTATCATAAGATAATATATACTGGTATGAAAATTATTTTAAAACGAAGATGTGATGTATGAAATGATATAATTTATTTGACAAGTTTCCATTGAGCTGTTGCGATGGGTGTTGTATGCCATCAGGATACGCTGACTCTCCCTAGGCACCTGGTCTCACTTCGGGATGTTTTTCATTTCGAGGTTCGCAACCGTTCCTATGAAAATTCTAATAGTTTTGCCTTGCCTTTTCAACTTTGAGACTGAATAACTGATAGATACTTCTTTAATTTTTTTATTATTAAAATTATTTAATATTTATATTATTATTATCTTTTTTCACGAATGGCATCAAATATGTTTGTCTTTGAAAATAAAATGTTTCCAATTTCATAGTGAAAACTGTGTGCGAAACAAGAAACTGCAGTCATAAATGTGCTGTTAGAAATGATGGTACCGAGTTCTGCTCATGCGACATTGGTTATGAACTATTAATTGATGGAATTACTTGTACAGGTATCTGATTTACATCTATCTTGTTTTGGCAATGGATGAAATAGAATTTTACCTGTTTTATTTGTGCATTGTTTGTGATTTAAGGATTCAAGGGAATCGTCGATGCTCAATTTTGTGCTCTATTGTAAGTGCTGTTGAGATTATCGTCAGGATCTTCTTTAACTCATTTGTGTTTGTTAGTCGATCACTTATTTCTATTCTTTCTTCCATTTTTTGCCGATGTACCTTGACAAAATAACGTGGATGATACGTTTTGCAATATTTCATAAAATCATGTATGTAGATGAAGAAAAAAAAACCCCACACATTCAGGTACACAGTTTTATAAATGATCAAGGTATGTCTCCAAGCACAAGAATACCCCATTATAATTTCATCGCATTTTCAACTAGGAATATATATATATATATACTATATCCCACTTTTTGCATAAAATAACAGATGGAATTTCTTCATTTTGCATTATTTCATACTATAATGTATATAGATAATAAAGAAATCACATACGGGTATACAGTTTTATAAATGATCAAGATATCGCTCAAAATATAAGGGTACGCCATTATAATTTCATCGCTTTTTTAACTAAGAATATACCGGTATACTATATCCATCTTTTGCGTAAAATACTTGATGGAAGTTCTTCATATTGCATCATTTCATAAGATAATGTCTATAGATAAAGAATAAATCACATACAGGTATACGGTTTTATAAATTATCAAGATATCGCTCAAAACTTACTGCATTGAAGGACAAACCTATAATGGTTCGAGTAGGGAAACACCTTAATAATTCATATTTATATGTTAAAATTTGATTTAGCTGTGATTATGTAGTTTTACCCCGTAATATGTTAATTTGAACATAGAAAATAACGAAAAGAAACGATATTTTGAATTGTGAATGTGGTTTTAAGAAAGTTTGATATCTAGATGGACTGAAAAACTTGAGAGTACCAGACAAATAAACTGAACCCCCAGCATTGTTAAATTAGCGATTGACTGCAACTTAAAACTAGGAGATGTTTCCTCCAAACTTCAAGTGAAAGAATTGAAAATTTACATTTTATCAATTTATCTTAGAAGTTGTGCTCATTCATCCATGAAGTTGAAATTAGAAAAAATCAAAATTTGTTAAAAAAATTCTCTCGACTTCAATAAGCATAATGACATTTATTTCGGTCACCTGAATTATTCATTTGTAAAAAGAAGAGAATTTTTGTTAAAAATTCTATGATTTTGAATTTTACAATTTTTCCGCTTTTCTCTGAAATGACAGAAATTCTTACCATGCGGATTTTTTCTAGGACAGGTCAAATCTGATGACTCATGTTATATTCTTTCATTTGATATAAAATTTAGTTTGTTTAATAAAATTTAATTTGTGTTAGGGTTGTTAATTAAAGTTTCAAATTTAGCGACTTTGCTGCTCTACTTATAGTTCTAAATATCTTTTAAATGGGTTTTTAAACATCTGAGAAGTGAGTACCTACCCTCCAATGCTACGTATTTTGGTCATGGATTCTATTTCTATGCTTGAATCGGTCGGCCCTTCTCGAAACCGCGCATTCTCTGCAAAGTAAATGCACAAATCTAAATTCTAAAAATAAAACTAGAGGCCGGCAATGAAATACATTTGGCTGTCAGAAAATCACATCGGCATTCAATAAGTATCACTGATGAGGATTTACTATCATAACCCACGTGTCTGGTGCATTAAAGTTACTTTGAAATTTTCTGTAAGACGGTAAAGAGTTGGAAAACTTCCGCGTTATTCTATATCGAGATTGTGTCTCAATCTAGAAAGAGAGAAGAGCCTGAATACTGTAAAAGTTAGCTATTCTCATACCATTTCGTCTGTTGCTCGTCGTCCGTCCGTCCGTAAACCCTTCACATTTTCAACTTCTCCAGAACAGCTGAACAGATTTCTGTTATCAAAATTTCTTGAAATTTCTAAAAAGTGGGTCCTGCAGCATCATATTCCACCCACCCTGCTACGTCTTTCGGTACGATTTTTCGACATAGTAACTTTCATACTTTTTTGGCATATTACATTGTTTAGATTTGAGGATCAGTACCCGAAACGTGCATGTCTGGTCCATGCTGCCAATTTATCTGTCTTAAATGATGCTATTTAATTTGAAGACGTTTAAGATTCCATGAATATTGGCAGGAATGAAGTACTAATGCTCCCCTACAAGTGTTGTTGTTTTTCGTCAGGATCCGTCTAAAGGTGGTGCCACCACAGGCAAAAGTAGGTCACGGGGTACCCTCCTTTGGCAAACTTCTTCAGAACGGAAGCACGTATCGACAAACCGATAGCATCAGGATGATCTAGAGAGATGTCTTAAGAAGTGTTGTTATTTTTGGTTCCACTCCGAAGTCAAATTTTTGAAGCGTTTTGACGTCTTTTCAGACTTTGTTAGAAATGCTCATATTTGAATTTTTTCTTTGAACAACTGTATAAATGTGTGATCTTGTGCCCTCATTTACAGCATATTTGTCACATTTAAATTGTTTAGTGGTTTGGTATTGACTTTGTATGAAAAAATATTTTGTTGATTTTTCATGAATGTTTATCTAATGTAAAAAAGGAGGGGGGGGGGTATTTTCATGCATATATACATATTGAACTTCATCTCTAGAACCACATAATGATTTCGATTAAACTTTGTAGGAGTGTTGTTGTTTTTTTTTTGTCCGGATCTGTTAAAAGGTGGCGCCGCTGCAGGCAAATGTAGGTCATGGAGGACACCTTTCTTTGACAAACTTCTTCTCCAGAGAAGAAGCACAAATCAAGGAACCAAATGCATCAGAATGATCTAGAAGGATGTCTCAAGAAGTGCTGTAACTCTTGGTTCTACTCCGAAGTCAAATTTTTTACGTATTTCTGACTTTGCTAATTTTTCAACATTTTCATTGAATAACACAATAAATGTATTGTTTTGTGCACTCATTTACTACATATTTGACACATTTAAGATTCTAAATGCTTTTCAAGTTTTTCCTTCATTTTTTTCTTAAGTACAAAAAATTGATAAGGAATTTATTTTTTATGGATATGCTAGAGTTGTCTTTCTTACATCAATTGCTACACATCCTGATGTTACCTATAATCTTCTTTAACTCACTATATTTACTTTTATTTGAACACGAAGATCTGGATATGCTCTGGTGAAGTATAATTAAAATATGTATCATTATGTATTGACATTGTGTTAAAAGTGTGCATGGGTTTCAGGTGAGCCATGTGCCCCATGGGGCTCTTGTTAAATAAGGGTCGGTCGACGTATACTAAATATATTTGTGTCATATGTAATGGCGAAATAGTATTCTTGTGTTCATTGTGTATTCAAGTGTCTGCGAATTTAAGAAAATAATTCATTTACGGGATGGCCATACGTACAAAACCTAGGGAACATTTTCTTTAATATGATACATGTAATTTCTTCCGACTATTTCAATCTTAAGAGATATTAGCGGAATTAAAATATTTCTATTTTATTCTAGTTTACGTTTCCGTTATCAGTGAATGAAAGTCAAATACAAAACCCGGAATTTGAATTAAAAATTGCATTCAAAAAGTTTACAAATAATTCTAAAAATATGACAGAACTTCCTCACGAGGAAATAAAAATAAAAAAAAAATGGACGAACAGACGGAGATATTTCGATATAACCATAATGGTATCTAAACTTATTTTAAAGTTGCATTGTGAAGAACATTGATTCTTCTCCAAACTTTCTCAATTTTAAGATATAGATGAATGCGAAAACAATCCATGTGAAGAGTATTGCCAACAAAAACATCCTGGTCCTGGATATATTTGTAGCTGCCCTGTTGACTTTGAAATAGATCAAGACGGAAGATCATGTAAAGGTAAACAGATAATCATACAAAAACAAATTATCGATATACATAACAGGAATTTGTATAGCTTTCTGATATGTACGCTAGTACTGTGGGTAGTGTAAAGGAATGTAATTTGTACCTGAACTCTTCATGCTCTTATGTTAAGATGAATGAATATGAGGATATGATCCTTCAGTAACCAGACAGACTCTTGGTTTGGTATTTGACGAATCTACAGTCTTGCACAAACACATTTTTGAAAATTGCACTCTGACTTTGACGACATTACTCCATGACGGGCCCTGTCCAAACTTCGTTAGAGGAGACAAAGCCCCGACCACCTGTCCTCTCTAGAATGTCGGTCGGACTCCTCGGGTGATAACATGCATGAGCTCTCTACAGTCGGCAGAGCAATGTATGTCGTACGCCATCTATTTTCATTTCCATATCCATTCTGCATGTTGCTTGAGCCATGCGTTGTGCTGTTTTGTTTGCATGGTCGTCTTACAGCGTTGATGTTATTTTTCAACACTATTGTGCGTTATTCGAGAATTCTGGGTAACCAGGAACGTGGGAGGGTTGTGCGCACATAATCAGAATAACTACTTCATTTGCTACTGATATGGCAGATGACCGTCTTTTAAAAGTCGCCATCGGTTTCCCATTGGTCTCGTTAGTTTATGTGTAGTTTTTTGTGTCTGATGTTTCTGTCTGATGTTTCTGATGTATCGGATGTCTATTGTGTGTTCCTCGTCCCATTTGCTTCTCTTGCTGTGCATGTCTGCTCTTGTTTTTTTACATGGGGTATTTTGGTGTTTTGCTGTGGGTGATAAATCCGAAAGCTGTCTTGCTATGAGTTGCTGGAAATTTCTCAAACGTGCATCCTGCATCATCATTTCCCATTTATCCTGTTACGTCTTTCAGTACAGTTTTTGACATAAATACTTCCACACTTTTTGACCATACTACATTGTTTAAAGTGAGGATCACTGACGAGGGTTAAGTACCCGGAACGTACATGTCTGGTCCATGCTGCAAATTTATCTGTTCTTAAATGATGCTATTGAATTCGAAGACAATAACATTTCTTTCATGTTTCAATTGTCAATTTTCCCGTTGGTTCGACATTGTTTGTGATTTTACTAGCTGTCCGTTGATTTGTTATTTTTGTATTTTTACATATTGTCATTTGTAACTACAATCATTTCAATTTTGTGGTTTAGTTGCTGAAACAAAGCTCTATTAGAATAGCTTTTTTTCTTCCAATCCAAATAAATGTCTGAATAATAAGACCATACGATGTTGGAAGATTTTTAAAACATCTTAATAAATCAGTTTATCATATTATAAATGCAATATGAAGAATTGCACTCTGGCAGACTGTGACGAAGTGACTGTCGAAATCTCGTTAGAGATGTCAGGACCCTTACCACATGTCCTCTATGTATGTCGGTCGTCCTTGGATGATTATATCTATTGGCTCGATACATCCGGCAGAGCACGGGCTGTTTTGGTACGCACGTTCTCTTTTTACACATATATGTATTTACATATTCATCTATGTGTTACTTTGGCCCCTATGTTTTGCTGTCTTATTTGTGTGTTTATTTTACAATAAGGCGGTAATTATATACAATTGTGCTTCCCTTAATATATCTTGGCAGTCAGTGAGAGGTTGTACGCACGTAATCCGGATAAAAAAGGGTATGTTACAGAATTTGTTGCGGCACCGCTTGCCCATTGGTCTCGTTGGTATATGTTTGGTGTTTGGTGTTTTATGTATCTATGGTTTGAGTTTGTGTTCTTTGTCCCATTTATGTCTCTTTCCTCGGGTGTCTGCTCTGTGTTTTTGCATTGGGTGTTTTAGGGTTCGGCTGTGGATGCTGCAACCGAGTGTTGTTCGAGATCCTCTCCTTTCTTTACTTAGTAGCAGTCGGTCGTCCTAAGTCGGTACCAATTCCAACTGCTATCGTTGGTTAAGAGTAGTTTTTTATATCGTATTTGGTGTTCCTTGTCCCTTTTATGCCATTTGCTGCGTTGGTTCACTTGTTTCTGTGTATTGCCGTATGTGCTGCGACATAGTTTTGTTGGATATCCCCTCTTATCTTTTAAGGGAATTATTAAACCAATGACCCTCACCAATATACTGAACCTTTTAGAACGCTTCGATTCTAGGATTCGTAAATGCTTTTCATCTTTAACAATACAGTGTGTGTCAAGTGATACTCCAAATAAATCAAAATCATAGCGTTTAAAGCGCATGAACTTACATTATCATGTTTCAAAGTTTACTTCTGATCAAAACAAAGGAACTGATACACATTCAAGTCATACATTGTACAAATACGTGTCCTAACATGTTCAAACCAATATTAAACGCAATCTTGATCCTTTCTGAAATCTCATTTTTATGCATAACAACTTATGCAATTCAATTTTGATATTATGATACCGATATGTGAAAATGCCTAATTTTACTCATTATATTTAGATGCGGAACAAACATCAACGTCGAGTGTCAGTGAAACGGAATTTACGTCTATGCAGTTCAATCCTGATGAAGAGACATCCACAATACCTACGCTATCAACTCCTTTAAACATTGAGTCAACACACGTAGACTTCTTTACAACATCTACAAACCATATTTCGACTGAATCAACAAGCATTGAACCCTTGTCAACTGCTTATTCTCAAATTACCACTGAAACAACAACCAATGAACCTTTTTCAATATCATCCAGTCATATTACCACTGAATCAACTACAAATGAAACGTTATCGACAGTTTCCAGTCATACTACCACTGAATCAACTACAAATGAAACGTTATCGACAGTTTCCAGTCATGTAACCACTGAATCAACTACAAATGAACCGTTATCGACATCCTCAATTCATATTACAACTGAATCAACTTCAAATGAACCGTTTAGTACAGCCTCAAGTCATATTACCACTGAATCAACTCTAAATGAAACGTTATCGACAGCCTCCAGTCATATAACAACTGAATCAACTTCAAATGAACCCTTAACTACAACCTCCAGTCATATTACCACTGAATCAACTGCAAATGAAACGTTATGGACAGCCTCCAGTCATATAACCACTGAATCAACTACAAATGAAACGTTATGGACAGCCTCCAGTCATATAACCACTGAATCAACTTCAAATGAACCGTTATCGACATCCTCCATTCATATTACAACTGAATCAACTTCAAATGAACCATTAACTACAGCCTCCAGTCATATTACCACTGAATCAACTGCAGATGAAACGTTATCGACAGCCTCCAATCATGTAACCATTGAATCAACCACAAATGAACCGTTAACTGCAACCTCCAGTCATTTTACCACTGAATCAAATACAAATGAAACGTTATGGACAGTCTCCAGTAATATTACCACCGAATCAACTACACATGATCCGTTATCGACAACCTCAAGTCATTTGACATCTAAATCATCTGCAAATGAACCGTTATCAACACGTAGCAGTCATATAACCACTGAATCAGATGCAACTACAAATGAACAGTTATCAACAGCTTCCAGTCATATAACAACTGAATCAACCACAAATGAACCGCTATCGACAGCTTCCAGTCATATTGCAACTGCATCAACCACACATGAACCGCTATCGACGGCTTCCATTCATGTAACAACTGCATCAACCAATACCAATGATCAGTTATTCACAGCTTCTGGTCACGTAACAACTGAAACAACTACAAATGAACAGTTACGGATATTCTCCAGTCATATGCCTATCAAATCAAGTACGGATGAACCGTTATCGACAACTTTTGAAGGTATTACCGCTGACTCAACTATAAATGAACAGTTATCGAAAGCTTACAGCCAAATTACAACTGAATCAACAGCAAATGAGCTGTTATCAACTGTCTCCAGTACTATAACTACTGAATCAGCTACGAATGAACAGCTATCAACATCTTCCAGTCAGAAAACTATTGAATCAACTACAAGTGAACCATTATCGACAGCTTCCAGTTATATCACCACTGAGTTAACAACAAATAATCAACCATCGACGGTTTCAGGTCATACATCCACCGAATCAACTACAAACGAACCATTATCGACAGCCTCCACTCATATGACCACCCAATCAAGTACGAAGAAAAAGTTATTGACAGCTTCCAGTCATATAAGCACTGAATCAACTACAAATGAACAGTTATCAACAGTTTCTAGTCATATAACCATTGAATCAGCTACAAATGAGCCGTTATCGACAGTTTCCAGTCATACTACCTCTGAATCCACTACAAATGTACCGTTATCGACAGCTTCCATATCGACCGAATCAACCACGAATGAACAGCTATCGACAGCTTCCAGTCATATAACAACTGAAACAACTTCAAATGAACCGCTGTCAACAGCTTTCAGCCATATTACAACTGAGTCAACTACAAATGAGCCGTTATCGACAGGATCCAGTCATACTTCCACTGAATCAACTACAAATATACCGCTATCGACAGCTTCCATGCATATTACGACTGAATCAATTAAGAATGAACACTTATCGACAGCATCAAGTCATATCACAACTAAAATAACCACAAATGAGGCGCTATCGACAGCTTCAAGCCATATTACGACTGAATCAACCACAAATGAACCCTTATCGACAGCATCAAGTCATAAACCAACTGAAAGAACTACATATAATCCTGTTTCGACAGCTTCTAGTCATATATTGACTGAATCAACCACATATGAAACGTTATCGACAGGTTCCAGCTTGATGTCGACTGAAACATCCACAAATGAACCGTTATCGAGAGCTTCAATTCATATTTCGACTGAATCAAGTACACATGAACCCTTATCGATAGCATCAAATTATATAACCACTGAATCAACTACAAATGAGCCGTCATCGACATCTTCCAGTCGTATATCGACTGAATCTTCCACAAATGTATCGTTATCGACTGCTTCCAGTTATATGACAACTGAAACAACTACTAATGAACCACTATCAACAGCTTCAAGTCATATGACACCTGAATCATCTACAAATGAACACTTATCGACAGCTTACATTCATACTACCACTGAATCAACTACAAATGAGCCGTCATCGACATCTCCCAGTCGTATATCGACTGAAGCTTCCACAAATGAACCACTATCGACAGCTACCAGCCATATTACGACTGAATCATCTACAAATGAACACTTATCGACAGCATCAAGTCATATAACAACTGAAAGAACCACATATAATCTGATTTCGACAGCTTCTAGTTATATATCGACTGAATCAACCACAGATGAAACGTTATTGACAGGTTCCAGTTATATGTCGACTGAAACATCCACAAATGGACCGTTATCGACAGCTTCCAGTCGTATTACCTCTGAATCGACTACAAATGAACTGTTATCGACAGCTCGCAATGACAAAACTACTGAATCAACTACAAATCAACCGATATCAACAGCCTCCAGCCATATTACAAGTAAATCAACCACATATGAACCACTATCAACAGCTTCCAGTCATACCACAAATGAAAGAACTACAAATGAACCGTTATCGACAGCTTCCAGTCATATAACAACTGAATCAACTACAAATGGACCGTTATCGACAGCGTATAGTCATATATCGACTGAATCAATTACAAATGAACCTATATCAACTAGTAGCATTCCAATGACCAGTGAAACAACAAGCAACGAACCAATATCTAAACGTAAGCTGAAATCTATTTTTTTTACATCTCAGGCAAACATTTACAGCCCCTTTAGGTTTATACTTTGATTATTATGTACAAAGCTATCTCTTTCGGTACATACACTTTAATTTCGAATAATATATTTCAAGTCCAGTGTAAAAACACTGTGAAACTAGGTGGATAATATTCTTGAGGACAGACACATGGTCGCATGTCACATGATACACAAATAATCCAGCGCATGGGACTCCCCTATGATTAAAGATGTTAAATGCTGTCTAAATTTTCTTTTTGAATTTAGTCTAGGCCGTTCACATTGGCATCATGATAATAAATATATAGGTATTTTCATTTGGTCAGGAATATTATAAGACTCTTTATAGTCATCTTTGAAAGATACATCGGTTCCTCAGAGGGGTCTAAAAATCATGTAAAACCCGAGGCTTGCCGAGGGTTTTGCAACATTTTGAGACACCGAGGGGTTCAAACTGAAAGAAAGGAGACGAAATTTGAATTAATGTCAAGTTGATCTAATCGCAAAAAAATTGCGGTATTCGAATTGGTGATTTTCCAGTAGATACATTCGTCGGTCAGACACCAGACATTACAGACTTTCGCGATTATTTTCATTGTGACGTAGAAATAAAAAAAAAAAACATCAAGGTGCTTAAAGACGGTGCGATCAGATGTGACGTCACAATGGAAAATTTTGGCAAATTATGTGATGTCTGGCGTCTGTGTGTATAATACCAAGGTTAGGAACAGCCATATTTTTTATCTGGAAAGTGGACTATTCAGCGCCTTCGAATATTGTAAACTTATTCTATAAGAATATACCACTTTTTAAAAAATATAACGCAAGGATTCATTGAAAAACGATCTTAGAATCGATGTTTAATTGCCATGTTGGCCCTAGCTTGTTTGTTTTGCGGGCTGAAATCATGACGTCATAATAGCGTCAATAATCGAAAGAATAGAGTCATGTGAAATAAGATACAGCTGTCACGTTACATTGATACAGATGAGGCTAGCATAGCTGTATCTCATGGGCCTTCTCTGTAACACATACGCAAGTATGAGAGAAAAGTATATATAGAAAGCAGAAAACTGTTGATGTTCACCACTCATTTAAACTAATGATAATCAAAGACAAAGACAACTTTTGTAAGGAACAATCTCCAGAGGTCATTGCAAAAGAAAGGAGGGGATCTCTAACAACACTAGGTTGCAGCACCCACAGCAAAATCCCAAAACACCCATGCAAAAAACACAGAACAGATACCCACAGAAAGAGACGCAAAAGGGACAAGGAACACCAACTCACAACATAGAAACATAAAAGACTACACATAAACCAACGAGACCAATGGGCAACCGGTGCAAGTGCCCTGTAGAATGTTAAAACGCACCGTTATTTCATAGATAAACATATTCGTATATTATCATATATAGACTATCCTGTTCACTAATTCCAGAACACCCTGTTTTCCCGGTTTCCTCTAAAATATGATAATGTCATCTTCCAAAAAGATATCAATTTTATAGTACTCCTTTAGTCGTAACAGAAAATACCGTTGTTTTGGCTGTGCGTCAGTTAAGTTAGAAATAGGACGGAAAATAAAAAGTCTACGGGGATTTTCTATAGTAAAATCGCTGAAAATGTGTAACGTCGGAGGCTTTGACGTCACTGTTTACTATTGTTGACACGGAGAACAAGATGGCGGCTTGAAATTAACATGGGAATTTCCCGTAGACATTTTATTTTTCATATTGCGGTTTGAAGGCAGCTGATAGGGTAAGTTAAAGTTAATTTCCAGTTACGACTAAAGGAGGTCAATGCTCGGAAGCAATAATTTATAGCAAAATTCTTTAGACGACAGAATAAATCGCCAAAACAGGATGCTCTGGATTTAGTGAACAGGACAGTAATATAAGTTTAGTATCTAAGTAAGGAGGACCAAAAAGGAATCCCGAAGCCAATTTCAATTTCTGTCTTTATGTTTCAGAGACTATTTGCCCCAAATCACGGGGATAGGGGAATGTCACTTATTAGCCACGGTATACAAACACAGAACAAGATAATATAAGTAGCACCACCCTGAATTAATTCGATGAAGAATCTAGAAGTACATTGCACACATTGAAAAATGCAATTCCAGTGATCCCATAAATTCATTGTGGAATCTGTCATTACAAAAATAGCGATCAGCAAACACAAAAGAATTGAACGATCAACTTAACATTCGTTTTGTTTAAATATTTTAAAACTTAATGCATAATTACAGATTTATCAGAAGGGAGTTATACATGTCACGTGATGTGTGTAGCGCCAAACAAATTAATTTTCACAGCGTCACCTACTATGAATCTCGATTTTACAAAAAAAATGTGTGTAGAGATTCAAATAATGCAATAAACTTAAGCATACTGAAAAGATGCAAAGTGAATCCCCAAAGAAGATGTGAGTAGGTATCTCCTGTTTACTAGCAACAGCCGTCACTTAGATCGTTCAGAAAAGAGAAAGGTCAAATCCGGTAAATTGTTAAATTCGGTGTTTGTGATGGTTCTGATATAAAATATCTTCCAACAGTGAGGAAAAACGAGATGTTATGTCAATAGATATATTGAGCATCGACGGACCACTAGCAAGGAAAGAGGAATTTGTAATTCTTAAGTCGTCAAGTTTGTCATTAATATTGAAGTAGCCATGACTATTTTCGTCAAAAGATAACATGAGATCTAAATATGGAGCAGAGTTTCTGTGGTTTCTTTCACTGCTAGTTTACACGGATAAATTGTGCTAAGGTATAATGTTCATATGATAGTCCTAAAATACAATATTTACCTTTTTAAATCGAAGGGGATTCCCGTGCACTAGTTTAATTCATTATCACGTATTACATGTATGAGACCGTGCCCATGTCACCTAGCAGATGTACTTACAAAGCGGTAACGGAGATGAAATCAAAAATATTTAAAAAAAAAAAAAAAAAAAAAGAAGATCGACGGACTAACGGCAAAACACCAAAGATAGATAAACAGACAGATTACAGACAAAAGTTCACTTGGGCAAAACACCTCATAAAACTGTTCTGGTTTTCATGTTCAAAGAATAACCATTTCTCCCTCTTGAGACTGAGAACTCTCTTAATTTGTCAATCTAACCCTCTGACGTCATCGCACTCATCCTTTGACGTCATTGCTAACGCTACGAAGGCGACGTCATGCAGGTAAGACAACAAACGGCTAATCATAACTGGCAATAACAAGTCGACAGCATGGGAGAAAAACAATCAACTCCACCGCGAGGGAGGGATGGCTATTTCTCATTCTGAAAAATCGCCATCCTTCCCCCACGGTTGTGTTTGATTATATTAAGGGGGTCTAGAACAGTATCCGAAAGAACGCCATCGGAAAGCTCTGGATCAATAATGACGTCACAATAGAAACGGGGACATTGGCGCGTTTTTCACAAGAACGTCAGGATTAGGTAACGTAGAAATAAGGAGGAGGGGGTAACAAAATCGCTATAACTTAAAAACTGACGGTCAAATTCCAAAAGGAATTTATCGTTGTTTCACTTGACATATGAAGAAGATAATATCAAGTTTTTACAGAAAATAAATGATAGGGTTTGAGATAAACGGACTTTATTATTAAAAATTAGCATTTCAAAGACGTTTTGAAAATAGACATAAACTTATCTCCTTTTGACAATTTCTTTTCAAAGTCTTAGTGATCATGTATAATTCTATACATATCCGATTACCCACATCATATCTAAATGAAAAATACAGAACTTGTTAATTTTCTGCCTCTACAGAAGATTTGTAACTGTTTTTCGTTACCTAAAGTGTGTTAATTTTAACGTCACATTTACGGTCCACTTTCAATGGGTATATATATACGTCCGTATCTTCAAAACTAACGGTAAAAAATTGATGAAACATTGCATGAAGAAAAAGTATATTTCAATTATTAACATTTATAATTTTTAAGGAAAATTAAATGATAGGATCAAATTTAAGTCTGGCTGTCCTGGACCTCCTTAAACTCTTTGATCCCGGGATTATGTCATTAAACAATCCTTTGCAATCCTTTCCAGTTTGACCATGCCGATATCTAAGATTAAGCGCACTTAGACTTATTAAATAAAGGACCATACATGACATCATGTTTCACAATATTAAAAAAGAATCATCGATAAGACCGCACTACAGTGATGAAAACAGAGCACACACGCATTTAAGCAAATTTGAAACGGACATAAGCCCTTCCTAATGCATTATAAATTATAAATGCCGAAGGATTAAAAGTACAGAAAAAACTCCTGATCAAATTCAAAGGTAAAACATTGTACCTTTTCAAAAATATCTAATGAATGGATCTTTACATATCTCAATTTTGACTATTTCTTTACTAAGAAAACCTTGTCTTTATTGGATAATCAAACCATTTCCAGTCAAAATTTTACATTATTGTACATGAGAAACATATGTATTCGAACTATAAATTATTTTCAGAAACTGTTCGTTTGGTACTGACTATCAACGTTAATATAGATAGCAATATCTCAGATCCAGGAAGTTACGAATATCAAGCCGTTAAAAATTCTGTTGAAATTGCGGTGAGTAGAATTTGTTTTGTCAAAACTTGATAAAACATCACAACAGTGCTTTACAGAATGTTACAAAAAAGAGCATTCGGACCTAGGAAAAAATGGAAATAAAGCTGACCTAACGGAACAGTGATGAGAATGGAAAAAAAGTAGGGGTGGGTGAGATAAGTTTTCATGGAAGGGTAGGTGTATCCTTTCATCTTGACATATACAACACCATAATTTTGAAATAGGTTATTGTCAATTAGGCAAACTACATTAATTTTAAAAATGTCTTACAATTTCAATATTCCTTGATATACACCAGTACATAACCGATACAGAAAAAGTAAAATATGTCCCAAAATGTCTAACCTTTTTTTTTAAATCATTATCATCAACAACAACAAAACATAACTGGTAAAAGAAGAGGAATCCCCTTACAAGACTCGGTTGCAGCATCCACAGCAAAACACCGAGATGTAATATGCGAAAACAGAGAATGGACGAGATATCCTCTCCACGTCCATATGAAAAATAAAAAAAAAAAAAGAATTCGGTTTATTACAGTACTTGGGATGCTCATCTTCTTAACTCTGTTTATGATGAATGGCACCGCTTTTGATGTTTATTGTTTTTTAATAAGATAATATATTAACTCGATACACCAGACGTCTGAATCTGACACATCATATAGAAAACGATATTTCATACTGTATTTACATGTATATATTTTGTATTTACCACATACCTTAATCAGCGACGGTGCTTTTATTTTGCAATAAAACATGAGGTTTTGAAACAACAAAACCTGAGTTTATGAAGTACCCCCTTCGGTTTTTTTTTTTGTCAGTATTAAGGACATTTTCAGTTAAGTATTTCAAAATCCATGGGTAAGCCTTAATGTTAAAGGTTTATCAAAAGTAGGTCAAAGGTCACGGTTATGAGATAAAAATATTAGTATCGATGGAAAGGTCTTGCCAAAAGGAATACAAATGTGAAACATGAATTCTCTATCCCCTTACATTCAAACTTTATGCCCAGTTCAACATTTTTTTTCAAAAGCAGGTCTAAGGTCAAGGTTGACGTCACAAGGTTAACATTTTGTCATTGATGGAAAGGTCTTATCACAAGGAATACACATGTGAAATATGAAAGCGAAATCCCCTTCCATTCAAAAGGTATGCCCAATGTCAAAGGTAAAGGTTAAGGTCACGAGGTAAAAAAAATAGGTATCGATGGAAAGGTCTTGTCACAAGAAAGATGAGTTAAAGAAGATCTTGACGATAATCTCAACAGCACTCACAATTGAGCATCATGTTGAGCATCGACGGACGCCTGGCAAGCTAGAGGTGGGATAAGGTGCCCTGGAGGAGAAATACACAAATGACACATGAAAGCACTTTCACCTTCCATTCAAAAGTTATGTCCAATGTTAAAGTTTTACAAAATTAGGTCAAAGATCAAGATCACAAGGTCAAACAATTTGGTATCAATGGAAAGGTATTGTCACAATAAATACATATGTGAAATATTAAAGCTCTATTACCTTCTTATCAAAAGTTTTGTCAAATATTAAAGTGTTTCGTACAAACAGACAAATAGACAAACAAACGAACAAGCCAAAAATCATATGTTCCCGAATCTGATCTTTAAAAAACACTGGTACTGGACAAACTACAGTTTTGTACCAGTGTCTTTCCCAACGATGCACACTGGCCGACCAAGACGACGGGACTCCATGACTGACCGTGTTCAAATCTCGTCAGAGATGACTTGGCCCTGATTCTCTGTCCTATCTCAAAATTGGTCAGACTTCTTGGGTGATTGATCTTATGCTCGCTTTAGCCAGCAGAGAACAGACTGTTATACGATATATCATAAAATTTTACATTTGGGTCAATAAAGATGTAAACCATGATTTTTAAAAGAACGCAGCACAAGTGATTTCAAACTTTGCCCTACATAATAATTTTTGGTTATCAACTTGCAAAGAAAGAAGCAAACAATGTGCATTTAACTAGCACACAAGCTTACACTTGTGTGGAGACAATTTTGGCTTCTCTTAAATGTTTAAAAGAAAGGAAAATGAAAATTCGAAATTAAATTGTATTTTGCCTACCGGGCTACCTAAATCGATAATAACATTTATTAGTTATTCAGAAAATGATACTCTATGTTTGATTTTCTAAAAAGATATATATTTATGTAAAAATCATTTAAGCATTTATGATTTCTATTGTACAGTTAATAACCTACTACTCTGCTTACCTGACTGGTTTTCTGAGAGTAATCATAAATAGTATACGGTGAGTAGAGACATCATTATTTGTAGATTTTTTTAATAATTTGAAGACATACAGAAGTCACGATTATTCTATTTTATCTCACAATACTAAAATGGAGCAAATTCCACCATGCTTCTCACTATGAATTTATATATTGTCTCAGTGTTGGTAGTGTTATAGCTGATCATAACATTGAAACAAATGATGAAAATGAAGAGGATGCAATAAGTAACATTGTGTCAGCCGTATCACCTTTAACTGCTGGGTATACAACACTTCTTTACAACTCCACAAACGTCAGAGTCACTGATGCCTTTACTATTGATATTGACACCAACGAAACAGGTAGTTTCTTCAGTCAACTCAAAAGATTAAATTTTTTCAAGAAGCTACAGCAAAACCTCAAAACAACCTTATGTGAAAAAGACAGAGTAGACAAGCACGGCAAAAGGCATAAAAGGGACAAGCAACAACAGCCATGACTTAAAAATATTTAATGTTTACCGATTCAGTTAGTTTAACCACATCTGCACGGTAACATTTTATAAGAAAGTAGCTAGTAGCCATGTTGTCAAACTACATGTATTCAGATAAATAAACATGTATGTTTTTCATAGAAAAGTTGTCAAATCGAGCACATGTCCCTTTAAGAATTCATAACAAATGAAACATCATTGCCTTCATAACTGTGTCATCAATATTACATGCGCAGTTCAATAATACTTAGTGCATCATTGAATGAAAGTCAAACCAAACATCAGAATCCAAGTTCACTCACTTCCAAAAGGCATACCTAGAACGAAAACAAATAAAAACAAGGATGAAGAGAAGATCTTCAACAGAAAAAAAACCTCAGCGGAACACACTCTAACGAGGCGAGAAAAGGCGTCCTAAACATATGGAGACAGTTAACATAGAATAATTGTAGTAGTGCTGGTGGCGTAGTGGTAAGCGCGGTGAACTACGAACCAATAGGTCGTGGTTCGAATCTCACCATCGCCGATCATTGTAAAACTATTGCAACCTTGGGCAAGTTACTTTACACTACGTTGCACTCTCTCCACCCAGGAGTTAACCGGTACCTTGTACATGAGTCTTGCTTGCAATGTGAATGAAAAGCATAAGCACCTTAACGGCAGCTATGATTGTATACTCCGAAGGGACTTGAGAATGCACTGGATTGTACAGGTCTCGCCAGGGGGTGATTGTAGAAGTCGCTTGAGGCTCAGGCGAACGAGACAATAAACCACTTGCCTTACATTTACCTTAAAGTTTTAAAACAATACTATAGAAGTAAGAAGGACAACACAATTATTATAAAGAAAACAATTCTAGCAGGTGCAATTCAAGTGAATGCGGCGCATATCACAGTGGTTGAAATAAAACCATGAAACCATAAAACGTTACATTATCAAATAAAAAATGTAACGCTGTCGTAAGATCTTTATTGATTAAATTCTGACAATAAGTAATTTTTTTCTCATAAAATAGCTTAGTAAGTTCACTTATTCTATCCCATCTTTATGCATAGTGCATGCACGATACAGGTTCTTATAATATAGCATCTGTTACTATAATTTAATGATAGAGTAGCGTTGGAATGATAGCTAAATGCAAATATACTTTATATAAATACCAGTCATACATGAAAGTACCTCGTAACAATATTAAGCGAAGGAAAAGAAAAGTAATGTATAGAACATGTAGAAACACTTCTCTATCTCTTTTCAGTAAGAATAGAAGATATTTGCTCTCTTCATAATGCTCTATCTCTATGTAAAAATGGCGAAGTTTGTATAGCGAGGGGATCAAGACCTATCTGCTTGTGAGTATAATGTCAATAATACGGAAGTGTTCCAACTCTATACCTTGATGAAAAAAATTCCAAACCAATTTTTCCTGCACCAGACACGTGTTTCGAATATTAAATTCTCATCAGTGATGCTTCAACATATATAATCGGGTTTTTTTTTTTACAAATTGGTCTGTATTTTATACATTTATATACTGTAGTATTCTAATTATATGATACTATCAGAAAGTTATATGAATTATTTGCATACTTCATGTATATAATGTATATGCTTGTGAGAGGGCTCCAATGAACTCTCTATATTAAGTGCAATAAGTACAGTATTATTATTAAATGTACGAGTAAGTACTTAAAATAAGAGTACTGAAAGGCATGCTAGTTCATTTTTTTCACCCACAATTCTTTGAGTATCCCTCAAAAGGATAACTTAGACGTAGGAGTACCTACTCTGTTAGAGTCTAGATATCTTTTTCCTGGTGCACACCTGTTACCCGAGACTGAATTGTATAAGAATAAACATCAGAGAATGTACCTATCAGTTATTCAGTCTCAAAGTCGAGAAGTCAATGCAAAATCATTAGAATTTCAATTAAATCAGTTGCGAACCCTGGAATAAACAATTTTCCGAAGTGAGATTTAATTAAGATGTTACTACGGTTCTTATTTTCTAATTTTCTTTTCTGCAAGATTCTTAATTTTCCTGTTGAAATTAAAAATTTTTTATTTTTCAAATAGGACTTATTCTGAAACTGAATACTTTATGCTTAAATCCGGAATACTGAATACTGTCTGAATACTGTTAATTGCTTAAAATTGTCTTTTGTAAACATAAATGATTCAGATAAAATGTGACAAAACATCAATTTTGTCTGCAGGAAAAGAGACAACGATCCAGAAGGTAATATTAATCTTAGTTCTTGTGTTGCCTGCAAATCATTACGACATATAGGGATCACATTGTACGTCTGTCCTTCTATCTGTCGGTCTGTTTGTCACACTTCGAGTGGCACACACTATAACTTTTGATTGCTTAGTGATATTTCACATGTGTATTTCTTGTGACAAGATCTTTCTACACATACAATAATGCTTGACCCAATTACCTTGTCCTAGAAATTTGACCTATTTTTCCCAAAAAATAAGGTGACTTTATCATTTGATTTGTTTGTGAAAGGGCTTTGATATTTCACATGTGTATTGCTTGTGATAAGACCTTTCTACACATACCATATCCCAAAAATTTAGATTGGCTTAAGCTTTATCTTTTGATTTCTTACTGACATTGCCTTGATATTTCACTCGTGTATCACGTTGTCCGTTTGTCCTTCTGTCTCTTCGTTTGTTTTTCACACCTTGGGTGTCACACCAAGTATCTTTTGATTGGTACGTGATAGGGCTGTGATATTTCACACCTGTATTTCTTTCGACAAAACCTTTCCACACATACCATAATTTATGACCCAGTGACCTTAATCTAACAATTCGACCTCCTTTTAATAATATTAAGATTGGTAATATCAATTGATAGGTAAGTGAAAGCCTAAGGCTTTTATATTTCACATGTGCATCATGCAGCGAAACCTATCTACACATACCATAATTTTGGACTAAGTGACCTTGACCTAGATATTTGACCTACTTTTAGAAAAATTAAGATGGGCTTTTATTTAGAAAGGGCTTCAATATTCAACATGTGTATTTCTTATGATTAGACCTTTCTTTCGTCACCAACATTTTTACCTATTGACCTTGACCTAGATGTTAAACATCTTCAAATTCAATCCATTATTTAAGAACAGATAAATTTGCAGTATGGACCAGACATGGACTTCTTTTCTGAAATTGACCATATATTTTAATTGGTAAGTAAGAGGTCTTTGTGCACAAACAAGGTTTGGATTCAAACTAGTTTATTGGCCTCCTCCGCGTAGAGGGTGAGATACTGAAAAGTATCAATAACAATGTATTACAATATGTTCCAAATATGTAGAAACAAACATAGAAAAATGACAATTTACCAAAAATGGTACAAAAATGATTCAATTCACATCATGAATGAAATAGACTAGAATCACAGAATACAAAGAAAAAATAAAGTAAGTGTTTCACATTACGCCATATTTCTAATACAAGTGATGACCAGGTGACCAGGTATATTATGGCAGTATATGGACCAAATTAGGAAAATGTAAGTATCCATAACAAAAATGCAAGTTTTCTTAACTTACAGTAACATTCTAGTACGATTTATGAAACGTCCTTGTACAATAAATGAACTGACCATAGGTACGTATATATCAATATTTCACACTATGCCACTAGACCAGGTAAAAATATGCTGACGTGGCAATTATCAAAAACTCTGTTTAAGCACAAAATATACAAGATTTAAGTAATATGCATTTAGGATATGTAAAATACAATGTAGATATGACAATGTACTCACTCTGTGGGGCGATCAATAGGCAAGATAAAGATATTTATCTGCACAGGTAAGTTTTAGCAAAACATGGACGCCGGTCTCAAGGTAAATGATGATAGTAAAAACCGGACCGGATACCGTAAGTATTTTCCGGCAACACGACACTCCCCTCCTGATTTCTGGAGGAAATCACTATATATTATGAAATTTGCAAAAATCACAAAAAATGATGATACATTTGATTCAACAACAATTACCATATAAAATGAGGTGATTATCCAGAGTTTTCAACAATATATACCCTGAAATCAATTGCATATATAAAGTGCATAAAATGGCACCATATTTCAAAGGAAATAAATCAGATTCATATATAAAAAAAAGTTATGCAAAATTTTGAACACAAAAGGCGAATGAAGTCTTGAACTTCTACAAAAAAGACAGATGAAGTCTTGAGCTTCTACAAAAAGACAAATGAAGTCTTGAGCTTCTATCATAACACTAGTACACTAAGCATCGTCATTGTCCTTTTCGGAGCTCTCAAGCAATGGCACTAGTTTATGAACGGGACGAATGTAAAGGGTTCGGTCATCCCCTTTGCGCATACGAATCTGTACCGTTCGAACACATCCATCTTCGGATGGGAATGTCTTGTTCACGATGGCGACCGGCCACAGATTTCGCGGTGTGTCGAGTTCCTTGACTAGAACAAGGTCTCCTTCCTCAAGATTCCTTTGATTGAGTGTCCACTTAGATCGAGGTTGAAGGGATGAGATGTAGTCGCGTTTCCATCTTTTCCAGAACTCGGCTGCCATAGTCTGAACGTGACGCCATTGAGACTTGTACATCTCTTTAGGATCCATAGCGGGAATAGCTTGCGGAAGCGTGTCACCCTTCTGTGTCAAAATCATGTTTGGCGACAAGACGACATCGGATTCCTCTGTCAGCGGCGTAAGAGGTCGAGAGTTTACTATTGCGCAAACCTCAGAGAGAAATGTACTAAGAGTCTCATGGGTGAGTGACTTCGTGTTGGTTTGACACAGAATTCCATTGAGAACATTACGCACGACACCAATCATACATTCCCAGGCGCCCCCAAAGTGGGACGCATGTGGGGGATTAAAGAGCCAAACGCACTCTTGATCCTGTAGAAACCTTTGCGACGATTGTTGCTCGACAAAATGATGTATCATCTTCAGTTCATTTACGGCTCCGACGAAGTTGGTGCCTCTGTCAGAGCGGAATTCACGAACGGGGCCTCTTACAGAAATGAAACGTCTCAGTGAGTTGATAAACGCAGAGGTGCTAAGCTCCTCTATGAGCTCTATGTGAATCGCACGGCAAACCAAACAAGTGAATAGTATCCCCCAGCGTTTGTGTGCTGCTTGTCCTCCGCGAGTCCTTCTGGCGATGACTTCCCAGGGACCGAAGGTATCGACCCCTACAAATGTGAACGGCGGTCCTGGTGTCAACCGGTCTGCAGGTAAGTCGGCCATTCTCGGGGTACAGAAGGATCCTCTGAGCTTGCGGCACACTACGCAGTGGTGAATTTCTGACGCAATAAGACGCTTCGCACCTATAATCCAAAGTCCTGCCGAGCGTATTTTCCCCTCTGTAAGTTTGCGTCCTTGATGAAAGATAGACTCATGGTAGTGACGAATGAGTAATGTAGTCACATGACCTTTCTTCGGGATAATGATTGGTTGTACGCTGTTCGAAGCTAACCCAGCTGCCTTCGAAAGTCTGCCACCAACGCGTAACAGACCGGATTCATCAAGAAACGGTGACAACGGAGCAATGTTACTGCCTTTGGGTATCGATTTGTCTGCGACTAGACAACGGATTTCTTCCTTGAAGGCGTCGATTTGTACTTCCTTCAGAATCATGAGCCTCGCAGCTTGCAGTGAAGTGGCATCGACACGACAATAATGCCAACGACTACTCGAACGTTCACATGGAGTCCTCGATGATGCGGCGACATGTTGTAGTATTGCTACTGAGCGCATAAGATCGAACCATTTCGAGAAATGCTGAAATCGAGTCAACATAGAGGACATAGATGCAACGGAATGAACTTTGTCGACAATGACTATCGGTCTGACATTGGTGTCGGAATCAGACAAAAGCTTTCCATAGTCCTCGTGATGTTCAAGCGTCTCTTCGCAAATCATTACGCTTGAGGAAGCTTGGCCCTGTAATCCAGATACTCTCGGCAAGATCCTTAGCTTCGAAGTTGCGCGTAGCCAAGTCAGCAGGGTTCTGGTCTGTTGGCACGTGCTGCCAGTGTTCGGGTCCACAGAATGAACGTATGCGACTCACGCGGTTAGCCACGTACACATAAAATCGTCTGGCTTCGTTGGCGATGTATCCTAGTGCTACCTGGCTATCCGTATAAAACCAGAAGCATTCAGAAGGCAGGCGCATCTGCTCTCGAATTATCTCACCGATTTCAACGCCTAGAACTGCGCTACAGAGCTCCAAACGGGGTATTGTATGTCCGTGTGTCGGAGCGACCTTTGCCTTTCCCATGAGAAAGCTAGTTTCACAGTTGGTCTCATTCCAGGTTTTCAGAAACGCAACGGCTGCGATTGCGTCCTTAGATGCGTCTGAAAATATATGTACTTCAGTACGGGTTGCCTTTTCAACTGACATGTTACTGTACATGCGCGGGAATCGCAAAGTTCCTAGAAAGCGAAGAGAGTCTACCCACGCAGCCCATTTGTGAACGAAAGACTCATCGAGAGGATCATCCCATCCTGTGTTTTGTGAGTTGGACATCATCTGTCGCAATAATAGCTTTCCCTGTAGAGTTACGGGAGATGTAAAACCTAAGGGGTCATACAGACTGTTTATGGTAGACAGGATGCCCCTTCGAGTAAACGGTTTCAATTCTAGAGATGTCTTGAACGTAAACACGTCTGCGTTAATGTCCCAGGAGAGACCTAGACTCCTCTGCATCGGCAGATCGTCTTCACCGATGTCGATATCTTTCAAGTCTTTCGATAAGTCCTCCTTTGGAAACTGCAGTAGTACGGACTTCGAGTTTGATGCTATTTTATGTAAGCGAAGGCTCACTCCGTCTTGTAAGGCTGTTTGAGTTCTTCGCATCAGATCAACTGCTGTTTCCACATCAGGACAACTTCGGAGGGCATCATCAACGTAAAAGTCGTTATTCACGAAGTCCTTGACGTCATCATCCGCATCGTCAACCGAACGTCTGAGCCCATATGTGGCAATTGCTGGCGATGGCCGATTGCCAAAAACATGGACCGTCATTCTGAATTCTTCCAACGGTAGATTCAAATCATTCATCGGATGCCAGAGGAACCGGAGATAGTCACGGTGATCCTCACGAACTCGGAAGTTGTGGAACATCTGTTCCACGTCAGCAGTCATAGCTATGCGCTCACGCCTGAACCGGAGAAGTATGCCACGCAAATCGTTGGAAATGTCAGGACCCTTAAGGAGAACCTCGTTCAATGCGATTCCATTAAATCGGGCGGACGAGTCGAAGACCATTCGTATGGCTTCTGGCTTTTTCGGGTGGTAGACACCAAACATGGGCAGGTACCACCTCTCCTTGGTGTCGGGAATATCAGGAGCCTTCTCTGCGTGTCCTTTCTCGAAAATCCTATTCATGAACTCGGATACGTGTTCCTTCTTAGTAGAGCTACGATGTAAAGAACGATCCAGTGACAGGGCGCGGTTAAGTGCTTGAGATCTGTTGTTTGGAAGTGGAGGTCGGGACGGATGAAATGGCAGAGGTGCCACCCAGTGACCATCATCGTCTTTGCGTAGATTACGGTCCATAATTTCGAGAAAGATGTTGTCTTCGATGGATGGCGCAATCTTTTCGTCATTGTCAGTTTTCAGGAAAATGTTCTCCTTTACTGTGAGCCTCTTGTCACACGGTTCAAAATGAGACGTCCGACCATTTCCAAGCACGAAGGTCTTACAGGCAGTAACAGTTTCTGGTATGTGAACGGTATCCAAGCACACTGAACCGATGACTACCCAGCCGAGGGGTAACCTTTGTGCGTACGGAGCATTTCCGGTGCCACGTCGTTGGTCCAGAACAAAGTGAGCAGATATGAGATCCCTGCCTATGAGGATTTCTATCTCGGCATCATTAATGATAGCGGGTATTGAGTCTTTGATGTCTTTGAGATGAGGGTAAGCAGTCGCTACACGGGGAGATGGTATCTCATCTCTGTTGTTCGGCAGTTCACACTCAATAAGAGTTGGTAGATTAAGACAACGGTCTCCAGCAAGTGACTCGACAACAAAACCAATAGCCTTCCTTCCAGATGTAGTAACTGTCCCACTGCAAGATATCAATGTGTACTCATACTCGGGACCGGTTATGTTGAATGCGTCGAAGAACGAAGTCGAAGCCAAACAGTGGTTGCTTTGGTCATCTATCATAGCATAAATGATTCTCGACTGCTGCTTTAAACCATCCGGATAAATTCGCACTGGTATGATCTTTGCACAAGACTTGCTAGCTCCATACTGAGTTCCACAAACTTGTGTACATGATGATTGAACAATCTCCCCTTCCGGCTTGGATTCTTCCACATGTAGGGCAGTAGGGTGAGATGTCCTTTTACATATACCACACTCAACACTGGTGGTACAGTTTTTCGCTCTATGCTTCTTTGGACCGCAGCACTTTATGCAGATTCCGTTCGAAAATATGAAAGTTTTTCTTTCAGCCAATGTTTTAGCACGAAATCCTTTACAATCATTTAAAAGATGGCGAGTGTGATGAACGGGACATCGTGGAGACTTATCGTTCTCACCCGTTGTCTCGGATTTAGAGCCATCGTTCGACAAAAACGGCTTAACTTTATCGGAATCTGTCGTCTCTGTCTTTCTCACTTGAACGACACCTTGATTTCGTGTACGAGGAGCTGTCAATGGTCGTTCCTTGTCCGGCTCGAAATTAAAGCTCGGGTCATTCTTCATCTTAGCCATGTTCTTAATGAAAGCCAGGAAGAATGAAAACGGCGGAAACACAACGTGCTCACGATTCTTATACTTGGAAGCCTCGGTGGTCCACTTATCTTGTAGATTATTAGGTAACTTGGCCACGAGTAGGTTGATACCGGTAGGAGAGTCGAAATAACCGAATAGTGTAGAGTACTGAGGTTGTTTCTTTACGGAGGCAATCTCGGCAGCTAAGTCGGCAAGGCCATAGAGCTTTTTATAGTCACGGTAGCCTATTTTGGGAAATGATGCAATTTGACGTTTAAGAAAGCTCTCTATGAGCTCTGGGGCTCCAAAGCGCTCCTCCATCCTTTCCCAGATAAGTTTCACTGCCTTGACTGGATCATCGGCGTTACATCTACGGATAGTAGCAGCCTGCTGTTTACTCTCCGTTCCTAACCATCGAATCAGGAGGTCCAGTTCTTCTGCTGGAGTAGCACTAAGTTCCCTCATAAGAGACTTAAATGTTTGCTTCCACGTAAGATAAGAGCTTGGGTTATCATCATACGCAGTGATCCTTGCTAGGATCATATCCTTTTTCAGTAGGAATTTAGTCATATCATTTAACTGATTTGTCAGCGGAACACACGGTTGTTGAGGTTGAAACACGGGTGCATTGGGATCGAGTTGTAACTCCCCTCCATGCTGCTGCACACCATCACCATTTAATGAGCTCAGCGGCAGAGCATTCACATATTCTTGCGTGCGTGAATGGCTGTCTGTGATTTCCGACGGAGGCTTCAGAGAGCCTTGACGATTCATAGCTTCAAGTTCCGTACGTCTAGTTTCTATATTACGCTCTACATCAAGCAGCTTCATTTGAGCTTCCAGTTCAGCTTTTTTACGTATGAGCTCTATTTCCTTTTCCAAGTACTGCTTCCTTACTATAGCTGCTTCCAGCTTAGCCAGTTTTCTTCCCATTATACTACTTTTTGATGACGATGCACTTGACGCGGAATGAACAGATCGGTTGTCGCTAGGAAATGTTTTCTCCAGAGGTTCACGTGCATTACTAAATTGTGTGTCACCAAGGGCATGAACAACGGGAGCAGGCTTTAAGAGCATCTTGATCCTGCTGTAAGCTAAATCGAGTTTCAGTCCGTAACGGTATCTAATCCGAGAGTGACGTCCTTCTTCGTCAGAACTTTCCACAGTACGCATAGATTTTAAATAGTCTATGAATTTCTCAGAAAGATCATCATATGACTCCTGACATGACAAGATAAGTTTCTGCAGTGATCCAAGTGAAGATTTATCGTGTTGAAAGTTATCTATATGAGAAATTGCAGCGTCAATTTCTCCCGTGACGATACTAAGATCATGATTGTACTTATTAACACGAGCGTTGTACTCCTCCTGAGCAGGTAACGTCAGTTTACGAAAGCGTTGACGTTGTGGACGATCATCGCTTGTACCGGGTTGGGCATCACTTGGGTGTTCTTCGGCGTCAGCACACTGGATTGTGGCGTTGCTGTCCTCGACATCTGTGTCTGTACTCATCATTGGTTGACTGTCCTTAGATATCTCACTGTGCACAAACAAGGTTTGGATTCAAACTAGTTTATTGGCCTCCTCCGCGTAGAGGGTGAGATACTGAAAAGTATCAATAACAATGTATTACAATATGTTCCAAATATGTAGAAACAAACATAGAAAAATGACAATTTACCAAAAATGGTACAAAAATGATTCAATTCACATCATGAATGAAATAGACTAGAATCACAGAATACAAAGAAAAAATAAAGTAAGTGTTTCACATTACGCCATATTTCTAATACAAGTGATGACCAGGTGACCAGGTATATTATGGCAGTATATGGACCAAATTAGGAAAATGTAAGTATCCATAACAAAAATGCAAGTTTTCTTAACTTACAGTAACATTCTAGTACGATTTATGAAACGTCCTTGTACAATAAATGAACTGACCATGGGTACGTATATATCAATATTTCACACTATGCCACTAGACCAGGTAAAAATATGCTGACGTGGCAATTATCAAAAACTCTGTTTAAGCACAAAATATACAAGATTTAAGTAATATGCATTTAGGATATGTAAAATACAATGTAGATATGACAATGTACTCACTCTGTGGGGCGATCAATAGGCAAGATAAAGATATTTATCTGCACAGGTAAGTTTTAGCAAAACATGGACGCCGGTCTCAAGGTAAATGATGATAGTAAAAACCGGACCGGATACCGTAAGTATTTTCCGGCAACACGACAGTCTTCCATTTTACATTGAATTTCACTTTTATTACAGATACCAATAATTTGGAACAAAGTGACATTGACCTACATATTTGATCCACTTTAAAGAAAATAAGCCGCTGTGCAGGCGACATGAGCCTTCCTTGGATTGCTTTATAAATACTTCATTATTCTTTCATGTTTTTACTGAAATATTAGATTGAGCATTATTCTTGAATGATAAGTGATATTGCTTTGATATTTTACACATGTATTCCATTTGTCAATATCTATATACGGAGATATCAAACTTTTTGACAACATGACCTTCACCTAGATTTTTGAACTACTTTTTAAAAAGTTTAAGATTGTTCATTATACTGGAATGGTACGATGATTCCTACATATGTATTTCTTGTGGCATGAACTTTCAACAGATAGCATTTTTTTTACCTTATGAGCTTAGCATATATATTGACCTACTTTTCTGTAAATATAAGCTTGAACATTATTCTTAATTGGTTAGTGATAAGACTTTGGCTATTTCATATTTAAAAATCTTTTGTTATTAAAGATCTCTTATCTTTATACCAATAACATCCATAATTCACCTACATTACTTATTCAAAATCTGCGATTTACCAGATCAAATATTGTTGAAACTTGATAATTATATATATTTCTTAGGACAAGGCGATTTAGACTTTATATGTTAATTATGGCCAAACATATCGCAGTTGACCCATACGTTCCTTGAACACTATATTTCTGTGTTGTGTCTATTGTTTGGTATTTTTGACTATACTAAAGCAAGAGAATAATGACATTTCTGGATAATTCATTTGTGTGGTTATGATCGAACTGCAGTCAGATTCACCTTTTAATCAATGTACCTTTTATTTCTGAGGGTACGCGTGGTTTTCCTAGGCTGAAATTTATGTGATTCAAATGCATTCAATGTGCGTTTGCTTTTTGTTGTGGCACAAATTACAATAAATTATAATACGGATGTGTTCCAACTCTATACCTTCTTGGAGAAAATTTCAAACCAATCCAACATGCACCAGAGATGTGTTTCGGACACCAAATCCTCCCCAGTGATGCCCCAACCAAAGTGATCCACAGGAGCCACCATGATTCCCCTCCATAGCACCCTCCGGTACCACTTTTTGAATCCCAATCTGTTCAACCACTTGAAGTGGCTGAATCAAAACGGACGCCGCCAGATTATTTAGATAACTAACAAATCTATTAAAATTTATCACCTTTTGCGTGATATACCTTCATATTGTACATGTATACTTATTTGTTTTTGTTCCTTCTGTCATATTACGTCACAGAAGATTTAGAAAAAAAACATCATAAGAAATAAACAATTCTACCGAGGGATTCACCTATATTTCTAGCTCGTAAGAATCAGTAGAATTGACACAAACTAAATCTAAAAAAATATATTACACCGTGTCTTCAGACGAGAATAAAAGATAATTCAAAGGATGAAATCCAGTGATGTGCAATATGTGTATGATTTCAAACTTTTCAAAAAAAATCAATTCACCTTTTAGACAAATGAAATAAAATGTCCGTTATCGGGAATACAAAGTGCTTTATCATACACGTAAGAAAGAAAAAAAAATCAACTGAACGCAGTCAATAAAGTATATGATATAAAAGTTCTGTGAAGAAAATTTCTTGCGGTTAAGATTTATCTAGACATTTCTTAACTGTGTGTTTGCATTTGGGTGTTTCGAGTGTTTGATTTGGGCGCTGCAACCAAGGCCCATTCCAGATCCCTTCTTTCTTTTGTGTATTGTTTATGTTCGAGAAAAGAAAGCTGAATTTCAACTCCGTTAGTTACCTTATATACAGAATCGTTATCCTTAATGCGACGTTGTTTTAAGAAAAATATCATTTTGTTTTTTTTTTCCACAGATGGCATGAAAACTTTAACTATAGTACTTGCAGTTCTTGGTACAATGACGTTGTTATTAGGGTTGATATGTTTTATTGCTGCAATCAAGCACCGCATGAGGAATGAGTCAAGCATAACAAAGGAACAAACGGAAAGGTGAGTGATTTATTTTAGTAGAATCCTTAATAAATGACGAATGTATCAGTCTACAATCAAGCCACATCATCATGTGTTAGATGTGTAAAAAGTATAAATATTTAATCAATGATGACAGTAACATATTCCTGTTTCTTCAATTTTCAATTTTGACAATATCATATTCCTGTTTCTTCAGTTTTCAGCTTTGATCTGTTCAAATGCATAATTTATCCCTTATAGAAACATTTCCATTGCGACTTATGTATATTTCAATAGTTGATGTCTCCACAGTAATGATACAATACGAATTAAGAAAGGATTATTCATTTCGAAAAATGGACCGTTCTCATAAAAGCAAGTAAGGCTAAATTAAAATCTACATTCTTAATAGTTTATATTATCCTTTTCTAGATCGACCATATCTGGATTTCCTACAGTTGTTACGGTACTTGACACAAAGGAAGTCAAAGGAAGCGGAGAGGCAGACAGAAATACAAGACACAGATTGGATGATGATTTGAGAGGATTTGTATTTTATGCTTGACGCTAATTGCTTTAAAGTGACTGACAATAGTGTGTTTATCATATATTTTTCTTGTTGATTTCTTTACCAGCTTAAGAGCAATTCTCTGTAATCACCAAAAAAGTGGTGCCATCGATCGAAAAATATTTTACTGAAAGTATTGATTTCTAATAGCATATGTTCCGATAGGAAAAAATGGTATAGGTTCGTTGTTTTTATTTAATTGGTTTCCATGGAAACCGAACTCAAAAGTTGAATTTTCATGTTTTTCGCAATATATTTACATTAGCATGAAAAGAAGTCATTATAAATTTCGCTTTGAAATAATATCTGTATCAGATTTATTAATGGCATTGTTTAGTACAAATTCAAGTATGTTTAAAACTTTTTCTCAAGAGTGTTGAAGATTTAACGTTGAATTTCATAAGCTAAATCCTGCAAAATACATGCATTCTTTATTAACTATGGGAACAATTTATGCAAAAATGCAGAACAGTCATATGTACCTCATTGCATTTTTTCAAAGAGAATAAGGGTTTCAAACAATATCTTGATAAACATTTGTGGGCAAATTGCTTCTCGTCGAGATTAAAACATTTTAAATGTCATTAATATGTCATCAAATTACCTCCCTTTGTAGGAACTCTTTAGAGCTCTCTACATTGAAAACCATTTATGGCCAACGTTGATACAAACAATATGGCGGCAAAATATACTTTTCATTCATTTCACATGTATATTTTTTCAAATATCCAGGTTAAATTAATTAAATACTAATATGAATCAAGGCAAAGCCTTATGTGCGAGCGGAGAAAAAAGACACCAAACATTTTGTAAAACCTTAAAACCTTGATCTCAAAATCAAAAACTTTTCAAAGTCATAACCTTAGAATTCCAGAAAACTCTCCCCGCCGGTCAAGCTGGACCTCCCCTTCCCACTGAAAAAAAAAATCTGGATCCGTCCCATCAACTTTACACAGACGTAGATCATTAGCAAGGGAGTCTAAAATCCCTCCCATTTCCTCTGTAGTGACTTTGAATTTAAATCCATTTTAAAAATTCAAATTTTTCTTCTTTACTACATAATTATTTCGATCATATCTATCTTGTTTGTTTGATACACTAAAAAAATGTTAGAAAATCGCGGCAGTTTTGTGTTACGTTTCCTTCTTGCATCACTACAATCATGTACCATTATTGCACGTGAAAATGGGCGCACTGCTACATGTACAATGACGTCACATATAGAGGAATAATGACGTCAAGTATACAGCAGAGTTACGTACCGTTGTGTCGTCATTAGTGATAAAGATGGCGGATTAGTTGATGCTGAATTTCTGATTTTCAGACGAACAATTCGGCGAGTTTCGCTTAATTTTATCACGCCATAAAATAGGAGAATTCTATCCATTACGACTTTGTCAAGGTATGTTCTCCTGCTCTGTCATTTAAGGGAATCGAGTCACTTTAACCCGTATCCTCGGTCCTGTTACCATACTTTTTCAGCTCCAAGTATGTATATCTTTTGCTCGTGCATTTTCCCATACTTACGTATACGCGTTACCATAAATGCGAGCTTTGCTCGCAAAGGCCCTTCGGGCCTTTGCAGCGAGCTCTGCTCGCTATAATTATGAGATCTATAAATGAATTCAGAACCATGTGAAGGTGACATTTATCATTTAAACACAATTTTAACTGAGGAAAATGTTGTTTTTTGTCTGAAATCGGACAAATTGTCGATTTGCTACACAAACTTCGCGATGTATGTCAAAATAAAGTTCAGTGAAGAAGGAGGAGGACAGTCTTTGATGTTTCTACAGCTAACTCATTGCTTTTACAACAAACAACAATAAAGACCTGGGGATCGTCCTGTTACTGCAGCATTGTAAAGAATACAGGGGCGAACCAATACAGGTGTCTGCACACGTTAGTATATTTATTGATATTGCAAATTTGGAAAAAAAGATTTGACATGAAGTGATAAACAAAGAAGCATAAAGGGAGAGCAATTGACTCATGCATGCTGGTATTCAATTTCGTGTTTCTGAGGTACCCAACATAATGTATTCATTTAATTTCGTGTCTACAACATTCATGGCTGTATAAAACATGTAACTAGCCTTACATTAGGTTGTGAGGTGCTCTGAAATATTTCATAATCTAAGCATCATGTCGATCAATTCGGTGCACTTCCGTAAAATCGCAGATTTCAATTCAGTTCAAAATTAATTTGTTAAAGTGAGTTTGAAATAGCATAGAAATTACAGAAAGTAATACAGTGTAACAGAGTTTAAATTTCACATATTGCATCAGTTTCCCTGCACCCCACTTGCTGGCCTCCCAGAAAAAGGAAACTGAAAGTAGATCTAATTTGTTTTTATTTCGTGAACTGGTCAGAGGAAGCTTTTAAAATATGGCATGAATAATTGCTATATATTGTAAGGTAGGCTATTTCCAATGAAATATTTTCTGTAAGAGACCCATGAGATCTGAATATGTCGGTTGTAAAAGCTCTACAGAGCTTATGTTCTTTGTTATTTATGTACACAGTGCCGACTTTAAATAAATATTACTTACTCGATTCAAGAAGGGTAAATAACTGTTAACAATATGGTAAATGAAAATGTCAAGGTACTGAACTTTAATTTTACACTCTGAGCACCATAGGCTGATAAGGTTTTTTGGTACAAGTAAGAATTCTTTTTAATCAATGACAATTTAACAATGATTATCATAGATTTATTTTTTATGCCCCTGGAATCAAATAGTTTTTGGTGTGTCCCTCTGTTTGTCCTTGACATAAACTTTAACATTGGGCATAACATTTATGAATAAATACTGTTTAAACCAACTTTTGAATAGGGCTTTGATATTTCACATGTGTATACCTTTCAATCAATTGATGTCAAATTATTTGACCTTGTCCTTGACATTTGACATACTTTTCAAAAAAACTTTAGTATGTTAAACATTGAGCATAACTTTTGATTGGTTAGTGATAGGACTTTGATATTTCTCATGTATATTGTTTGTGACAATACCTATCCATTTACCGGTATACCAAACTTTTTTTACCTCATCCAGGCCTTTCAGTCCAACACAAAATAGTGTTTATACTGACAAAGATGCCAACGGGGGGCATTCATGTTTCACAAGCACAAATTTTATTATTCTACTGGGTTTCCCTTCAACTAATTTTTTTGGTAATTTATTCTTATTCCTATGAACTGAATTGAAATTAACCAAACCGAGGCCTTATATGTGGTTCAAAACCAAACCCAAATTATATCAAAGCCAGGACACCTGAATTGTCCCAGCCCTATTATAGTGTGTAATTAAACAGGATATGTTGAAATCCCTTCAAATAAAATTTTTTTCAAGTACTACTGATTTGAAATTACAATGTTTTATTGATTTATAGTAAAGATCAATCATGCAATCAAATGATCAACATGTTTTAAATCTAATATTTTAGCAATATATGCAGACTCTGCCAGAAAGCACGATCGAAATCTGCCGCTGTCATTGAAGTAAGCATCCCCATTATTGGCATTAAGCAGAACGTACAGAATGCACATAAATATGACAACAATACGGATGATACTGATCACACAGTTTCTGGTAAATTTTAACAGTTTTACATGTGTATTATGGATCATTTTATGATTTTACTTTGGTTATGTTTTATTGTACTGTAATCAGCAATCACATGATGAATGCTGATTATGCACAGAGAAAACTAACCGAAGATCATCTACCATGCAAGCTTAATTAAAAAGCCCACTGCTCAGAAATTATAATTTTGGGGCCAGAAAAACAAAGGGGAATAACTAATGAAGCATTTAAATTGTCTATTTTCTCTATATAACGTACATATGCAAAATAACAAAGTTGTACATGTACAAGAGTTTTTCCCCTTTGATTTTTAAGACCTGGGAGTCTTATATCTGAACTCTGGGCATCATTACCTTTCAGAAAATATATAGTTTATAGTACCTTACCAGGCATAAATTTTACCATACTATACAATGGAGATGATTATAACGCCATGTAAAATGACTCAATTGTACAACGGATACCTTAAGGTCAAACATTTAATGTAATAAATTGGGTATTGAAAAACAACTTAGTTATCGTGTAGTCACATGCTGCAGCTTTCCCTATTCAGTAAGAGTAATTGCCCTTTGAACTAATTACGCTAGTATAGAATTAACATTTTATGTGCACAATGCAGTTTATTTGTGCGGGACATGGGGGCAGTATTGTTCTTTGGTTTGTATACATGTACTGTAAACAAGGTTATTTTTGATGAGGTAAATTTTGCAATTAATGAATTATAACATGAAGATGTAACACTTGGGGAAAATATTGCCAATATAAATGTTTCAGGCTTTGTAATAATGAAACATGGTTATTTTAACGTGGGGGAAATTTTGGTAAAGTCCCTAGATGTCATGCTTTTTTGGCCGGATTGCAAAGCAATTCCGGTCTATAGATTGACGATGTCCGTCTGTCCGTCTGCCGTCAACATTTTGGTTAAAGTTTCTGGTTGAGGCAAAATTTAAGGAACTATATGCAGTAGAAACTTTATATTATACATGAAGGTTGCCTATGACAAGACCTTTCAATTTATGCCGTAACATTTGACCAAGTGACCTTGACCTTGGACTTTGACCTAGTTAAAGATTTTGGTTAAAGTTTCTGGTTTAAGCAAAATCTAAGGAACTGTATGCAGTAGAAACCTTATATTATACATTTAGGTTGCCCATGATGAGACCTTTCAATTTATGCCGTAACATTGGACCTAGTGACCTTGACCTTGGACTTTGACCTAGTTAAAGATTTTGGTTAAAGTTTCTGGTTTAAGCAAAATCTAGGGAACTGTATGCAGTAGAAACTTTATATTATACATGTAAGTTGCCCATGATGAGACCTTTCAATTTATGCAGTAACATTTGACCCAGTGACCTTGACCTTGGACTTTGACCTAGTTAAAGATTTTGGTTAAAGTTTCTGGTTTAAGGAAAATCTAAGGAACTGTATGCAGTAGAAACCTTATATTATACATTTAGGTTTCCCATGATGAGACTTTTCAATTTATGCCGTAATATTGGACCTAGTGACTTTAACCTTGGACTTTGACCTAGTTAAAGATTTTGGTTAAAGTTTCTGATTTAAGCAAAATCTAAGGAACTGTATGCAGTAGAAACTTTATATTATACATGTAAGTTGCCCATGATGAGACCTTTCAATTTATGCAGTAACATTTGACCCAGTGACCTTGACCTTGAACTTTGACCTAGTTAAAGATTTTGGTTAAAGTTCTTGGTTTAAGCAAAATCTAAGGAACTGTATGCAGTAGAAACCTGATATTATACATTTAGGCTGCCCATGACGAGACCTTTCAATTTATGCCATAACATTGGACCTAGTGACCTTGACCTTGGACTTTGACCTAGTTAAAGACTTCGGTTAAAGTTCCTGGTTTAAGCAAAATCTAAGGAACTGTATACAGTAGAAACTTTATATTATACATGTAGGTTGCCTCTGACAAGACCTCTCAATGTATGCTGTAATATTTGACTTAGTGACCTTGACCCAGTTGGTGACAGAAACTTACTTTGCAATCCGGCCATACCGTCTTTAGCGGTGTTTTATTTATTTTATTTCTTGATATATAAGGGTTTTCCTTTTAGATTGTTTATGTTCAAAAGTTAAGAATTTTACTCTTGATATTATATTTAACAAAAATATATTATTCAAAAGTTAAGGAAATTACTCTTGGTATTGTATTCAATACAAACTATATGTAATCTATTTTTACTGCTATTTACATTTTGTAGGATGTACATGAGATTGACAATTCAGATGCAGTGCAATCAAAATGTTCAAAGGATGACTTTTGTATGGAAAAACAGAAAAGGGTTTGTTATTTATTTGTGTCTTTTATCTTAGATTTATTCATGTGTTGTGAATTTATGTCATATATGATGGTAAAAAAGTTTATTAGCAAATACATTGAAGACACTCAAAATACTCAAAATAATAAACACAGGTTGTTATTGTGTCGCCTGTGAAGCATAGCGACACTTAGGGATCACTTTATCAGTTGTTCGTCTGTGTGTCTGTCTGTCACATTTGGATGTCACATCCTATAAAAAAAAATTCCTGAGTGTCGCTATGTTTCGTAGGCGACACACACATTCCTTGGAATGATTTTCTACATCATGTACATAAAAGGTAGGGTTATCCGATGAAGATAGCTTTGATGGATTTTATTCCCTATCTTTCACATCGCCATCATGCAATGTCTCAAAATCTTGCAAAACCCTAGATAAGACTGAGGTTTTACATTATTTAGAGATGTCTAGGTTTGAACCAATGTATCTTTTAAAACAGACCATAAAAGTACATGTATTGTAATGTTACTTGTTGTCAAAAGAATAAGAAATATTTTAAGGGACAAGAAGATGGTTAATCCTGCTAGAGATCATTATTTACAAAACTTTGTAAGACAATTCGAAGGCCAATCTTAAAGACAATAAATAGTGAGGAAGTTATCTTAGTGGATATAGGCATAGGAAAAACTAGGCCACCACCTCATCTTAGATTAAAGGAAAATATATTCATTTAAGGAACCACTTTAAATCTCTATCTTACATACAGATGTTTGTGATATTTTGATTTGATATGAATTTCTGAGGGTTCAATGATGGACATGTCTTTAGGAACGGTCTATTTTATGCAGTAATGTTTTTGTATCTTTTTTTACAGAAATACACTATGGACTTAAGGCCATGCCAGTCCCCGAATACACAGAAATGTCTCAGAAAATGTGTATACAGGTAAATCTTTGTACCTCTTTGATAGTATTTATATAATATGGTATGGTTTATCAGCAAAAATCCTCATAGCAATATTTTCAGTTCATTGAAATAATGCCTATATACAAATGTACATGTATGACTTATGACAGATTGACTTTGTAACATTGACCTTGGATTTTGACCTACATGTACATTTCTTATACTTCATAAATGATACTTTGGCCATAACTATTCTCTATTTGTTACATGATTCTAACTTAGTGGCCTTGGCCTACATTTATGACCTTATTGAATTTTCATTGAGTACTCTTGTATACAAGGAAAACACTATATGAATGGCCTACAGGTATTTTCTTTATTTGTCTATCTTAATATATATCATTTATTCTTTACACAAGAATCTATTTTCACAAAACCTTTAATTTTATGTCCCAGGTTATTTGACCAAAGGGGCTTATAGGGATTGGTTTGTCCCTCTGTCTGTCTGTCCGTCATTCCACTTTAAATAAAACACCGCTACAGACGGTATGGCCGGATTGCAAAGTAAGTTTTTGTAACCAACTTTCATATTTTGCATGTGAATGTATCTTGAGATGACGCATCTTTTGGTACCAAATTATCTTACCTCTTCTAGTTTTGACCTTATCCTTGACCTTTGACCTACTTTTTAAAATTTTTTAGAAAAATACTAAAAAAAATTCATGCAAAATCTATTTCTCCCAGAAACGCCTTCAAATTTTGTATAGTTCAAGTGATACATATGTTCTGTCATATATATCAAGGACTTTTGGCCGGATGCGACGCAAAATCCGGTCTATGGAATGGCGAAGTCCGTCCGTCTGTCTGTCCGTCCGTCAGTGTGTCAACATTTTGATTAAAGTGTTGCATTTAAGTCCGTTGAGAGAAAACTGCTTGGAGGAACAACTTAAAACTTGACATGGTGATAAACCATAATGAGACGAATCAAACACAACAATAAAATTTGACCTATTAACCTTGACCTTGGAGTTTGACCTACTTTTGAAAAACTTTTAACCTTGGCGATAGCTTTTGAATGATGAGTGATAGGGCTTTCATATTTCACTTGTGTATTTCTTGTGACAAGACCTTTCCATGGATACCAAAATGTTTTACCTTGTGACCTTGAGCTTGGAGTTTGACCTACTTTTAAAAATAAAAAATCTGGGCTATATCTCATGAGCTATAGAGGCTATGGCTTTGAAATTTCACATGCAGAATCCTTATGACCAGTACTTTCATTCATTACCTTGACTTTTGACCTAGTGACATTAACATTGACCTTTGACCTTCTTTTAAACTATAAGAGGTAGGGATTTGATATTTCACATATAGATTCCTCATGACCAGAACTTTCATTGATATCATGACTTTTGACCTAGTGACCTAGACATTAACCTTTGACCTACTTTTAAACTATCAGAGTAAGGCTTTTGATATTTCACACATAGATTCCTTATGACGAGATCTTTCATTTTATATCATGACTTTTGATCAAATGACCTTGACATTGACTTTTGACCTTCTTTTAAACTATAAAAGGTAGGGTTTTGATATTTCTCATGTAGAGTCCTCATGACCAGACCTTTCATTTGATATCATGACTTTTGACCTAGTGACCTTGACCTTTGACCTACTTTTAAACTATAAGTGGTGGGTTTTGATATTTCACATTAAGAGTCCGCATGACCAGACCTTTCATTTGATATCATGACTTTTGACCAAATGACCTTGACATTGACCTTTGACCTACTTTTGAACTATAAGGGGTAGGGCTTTGATATTTCACATTAAGAATCCTCATGAACATACCTTTTTTCATTTTGCAATAGAATTGATGACCTTTTCATTTGATATCATGACTTTTACCTAGTGCTCTTGGCCTTGACCTACTTTTAAACTATAAGGGGTAGGGATTTGATATTTCACATATATATCCTCATGACCAGAGTTTTCATTTGATAATATGACTTTTGACTTAGAGAGCTTGGCATTTATTTTTAATGCCATATTCAAAGCTGCCACCAGGGAGGAGGGGCATTTATGTTTCACAAACATTTGTTTTTAAATGGTGATTGACTCAATGTCCATGACCGTGAAATAAGACTTCCCAGCTCTATAGAAAATTTGTTAATAGGGACATGGTGTTTGCGAATGCATCATGTTCATAAAGATATACTGAGTAGGGAACATTGATTCTCTGCTTTTTTGATACACTGTGATCATGATTAATACTGCTTTATTTGTTATCAATGTCTGCTTTTCAGAATGACCAATGTTAGAGCCAGCCAACCTCTCTTCTCGGGCCATTACAGACAGGAATAGTGAGAAATATGGATGAAATATCAGTAATTTTTGCCATTTTTCGAGAATTTGGCACTTTGCCAAAACTAGGCTATTTGTGTGCATGTCATGACTTCATTTTTGGTTTGCCCAAAACTATTTTTTACATAATTGGTTTTAGCTATTTCATGATCTTTCCATACATGTAATAATAATTAACCTATTCTGAAATGTATTAGGTATAGTGAGCAAAAGAGAGGAAATATCAGTGATTTTTTTTTACTTTTTGGTACTTTGTCAAATTATGCTTATTTGTGTGCATGTCATGACTTCATTTCTGATTTTTAGCCGAGTTGCAAAACTCGGCTCTTAATTTGATGTGAGACGGGCGGGCGTCTGGGCGGGCGGTTGGGCGGGCTCAGGACTCAGATGATTGAAAATGGTTTCCGGACCATATTTCAGCCTGCATTGCACCTATAATCATGAAACTTGCCAGAAATGTTTCCCTTGAATCAAGGATGAGGCCTATTGATTTTGGGGTCAAAAGGTCAAAGGTCAAGGTCACAGGACTCTGTTGATTGAAAATGGTTTTCGGACCATATTTCAGCCTGTATTGCACCTATAATCATGTAACTTGCCAGAAATGTTTCCTGTGAATAGAAAATGACCACTTTTGATTTTGGGGTCAAAAGGTCAAAGGTCAAGGTCACAGGACTCTGATGATTGAAAATGGTTTCCTGGCCATATTTTAGCCTGTATTGCACCTAAAGTCATGAAACTTGCCAATAATGATTCCCATGAATCAAGAATGACCCCTATTGATTTTGGGGTCAAAAGGTCAAAGGTCAAGGTCACAGCACTCCGATGATTGAAAGTGGTTTCCGGACCATATTTCAGCCTGTATTGCAATTATAATCATGAAGCTTGCCAGAAATGTTTCCCATGGATCAAGGATGACCACTATCAATTTTGGGGTTAAAAGGTCAAGGTCAAGGTCACAGGACTAAGATGATTAAAAATGGTTTCCCGACTGAATTTGAGCCTGTATTGCACCTATAATCATGTAACTTGCCAGAAATGTTTCCAGTGAATAGAAAATGACCACTTTTGATTTTTTTGGGTCAAAGGGTCAAAGATCAAGGTCACAGGACTTAGGTAATTGAAAATGGTTTCCAGACCATTTTTGAGCCTGTATTGCACCTATAATCATGAAACTTGCCATTAATTTTTGGGCCAAAAGGTCAAAGATCAAGGTCACAGGACTCAGATGATTAAAAATTAGGACATAAAGTATTCTGTATGATGAGATTGAAAATCTGTATCCTTGAAAATATATTACACGCTGATATAGAATAAAGAGAAGACCATTTCTTGATCCAGAAATTTTCATTTAGGACCAAAAAATGTTGTTACAAACCATACACATTTCATGTTAGTCTGCATATTCATACTTACATTCCAGTTTTGCAACTCGGCATTTTGCATCTTCGATGCATTTTGAGCTTATTCTAAAAATGTTTTTACATCATGTCTTACAGTTATCCATGATCTATTCATAAATGTAATAACCCATCATAAAAAGTGATGGGTATAGTGAGGAATATGGATCAATCAGAAGTGATTTTTGCAATTTTTCGAGAAATTTGGCACATTGCCAAAAGGAGGGCTGTTTGTTTGCATATCATGAATTCATTTCTGATTTGCCCAAAAATGTTTGTACATCATTTATTATAGCTATCCATGATCTTTCCATAAATGTAATAACACATCCTAAAAAGTGATGGATATAGTAAGAAATTTGGATCAAATATCAGTGACTTTTGCCATTTTTCGAGAATTTGACACTTTTCCAAAAGGAGTTCTATTTGTTTGCATGTCATGACTTTATTTCTGATTTGCCCATAAATATTTTTACACCATTTATCACAGCTAGCCATGATCTTTCCATAAATGTAATAACCCATCCTAAAAAGTGATGGGTATAGTAAGAAATTTGGATCAAATATCAGTGATTTTTGCCATTTTTCGAGAATTTGACACTTTGCCAAAATGTGGGCTATTTGTGTGCATGTCATGACTTTATTTCTGATTTGCCCAAAAATGTTTGTACATCATTTATTATAGCTATCCATGATCTTTCCATAAATGTAATAACACATCCTAAAAAGTGATGGATATAGTAAGAAATTTGGATCAAATATCGGTGATTTTTGCCATTTTTCAAGAATTTGGCACTTTGCCAGAACGAGATTTATTTGAGTGCAAGTTATTACTTTATTTATGATTTGCCCAAAAATGTTTTTCCATCATTTGTTACAGCTATTTATGCTCTTTCCAAAACTGTAATACCCTATTTTGAAATGTGCTGGGTTTAGTGAAAAATAGGGCACAAATACCAGTCATTTTGTTACATTTTCAAGAATTTGGCACTTTGCCAAATGAGGGTTATTGATGTGCTTGTTTCAGATATAAAATGTCAATGTAAAACTAAGATCATTTGCTGATTCTAAGAAGTAAATATAATACTTTTGTATGATTTGTATTGGAATTATTCATTACATGTAGAAACAACATTAAATTGTGTCTGAAAATGCCAATTTTGAAGGATTTTATAACTAATTTTGGTCTTGAATAGTATACATTTGGTTACCATGGCAACGGAGCATATGATCAATCAACATTCCGTGACAAGTTAGTCCTAGAGTGGTATTGAGCATAGATATGAAGTTTCATTAAAATCTGAGACTATGCGTGCCAGACCTATATGGGATTTTTTTGGTGATTACAGAGAATTGCTCTTAATTAGTGTTAATCTTGATTTAAGAACATTCCAAACACGTTCCGTTATTCTGATATATTCTGATGAATGTTTGAGTTAACTCTCTTGATGTACATATTTCGAAATCTCCATTACTGCAAACGTGGACTTTTTCACGTGGGGATAATTTTCGCGTTTTTCATGAATCAACGGAATTCGCGAAAAATTCCCCCAAGCGAAAATAAGCTTGCTGCATTCTGAGAATGGCAGAGACGTCTATATCGCAAATACTTCCCCAAAGTGTATCGTTTAGACTCTAGATGTAATAACCGCGACATTTTCCCAAATACAAAATTAATTTTCAGTTACATGTTAGAGTTTATGAAACACGATAAAATTTCAGTTAAGGGATGGTTTGGGTAAATCATTTATAGATCTATTGCATCGCATGCAGCATTAGAACTTTTTATCTCTTTTTAACTACATTTGTACTACTTTATCGCGTAATTTGACGACTATACGTTTCCTCGAATATGACCAAATATTATTTATGTTGTTTCAAAATAATCTAGTGTTTGATTAATTTCATTCATTCTGAATCACTCATTCTGAGGTTCGTAAATAACTTTGAAATTCATATTTCGAAATCAGACGTTTCTACTTGTATATATGCATGGAGTTACATGTAGCAGTGATATATGTTTTCACTGTATCTGATTATTTGTTTGCAGGTTTACCCATTCATTTTGGGTATTTTTTAAATACATTAACAATCATCGAAGTAAAATAATTCAGAATGTATAATTAATTCTCAAACTATTTTTCTATTAATATTTATCATAATAAAGATATTGAAATAATGTAAATGCATTCAAATCTTGAAGTACAAAATTGTGTTTATCATGAAAGGCATTACGCTCTGTAATGATGTCCGCCGACTTACCGTTGTCGGATCGACTTTTACCTTATGAAGTACAAGTGTTACAACATACAAAGATTCAAGACATTTAGATGCACGGATTTATTGTTAAAATCAGCCAATTTATTTTTGAACACCTAGCGAAATATTACTTAAACACAAGCATTATTTGCCAAAAAGTACCCTCAATTTTCGTTCAGATCTCTCAAAATAAACATCAAAGCAATACCTATCAGTTATTCAGTCTCAAACTTGAGATGGCAAGGCAAAATTATTAAAATTTCCGTTGGAACGGTTGCAAACCTCGGAATGAATAACATTCTGAAGTTTAACCAGTTGCCCGTGTAAAGTCATTGTCTCCATGCAAAACCCGTCGAAAAGTATATAAGGGGATAACGCCAGACGTCAATGATTTTTGTAGGACGAGACAATCTGGAGATTATATTTCATCAAGCGAATAAAGGCATATATCCTGGAATCATTTCATTTAATTTGCCGATCCTTTCTTACATAAGAAAATGAAATTTCACAGACATAAAATGCAAAAATCCCGAACAGTGTTTAAAAGCAATGCAACACAAAATTTCATCATCATAGATGTTTCATTCATCATCTGAATTTAATAGATCTTGTTTGTGAAAATTATCATTTGAATTTCATTTTTTGCAATCATATCGTAGGGATGTGTCATTATATAGCTCAGAATATGTCCTCCTAAATATTAGATATATTACTATACATTTTGATACCCTACATAAACTATTCAATTTCAAGTCAGGATTTGATGAAACTTTCAGAAAATGACAGAACAAAGATCATTCTTAAAAATGGCTATCATGTTTTACAAGATCTATCATTCGTATTAATTCGAAAATAAATTGATTGTATAGACTTGACGTCTTTTTATCCATGGATGCAAAATATACTTACTCTTAAGCATTACTGCCTCTACCATACATTATGAAAAATACTTGCCACTTTAGAAGTATTGTCGAGTTTTGTAGCATTCTATTACCAATCAAGATCTTTTGTTGTTTCTTTTTGAAAAAAAATGACTGAAATTGACGTTAAGTTATGCTATAGATTCCATGTAGGATTTTTCCTTGAATTTCTACTACGTGAATTAAACATCTAATACATACATATTACTTATGACGTAGTACAGGTATGGACATATTAAAATTATGTGGGGTCAGTGAATGAAGTCAATCACAATCACAAATTCAGAATCCAAAAGTTACATTAAATACAAAGCCATACATATTCTTCAAAAATAAAAACAAAACAAAGATAAAAAGTAGATCAGTGACAGCGAAAACGGCGGAACGAATTCTAACATGACGAGAAAAGAAGCGGAAATACAGGTTGTGACAATAACACAACACCTTAGAAACATAAAGCACAACACTATCTCAATGAATATTATCCAAAAAGTCCAGTGTAAGAATTTATTACTGTAACAGTATCAATACACTTTTATAGAAAGCCATGGTCGGAAACCCACGGCATCTTCCCCGTTCTACTGCGTAAGATACCGTGGGACAGTCTATCTGTAATCCCTTGTATTCCGAAACGATTCTAGCAGGGAATGTAAGCCAATCAGAACGAGCGTTACAAAATCGCTCCAACACAAAAGAGCTGATACTATTCAAACCGACTATTTCATTGGTTACTATATATAACCGTATGACGCATTAAAATGAGAATTCCCTTGCAATCGCGCCCACGGCCTATAATTGTAGGGCAATAGGCTGTGGGTTACCGACGATGATAGAAAGCTTGCCGTCACTTAGCTGACTTCAAATGTTCAAATGTTAAGATGTACATACGTTAAGGAAAAACAAAATAAACGATCTTTATTGTATTCTTAGTTATAAAAGAACAGTTATACATCACATTGTTTAGATTGAAGATAACTGACGAGGTTTATTAGCCGAAACGTGCATGTCTGGTCCATGCTGTAAATTTATCTGCTCTAAAATGATGCTAATGTATTTGAAGACGTTAAACATTTTTACCACTTGGTGAGTGTCACTGCTGGTGGACCAGACATTTTGCTATGTCTTTCGGTACATGTATTTGTAGGACATAATTTTCACAGATTTTTAAAATTTCTCTCGCAGAAATATTAAACAATTATGAGGTCGTCCATATTGTCCCTATTATCAGTATTTAGAATGATAAAACATTTCCAAAATTCATTGGTGGTGGCGCTACCTAGAATCAATAAAGTGAAATCCAGTAAATCATGCAAATAACATAATGATTGCGATCGTTACTAACGTAGCGTCCATACCTCCAAGATCCGCGTTTGGAACGGAATTGTAAGGATGTCTTAAACTATGCATAATGATCCTCGCATAGCGATGATTATAACTTTTCCCTCCCTTCTTTGTTGTTTATGACTTGTATCATTTAGAATTATCGATTCATATTCACTTCTAAAATCACCTTTTTTCCTTTACAATAACCACTTCGGTAAATATAACCATTCAAAATCGGGTATAACTATTACTCCGTTTTTGTCTTTTCCAAAAACTCAAAAATAAAAGTAAAACTGAAATAAAAAAAAAAACCGCCTACAAGCTGAATTTGCCTTCAAGTTGGTTTAAACGATCAAATTTCTGGGCAAGGGAACATTTCCACGACCTCCACAAATATTATTATCACGCCTCAGACAAAAATGTTGGAATCTGATTGGTCAGATCATGGTCACATGACGCCGTGAAAAAAGCCGTATCAGGCTTGTAAATCCGTATCGGGCGACTAGTTTATTATGACGTCGTGAATTGTATGATACAGATACCCCCACACATACAGTAACAGGTCTTCGACGTGATAAATTCGTTACACGGTTAGTTAGTGACCTGATACGGAAAAATACATGGTGTGAAAGGAAACCCGTATCGGGCTCGGCTTTCGCCTCGCCCGATACGGGTTTTCTTTTCACACCATGTATTTTTCCGTATCAGGTCACTAACTAACCGTGTAACTAATAATGTCTTTTCAATCCGCCCTTACGCTGAAAGAAAGCATAGGTCTCATGGTAAAAGACGAAACAAAAAAAAAAAACAAAACAAAAAAAAAAAAACAAAACAAAACAAAACAAAAAAACAAAAAAACCTCAGATAAAGAGCTAGAGTACATCGCACCCTCAGAGATGTACTTATCATATCACGCAGACACAATCTGCTACATGCTCCCTAATCAGATCAATTAAAATCTATCATGGACGAAGCACAGGTTGCGTTCTTCAGAAACCCTGATTAATTGAGACTAAACATCATTGTTCCGTTCACACAGAATAAACTTTATCCTGTTATTAAAGACATTTCCCCTCAAAGACGATTCATAAAAAATTCCATTTATAAACAAAGATTTTGGTCATCTGAAAATCTCTAATATTTTTCGGGATCATCGTGTAAGAAGTACCATTCCTCAATATTTTGAGAATTAAGAACCTCTTCTTATTTGTTACGAATATACATGACCTATTCGAAATTTCGTTTTTAACTACTAGTACAACAAAATAACATCTGATCCTCAAAAGCTTGAATCATGTCCTGCTTCTTGATAATGTGCAACGTCTGTATATTTATATAAACCAGCTGATCATATTATTACAGGTGACTTTTCAATTATCAAAGACAGGCAGCTCCATGATCATCTCAAAAATGGACCTAAGTATAGAATCCCATCCAAGATAGATTTTATTAATGTCGCGAAGTGCTAAAGGATGATGTAAATCGGAAGGAGTCGAATCGCATGCTCTGAATGACTGGAAAAAAACAACTCATTTTTGATATTACAGATATTCGAATAGATAACTTCCACAAAAATCCTCAATTTTTTTAAAGTCCACGTTGTAAATCGGAAATCCAAATTACGTAATCTACATGAAAAATATGTCTTCGCGCCTGCAAACAAAGCAGCCAACACTCCATAACCATTTGAGAACTTTAGTTTCGGATCTTTCGTCTTTCGAAAGCAATGAAAGTGTTCCCCACATTTTGAGCAAAGATGACAGTGATATTCCTTGAATTTTCATCCCTATTTCTAAATTGGATCTCCCTACAATATACTACATACCAAAACTTCACAAGTCTCCTTATAAATTTCGATACATTGTTAATTCTAGCAACTGCTCACCTACGATTTTGTCTGGAAATATCACGTCAGCTCTCAGGGCTAATAAGGAACACGTGGCCAAATATTGTGAAAAGTGTTATGAACAGGAATGGATGTAAACTTCTTGTGGTCTATTAAAAAATCGGAGGATGTGATTGACAAAGTGAAATCAAGAAACTTTAAAGCACATACGATTTCTTTCTTGCCACAGCAAACAAATCACACTCATCATGGGCACGTTGTGACCTATGTATTGCCTTGTCCTTCCTCTTGGACACCATTTATGTAAGATTTGGTGAGAAACTACAAGCAGGTTGCAGGAATCCTTATGGGTAGTAATTGTGCGCCTCTTAATGCAGATTTATTTTTCTACACGTATGAAAAAGAATTTTTCCGAAATCTTCAAGAGCAAAGAAAACATGATGATTTGAAATGTTTCATTGATACTTCTAGGTACCTGGATGACATTCTTCCTATCGACAATTCTGCTTTTGAAAAGTATGAAAATGTTATTTATCCACAAGAATTGACTCTAAACAAGGCAAACGTTACAAACACAGAAACATCATTTTTGGACCTAAATATCAAAATTGTTAATGGAGAGATTCATACAAGTGTGTATGACAAAAGAGATGATTTTGAATTCAACATTAGTAAATTTTCCCTGGCTTGACGATGATGTTCCGAGATTACCGTCATACGATATTTTCATTTCATAGCTCATCCGGTAGAAATTTACTAATTACAAAGAAACTTTTAGGTCAAGGTTTTCGCTTTCACATACTAGTAAAAACTTCTTTTGAAATTCGGACCCATACACGCAAGGAATTGGAATGAAAGCTACAGAGTATATTACAGTGAACATTACTGAATCGACCCTACAGGAAATTTGGAGCCGTGCACTCTCTGTTAAGTAAATGTATCTAAATTGAAAACATTTAAGAGGGCGCTACTGAAATGAATTTTGGTGACTCCGCTGGAAGCATCACTGATGAGAATTTAATATTCGAAACACGTGTCTGGTGCAGAACAAATTGGTTTGGAATTCTCTTCATGAAGGAATAGAGTTAGAAAACCTCGTATTATTACATTGGGTATTTCAAAACCTGCATTTTATGGTGACATAATTATCATAATAAGAAGAATCAAAGGTAGACAGAATAACCATCGAAATTATGCTTAGAATCATCAAACGCCTTTTATATCGTGGATATGATCCTTTTGTCACCAGATGGACATTTAGCTTGGTACTGGACCAATCTACAGCCTTGTACCAGCGCATTCTCACGAATTGCACTCTGACTGACTGTAACGACAGGTGTCCATGTTGGGCCCTGTCCAAACCCCTTTAGAGAAGACAGCTCCCATGCCACCTGTCCTCTCTGAATTTCCGTTGGACTCCTCGGGTGATCACATGTTTGAGCTCGCTACAGCCGGCAGGGCAAGGACTGTATTTCGTATGCCCAATGTTTTTGTATATCCATTTACAAATTTATCTGAGTATGTATCATCTTACAGTGATGAGGTTATTTTACACCACAATTGTGCGTTCTTCGAGACCTCTAGGTAATTCGAAAAGTTGGAGGGTTGTGCGCACGTAATCCGGATAACCACACCGTCTGCTTCTTGCGTGGCAGATGGCGGTCCAAAGTCGGCGCCAGTTGCCCATTGGTCTCTTTGGTTTATGTATGATCCTTTGTGTTTGGTGTCTCTAAATTGTACTTTGGTTTTCCTTATCCTATTTGCGTCTCTTTCTGAGCGAGACTGCTCAGTGTTTTTGCATTGCGTGTTTTGGAGTTTTGCTGTGGATGCTGCAACCTAGTGTTGTTGGAGATCCCCTCCTTTGTTTTGAAATACACAACACTGTATTGTAAGTTTAATTGTACACAAGGGGCCATATTCTACGTTACCTACAAGATTTACTATCCGAAATACGTGTCTGATGCATTAAAGGTAAAGAGTTTGAACACTTCCGTATTACTACCAATGGTGTTGCTAAAAATGTAATTCTGTGCTCGTTCCTGTCCTTTTTCTTGTCTTCTTTTTTCGTTTTCCTCCATCCTCGAATCATTTGTTGCGGCTTTCCGTATCTTTTTCCTGTGAGAGAAATGTTTAGGGAGAAAAACTGGATCTAATTTTGAGTATAGAGTACGAATGGCTAACCGCTAACGCACTGCATACGCAAGGGAAATTGAGTTCTCCTGTTGTTGATTGTAGAAACTTTTTCTGCCATACGAGCTGTCGTACGAATACCTTACGAGAAACGCATTGCACTCTTTCGATATCAAATTTGATGAGAGAATCGAGGCGATTGCTGTACATGTCCAACAGCCATCGTACGTGCATGCGTGCAGTATAAGAGCAGTCTATGATCTCTATAAATTCACCGATTGCGTGCCCGTAATTTTTCCAGCAAAGACTGCTTGCAGACGGCACGTAGGTGCTCGTACGGTCAGTTGTTACAAAGGCTTAATTTATACTGGAAAATCGAGAACGTTTGCACATCCTTGTAATGTCATGTCATATGTACTTGCTCATACGAACCTTTAAGCTGGTACATCCGCACTAGCCTTTTTCAGCTATAGACGGTAAACCTAAGCTTTTAATTATTATCGTCCAAACAATGCCTTAGGTCGGACAACGAAGATGAGTAAACGCTTTCTAAACTTAATGTTGCTTTCAGAATACGGAGCATGCCTCGAGTCATACATAATCTTTTATTATTTGTGCTTTAATGTGTGACAATTTGTTCAAATTTTATCGTGATAAAACACAAATAAAACCGTAACTATTAAGGTGTTCTTATTTATTTACCTCCAGCCTGGTACAATATTTTAAAAATGGACAATTTGATAAATATGTGGCTGTTATAATGTTTCATTGATTATACATCTTCTCAATATATACATACATATAGTAAAAGATGAGAGGAATCAGTCCATTAATTCATCTTTCAAACGTTACACTGGCATAGCTAAAGCAAAATTTATTGTTTTGTTTTTGGTGGAACAATGGGTATTCAAACCCCATATATGTTCAGCATAAGTAGAGCACTTTTGCATTTCTTTTGCTGATTCAGTATTACCAGTATAGAATGATGATATTTTCTTCATATCTGATGTACTGTTTTTGTAACATTGAGTTAATTGTCCATTACTATGATCTTTTGATCATATGAGTAAATAAGAAGAATAAAATGAGTATAATAATAATACGCTTGGTTTGAAGTACCTTTTATGAGAATAATTCATTATCTAAAACATGCATCTTTGTTCGTCGCATACTGAGCAACTGAGGAGAAGAACATCCGTGACGGGCAGTTACTTTTTTCATCAGAGAAAACTAGACCCAGGTTCTTTGTGGAGTTTAAACTTTTTCGGGTGAGAAAATACAACATAACAGCATACCATGCTACGTGGAATGATCATAGGTACGTAGGTCTTACGTTCCATATTCTGTAATTTTATATCCATTGACAACTTATGTGTTACGAGCCTCTGCAGACTGACGTAATGCTTCTGACATCACCCAACACTAAGATGGGTTTATAGGACTTTGCGTCTTGAGAAATATCTATGTCTCTTGATAAATGAGAAGTGAAGTGAAGTGAGAATACAAACCCTAAGATTAATTTCATGCCGTCCAATTTCTAAAGACAAATATGGATAATGACCATATCCCTGTCTACAGTACAAAATCGATAATTCAGAAAATCAGAAACCGAAGGCATACAAAATCAGGATAAAACAGGAACCAAAGCAAACAAAAACAAAAACCTCCACCATATGAAAAGAAGCGAACTCCCGATATGAGAGTGAGACCAGGTGCCCAGGAAGAGTAAGCATCTCCTGCTTGCATGCAACACCCGTCGCTTCAATTCGGTAGAACTGTCACATCCGGTTACTTCCATTTTGGAAGATATAGAGTACAATCTTTGGTTGGATGGTTCAAATGGTCTATGACAGAATATCATCCACCATTCTGGATAGTGGGACAGCATAGTGTATGACGAGTTCCCCATATCGACCGTAGAACTTCCTCAGTGACGATGTTAGTCGGTCACAAACATATCCCTGACTGAGAAGCTTATCTGAAAGACGCCTAGCTCTCAGAACAAAATCCGTATATTTGGTACTTGCTCTGGCATAGCGTATCAACTGAGATATGAACACGCCATAAGCAGGCGATGAAGGGATGTTGCTACTCAGAAAAGGAAAGTTCGTAATGCCGAAATTGAAGTCGTCACGTTTGTCATAGAGTGAGGTGTTCATGTGTCAGTGTCAGTTTGGGAACTTATCCTACTGTAATATCTATTTGTCAAACTGTTTATTTGAGCATTATTTGGATGGCGCAATCTACAATATCAAAGTAGCTAACTATCGAATTTATCTTCGAGGATCGATTAATGGGAGTTAATCAATTATTTGCAATATGTTCTGTCTTTATGCAATACGGCATTAGAAATGTATCACAATGAGAGACGTGACAACGGACGCTAGCGCATACATGTACGATGAGCAACATGTGTATGTTAAAGGTCTTCAAATCCAATAGCATAATTTGAGAACAGATGGATTTTCAGCATGGACCAGACATGCACGTTTCGGGTACTTAACCCTCGTCAGTGATCCTCAATCTAAACAATGTAATATGACCAAAGAGTATGAAAATTATTATGGCCAAAAATGTACCGAAACACGTAGCAGGATTGCTGGAATTTGATGCTGCAGGACCTACGTTTTAGAAACTTCAAGAATTTTTCATCATAAACATTTTCGAATGATGCGTTGAAGAAACGATCAACCAAAGAAGACTGAACTTGGCTACATGTGCCCTCGGGGACTCCTGGTCCACCAGCACTGACACTCGCCAAGTGGTTCAAATGTTTAACGTCTTGAAATATATAAAGCATCATTTAAGATCAGATGAATTTTCATCATGGACCAGACATGCACATTTCGGGTACTTAAATCCTCGTCAGTGATGTCTCCAATAAGGCAAATATAGATATGTCAAAGTTTAGCTTTAAATTGTGCTGAAAGACGTATGAAAATAAAGGCACTGTCTGAAATTAAGGTGAAATTGAAATACTGCGATTATCGCGATTATCAATCGAAAGTACTGCTCCGAATGTGTCAGATAATCGATAGCAATTTCTATCCGATTCTACGACCCTTCTTTTCAGCCAATACAATATTTTCCTTCGTTTCCTTTTTATGTACTTAGTATTTTTCCTCTTGAACCACGGAGTTTTGCCTGGATCGTGTGTCGTTCTGAGTAAGTTGTTAGCGTTGTTTCACCCTGTTTGTTGACATTGTAGTACTGTATGCTGTTCCCTCTCTATTTTACTAGGCTCATCCGTTTGTGTTGCGGTGGAGTTTCTCCCTCGTTATTTACATCAATTTAGACCAGGTCAATGTCTTCAGTAGATGGATTTGAACGACCGGTAGTTGATTTTTCATCAAAGGGTATTTTGTTATTTGCCCAGACGGAATAATCACAATTCAGGTTTTTATTTATCTACGGATTATTGAGATCACGTTTTGCCTCATCACTTACTTAAGTGGACTGGGGACCGTTGATAAGTATTGCGCTTTTATTTATTTGCAAAGTCACGGCAATTTACTGAATATTTCTTTATTTCTTTTTCTTTCAAACATCTAAAGTAACTGACAATTTTGATTTCTTGTCATCGTGCATTCTTTTGTAACAGCTTTAATACAATGAAAGTGAACTTACCATGTCTTCGTTTCATGTTGGTAGTCAATTTATATGGTAGTATTTCAATGTGTCTTGAATAAAAGGAAAATTATACGTGTCACAGCTTACATCATTGTATTCACCATTTGTTACGACACATTACGTTGGTAGATATTTAAGTTAGAGTTATAACTGTTTTCTTACGTGAATACTGTAATTAATCCATCAAAAGTGTCGGGCTTTGAATACTTGTTTCTGTACCAACGAACTTTCGTTTGTTCCCTCCTGTATAATACTGACTTGGTAATTGCATCTTTACATGGCATTGACACAAACAAAATTAAGGAAGACGATTGTCGATTGAAAGTATTTAATACATATCATAAAATCCATTTAATATCATATTCAGCCCTTTCTAGTTATTAATGTTTTCGATAGTTACAATAAAGACACATGAAATCCAATGAATTATAAATGCAATAAATATATGCAAGAGTTGCAGAAATAAGAGAGAGAGAGAGAGAGAGAGAGAGAGAGAGAGAGAGAGAGAGAGAGAGCTTTGAAACTTAATGGAAAATAATTTTGATAGCCTCCAGGAAACAAATTGTTCCAACTCTACAACCTAAGAGAAACCATCCTAACAAGAAAGTGCAAAAACCTGCTGGCAGAAATGAATTTATATTTTATCTGTTAAATCTTCAAGAAAAATACAACACTTTTAGCAAAAAGAATGAATATATAATGCAATGAAAATCAAAACATGATAAAAATACTACAAAAAAAAAATAATAATAAAAAATGAGAAATTGATGAATAGAAAAAAATAACAGAAAGAAAATTAAATTAGCTAAGCTTCCTAAAATGAAATGAGTTACTTTTTACTATATAAATGAAAAAGGTAAAGAACCCTTAGTGTCATAATAACCTTATTTTCCATAAACAATGCATCAGACAATGGCATCTTCTGAAAATTTCATCCTCATTAAAGGACGAGGACTGATTTATATGTTGTGAGCCTCCTTTTGAGTTTTATCAATTTTTTGGCATTATCTTTCTACATTATACCTCTCAGTATCTATACACTTTTGCCACCGGTGATTAAGGACCTTAATACCACTTTTATAGAACTCCTTATCCTGACTGGTCAAAGAGTCATCCACTGCAAGTATGGCGTCATCATGGGACTGAAAGTGGGTGCCAGAAATAGCTGCTTTCAGTTTTGGAAATAGATGAAGTTTGATGGAGCAAGATCAGGTGAATAAGGCGGATGCTCAACAAAATTAAAGTCACTATCATGAATGTAAGCCATGGCAGTGACAGACTTGTGAACATGAGAATTGTCCTGATGGAACAACACACCTTTTACTAGCGAGCTTTCCGCAGCGCTTAAGTTTAATATTTTCCCGTAACTGTGTCAGAAGGGCAGCATAAAATGTGCCATTGATTTTTTGTCCTTCAACAGAATACCTTCTGCAACCCAGATACCCGAGGCGGCTCACAACATATCAATCAGCCCTCGTATTCTCCGTACGCCCTATGTTTTGATAAACATTTACCCCTGTATTTTGTTATCTTGTGTGTGTGTTGTCATTTTACAAGGATGAGGATATTAAACACAGAAATTATGCGTTCTTCCAGGCAACTGGGTAACCGGACAATTGGGATGTTTTTTGCACGATATCTACACAAATTGCCACTAACATGACAAATCCCCCCCTACATTGGTACCGATTACCCATTGGTCTCGTTGATTTATGTTTCGTCTTCTGTATTTTATGTTTTTAAGTTGTATTTGGTGTTTCCCTGTCCCTTTTGACTCGCTTGTTTTGCTTGTCTTCGCTTTGTTTCGCATATATGGGTATATTTCGAAGTTTTGCTGTGGGTATTGCGACTGGATCTTGTTGGAGATCCTCTTCCTTCTCTAGTTTGTATGAGTGGCGAAATTGTATCCTTTGTATCCTTAGTTCCCTTATCTTTTCTGCCCAAATTATACAAAATTGGCTGAAACCATTGTATTTTCAAAATTTTAAGTGGTCATTTCACCACAAATTAACCGTTCATTTTTTTTATGTAGAAGGTATTTTCTTGCGTGTAAGAAGATAAATGAAAGTGACCAGGTATGCGATTGATTAATTTACATTAACTAGTCCTGAATATATGTCTTCTTTACAATTGATGACCCTACGTTGGTGCCCATGTGTGAAAACACAGAGAAGACAAGCAAAATATGTTTACTTTAAAGTATATGTTGTATAAGAATTCAAAAGAGGTAACTCAGAGGGACTATATATTTTAATGTTTTTATATTCACAATTATATAAACAAATTCTTCAAGAGAGCCCCTTCGTGCATTCAGTCTGTACTGTTAAAGAATGTTCCCGGAATTTGAATGTTTAATCTGTTTATCATTGCTTGATATGTTGCTTTCAGTGGCTAAAAGGAAATTGCTTTCTCTATATTTGACCTTGTTGACATAATATATTTGGCTTTTCATCAATACTTCTTTTTTCAATGTCATTGCATGTACAGTCTGAAAAATATCATTAATAAAAAATAACCCTTTTTAAAAATGCTTTTTGCACTATCCTAGTCTTGGGTTTTGCCTATTTTTTGTTTATGCTGACGATCGCCTCTTTCTTTATTCAGCACGCTCCCTTTTAGATCTATCTTCTTTCGGACAATTCCAAATGGAGTTACTTATTGTAGCCATAGGAGTCAGCGACAAAGAGAGAAAATTGTGTGCAAGCAATTCAGATATCCAAAGCATTTGCCACTAATTTGATAGATGGCCGTCTTATGTCGGCACCGATTCCCAATTCGTTTAATAGGTTTATGTATAGTCTTTTGTGTTGATATCATATTTTGTATATCTTGTCCCTTTATGTTTTTTTTTTTTTTGTCTACTCTGGTTTTAACATAGGGCTGTTTCGTTGTCTTAGTGTGTGCTTTCTTTAGAGGCTATAAGAAGCGAAGTTGTATTTTTTTCCAAAATAATTTCTTTGCCAATAATACCATGGCTTGAATCAATGTATTTCAAGTTTAAGTCAACCATTCCACACTTTGCTCGGAACTTCTTATTGAAACGTAATAAGGTAAATGAAAGTGAAAAAGTATTATGGTATTATACTATTTCTAAATATGTGTCCTCTTAAAGAATACTCAGCATGAGAAAGCAAAAATATTGGACTGAGCACCATCATATTTTCTTATTTTAGTGTTCAAAATTAAGTATAACTTCTTCAAGAATGTTTAAATGACAAATATGGATAATGACCATATCCCAATATACTGCACAAATTCGATAATTCAGAAAATGATAAACCGAAGGCATACAAAATCAGGACAAAACAGGAACCAAAGAAAACAAAAAAAAAAAACCTCCTCCACATGAAAAGAAGCGAACTCCCGATTTTGGAGTGAGACAATGTGTTCAGGAAGAGTCATCATCCCCTGCTTGCATGCAACATCCGTCGCTTTAATTCGGTGGAATTGTCACATCCGGTTACTTAGTGCTGCTTAAAGGGTGTTCCAGGGATTTGAATATTTATATTATACATTATTAGAATGTATCATGATTTTAGCATCAAATACTTGCCTTTTCATCATTGCATCCAAACGGCATTATAATCTAAATAATCATCAATAAAAATTTAAAAAAGTAGGAATCTGGCGTCTTGGTATCATCCTCCTTTTCGGTATGGTTACATTTTTTCACCTTTCTTTATTTGATGCGCACCACTTTTTTGACTTTCTTGTTATTGACATGAGAATTCCATAGAATTAAGCACTTGTGGTATACAAGATAAGAATTAGCTAAAGGAGTCTGAATTTATTCTCCAAATCGAATAAGGATATCATCCTTTGGTAGCAGTGTACGTTGGATGAAAACATATTTGCGATGATAACATCGTACTGGAAGGAGAACAATACTCCGTTTTATTTCCTTGTCCACTTTATGAATCATTTATAATAAAATGTATCTTTATCTTTTTTTTAATTTACAATTCAATCACCATGCATGTTAGTACATACATAGTACAAATACCTATTTAAGTACAGGTCCATATAAAATCATAAAAAAGGGGATATGACGAGGTTCTCCGTTTTAATGATATTCACACAATAATATGTACCTTGGTCTGCTGATGAAACTCATTAAATGATAAAGTCATTATGTCATGGTTGCTAAGGAAATGAAAGCTAGAAAGTTTCCTTATCAACCGACAGAACCAACCTTTCCTGAAATGCATACAAAGTATACAAACTTTGAAGGCTATTTTAAAGGTGAATAAAAGAAGAAAAACAGAATACAAGAGACATCAAAGGACCCAGTCTTCGTCTATGATAATAATACGGAATTGTTCAAATTCTTTATCTTTTTGAAGAAATTTTCAAACCAATTTCAATGCGCCAGACACGTGTTTCGTTTTAAAATACCAACAAAAGTTTGAGAATATCGGATGTTTTTGGTGGAATCACATTATCAAACAGAATCCAAGAAATGACATGAAAAGACATAGATAATCATCTTAGGATTTTAATATGTTCAATAAAAAAATCACCAAAAAATGAAAACGTCTCATCAGTTATAATGGAAGCTGGAAAAAATTGAAGAGCAATAGTGAAAATAATGTTAACGGTTAGATCTAAATTTTGAAATTTATCCGACTTGGCTCTGAAAGATATGCCCATGCTGGATACCAGATCAAACGTTTTCCGTATTTTGTCATTCATATATAAACATTGCCATTAGAATATATATAAAAGTCGGATAAAAATCGAGCCATAGAAGGTTTAACTTTATGTTTAAAATGCAAGAAGAAGGTGATGATTTACCTTTGATAGAAATATCTGTGATTAACAAAACGATGTTTTATTGAAATTAATAAAGAATTTTCGTCAAGTCCTTTGAAGTTATAATCTCACAATTTTCCTCTAAAGTGATAGGATGTGATTTACACGTTTATATTACGCTTCGGGGAGAAGTACAGGTTCATGAATTGATAATGTGTGAATCGTATAAGAAGATCGTCAAATGCTCTCCTAATTAAAGAGAAAAAGAGAATCATATTAAATTTCATCAAGGTACTGTCAATGCTTACTTCAGCCAACGTAATGAGTATGTCATATACCCGGCAGGTATAATGCACCTCCCTCTTTTTTAATTGGACGAATGCAGTTATAACTTTGTTGATATTATACTTTTATGGATGAACAGCTTCTTGTCAAATTACTTTGTATAGAGCGTGACGAATGCTTTATTTATGTACAAGGACTGAAAACGTATTTAAGCAGTTCCACACACTTAATATTCATTTTCCTCACTCAGTCCATCACAGCACAGATGAAGCTTGTATGTCTGTACGTCTTCCTTGTGCTGTGTTCACAGTGCTGCTTTTGCAACAAAGGTACGTACGTCTCTTTTCTAAAGGGATTTTAAATTTATCTGATAACCAGTCAGATGGCTAATCATGGACTCTCCGTGTTTTCCTAATTGGATTCCGATTTTTGCTTAAGATATATATGTATATTTTTTCTTAAACCTTTTTCTACATACACCTCATCTGAGTTAAAAAGGAATAGTAATCATAGATCATCTGTAATATTCTGAATATTTAATTCACTAATCAAACATAACATGAATTTTTTTGTCCATTCATTCTTCCTGAAATACATATTTCATACCATATGCATTCCTTTTGCTATTATTATTTGATAAATAAAACAAAACTATAGACCTTTATGCTATTGGTATAGATTTATTTTCAAGCCCGTTTTCTGTGAACTAAATCTATGATATCTTAAGAAAAGAGAAATAAAATTATGGTAGATAAAACTATGTAAAAGTGAGGTATCAAAAGTCGAAAATATTAATTCCGCTTCAAAGTGTTTCATCAACAATTACCATACTTAATCAGGATGAGAAATCTTAAGGGATAAGACAATTTAACCACTGACCGGAAAATGAACTACAAACCCCGACATTCGACAGTTTACTCTGCTTAATTATCTCTTTCAATATTGATCAAATTAAAAACATCACAGCTTCACAGTATCATTTATAAAAAATAACTATAAATTAATTATTTTTTCTAATTGTAAAATGTCGATAAATGTATAAATACTGGAATAAAATCTCGTGTGAAACATAAACAGCAGCATAACAATATTCATATGACAAGTAAACGTTGATACCTCGGACAAAAAAGATATGGATAATACCTCCACTGTGACCACTTTGAACTAGCCTAAATGTTCCAAGATGAGATATTCAGAACATGCATTTATGATGTGCGTTGTCGCAACTCAAGATACACATATGGCAACATAGCTTTGTTTTCCCGTAGTGTTTCTGTTCTAGCATACATACTACGGGTGTTGCATGCAAGCAGATGATGCTGACTCTTCCCGGGCACCTGGGTTCACTCCCATTTCGGGAGTTCACTTCTTTTCATGTGGTGGAGATTTTTGTATGTTTGCTTTTGTTCCTGTTTTATCCTGATTTTGTATGCCTTCGGTTTGTGATTTTCTGAATTATCGATTTTGTGCTGTATATGGGGATATGGTCATTGTCCATATTTGTCATGTATATCTTAATTCCTCAATCGAACTTTATATTGCTAAATAAGGTACCATGAACTCCCGTAAGCCTGCTAGTTTTATTGATGAAAGAAGGATCGACTCAGTTGTAGCGTCCAGCAAAACAACAAAATACGAAACTACGGATAATGCAAGCTCGACAAGAGACACGGGTTTTTGACAACATGAGACATACTTGACATTTTTTCTGTCTTATTTAGTAAAATATCATTATAATTTGAATGTGTCAAGTTTCCTCAGCAACACAGGACCATTCAAGCTATCAACTTTATGCATTCAATATGCGTGCAAGAAATCTATGTTATCGTTAGATGCGAAAAATTAAATATAATCATAAAACAAATTGCTCGATGGAGGTAACGAGGAACGTCTGATTTTAGTCTTGTACTTTTCCTTTTCATTAGACGTCATTAAGGTACTTTTGTTAAGTAAATTGGCATTTGAATTTAATACAAAGGTTAAAACACCGATGCAGTTTTTACATATATCCCATGATATTTACTTTCGATTCTTTTGTTGCCTCGTTTCTTATTTCAGTTGTGTGTGTGTCATCCATTGCATGATGATTGGATTACTTATTCAAAGTTTTTTCTCTCCATCTGTTAGCTAACTCTCACACGACTTTCGTGCAACAATACTAAAATTTGATCATCTTTATTTGAATAAGCTGAAAATTTCTTTCAAATCTTACTTTATTAGATACGATTACTTCCATTGTAAATGTTACATGATTAAAGTGATATTTAAACTACGAGAATGATTACAGTGCGTGCACTTCACGGCACCACCTACATTAAATCCCGTTGTTGCGCTGTACTCTAGAGATTGTTAAGATAGTACATGTATTATCGTTCGAGTTTTTATGATGCTGTGTTATTGTCTCCATCTGTTTGCCTGCTTTATCTTATTTTTTTTCTTTTTCGTCAATTTGTTTTATTTCCATTTTTTCAAGGATGTGGTATTCATATGCATATCAATATTGATTGTGATTTTAAGATTTTATTTCGGGCTTCTTGTTTGACTTTAATTCACTGATTTAGATGAATTATGCAGTTAAATATGCAAAAACGATAAGGTAAAGACATTTCCATAAGTTAAAAACACCTCCAACAGGAAAGAAATTTGAAAGAAATTGATAGCATATGGACCGATACCTAAACTTTAATTTTTCACAGACACAACATGAAATTTCGACTAATAATTATATTTTATATGTGAAATCCCAGTGAATTATCCTTAATATTTGATTCTACATAGTGCATGTCTGAAATGGATGACTGTGATATACAAAGCATGGATCCATTTTGCATCATATCTAAAAGTTCCTGTAATGAACGTTGCTCTCTAACATCCAAGTTGGATCACACAATTTTTATTTCATTAAAGTAAAACATATACTTAATGTAAGGTGATGCTTTCTGAAGGAAAAATAAAATATAGATGAAAGCATATAAGTCGATAAAGTTTAAAACCGAAAAAATGAAACTGTAGATTATACAAAATTAACGTCAACACTTAATGATCATAGAAATAATAAATGCATCTATTATGTGTTACAAGGGCTGATATGTTGTGAACCTCGTATTGAAGAAGTTGAATTTTATCAGGCATTTTGCATTATTTTTCTACATAATCCCCTTCAGTATATATACACTTTCGCCACCGGTGTGTAAGCGCCTCAGTACCATTTTCAAGACCTCCTTATCTACACTGGTCAGAAAACCATCCACTGCATGTATGGCGTCATCATCGGACTGAAATTAGGTGTCAGAATTAGATGCTTTCAGTTTTGAGAATGGATGGACGTCTGATGGAGCAAGATCAGGTGAATAAGGCGGATGCTCAATCAAATTAAAGCCACAATCATGAATGGCAGGCATCGCAGTGGCACTCTTGTGAACACGAACATTGTCCTGATGGAACAACACACAGCGGCGCTAAGAGGGTATGAGCGTGAACAAATCAAAGGTAAACCGTATCGATGTCGTAAAGAAAACTTACTGAACTAATGGTTAAATATACCTCTAGATTAAAGAGCAATTCATTTCGAATGACGAGCAATATATATCCTTGTTAACATCTAAAATACGCTTCTATCACGACATCGTTTTACCCTTGGCATATAGTTTACGGAATCAACGGGAGTTTATTTAACGTCAAACTGAATTATGACGTTGTAACATTTTTTCCGCGAATTATTATGAACGCGCTTTGTGCTTGTTCTTTAGAAGTCCGGTAATTCAGTTTGTCTTTGTTTGTTATATTATTTCACGCCATGACAACTTAACGGAACGGAATAATTTGATTGCGATTGAATTGAGTAAGTTAATATTTCAAATTTATTCTTGCATAAAAAAGACACAAATAAATTCAAAAGAATAATTATATTTTGTAGTAAAAGTTGACGATGCGGCGTTACTGACCACGCAGTTTACCTCAAATAATGAAAACATGTAAAACTAATACATCTTGAAAGTACTTTTCTTTCATTTACAAAAGGTATGTGTTATAATGATTTAGCTAGAATTTATATCACGCGGCCTATTGATTAGTAGTTGTAATAATTATGCTTGAGCATGACGACCTAATGTCAAATCATCAAGAGGACCAAAGATCACGCACATGTACGTTGTAAAATAGATGGAACCGAAGGACTCCGTAAACACACATCCCATTGTACGCCCTGCTAAGAAGTGAATTATTCTGTTACAATTTTACTAATCTATGATATAACGACATTTATTGAAGAGTACATGTGCAGGAGATCAATGCGGAAGACAGGGTGTGCGTTTACTACATTTCCTATAATACTGACCCCCCCCCCCCCCCCCACACACACACACTTCAAATCCCGAACACTTAGTAAAATGAAACTAGAAATGTGACTCAGCTAACTTTAGATAAATCATTTCAAAGCAAACTTATCAAGAGATTAAGAGATCCTTCGTATCGTTGTTCTACTAAAGTTGCTTCATTTCTTTTTTAAATCTGGTACAACATGTACGAATGTCAAAACTGCATGTACATGAATAAATAGATACTGTAGATGCCGCAATATCAAATTTGAGAGAAATGATATGCAGAAGAAGCATACAGATAGGAATCTAAAACATCAATTTTTCTCATTCACTGAGATTATCACCGAGCATTACCTAAAGTGAGCGTCACGATATGCGCTACGTCACGTTACGTTGTCGGTGCTTAAAAGCGCTAAGTGTTGGGAAAATGAATAAGAAATTGATCAGAATATGATTCAAATTATAAGAAATTTCAGATAAAATGTATACTAGATATATAACAACTTTCCATTTTCAATCATAAACAACGGATTTATCATATCCAGTGGCTTGGTCAGAGGAATTCTAAGCTAAATATCTTTAATACGGCTACACTCCTTTTTCTATAAATTATTTTTTTATCTTTTGCATGTATCACTAGATGATAAAAGAAACATTTTATCAAAATATTATTATGCCAACTACTTCGAAAATTAATGTTTTTAAACTTTTCATACAATTTTTGCCGTCATAAATGGGATGAAATAAATGTCCATCTCCAGCATGGTTACCATGGCAACAAAAATATTTTTTTTTGGAAAATGATAAATTTACTTCATTTGCTACGTCAATGGATAAAAATTTACTTCGCACTGTATTATGTTGATTTTTAAAATAAAGCCAAAGTTCGGACATTGTTTTAGAAAAAAATGTGCAGAGTTACCTCCCTTCTTTGTCGGAATATAGGGGACAAACGGCTACACTCTTTTTTTTTCATGAAATATTGCAATCGACGAAGGAAGGGAAATTCTTTTATATGTAGACAATTATTTACAATTTCTATTATTTCCTGAAAATGCGGTTCACACTCATACCTCCTTAAGTTTAATATTTTCCCGTAACTGTGTCAGAAGTAAATCGTAGTATGTGCCATTGATTGTTGGTCCTTTTTTGGAGATGATATATCAGCAGAATACCTTTTGCATCCCATAAAACCGAGGCTCACAATATGTCAATCACCTCTCGCAACTCCCCTATTCCTTTTGGCACGGGTGCTTAATTTAATTCATGATGATTAGGTACAACTTCTCGCATGTGTAAATATACAGAGTTACATGTATGCAATTATTTGTTTTCAAATTGAAATATTCCTTGTTAAAGATATTATCGAATAAAACAATCTTTTACATTTTTCGAAAAGTTTAAAACCATATTTTTTTCGAAAAAAAAAAGTTGTTTCCATCCAAGTTTGTACAAGGAATATTTCTCGTAAAACTGCATACGTTGAACGCGCAAAACAAATTATCATACATATTTTGAAAACCCAATTTGGGGCAATAAACTGAAATGTAAAGGATTTTCGTGTTTGATAACTTTCATATTTTCAATTTTGTGCTTGAGAAGTTTGCAATTTGATGTCATTACAAAATATTTCTAATTCAATGTTTAGGTTGACGTTTTTGTATCATTTGTCATCGGTGTCTAGCCTTTTTGCACTCAAATGTTAATCAGTTTCGTTCTGTCGGAAGGAAGGGGGAGGGGGGTGAGCATGGTGTAGAAATTTTTTTATAATATTCAATGATGTATGTGCATTTTGAAGATATCTTCAATTGAATAGATCGAAAAATCAAAATAATCTATAGGGCTATAGGGATATAATGATTGTTGAAAAATAGAAATCAAAACAATGATAGGAAGGAGATACCCAATATTGCCAAAATTCATAATGGCTGACAAAATGACGAAAAATGTCCGAGGTAGGAGAATTTTTCGCAATTTTTCATTGTTACGTCACAATGGAATTGAGTCTTTATACAATGACGGCATAATGTAAAACAACGCGAAAAGATTTATTGCCGAAATTCATAATGGCTGACAAAATGACGAAAAATGTCCGAGGTAGGCAATTTTTTTCGCACTTTTTCATTGTTACGTCACAATGGAATTGAGTTTTAACAGTGACGTCATAATGTAAAACAACGCCAAAAGATGTTGACTCGGACATTTAGTTTTTTCTTACAAGATCGGAAACTGGTCTATTGAGAAAGTAGCTAAGCGCTCATTCACGAGACGAGAAAATATTACTAACAACCACACCATAGGAACATGAAGGACAACGACATGTAAATGATAAATTTCCACATGGTCCAAGAACGAATTTTCATAGATGACGCCTCCTAGATGATCAATATCAAATAAGTTAAGACAGATTAAAATATAAAATTAATATGAAGACGTTTACATTTATACCACTTGGTGAGTGTCACTGCTGGTGGACCAGGAGTCCCCGAGGGCACATGTAGCCAAGTTCGATCAATTTCGGTTGATCGTTTCTTCAACGCATTCTTAAATTTCTTTTATCAAATTTCTTAAAAGGGGTAGGGCCACGAAGCCCGATATTGGCCCTAATATTGAACATTGTACTTCATAGAATTTTTAACTGTTATTTGACATTTTGAAACGTTCTCTACTGAATCAAGAATCTATCTTTTGTAAACATGGCGTTTATCAATACCTTTTAGCCCTTTGAAACACCAAAATAGGTTACATTTCGCGAAATTGATGCAAAAACTGCATATTTCTATGAAATTAGCAATGGCCGCATGCATTAACTAAGGTGGAAAATTTATATGTGAAAGAATATCTTTATATCCTTTTGTCATAAACGTGTTGTCCCAGTTAACGCATGCGGCCACATTGAATTCTTCGACAAAAGACAAAATTTCCAGCAATTTTCGCCATATTTCGTCAATAACGTCAAAATGACGTCACTTCATGACGTCATTACAGTTAAATGGCACTTTGTTTGGTGATGTTTTTCTTTTCATGAAAAGTGGTAAACATTCGTGTATTTTCATAAGAGATATCAAGTATTTCTCATGAAATTTATTTCTAGAGAAAAATCGAGGGCCGATTTAGGGGTCTCGTGACCCTTCCCCTTTCTAAAACGTGGGTCCTGTGGCATCATAATCCACCCATCCTGCTACGTCTTTCGGTACGCTTTTTCGACATAGTAACTTTCATACTTTTTTGGCATATTACATTGTTTAGAATTGAGGATCACTGACGAGGGTTAAGTACCCGAAACGTGCATGTCTGGTCCATGCTGCCAATTTATCTGTTCTTTAAAATGATGCTATTCAATCTGAAGACGTTGACATTAAAGCTATCGAAGAATCACCAAGGAATAGAAACTGGGATAAGAAAAATCCGTGCGATTAAAAAATGATGAATAAAAATTACTGTAGCATGCTTCCCGCAAGGAAACCGTACGCCACCGAAAGCTTACAAAACTATAGAATAATTAAATTAAATAGAAATCATAAACATAAATGCGTACGAATTACAGTCCATGCTCTGCCGAATGGAGAGAGGTAACGTTTGTACTAAGAAAAAAGAACAGGTCACCAGGTCCCTTTAAACTCTGATTAGGTTTGGAGAGGACCCGTTTTAAGTATCGTTGTTGACACAAGGCTGTAGATGGGTAAAGTACCATGCAGAGAACGACGCCATCTGGTAACATGAGAATCTCATCCATGAGGAACTGATAATTCTTACTCATTTTCTATGGTATTAATTAATATTTCTATCTATCTTTTTCTTACTTATTTCCTGTATTAAGTCACAATAAAATGCAGGTTTCTAAATTCCCAAAGTTATACAGTCACTCTGTTGCATGTAAAAGTACACTGAAACAGACATTATTCAGATGTTAAACTTTTTGATCGACAACATTTTTGTGGTGTTTGGAGGAAAGGTCTTCCAGCAAATTGTCGGAATTCCAATGGGGACCAATTGTGCCCCACTCCTTGCCGACATTTTTCTTTACTCGTACGAAGATGAATTCATTCAATCTCTGGTCTCTAAAGGGAAAAGATACTTAGCTTCTGACTTCAACTTCACTTACAGATACATAGACGATGTGTTGTCCATTAATAATCCAAAATTCGCGGATTTCCTGAGCAGTATCTATCCTTCAGAGCTTGAAGTCAAAGAAACTACAGAGACAAATAATTCAGCATCCTATTTGGACATAATGTTGTCCTACGACACTGATGGTCACATGAACACCTCACTCTATGACAAACGTGACGACTTCAATTTCAGCATTACAAACTTTCCTTTTCTGAGTAGCAACATTCCTTCATCGCCTGCTTATGGCATGTTCATATCTCAATTGATACGCTATGCCAGAGCAAGTACGAAATATACGGATTTTGTTCTGAGAGCTAGGCGTCTTTCAGATAAGCTTCTCAGTCAGGGATATGCTTGTGACCGACTAACATCGTCACTGAGGAAGTTCTACGGTCGATATGGGGAACTCGTCATACACTATGATGTCCCACTCTCCAGAATGATGGGTGATATTCTGTCGTAGACCATTTGAACCATCCAACCCAAGATTGTACTCTATGTCTTCCGAAATGGAAGTTGCCGAATGTGACAGTTCTACCGAATTGAAGCGGCGGGTGTTGCATGCAAGCAGGAGATGCTTACTCTTCCTGGGCACCTGGTCTCACTCTCATATCGGGAGTTCGCTTCTTTTCATATGGTGGAGGTATTTGTTTGTTTGCTTTTGTTCCTGTTTTATCCTGATTTCGTATGCCTCGGTTTCTGATTTTCTGAATTATCGACTTTGTACTGTAAACAAGGATATGGTCATTATCCATATTTGTCATTAGAAGAAGCTGAAAGATATTTGTGTCAAACGTTATATAATATTGCATCTCGGATATGGTAAACTTGTGTGCCAGGAATGGTAAATCAAAATTGTTAATTAAAAGCAATTCCTTACAATCAATCTAATATACCCTAAAACATCTTCAATATGCTTTATATTTGATGATTTGACTGGTTGTTGTGTCTTTTTGGAATTGATTAACTGCCTGGGTCTCGAGTTAGGGTAACAATTTGGCTCCCTTCATTTATGTGTTGCAGTTCATCCTTCATATTGTCTTTGCTTGGTTAATAATTTGGATGGATCACTGGTTTGTATTTTTGTCTCGTTGTCTTCTGATGAAGGGTTAGTTGTTGTAATTGGTATCAATTGTTTTTTAAACCTTTGCGCGTTCGAGACTCGCTATCTTCATCGCAGCTTGTTGTTGTCCTGGATTACATGCGCACAATACTCACCCTCTAACAAATGTCAAAAAGATAAAGTTATGAAGTTCATACGGTGCTTGTCATTAACGTATGATAAATCATTCATCCGTCAAGGTCGTTGTGTTTGCAGAGTCATTTTTCGAATAAGGAATCAAAAGGACAGTACATTTAGTATCTGAAACAGACATTCCAATCTGAATCAATGTCGCCATGTAGGAATTTCGTTGATATCTATTATTACATCATTCAAAATATGACATATAAAAGAAAAGATTAAGCGATGCCTAATATTACGCTCTTCGGCTCGTGATGTGTTAATCTGATCAGAGTACAAACAAAACGATACATTTCAGTAGCAAATCGATAATGTTTTTTCGTCTTCAAAGGCGAAAACGACCTTCATGGTTTCTTGAGTAAACGTAAACAGAAGGTAATTATTTTGTTTTCGCAAGAAATAAATAAATATTTATTTCTAATATAAAGAAATTACTGATTTCTCTCGTTGAATGGAATGACTCTCACATTTTAACTATGTAAAAACGTAACCTGATGCACGAAGATACAAAAAGTGGATGTGCATCAGTCGGTACGATTTATTTTATGCAACGTTTGTTTATTGAATCCACGTTTTTATGTAATCAATTTTTGCTACTGCAATGGATCTTAACAAAAATGCTTTAATTTACGATTTTCTGTTTTAGACTGATAGCACAAAACAATGTTTAGAGTATCTTTTGTGTAAAATACATCAAAGTATTTTTTTCGAAAAACGATCAGATTATATAAAATTTGTCCGTAGTGAGATCAAGGTGCCCATTATATCAAGAGCTCTCTTACTTCTTTTTATGCTTTAATGTGTTTTGTGATGCACATTGTTGACTTAATCATGTTCCAAGAAGTAAACTTCGTAATCTTTGTAATCTGAAATGAAATTCTAATTTCCATGAGGTTTCAGTGAGTGAAGGACACCACAAACGATAATTAAAGGAAAAAAATATTAGCAGCTGACGTTTTAAAACTTTTGATTTAGTAAGTTCTTTGAGCAATTTTTTTTTTGTTTCAGCTTGCAGTAAAAGTACAGTTCAGTATTATTCGATTGTTCACAAATATGTAAGTGCTCTGATTATATTTGCTGGACGATATTATCGCGATTATAGTATCATGATGTTACGCTTGGGGAAATATTAGCGATATAAACATCTCTGCCTTTGTAAATTGCAACAGAATTATTTTCGCATAGGGAAAGTTCGCGAAGTTCCTTGATAAATTTATGAAATGCGCAAAATATTACCCCCATGCAAAAATGTCTGCGTTTTCAGTGTACAATGTTTTTTTTTTTAACGAAGGCTTTTTCTTACTAGAAGTTAGGTCAATTTTCTTTACTTGAGAATAAAGATTCATTGTTCGATTTAGTAAATGTTAATTGTAACAGGAGATCAATTCTGCAAAGAAAGTCTGTTTTTCAATTTGTATAGAAATTTACATTTACTATCCCTAAATATATATTTTGTAAATAATGTCATTGTCATACCATTCAAAAATATCAAGGAACCAGGAAATTGCAACAGAGAATAAAAGAAAGGAGGGGATCTCTAACAACACCTAGTTGCAGCATCAACAGCAACCTCCCAAAACACCCACTGTAAAACACAAAAATGACACGCACAGAAAGAGACACAGTAGTACAATGAACGTCAAATCACAGAAAAACATAAAACACAAATGACTACACATAAACCAACGAGACCAATGGGCAAACGGTGCCGACTTAGGACGGCCATCTGCCTCGTCAGTAGCAGACGGTGTGGTTATCCTGGATTACGTGCGCACAACCCTCCCACTATTCCGATTACCCAGAGGTCTCGAAGAACGTACAATTGTGGTGTAAAACAACCTCCTCACTGTCAGATGACCACACAGGCGAGGCTTTGGCGAGGAAGGCTTTGGCGAGGAATATATTAAAAGGAATATATTAAAAGGAATATATTAAAAGGCTTTGGCGAGGAATATATTAAAAAATCCCACTCTTTAACACTCTACAAAGAAATTGTTATTAACACTTCCAGGGAAAGACTTCAGAGGGCTTCTAAAGGAAATACGAGAGCTGATCGACAGAAAAGATGGGGTAAGTATGACATTCTAGCCTCGTCTATCCAGAATAGAGCTTACATATTTTGCATAATTGAAAAGGGTATTGTCTCCCTTCTTGTCCTGTGCTTTTTAAATTAAGGAAAAGGGTGTCTTTTAAATGTTTTACAAAGATAAGAGCGTATGCATGTATAACATCTAAGATTGATTTGGGGAAGGATGTCATAGACAGGTGTAAAAGGGATTTAGAGACATTTAATGATGACACACTCTGATTAATATTTATGTCTCCTGAAGATGCAACAAGAAGAATCAGCTTCCATTTCGTGTGTTCATGAATTATAATATACAGTTTGACTGAACGAAAAATATTAACGTTTCCTTCCCTTCCCTTTCTTATTGAGGAGACATAAGATATCACTGAAAATAAAAAGAAACCGATAAAATTAGTCAAAAAGAGTCATTTTATTTAAGATGTATGAGATTTTTTGTCTTATTTCAAAAGACTGAAGATCTGAAGAAAAATACGATTGATGGTACATCAAACAACCCCTTCAAACCAGATGTGATTGTGCGAGAACAAGGCAGAGATAGAACAGCAGAATCTGATGGATCGAACGTAGTTCAGGTACAGACAGACGCTGGTGTTTCGGGCAGCCCTGATGGATACGTGAGTCATGATTATTTCTTTCCAGCTCTGTCACGTGAATTGAACTTTGTTTTGGCCCTTTATTGATTTGACATCATATATATTGTTTTGCTATTTTGAAAATTTGTAATTTCAGAAAAAATATCATCGAAATTAAGGAAGGTTAACATCTTAGAACCATCTTGTCAATGCTATTTTGTCATAGATTTCATTTAAATATGCTACTGATACCCTACACAAAATTTGGAGCCGCACACTCGCTGCAAATTAAATCACTTCGGCATTTAATTTTCCCACTGATGAGTAAACTATTTACTTTCCGAAACACGTGTCTGTTGTATTAAAATTAATGAAATTTTCTTCATGAAGGTAAAGAGGTGGAACACTTGCGTATTATCAATGCAATGCACATATCAAAATTTTATCTTGTTTTTTCTTAAATAATCTGACTTTTGTGGTTGGTTCTATGGAAAAACACAAAGGACGTTTCGTTTTCCTTAGTTCAAAAGATTTCTGTCTCAAAGTACGTTTCTGTTTCAATTTTTTAAATTTCATTTGCATGGATATTTTTCAGGGGAGAAGTGGTATGGTAGTCGAACATAACGGCGGAACAGAAACAAAGGTATTTTTCAAATCTGAACTTAATCCGTATGCGCTTACTTTGACTTCTCTTAACGAGGCTGTGTCTAATTAGAAAATGATGAACTTCTACCCAAGTTATTTTGACTAAATTCGGATCATATAATTGCAGTATTATAAAATTCATTAAATGGGAAAGAAAATAGGAGTTGACCGTTCAGTATTATGTAGGGGTCATCTCAAAGATAATGGCATCTTACAATGAGACCTTATAGGGTTTTACTGCAAAATAATGATTTTTCTCAAATTGTTCATATTTCTGCGCAAGAGATTTTAATCAAATTCATGTTATTTATTTGTTGTACTTCAAATATCATTTTAAGAAAAAGAAATTGAAATTTCACCGTCATCAAATTTTTCTAATTGTACTCGGCCTCGTTAAGTATCTATGGGTATTTAATGTTGAATTCAACTCCACCTTGTTGTACGACGTATTATCAAACTACAAAGAAAATATTTTTCATCCTTATAACCAAAAGCAGAATCATTGGCTTGTCACATCAAATGAAATGGAAGATTATTTATTTAAAATATTTTTGTAAATATTGATATATGTTTTTTTTTCTGATGCAGGCTATTTATTCTAACAACGATCCGTTGAATAATATAGGTGAATTTGATGAAGTTTACGAAACGTCATTCAATGACAAAGTAAGTACTTAGTTAAAAAAAATAATTAAATGTTACATGATCAAAAACAAATTCTATAGTCAAAATTATTTTAAAAAATATATATATGAATGAAAATAAAATCAAAATCCAAAGTTCAGAATGAAAAAGCATACGAATTCTTAAAGAAATACAACCAAAAATAAGGAAGAGATCCAAACAGTGAAAGGAGTGGAACGAACTGTCCTGAGACGAGAAAATAAACAGACAAACAAACGGATACAATTACAACACACCATAGACAGGAAGAAATTAACCGAAAAACTAATCAACCAATGGTCTATTGATAGGGATTAGCTTTGTAACTGCAAAAATTTTGGTCGATTCAATGAAAATATAAGCCATTCTAACATCTCGTTGTCCTCCATATTGGAACATATTTTGGGTTAGATCATCCGAAGCACGGTTCGAGTGACGGGTGTTTGTAGCAAACAAAAGATGCTTATTCTCCCCGGGTACCTTGTCTTATCAAATAAATTCAAATTCAAATTCATTTGCATTAACTCAATATAAAGTCATCATGCATATAAAGTAACAACACATTCATATACTCATACTCACATCGTCATCTATATGTGCATTTGAACCTCCTGGGGAGCTTCTTGAATTCAATTTAATATATCGTGTACAAAATGATCCAAACTATTTATCAAATTCATGTCACCACTATTGAAAATAAAACTCATTTTACTTTCTTCGTCCAGATAAATAAGATTTGGACATTTTTCAAAAAGTATATCAAGGAATTTCTTTCTTTGTTGTTATACGCATAACAACGTAAAATTACATGTTTTTCGTCTTCAATCTCTCCAGCATTACACTTGTCACATTAACCTGTCATTAAGTGGAGTAACCGGCCTTGTATATCTTCCGGTTTCAACTTTGAGCTTATGGGCACTTATACGGTATCGTGCAAGGTCACGCCGTACTTTAAATGACATATTTGAATCCAAATACTCCTCAAGCTCGAAACGTGTTTTAAAGTTACAGTAGTTTCTTAGTTTACCATTTCTATTTTCACAGAGTTTTTCATTCCCATATTTCTCGATAAGTAGCTCTTAATTCTTTACGTAATTTCTTAGTATCATAAGACTCTAAGTTCTATTTCAGTAAATTATCAATTGTTTTAATCCATGTTATCCATGATCGTCCGCCTTTGTTATCAATATATTCAGCTTATTATAGCAAACAATTTTCCAGTAATGGTCTGTTATTGCATCTTTCTTTCACACGTTTCCAGTAATTAAAGGAATTTATTACAGCGTCAATGGCCATGGGATACTGAGCTAACTCCCCCATTACAGCTACATTTGATGCATACTTATGAACACCAAGTATCCACTTCATATAGGAAATATTAATCTTCTCTATTGGTAGAGAATTGCAAATTTTATCAAGAGAAACTTTAGTGTTCGAACTCAGATCTTGGCGATTGATTTTTAGTGTGCTTGCCCACATTTCACTTCCATACAGACATACTGGTTTAACAGTTTTATTAAACAGATCAAAACTAATTTTTGGCGACATTATTTCTCTATCAATTACTGACTTGAGTTTGTATAGTGCTTTGGTGCCTCTGTCATACATGTTCTTTTTAGCTGGATGAAAATTTCCAGTGGAAAATATTACACCAAGATATTTGTATTTACTTGTGTTTGTCAAAACAGAATGCTTAAGCTTAATAGTATATGAAGAAATTCGTCCATGTTTTGACACTTGCAAGACCATTGATTTTGATTCATTTATTTCAAGTTTCCAGCGGTCGCAGTACTTCGTTAGATTATCAAATTTCCTCTGCAATCCTCCAAAAGTAGAAGACAAAATAACTAAATCATCAGCATATAAAAGACAGTCTATTACACTCTCATTTAAGACAGGACTATCAATATCACCCAATATTTTCGACCACATCATTAATATAGATATTAAATAGCAGTAGACTTAAAACTTCTTTCCTGTTTGACACCGACATTGTCTTTGAAGAAATCTGTTCGTTTTCCGTCAACTTTTATACATGTTTCCTATTTTGAATACATATCCTTTATAACATTGAATATTTTACCATTTATTCCATTTTTATTGAGTTTATACAATAGTCCATCTCTCCAAACGGTGTCATAAGCTTTCCTAAAATCAACAAATCCAAGGTATAATTTCTTGTTTTCAAACTTATACTTGTCAATTAATGTTTTCAAGACAAACATGTGATCTAAGGTCTGACTTTTTTCACTAAATCCAATTTGTAATTTACTAATGATTTCTCTATCTTTTGTAAACTTATTAAGCCTTTTATTTAGAATTGATGTAAAAACTTTTCCTAAACAGCTAGTTAATGCCAGTCCACGGTAATTATTTGTATCGTGGCAATTGCCCGCTTTATGTAGAGGCACGATTATGCTTCTACTTCATTCTAAAGGAAAATTTCCCGTTTTAAGAATCTTATTAAAGAGTTTCGTAAACATATTTGCACAACAATTTGCTTCAACTTTCAACATTTCATTCTTGATCATGTCTAAACTACTGGATTTTCCACTCTTTAAAGCTTTTATCGCTTCAATTGTTTCACTAACTGTTATGATTGCGCTTAGATCATTTTCTTCAGATAAAAATTCAGTATCCATAATTAACTTGGTTCCTGGATCTATTCCTTTTTGTAGCAATTTTTTAAAATGCCACATCCACGTTTCTCCTGAAATTAGGGCAGCTTTGTTATCATATTTAGAGCCATCAATGGTTTTCAATTCATCAACAACTTCCCAAAATTCTTTGTTGTTTTTACATCAATATTATTTATTTTTTCTATCAACTGAATTTTGAAAAGTTTATTTTTGAATTTTAGAGTTTTCTTATACATTTTACGTACGCGGAAAAACGCTTCCCTTGCAGACATATCACACGGATTCAGAATAAACTTTCTATTCGCACGATTTAACATACGCTTTAATTCACGACAGTCTCCATCATACCACTTTTTTCTGCATTTTTTCTTCGTGACCTTCCGCTTTCTGATCGTATTTGTCGGAAGGGCATCAAGTAGAATTTCATTTATAGCCTTAACATTTTCATTTATAGATTCATCATTTACTTCAATTTTTTTCGGAAATTTCAGTAATATCCGTCTTGATTTTATCTGTTTGTAATTTCAGATTATATATCGACTCGATTTCCGCATCCCATCTTATCTGTAAAGGTAGATCAACCATTTCCTCATTATTGTCAATAAAGTTAAATTTAGATGGAATTTGAAGGGACAGTTTACTATGATCTGAATATAATCCTTTTAGATCATGAATATGAAAGTATTCCACAGTCCCCAGGAGGTCCTCAGTAACTATGCAGTAGTCAACGACTGAACACCCATTCCATTGATAACATGTAAACTTTCCAATAGTGTCACCAATAGTTCTTCCATTCAACATTCTAAGTCTATTAGCTTTACATAATTCAAGTAAATTTCTCCCATACTCATTCACACTTTTGTCCATACTAATTCTCTCATAAATAGGATTATCAGATATGTACGATGAATCAAAATCCATGTATCTATTTTCATCGTAAATAATATAATCACATTGCAGACGACCAGTTCTTGCATTGAAATCCCCTAACAACATAATATTCCCTAAATTATTATATTTCAAAATACCAGTCTTTAGATCTTCCCATGTTTTCTCTGATATTTCTTTCTTATCTGCACGGTGAAGTCATTTTGCTTCTTTGTAGCAAAATTAAAATTTATAAATAAAACAAAAAATAAACAGAAATCCGAAAAATCAGTAGGCTTACGAATTCTAAGAAAATACATGAAAGTTAACAAAGAAAGAGAGGAGATCCCAACAGTGAAACAGTGCATAGTTTCTCACGATTGAACAAAAAGCGACCAAACAGAAGGAAACACTGACACATCATCATAGGAATACGAAGGATGATATCTAAACGTCTTCAAATTGAATATCATCATTATGATGTAAGAACAGATAAATTTGTAGCATGGACCAGACATGCACGTTTCGGGTACTTAACCCCCGTCAGTGATCCTCAATCTAAACAATGTAATATGACCAAAGAGTAGAAAATTATAATGTCCAAAAATGTACCGAAAGACGTAACATGATGAGTGGGATGTGATGGTACAGGACCCACGTTTAAAAAAAAAAATTTATAACAGAAATTTTCGAATGCGCGAAGAAACGATCTACCGAAGTGGATCGAACTTGGCTACTTGTTATCTTATGAATGATCTCCACAGTCCTATACAAGAACGGAATTTATTGTAGATGCGCCGTTTTTACAGAATCTGTATGCTTGATTTATATAACTCTGATTTTGGGTTTCCTGAATGACTTTTATTCCCTTTTTGTGACGTACTTAAATTTAATTTTACGACCTCAATATATGGTTGCATGTTGACGACGTGTAGATATCAATACTTGCATGCACATGATTTCATCTTTCAATACACGTTTTCAATTGCTTTAACCCAGGAACGATAAACCTTTGACATTCGACATTATATGAACGTTCTATTAGTGTATAGATGAAAAACAAAACAGCGTATAGAAATTGTCCATTATTTGAAAAAAGATCGATTAGCTTTATTTTCATCCACTTTTTTTCTAGAGAGAAAAAAGAAACCTCCTTCAGCTAAGTTCACTCTGGCCGAAAGGAATAGTACCGTACACCATAGACGGGGAGAAGATAAGTAAGTTTGCTCTCCTATTTAAAGTAATCCTTGAGGGGATACTTGCTTGTAATTTATGCAAATATATGTTTTTCATTGAATTTTTCATAACTTAATGCAATTTTTAGTTTTAAACGATAATTCAACATCAAATATAATTGGATTTTAAACCAGACGTTTATTTCTAGGATGCGAGTCCCTTTCTTTATTAAGATCTTCTAGATGCACATTTTACGTAACAACCCCCCCCCCCCTATTTGGTCATTTTTAGTGTGCTTGTTGCTGATATAATGAAAAACTCTTATTTGCCAGTAATTCATGCAGTCAAATACATTGACCTATATATTAATCGTTTAGGTAGCGTCAACTGTTATTATTAGTTTTTGCATGTAATTGCTATATGGAGCACATAATGTTTCAATTACCCTAACATTAACATTTAACCACCGTTATGATTTCGTATAATATAAAAATCTTTTTAACTTAAGTGCATAAATTATTTTTTCTGAAACCTTCCATGCCGCGAAATAAAAAACCACAGCAATTGGCTACATTCATAAAACCGCGAACTTTTGACACCGCGAAAATAAACCTCTTTACAATAACAGTATATGCTGATGACAAAAAAAGAAGGAAGGGAGGAGATACGTCAAATATACTGCTCGTTGTAGTTTGTTACTAAATTATCAGTGATAATGAGCATTGGTGCAGCCATATACCAGTCTTGACTAATGGTATCTAAATATTTGTGTTTAACAGATATAACAAGATATGGAGGAATCATACAGAAGGCCATCGATGTGATGACAAATCTAACATGTGTACAGTTAAAACCTCTTACTAGTGAATTGTCGAAGGAACTTGGGCATAATAACTCTGTCAAATTTTCCGTCAATAGGTATACGTTTCTTTGTATATTTGCTGAGAACTTTTGTTGTTTTGATCAAATTATGTTGTCAAGGTTCTGTCACCTCATTAAAAGAAGGGAGGAGATCACCAACAAGACCCCGTTGCAGCATCAACAGTAGAACACCAAAACATCCGATGCAAAAACACAAAAGACGAGTACAGCACGAGACGGAAAAGAGACACACGACATGTAAACATCAAACACAAAAGACTACATAAACTGACGAAACCAATGGGTAACCGGTGCCGACTTTGGACGGCCATCTGTCACGCAAGTAGCAAATGGTGTGGTTATCCCGGATTACGTGCGCACAACCCTCTCACTTCTCCAATTACCCAGAGGTCTCGAAGAACGTACAATTGTGGTGTAAAACAACCTCCTCACTGTAAGATGACATCACACAAACAAGACCACAAAACGCAGAGGCCCTAGAGACACAGATGAATATGTAAATGGATATAAAAAGAGGGTATGCGTAATACAGTCCGTGCTCTGCCGGCTGTAACGAGCTCATGTATGTAATCGCCCGAGGAGTCCGACTGACATTCAGAGAGGACAGGTGGTCGGGGCCCTGTCTTCTCTAAAGAGGTTTGGACAGGGCCCGTCATGGAGTCCCGTCGTCACAGTCAGTCAGAGTGCAAGTCTCAAGGATGCGCTTGTACAAGACTGTAGATTTGTCAAGTACCAAGCCTAGTGTCCGTCTGGTGACATTAGGATCATATCCATGGTATAAAAGGCGTTTGATGATTCTGACGCATTTTCGATGGTTATGCTGCCTACCTTTGATCCTTTTTATTTTGTTTATCATATCACCATAAAAGACAGGTTGTGTAATACCCATAGTAATGTACTCTGTTGCATGTATAGATCCGAATTTTAAAAGAAGTTGACTGTAATTTTTGTAAAATTTCCAGAAAGTCTTAACTAGTTTATGAAAGCGGAAACCTTGACCTTTTTTTTTTGGTAATTTGTAAATTTCTACTGTGAAAATCCAAAATATCAGTACATGCTCTAGCGTGCACTTAAATTCTTGTTGTTGAAGATGTTCTATAATGATTAACGAGACGTTCGGAAGATTGAATTTGCTGAAAGATTTAATGGATAAAAAACGCATCTGAAATGTCGTGACGGACAAGGCATGTTCCCTCTTTTCTGGGCACCACGTATCACACCGGCTTTTTAAGTTGACATATTCTCACGCAGTGAACTGTTTCGTTCCGTTTCCTTTGTTTTATATTTTTTGTTCAAATGTTCTTCATTTTTCGATTGATGGAAAAGTGATTCATGGTATTATGCATAATTTGATCGAAACTTTTAAAGTTATGAATCTGAAGTATAAATATTGCTCTGTAGTTGCTAAATTTGTTTATATTTGATGTTGATTTATAGATTTGTAAATGTAGGTTACTTGACTCAAAGAACATAAAATATATCCCCACCAAGTTAACCCTGCACTGACCACTATGAACAGCAGTATGCAACAAACATTAGACATCTTTACCACACAAGATTGTACAGCAAGGTGCAAACAGATTTCCACACAGAATTGTCAAACCTGCAATCAAATCAGAACAACCAAACATTCAAAAATACCAATGAAATTAGATATAGATTGGAAGACCAATGTTTCCCCGGCGCCTACTTTTGACATCCATCATCTACATACGTGGTAGTGTAGCTATCTAAATTACGTTTCTTGTACACACCCCTCTCACTCACCCAGATCAATTTGTAAGTTAGTTCTTGTCATACATGAGTTAAAGAAGATCCTGACGACAATCTCAACAGCACTCACAATAGATCACAAAATTAAACATCGACGGACCCCTAGCAAGCTAGAGGTGGGACCAGGTGCCCGGGAGGAGTAAGCATCCCCTGTTGGCTAGCCGCACCCGCCGTCGATGTTTATGAAGCATGGAAATGAAAATATATAAAATTCATGCACTGTCTGACGTTATGTCTATGTATAAAGTGCTATGGCGACAATGTCAGGGAAGTATATTCAAAACACTTACTGTCAAACCCCTCGCGGGGAACTTTTTTACGAGCTCCACACGGCAAAGGGCATAAGTGTGACACAAATGAGTTAAAGAAGATCCTGACGACAATCTCAACAGCACTCACAATAGATCACAAAATTAAACATCGACGGACCAAAAAACATCGACACTTTCGTTTATAGTCAGTCTTTCAGTATCGTGATTTTATCAATACGGCGACTTGTCAACAATACATTTTGAACTATCAAATTGTCAATATCGGTTTAGCCGAAACGTTCTTCAAGAAGACTACGTTTCAATAAACAATGTGAATCAATAATGCGTGATATGTACCTAAGTCTTGATAAACCAGAGATACTTCATGTAATATACCACACATAAATCAAATCCATTCAAAGAGAATAAAACACAAAAAGCTGAGAATCTTTCCGCCACAACCAAATATTGAAAGAAAAAAAGATTGAAATATCATGAGCATCCTTGTACCATCCTACCAATGCTATTTGGGTCAAATATTTTTTCTAAAGTTGCTCCTGAATCGACCCTACGGACAATTTGGAGCTGCGCACTCGTTGCTAAATTCAACTTAAAAAAACTAGTGTCTGGTTCATTAAAATTGGTTTCAAATTTCTTCAAAAAGGTAAAGAGTGGAAATATCATTATGAAATTCATCATTTAGAAAATAAAGGTGTACTGTACTTTACGCATTTACTCTAAGTTTACCTTTGTGCCTTGCTTTTTTACAGGGACGTTGTCATTTGTCTCTTTTTTTTCCAGAGGATGTACTTCTTATGTTGGTATGACAAAACCGGAACAATATATAAGTCTAGAACCTGACTGTATGTATGTAAGTTTGATTTATTACTTTCTGCAAATCGCTAAAATCCTAATGACTTGGATAATACTTTTATGAATTATTCTTTTCAATTAAACAATTCCATAATTAATATATTAAACGATTCAATTTGCTTTTCTTTTAATTATAGGTGTCTGTCGTCCTCCACGAGATTCTACACGCTATTGGATTTATACATGAGCAGGACCGCAGTGATCGTGATGACTACATTAGAATGCTCAGCATTTGGAGCCAGAAAACCCCACATCAGAGCATTAATTATGCTCCATATGATCTTCAATCAGTTATGCATTATTCATTGCAGGTATCGCCTTTTTTACCCTCAATTACAACTAAATCTTATGACGAAAGAAGAAGTAATATACATACTTAAACGTCGATTCTATCTGACACTGAGTCATTGAACAAGTACGCATTTGGGAAAATTCTAATATATGTTCTAAAACGTAGTCTGCATCAGTTCGACATGAGGAGTCATTAAATTGTTTTTGAATGGTTATCTGTTTAGATAATGGCATCTATTTTTCTTTCCGCGATTTTTTCAAATAATCTTCGCTTAAGCATCTATTGTCAAAAATGAATACGTTTGTTCAACTGTTTAAGGTTGGCGGTGAAGTTGTTATGGATGTCTTGGACCAGAACCAGAAATTCCTAATATGGTCACGGAAGCCAGAAACACTCCAATTTTATGACATTCAAGACGTAAATGGGATGTACGATTGCACTGGTAAAAATTTCATCCACTTTGTATGGTCCCTTTTTCTCACTGTAAAATTGTTATATCTATATTACACACAGCAAAAAAAAAAAAAAAAAAAAAAAAAAGAATATATATACATAAATAATCGAATATCATCGTAAACAGTTGAGCAGGCTTTGAAATCAATGGAATTGGTGTTCAAATTAAAGTTTACGTCTTTATTTATGCATCATTTACTTAAAGTAGCGCAACTTCAAACAAATTCCGTTTTTACAGTAGATTTTATAGTATGGATTGTTTCAATGTTTTCAGAATATAATTTGGCAGTTTTTTTATCATATTTCTGATTCGGGGGTCACAGTACCACACACTTTGAATATATTCTAGTATTGATTCTTACGGCAAAACTTAGTGCAGTGGTCGGCACAAACAATCATAAATTCTGTTTTACAAAGGACTCTTGATTTATGGGGATTATAAGCTCACCTAAGCGAAGCTCGTGTGAGCTATTGTCATAGCGCACCGTCCGTCGTCTGTCCTCCGTCCTCCCGGCGTAAACTTTTGCTCTGATTGGCTGACGCTTTTTCGACTTCACCTCTGCAACCGCTGCACAGAATTTCAAAAGTACTCAAGGTCCTCTACCCAGTTTTTTGTGCTGATCGGTCATAAAATGTGGCCGCCGAGGGCTCTGATTGGCTGACGCATTTTCGTCTTCTCCTCTGCAACCGATGCACAGAATTTCACGAAACCTTACAGGAAGCAAGTACTCACGGTCCTCTACCAAGTTTGTGTTTTTTGTGTTGATCGGTCGACAAATATGGCCACCAATGGCTCTGATTTGCTGACGCATTTTCGATTTTTCCTCTGCAACCGCTGCACAGAATTTAACGAAACCTTACAGGAAGCAAGTACTCACGGTCCTCTACCAAGTTTGTGTTTTTCGTGCCGATCGGTCAACAAATATGGCCGTCGAGGGCTCTGATCGGTTGGCGCATTTTGGACTTCTCCTCTGCAACCGCTGCACAGAACTCCAGGGAACCCTATAGGAAGCAAGCACTCAAGGTCCTCTACCAAGATTGTGCTTTTTGTGCCTAATGGTCAACAAATATGGCCGCCCAGGGCTTGATTGGCTGACGCATTTTCCACTTCTCCTCTGCAACCGCTGCAAATAATGTTATGAAACCTTATAGGAAGAAAGGACTCAAGGTCCGCTACCAAGTTTGTGTTTATCGTGCATTGACAAATATGGCCACTGAGGTCTCTGATTGGCCGACACATTTCCGATATATCAAAAACTGATGCTCATTATTTCATGAAACCTTTTAGGAATTAATTACTCAATGGCCCCACCATATTGTCGACTTTCATTCTTTTGTGTGCAACTCAGGTAGGCGATGTGGCCACCTTGGACCTCTTGTTCAATACATTGTATTGACCTTCGTGATTCTATTTTCTCCGTCTTTTTGTCCAATTGTTCTCTTATCGTTAGAATATATTCGGAATTTCCTTCTTTTCTATATGGAATCTCCTCCCTATATTTCTTTTATATATTTTTTCCAAGAATTTCTTAACTTACTGATTTTGATTTTCAAGTTTGATTTAGTGTTTTGTGTTATACTTTCAAACGTAAAATGATAAAATTCACATTAGATTCAAGATGTTATCATTAATAAATAATAATCAGCTTTCATTCTTTAATAATCACAGAACCTAACACGCGGAATGAGGGAAACAACAATAACGATGCCCCATTACATCATTGAAATGTAAAGGACAACACAATGTCTTTCTATAGGAAGGAAAGGGATCTCGAACCAGACCTGGTTGCAGTACCAACAACAAAACACCAAACGCGAAAACACAGAGAAGACTAGCTTCAATATTTCGCCCTTCTCGCGCGTTATTCCTAACCGGATTTTTTTGTGGCGCACACAAAAATAACACCGAATAGGAACAACTTGTGAGGAGGGTGAGATATTGAAGCTAAGTGAAAACGAGGACTGTAAAAGACGGAAAAGAGACATACGACATAGAAACATTAAATACAAAAGACTACACATAAACCAACGAGACCAATGGGCAACCGGTGTCAAATTAGGACGGCTATCTGCTACGCAAGTAATTAATGGTGTCGCGATCAAATCTATGTGATTTGGCGTTCCTTGTACCATTTGCGTCTCTTTCTGTACGTGTCTACTTTTGTTTTTGCAGTGGGGGTTTTGGGGTTTTGTTGTTGGTGCTGCAACCGGGAGTTGGCGATCTCATCCTTTCTTTTACAGATTCCCATGGTAAAATCTGATTAGAATTCATTCTTGGTGGCGCCACCATGATAAACATTCTGAATTATAGGATATGTCATTGAAGGCATGGCCCTGTCTTTATCTAATTTATATTTCGCTTTTATCATATTCTGAAATTTTTGACACATTCTCGTGAGACGAGAAAACACCGAGACAATAACATCACCATGAATAAAATAGAAAAAAAAACATTAAGTACCGTGCAAAGGCTTTACAACTTCTTCCGTATCAATTGGTTTCATTATGGTTTTTGTTTTCAATTTGTTGCTTTCACAATTTTCTTTTCTGTTTCGTCACTAATCAACAGCCAGCTGTACCACAAGCACAGAATGTCAGCATGGAGGATTCCTATATCATAAATGCCAGTGTTTTTGTCCGGATTATTTGACTGGTTCTTCATGCGAAAATGTCATCACCGATGGAGGTATATACATGTATTCATGAATTGAATTTCCATTGAAACTTGTTTGATGAAATTCCATAAATGAATGTTAACATTATATTGTCTTATTAAATTACAATTTGTGAACGATTGCACTTCAAATAAATCGCTCTATGGCATATTTTTAAAGCCTTGCGTTTGCATTGTAAAAATTACTGATAAAATATCGAATCATTTTTCAATTGAGTATACAAACAACTAATTAATTCATGCGTTCACTTATATGAGATTTTAAAATCATCAGTAATAGAATTATAATTGAAATGACTCACTGTTCATGCGAAAGAACTAAATGGTAGATAAAGTTCTTCATTAATTATTTTGTTTTCACTTTTCTAGATTGTGGAGGCATATTTGATGTAGCCATAGGACAGGAGGTTCAAATAAAAACACCTAACTACCCTTCTCCGTATCCAGTTAACAAGACCTGTCGCTGGTTGTTCAGAGTATGTTAATAAATGATTCTAACATTGTTGCATGCAATCAGGAGACTCTGACTTTCTCCGGGCACCTGGTCTCACAACCGTTTCGATGGAAATTCTCACGAGTTTGCCTTGCCTTCTCGACTTTGAGACTAAATAACGGTTACACGGGCAGGAACACGTTACGTCGCCTTACAGTACCGTTGTCAGAGGTATTTAAAGTTCTGTACTTAAAACCGTCCGTTGACATTATGCCACAGGTGAGGATATGAAGGAAACCATCCGTTGTCGTGACAATGAGCATGTGTCGAAAGTATGATTTTCTAATATACGTTGAAATTTTAGAAGTAATACACTCGAAAATTCAATAGGGGGTAGTCATAACACTAAGCTATTGGTTTATATGATTTTCTGGTATTGATATACTGTTTGAAAAGAGGAGATCGAGTTGGCGTCCTTTGATCACCACGTCCTGCACATGTGTTATTCTTCCCTTTTCTTGAAATCTTTGAATATTCAGGTTATCTTATTCCAGAAATATACTAATAATAAATATCAAGTCTATATAATGCTCCTCTGGTAGTGTCATGATGACGAATTCAATTTTGGACCACTTTTTTGGGACTTTTCTAAAATTAGTCCGTTGTCAATCCATGTTGCGAAAGTTCTGTCCGTTGTCAAATGTCCGTTGTCTGCTTTTATATTCTAATGGATGGAATGATACTATGATACCTGTACTAATCATTAAAATTCATCAATCAATACGCACAATTTAATTTTCAACCAATTTAGAATGGACACTGATTTGCCAAGAACTGAATTCGCCGAATCATCCGTTTTGTTAAGATATCCTTAACGTTAAATTTTATTCGTCCCGTCTTAAATTCATCTTCTGGGCTATGGGTGAAAAGGGTAATATGTAAATGGAGGCGAAAATTTGAATGTATACAGTATCTTACTTTGTAAGTGTATTATAAACCGGTGTAATGCAGTAGTTTTCTCATAGGAAAATTTGCTATATAAGAGGTTTCTTCACCTTGGAAATATTCCGCTATATATTAGACTTTCCTCATATTAGCATGGGATTTCCCCATAGAGAAAAAATGTTATATAACCATTTCCCCCCCCCTGTTAAGTCCGTATTTTGTTTACCTTCCATTGGCTTCCAATATTGCAAAATACATGAAAAATGCTCCAATGGTCTTACATATATATATATATATTGCACCCATGTCACCTCTTTACCCACCAATAGTCTCTATCAATCTTGAAAAGTTGACTTTATAATTTGATTTTCATCATCGGTTCTGCAGAAGGAACGCGACATTTTGAAAAGTTTACAGACTGGCGGAAGACAGATGGTAAGCTGTAATAAAAAAACATCACAAAACTTCAACATAGCAGGATATAATTACTCTTCCCGGACACTTGACCCTATTCCTATTTTTTCTTTTGTAGAATATGTAAGAGGTTTCTGGGAGGGGGGGGGGGGGGGGGTTAGACACCACTCACACATATATGGGGTTTTAGACAAATTTATATCTATATTCAGACAAATACATATATACAGACAAACACATTCATCAACAGACACACTCATACAGAAAGATATGCATAGGCAGACGGATAGACAGGTAGACAGACATACACAGATGTACTCACACACACAAACAAAAACATGTATTGACATTGATTTCAGTAAATCCACAGTTTACTAGTATCACAGCATGCAAGACAGACGGAAAATCAGACTAGGCCAATATATCTTTCCTGGCAAAAACCTCTCATCAAGTCAAGCAGATAGACACACATAGTCAAGCACTCACAGAAAAACAGACACAGGGAGAAACAAAAAGAGATTCACACAGACAGATTCAAAGACAGACACTGATCAAAACACAGACATAAACATCCTGAAAGGAACATCCTGAAAGACATACACAGACATGCGCAAAACGACAGACACAGAGTATACACAGACATACGCAAAAAGAAACGGACAGACAGTCATATATATAGACAGACACACACACAAAAGACACAGACAGATGCACTCACTCACATACAGACACACATGCCAACAAACGCGGACAAAAGAATTCTCTCGCAGGCAGACGGAGACACCGATATCGACGCTGACATAATAAAACACACGAACTTACATACAGACACACACAAATATAAATAACATATCAACTACAATTTTCATCATCACCTGAGATATACATGTAAGGTAAATATCATACCCATACTCCCATCAAAGATCTCTATTGAATGCAAATTTATAAATTTAATGTTTCAAAGAGAAAATTCAAACCATCATATTGTAATGGTAAGCGAGGGGAATCTGCTTTAGGGGACTTCAAAGACTACAATAAAGTTTTTTTTCGCCCGGGAGGGGTCTCCAGTAAGTGTATAGCACTTATAGGGAGCTACTATGGGCAAAATTATAATGGCCATTTATAACAAGTATTTTATTACTTTGTACGTTTATACGTATTCATTTTTGTGCATTTGATATCATTTATCCTTTCGATAAAACGGTACCTAATAACCCATCTGTGGGTAAGAATCTTATTGTTTCTAGAAAAAAAGCATGCGAAAATTCTAGATCAAAGAGCGATTTCATGTTAAGAACGTTCGGAACAATTACGTGATAAAGGCTGAGGCTATCTGATGTCTTTGTTTTTAACGCTATATATGTCTTCAAAATCCCTTTAACAATTATTGTTTAATTGATCAATGTATAAATTCATGAACTCATCCTATACCTCTTCAAATTCATGAATCATATTTTCAATTCTAAATCTATTCTATACGTTCTATATTCACGTAACCTGAAAATTATATGATATCTTCCTTTACAGCTTTACAAAAAAAAAGAGTTGAATACTTTAAGAATTAACTAAGCTAATTTAATTGCTCAGCCTTAGATTCGAAATAAAGGTTAAATTCCCCATTCATGCCCAAATACCGTTAAGAGTCATGACAACGGACCATATCTTCTTGTCTTGTCATAACAACGGACATTCTTTATCAAGTAATCAAAGTATACAATAAATATACCATGTAAAAGACGGTCATTCACATATATTGTTTGTATAATGTTGTCGATAATTTTCTACATAAAATTGGTATATAAAATCAAATAATTAACAGACAGGATAGTTTACATGTTCAAATTTCCGTTTTCGTTGCTGACAGTAGGTCATCGCCAATTAGATCTCCTCATAACATAAACGGAGTTTTATTCATTTCATGGTAATAATGTATTACTGAAACAAGTGGCTACCCCCCGTTGGCTTTTTAAAAGAAATCACCGGTTACTTAATGATTTATTTGTGATTTTACTGAAATTTTGTCGATAATTTTCATGACAACGGATGGTTTCAAACATATCCTCACCTGTTGCATAATGTCAACGGACGGTTTTAAGTGCAGAACTTTAAATACTTCTGACAACGGTACTGTAAGGCGACGTAACGTGTTCCTGTCCGTGGGTTAGGTACTTCTTTCATCTTTTCAAAAAAGGTTGCCTGACCTTAACAAAATAACAGCGATTAATTTACTTCACCGACCCTCCTCACCTCACCCCATGGTCTATATATTGACTTGAAGGCCCCTTGAGTAAATAAAACAAACAGAAACACGTCGATATGAGTCTTTAACTCAGTATAGTACACATTCCTAATATGCACCCATGATAAACTAAGTAGTAATGTATTGAAGCCCCCCCCCCCAAAAAAAAATTATAAGACAAAAACGAGTGTATGATCTACACAAACGAGGGCTTCTGCTTAGTCAAGTGAATCCGCTATTGTGTGCAATATAAGTATGTAGTACTGATACCACCAGACACATACTTTCTCATATTTGCAACACACGGGTTTGTACATGTACTCCTACGTTTTTAAGATGAAAAATAGGATTAGCAAGTGTTTATGAAATGAAGACGTTTAGATAATAGATACGTATATCCCCCAGCTTCATCCTCACGTATAATCGCCGCATTGACTTCTTGTTTCGTTTCATGCATTTCAAATCTAGGTGTGTCTGACCTCACGAGGTCAGGCAATGATATCAGCTAAAGTAACAACTTGCACATATAGATAAAATCAAATACCCTCACTTTAGCAGTCAATCTAAAATTGGCAGAATGTCTGAGAGCATTTGTGTTGCTTTGATATTGTTTCCAGACAAAAGTATATTTACGTTCCGAATATTGGAATATCAAAGCCTTCTTGGGAATCATGATTTTAAACAATCAATGGACTTTATATCAAGTCCAAATATGAAATGCCCTAGAAGAATCAATATAAGAATTAAGCTTCTTTTTTAATCCCACATACTTGTACTTTCCTATGCTTTATATGTAATGCAATATGACAAAATAAATATATTTAAACTAAATATGATAATTTTTGGTCCCTTGATTTTTTAATTTTAACTCAGACAAATTTCTTATTACCGTCAGTCATGATTGACGGTATACTGTAATCATTCGTAACCTACTCGCACGGATAGAATACCTCTTGGCAATATGATTGGTTGACAATTGCATAAAATGCAAATATTCGTCAAGGTTATTCAGAATCTGTGAATGGGATTCTCTCATTACGTCGGCTGAAGAGTCTAGATGACCTGACAAATCAAAGTCATATCGCATCAGTGTATTATCTTCCGAAATATGCATCGAAAAGTCTTTGTATCGATACGTTCTATAACATTCGCACATTTTCGGAATTTTCCGTCACTTGAATCGGAAATAAACGGAAAAGCCCGGAAATTTGCGATTGGTAAATGCATTTTATTCCGAGTTTATCTAACTAGAATTTTACAATATTTAACATCAGCTAACTGACGGCAAGCTTTTTGTAAAAGCTAATACTTATCAGAAAACTATCGTGCGTTATATTCTATTTTAGACATGTTTTTTTTTCTTTGTCAGGGAAAGGAAGGATATCATCTCCGTATCACGATTGATGATTTGCAGCTTCCATTTAACAACTTGGATAGATGTTATCACTGGATTGATATTCAGTATAACAACTTAGGACATCCAGGAATCTTGTAAGTAAAGAATAACAATTTAAAATAACTGCCAAAATATTAACCATGATAGAGATGTAGGAATGACATCATTACTCAATTATTTTTCTATTTCTTTAAATATCCTCTATGGCTAAACCTTTTACAGGATATCTAAGGACTCGAGGTAAATAAAACTGTGAAGTAAGCATACCAATGCTTTACGAGAGGCTTCTTACATAAATAAACTGTTTGCGACATTGTAGTGGAATTCCTTTATCTTGAGGCAAAACATTGAATTCTGAATAATATAGACTTTAAAATCATCGAGTGAATAATATAGACTTTAAACTCATAGAAACTTTACTAAAACCGTATACTATACGTAGAAATGTAATGATATATTCAAACATTTAGGTATCCAATCAAATATTTCAAACTAACATCAAACGAGAAATGATGTAAGCTGTCATAGTGTATAAGGTACAGTAGTCGTGCGATTATTGTAGCCTACTTATTTTTTTTATTACCGAAAATGAGTTGGCAGAAAAAGTTTTCATTGTCAGTACAATTTAAAATTGAAGGTTGATGTCTCAGATAAAGACATCATAATATTCCCGACGACATTAAGAGGTTAATTACTACATTTTTGAAATAGGTGATTTTGACAAAAATAATTTACGATGCCGTAAATGATGTTGAATAAATGTACATACAACTAACAGTGCTACCAAATATCTCTTTTGATAATTGTTCATCCAAAAAACACAAAGGGTTAGAACCACGAGACCCCTACATCAACCCTCGATTTTTCTTTAAAAGTAAATTTCATGAGAAATACTTTATATATCTCATGAAAATACACGAATGTTTACTGCTTTAAATGAAGCGAAAAATATCACCAAAGAAAGTGCCATTAAAATGTAATGACGTCATTTTGACGTTTTTGACAAAATATGGCGAAAATTGCTGGGAATTTTGTCACTTTTGAATGAATTCAATGTGGCCGCATATGCGTGAACTGAGATAAAATGTTTATGATAAAATGATAAAATGATAATCTTCACCTATAATTTTTCATCTTAGTAAATGCATGCGGCCATTTCTAATTTAATAGATGTATGTACATTTTGCATCAAAATCGCGGAATATGACCTATTTTTGGTGTTTTCAAAGGGCTAAAAGCTCTTGATGAACGCAGTGTTTACATAAGATAGATTCGTGATTCAGTAGAGAACTTTTCACAATGTCAATGAGTTAAAGAAGATCCTGACGATAATATCAACAGCACTCACAATAGAGCTCAAAATTACACAAAAATTCTATGAAGTGCAATGTTCATAATTAGGGCAAATATTGGGATTCGTGGCCCTACCCCTTTGTGTTAAGGTACAGTTATATATAGAATGATTTCTTTTTTTTCGAAAGGCGATGTGGCGAGGCGGCCGGTCTTACATATACGACTTCACGGGACTCTCCAACATTGATGATGGTTGGTTTTGACAGTAAAACTTCCCCAACATGGACCCCCCAAAGAGGCTTCTCTTACCGAGTTTACCTCGTCAGTACCGGTAAGAAGAAGTTATCTCCGATGAGAGGACGTACAAGCTATACATGAAACTTCTAAACAATCACCACATCATATGGCAATGCAATTGATTTAATATATCTCGCCTTAGATCAATAGAATTTTAAAGTCTTTTTCCTCCCCAAAAAACCCACCTTATGTTAGATGGAGGTGTTCATTTTAACGCATAAAAGTAATAAGTTTAAAAAAAACATCTGCTTGTTCGCAATGGAGATTATGGAGAGTGAATAAGTTTTTATTGCAAAGATTGAACAATTGTTCGCTTCGTAAGAGAGTTTCCCATGATTTTCTTTTAAGAAACCATTATTGGCAATTATCAAAAAGAAAGAAGATACTTCTTTTACAGAATGCTTGAATGATCCCTGTAATTTTGGAACATGTACAACAACTGGAAGCGGATACAATTGCGTCTGTGAATCAGGATTTTCTGGACAACACTGTGATCAAATGCAGGGTATTTGTTTAAGATAATTCAACATTAGAAACCTATGTTACAATTTAAAAAAGAATAAAACGAAATGATGGATCTTTCATTTCTTGTCTTGATCATGCACTTAATATTTGGTTTACCCGTATAAGTATTGTAAAAGTGAAACGTGAAACATTTACCTGCAAAACATTCATTGTAGGTGGGAGTATTTTTTCGTGTGATTTTGACTTTGGTAAGCCGTGTCTCTTCGTCAATACAGCCCATATGGACCAGTTTGATTGGACCCTTAATATGGTAAAATTTATAGATAGTATACAATTTACATCGTTCGGTGATTCTGAGACTTCTTTTACATAGTTTCACATATTTGTACAGAACATAAATACCTAATATAAATCATGTTCATCGATGAAGTACACATGTTTTTAGTTTGAGTCATTCTACAAAGAGATCGGACCAAACTATGCAAGAACTGGTCACGGTTACCTAATGGCCGATATGTCATCCGAAAGGACACCGAATGACGTCGCTCACTTCAGCACAGCTTTTCCACTTACAGGTATGGCATAAAAATATTTTTCTCTCTTCTGTTCATATTGATCTTCTTTAACTCATGTTTGAGCACAGTTGTTAAATCTTAAAGGAAAGGACTCGAAAAAAAAAAAAATACTACATTGAAATGACCATAGGGCAATAGAAATTTGTTTAGCAATAAATTTGATTTTTTTTGTGGTTTGCGAATACGATCAGTTTTTCCATATACACAAAACCTTTTCCGTTTATTCATTATAAACCTAAAATTACAGAGGATAGAAGAATTCTTAAATCAAACATGAAATACAATATGTGCATGGATATTACAAAAATTGGACTTTTGAAAACAGTCGACGGTCTGGTGATTGATGCAGTGTTTTTTTACTTTCCAAACATACGCAGTTTATTTGATTCGATTTTTTCAACTGCTTTGACTTAAGGTATGTCAACGATTTTATCAAAACCATATAAAATTGTAGGATTCATGTCAAGAAGTCATTTTATGGATAGATAGGTCAGTGTTAAAAATCAAGATTATATTTGAGCTTATTTCGAAAAGTGAGTAAAATTGGTGAACATTTATTACTAAAACTGAGATATTTGTAACGAAATACAAAAGAGTTGAAATGCACTCATTTGATATCTATTTTAGATTTACCGATTAACATACAATAAAACACGTTAGAAACTTTGTATAAAACTTCAATTTGATGAAGTTTTACCGTTGGTACCAAATTCACTGATCATTTAAAATTTTCTCGATTTAACACAAAAATTAAAAGAAATTATCAAAGTAAATGTAAAAATATCAGAGACACTGAATATCACAATTTTTTCAAACACACATTAAAATGTGCTTCTAAGAAAAGCTTTTTGAAATATCGAAGGAAAGGTAAATGTCCGTGTAAAAATAAGAGAGTACAAATGATTGTCAGCGCGGTAAATGACTGATTTGGGATAGAATGTGAAAAATGTTTTGATTTTTCAGTACCTATCAGCTTTACCCTATAAAACAGTCTAAGTCAATAGTAGTCGATGATATCGTAAGAGAAACCCGAACAGTTCAAAAGAGTACCTCTAACTAATTTTTATATAAATTACCGTGTTAGAGTGTTTTCTATCGCATATTTCATTCAGTGTTGTTCAAATTTTTAAATGTATTCTCTTTAAGGTGTGTAATGAATTCTTGTGTTCAAAAGAGTCAGAATTTATACATTGACCAAAATTAATCAAAATATACGTAATATTCAAGCTCCACGAGTGCTAAAACATGAAATGCGCAAGAATGGTCCAAAATCTTGACCAATGACGCGCTTTTAAATTAACGATTCAAACATGTCTCAAGAAGATGCTTATTTCTGTATTAGCTTCCAGTATGGGAATTAGGTCTCTTCGAAATACTGGTTCTCTCCAGTTTGTGCAGGTATCCTACGTACTAAAAGCATTCTACAGTCATCAAATTCATTGTAAAACCTCATGTGTAGCCGTGTTTCCCTTCGTTTAACTCATATTTCTGTTGACTTTGATGATATCACAATAACTTGCGGTCGGATACCTATACAAATGGGAATTTATTTCCATTTCGACCGAGTACACTCACATGGTAGATTTATTCATTTTGTTTCCTTTTTATAGTATACATATTTAGAGCTCAAATGAATGGGTAAGATAAGCTTATATTATGGTCCCTTAATTTCTTCATAATTACTTATTCATTGAGAGAGGACGTAGGACTTCCTCTTGAAGATAACACGTGCTATTAAATAGGAAAAATACTGATTTCCAGTGTTGGTTCTGTACAAATTCTGTATAACATACAAACACAGCCGTGCGGTTTCACCAGCAGTGCCATGGTGCTAACGAATCACCCAATAAAATTCGGATCACTTCTGTCATCTGTTTTCAACCGCATTACGAATTAAACCTCCGCGCGGCTCACTTCGGAAACTGGATAAACGAGATTTTGAATACTTTGTCATACAAACATTTTAATGAAATGGATACCATTCAATAGATCTCGCTTAGTCGTAAATTTCAGTATAAGTTATACGATAGTAAGTGCTTGCAATCAAACTTTACCAACAAAACAAGCTTTAGATGGGCGATTTCCCATGCTAATTTTTCCCGTGACGTCGTGACGTTGTCCATAGACTCTATGATAAACTCGGCGACGTCATGCTGAAATTTGACATTGAAAACGCCCCATCTTAAAGGTATTTTGTCTGTATAATATGATTGTATAAACGCACGACCATATATTATATACCAAAATTTACGACTAAATGAGATCTATCGAATGGTACCCATTTAATTCAAATTTTTGCATGACAAAGTATTCAAAATCGCGTTTATCCAGTTTCCGAAGCGAGCCGCGCGGACAGATAAAATATTATTGAATCCATTGAATTATGCATAATTTACTTACTTGATTATATGTGACTTGGAACAGTATCATCTTACTGCCATCTTTTTAACAAGTTACGACAAATACGCCGTGATGTCAATTTGCAACGTCAGAATGTAACGTCATCATGTAGCAGGAATTACGTAGTTTCGCGGACTATCAGTACATTAGCTTCAATATTCTCCCCGTCCCACATTAATTTTCTCTTCCGTTGTTGTTGGTTGTTTTTGTATGTGAAAATAACCAAATAGAAACCATGTGTGGAACGGGCGAAATATTGAAGCCATCTTTACATGTGTGTGAAGAATTGCTGAAATTTTCAATAAACTGTCAGATTCAGGGATAATAAGAGTTGCTGCAACCGAGGTCTCTCTCAGTTGTAGCATTAGAACAGAGGCAGGTTTTTTTGTTTTATTTTTGTTTTTGCCGCTGGGGTGAAGTTGAAGCAAATATCTGTGAAAAATACTGAAAATTGATGCAGAGGAGGTTAAAAGTATCTCCCTCATCCCATTAAAATCAAAAGGTTTAAATTCCTATTTCAAAGAAATATACCTTGAAATCCATATTTGATACAATATATTCGCTTCTTTAAGTATGATTTTTTAAATTTATCCTTTTCATTTATTTATCTATTAGCATCTATATTTGATATTATATTTACATGCGTTAACACTATCCTTTTTTTATATCAATTCTAATGTCTTTAATGAGTTAAAGAAGATCCTGACGATAATCTCAACGGCAATCACAATAGAGCTTAAAATTAAGCATCGAGGGACCCCTAGCAAACAAGAGGCCGTACTAGGTGCCCGGGGGAGTAAGCATCCCCTGTTTGGCTAGCCGCACCCGACGTCGATGTTCACGCACGAGAATGAAAACAATTATATATAAAATACATGCTCTGTTTGAGGGTATGTCGATATAGAAAGTGCTATGGCGATCATATCAGGGAAAATATTCAAAACACTTACTGTCAAACCCCTTGCGGGGAACTTTTTTACGAGCTCCACACGGCAAAGGGAATAAGTGGGGACACAAATGAGTTAAAGAAGATCCTGACGATAATCCAACGGCACTCACAATAGAGCACAAATTTAAGCATCGAATTAAGTTGAAGAAAACCCATCAGGTAGGCTCATCTATCCTTTTCAGCTGAAGACCGTTGTCTATCTTTCTTCTATAATATGAATGGTCAACACGCATCGACTTTAAAAGTGAAAGCAAAGTCAAGCCAATCCTCTTCTTTTAATACGGTATGGTTTAAGCATGGAAACCAAGGCCCAAATTGGCATTATGCAGAAGTGTTTCTGTCCTCAGAAGAAAACCTTGAGGTAAGTGTAAAATCATTAACCCGGAAGTCAACAGTTCTTTGAATTCTGACACTGAATTCTCATTTTGTTTAGAATTCTCATTTTTAGAAAATACTTTGCAAGATAATCGACATAAAGTACTTAAACTAAAGGTAAGGAGATCTCCAACAAGACCCGGTTTCAAAAACCACATTAAAACACGGAAACACGAGCTAAAGCATAGAGTGGACGTACACAGGCTTTCGATTGTACTAAAAAAAAACTGGACGTAAACATCTGCTATATTCGTTGATATGTTCAATATGAACAGGTCAAAAGCGGTACATAGATTGATAGTGCACAAAATAGTAATCATCAACGACAGTCATTTTAAAGTTATTTTAATATTTTTAGACATTGGTCAAAATAAAAAAGCATGCAAAAGAAAAACGTTACAAAAAGAAAACAATACATTAAACAAATAACGTTACAAATCTTGAAGAAATTTGTCGCATTATTACTTTTGAAATGCTTTCCCTGATGTTAATTATTCAAAATCATCGATAACATTGGAGAAATTCTGAATATGTCTGCGCCATCCCTTGAACGGGCGTTAACCGACATTTAATTTTAATACGATTCTAAATGGACTATACGCACATTTAAGGACCGTACACTCTTTGGGGTGCGGACATACGTTACGTGTTTCGAAACCATTGATGGATATACTGTATTATTTGAAAAGAAATGAATACAGAGCAAGAGTACTAGTGATGAGGATTAAATATCTCTCCATGAAATTGTTAGTTTAGTAGTATTTTATACTTTTTTATTGGGATTTACATATAGGGGTTCCCTATACGATATGAGCGTATGATTCTTACGTATAACAATTTTATAGTGATGAATTTTAAATCAATGAAAATATACATGCAATTGCTTTCGCAAAAAAAGCATATTTGTCGGAGTTAAGATTCACAGTACCCTATACTGATACATTGAAGAGACTCATATGTTTTAATTCCAGTTTGTAAAAGACATACTGTTTCAAAAATCATTTTATATATTTTATTTTATTTAAGCCATATCCTATTTGATTTCTCATTTTCATTTTTTTGCGTTTTTATTTTCCTAGCTGTTATTTGAAGCCATTAAAGGTTCAAATTCTAGCATCATTGCTTTGGACAACATAACTCTATCACCAGGACCTTGTGAATTTAACAACATTAGCGGTATGTTTCCATTTGTTAAGGAGAATCTATCTTCTCTATTTCTTCGTCGTTTAAAGTTTTTGATATATTCAGATATTACTGCGTCCACACATTGGCACTTTTAATTGACAATTTATCTGTGACGGATACGTTTTAGCATTACATCTTTAAATTTGTATATTTTTCATCTGTTATTAAAGAAATAATTATAAACTTACAAGGGTGCATTGGCTATGAATGAATTCATGAAACAGGGATAAAAAAACTGCAAAATAATATTTAAATTGTCAGGCAAATAAAACCTTATGAATAAACCTTCCAACTCATCTAGTAATTTTTCATAGATATTATTTTTAGTTTCAATTATAAGCATTCGTTGAAAACGCATTACAGATACCTTGCACATTACCACGGTATCATCAAGAAGACACGATCTTAAAGAATACGGTATGACATTTGATGATATAGGATGGATAAATTTCGAAGTTCAGGGATGCTCTATGGTCGTCGTTGAATTATTTACGGAGACCAAATCAACTGATAACTATTACAAACTAGCACTTGGAGTAAGTGGAACATGGGCTTACCTACATAAGTATGAAAACAATAAGAAAACGATGAATCTTTACAATCTTGACGATTTCGCTAGTTGTGATGGTTATCAATCTTATTGGTTGGGATGGAAAAACAACAAACTGCAAGCAGGACGTGGGTTCGTCTATGGTGAAAACGTCGTCATGAGAGGAGACGATGCCGATCCATATGATATCAAACATGTGGAAGTTAATTCACACTCCAGAGCCAAGTGGGTTTTCATTAAAGGTAATTAAAAAACTCCAATTTTCATTAAAAAAAATTGAAAAGACTGCATGCAAAGGATGTAGCGAACCAAACGTTAAATAAGCTAGTAAAATTAAAGATTTGAAATTAACATTGATAATCATTCAGTAACATGTTTCATACTTTTCTGTTCTCTATAATAGTTTCTTCATGGATAATCGATGATATGTATTAATCCCCAATTGAATTTATAGGAAATTGTGTGTCAGGATTTGGTAAATGTGAAGACACAGGTTACTGTGTTGTTCCCGAAGAAGTCTGTAACAACATAAATAATTGTGCTGACGGGAGTGATGAAAAGGACTGTGGTAAGTCAGATTTTACCCTGTAACCCTACCAAAAATTAATTGTGTAGTAGCCTCGTAATAATTCAGTCATCATATTAGATTAAAAATTAATTATCATTGAAATAAAAAAAAAATTGTTTCTAGTTTATTCTGTAAATCTGACATTTTGGAAATTTAGTTTTCCCGGCTTGTGATGTTTCCGAGTTTCGATGCACATATGGCAGATGCTATCCCGGGACAAAGAAGTGCGACGGAATCAAGGACTGCTCTGATAATAGTGACGAACTTGATTGTCGTAAGAATTTAAACGTTTTTCATTTTAGAATAAGTAGAAAATCTATGTCAGAAATACTAAGATAGTTTTAGGGTATTGAAAAAACTTGTTTGCCCTATTAATATAATTTTCAATACTTAATATCTATTCTGACATCTATCACTAGTGAGAAAATTAAGGGCAATACAAATTTTGTTTCTGTTATATGATTTTTTTGGTATAAGTTGCAACCGAATATACTTGAGCTTGTAAATAATCCATTTTTATTAATCTACTGCGTATCATATGTATGAAAAAGAAATGTAATTAATTTTACTCTAATTTCAATCATATAACATTTTATCAAGCTTATGTGATTTGATTTTGCAGCTATCATTGTGAAACCGCATTCTAGGGTAAATCTCACCGAGTATGGACTGCATCCTTTAAGCAGCTCAAATTTCAAGTTTACAGTTCAAACATGTTCAGATGCCTGGATAACATTATGGAGCGGTGGATCTATGTTATACCAAGTAGGTATAGGAAGAGGTGGTAATGCATGGTCAACCCTTGATAAAATAGGAGGTTCTTCTGACGTTCATATTGGTGCACAAGTCAACTGTGCATTCTTTCTTCCCTTCTACATTAATTGGTCTGGATCAGTCGTACAAGTGGGACGAGGACACGATTTAGGACAAAATGTTTTCCTGGAAATTCAAGATAGCTTCACGTACCAGATTGATGAAATTTCAGTCGGTTCTTATGGCAAAGAAGTATTCTACAATATAGAAGCAGGTACATGTATTACTAGTTCATCAATGTATATGTATGACTCTCTTATTCTTATTCAATCATTGCCTTTATGGCACTTGTATTCTCAATTAAGGTATTCAATGGGCAATGAGATGCAATTGGGACATACATTTATAGAATTATGAGACCAAAATCACAGCATAGTTAATAATGTAAAAATAAATTAAAAATTTGGCTTTGGATATTGAAAAAATAAGTTACTTTAAGAATGGGCCTTTACTGTTTAATTTTTGTAAGAAAAACTTATTTCTTCTTCTTCTTTCAATTCCTAACAGTATGATTGGGAACCGAAAATCGTTTTGTAAAAAATGAATTTCATCAAAGTGCTCTGAAATACATGTATAAGAAATCAACAATTTATTTTTCTGCAATAATTCTTTTTTCTATTTTTCATCAAAATATATCCTATTTCGATATCTACTTGCCTAGTAAAAATAAATCTAAAGTATCATATGACACAGAAAAATATGAAAACTACATTAAAGATAAGTTCTTATACAAAATTGATAATTATGAAAATCAGAAACCGAAGGCATTCAAAACCAGGACAAAACAGGAACCAAAGCAAACAAACAAACCCTCCACCATATGAAAAGAAGCGAACTCCCGATATGGGAGTTTTTTACGTTTTTTAAAATATGTCAAGACTTAATCTTGATTCATGAAATTCTGAAGTATGATTCGTTACGTGAAGAATGTTTCGTGAAAAGAGCTTCTTGATTTACTGTCTTAGGCGATTTCTTCTTTTTATTCTGTTTTGCGTCCTTTTGAAATTGAGAAAGCAACCAGCCGGCCAGGAAGAAAAACAAACAAGCATATAAAACAAAGTTTGAATTTCATATTGTGTAGCTATTTGAAATCTTACAGAAACTTGTTTGATTTAATTATTGATAGATTTTAGTCAACAGAATAAGGATAGATAAATGAATGTCTTGGATCAATGCAGTACTTTTACATTTTTACATGTAATATAAAATGTTAATCAATTTCTACTTAATTTTTGTAGAAAATACATTTAATTTGCAAAAGATTTAATCATTTTGATTTTGTTTTGTTGAGATTATCGTCAGGATCTTGTTTAACTCATTTGTTTTGTGACTTTGGGCTGAAAACTTACCAGCACGAGGACGCAAAACAGAAAATAACAAAGCAATGGCCTTAGGTGTGAAATGTTATATCGTTTGTGGTTGTTTCGCATTACATTTGCTCTTACATATCACGATGCGATCTGTATATAATTTACTATTTAGCTTGATATTAGTACTATATACATTGTATTACCATAATGCAAGCATTTATCGATTATACTAGATTTATATGATAACTCTTCGTCAATCACTAGTTTTCTGAAAGATTCTTGATGGAAGATACACTTTTACAGAACTGATGAAGTTGCACGGAATCAATAAATGTTGATGAATAAAGAATGAAACTTACCTTTAGCATGCCCTCCATATCCTGGGAGATAAGTTCATCTTGACTAGTTTGTAACACGGCTACACCAATACGATACATCACATCCATACCCTGTAACACAAAAATATTGAAGCATCATTTCATTAGTTGGGATACAGTTTTTATTCAATACATTAAAAATTACTGTGTGTGCCGAGTGCCACCTATTATGCATCGTATTTTGTGTTTTATCATTCTTTTCTAGCTTTTCAAATTTTATATCAATTTACTTATTTTTTATGTAACAGAGTCTATGTGTATCTGCTATCCTTAATTTTCTCTTGCTAATTCAAACTTTTTTTTCGTTTCCAGCTCTATCCCCCTGTACCAGTACCCAGTTCCGTTGTGGATATGGGCGTTGTATAAATATGACAGGAAGGTGTGATGGCGTACCACACTGTACAGATGGATTTGATGAAAAAGATTGTCGTAAGGTTTTCTTACAAAAAAAAAAGATCTATCACAAAGATGCAATAAAACCTTAAAACGAAACTTTGTAACATATTACCCTTCTTTTTGTATGTAAGGCGGGTAGAAGATGCTCTAAAATTTTCTTCAAGTGAAGTAGGTCTGTGTAGAGTAAAACAAGTTTATATTTATATTGATGTCTTCTTATTCTCAGAAGATCATTCATTACGGTTGCGCAGCAATTCTCTATGTCTAGTACAATCTTTTTTTCAACAGCTATTCTTGTGGAAAAATGGAAGCAAGACGTCATATCAAATCATAAGTACAACATAACAGGATTGGACTGGATGAATTTTGAAGTTCAAAGCTGTGCTGATGCATTTGTCACCTTATTACAAGGCGATGAAGAGGTATTTAACGTCAAATTAGGAAGAGGAGGGAATACTTGGAATTCTCTTTTCAATTACTTAACAGACCAGAGCGTACACAAAAACAACAGACCAGTTCTTGACTGTTCAAGTTTCAAGGCGTTTTGGTTTTCTTGGGGTGACGGAATAGTTAAAGTTGGAGAGGGGTTATATAAGGGAAATAACCCACTGTTTGAGCTCCCCTATGACTCGCCTGTTAGTATAGACGACGTTCAACTTAAATCATACGCCAACGACAACATATTCAGAATAAGACAAGGTAAGGCAAAACTGAATTAATTTTAAAAATGTTCTCCGGATTTCCCGCACCATATTCTTTAAAATAGAAAAAGTTCCATAAATGATTTATTTGCTCATCCGCACCTTAACATTTTAAGGGTAGTTTTTGATATCTTCAAATTCCATGGAAATTATTCTTCTTGTGACTGTGTGTGAAAATGTCTGTTACAGTAAATTTGTTGTCACAAACATGACACTTAGATTCAAGGAGGGGAATGTTTGAACATCCTTTTCGTTATGTTATGTGCCGGGTTCCCCAGTCACCAGTTTCCAACAGGGATTCCCTGTACAGAAAACATCAAAAATATATTCATGAGGGTTCCTGTCTTTGCCATACATATTTTTGAAACCACTTTTTAATTACATAACGACATTTATGTGCAGTAAATTATCTCGAAAAAAACAACATAATTTAAGAAAAAAAATCTTTTTCATTCGATCGCACCTTAAAAATGCCAATACTTAAAACAAAATTATATTCTGTTTGGCTCGCACCCTTCTTTTCACAGGAAAATCCGAAGAACATTTGATTAGTTTGGTATAGTCTAACACTTATTTTGATCTTTTGAATGAAACATTTATCAACAGTATTTAATGAATACTTTGCAAATATTTAGGTAACTGTTTCGAAGGTTTCTTTAAATGTCTTGAGACCGAGGAGTGCATTCCATTAGATATGAAATGTGACGGCGTGTCCGACTGTGCAGCTTCTGGAGGATCAGACGAACAGAATTGTGGTATGTCAACTTTTTAAATCTCAATTTTTTGTCGATGCAACGTGAAATTTTTGTTATTTTACCCTATTATACTAACCAGATGTCACTTGATATAATATAATTTGTTTTAATAATTCATCTTCAGAAAAGTATTTATTTGCTTTTAAACATGCTTACATTTCATTATTTCCTATATTATATTTTATCTACCTTAGAGTACCCGCAATGTGATGCCGATTCTGAGTTCAGGTGTGGCTATGGTAGATGTTATCCAATAGAAAAGAAATGCAACGAAGTAGTCGATTGCAGAGACGAAACAGACGAATTGAAATGTAGTAAGTCAAAATATAAAAATCTAATATCTTCTTATTATTCCTATTTGGTAAGGACAATTGTTTCATCATAAAGAGTATATATTTCTCTCAATAGAAATATATTCTATGAAAACTTCTTTTTCTAACATCTACAAATAGAACGATAGGACGATTTTACCTGCGAAGCTCAAGTGAGCTATTGTCATTGCGCAGCGTCCGACGTCCGTCCGTCGTAAACTTTTCACATTTTCGACTTCTTCTCAAGAACCACTGAAGAGATTTTGATGAAACTTGGCAGGTATGAAGTACTCATAGTCCCCTACAAGTGTTGTTGTGTTTTGTCCGGATCCGTCAACGGGTGGCTCAACCACAGGCAAAAGTATGTCACAGTGGGTACACTCCTTTGACAAACTTCTTCTTCAGAACCAAAGCCGTATCGACAAACCGAAAGCGTCTGGATGGTCTAGAAGGATGTCTTAACAAGTGTTGTTGCTTTTCGTTCCAGTCCGAAGTCAAATTTTTGACGCGTTTTTCACCTCTTTTTGGACTTTGTCAGAAATGCTCATTTTTGACCTGTTTCTTTGACTAACTCTATAAATGAATGGTTTTGTGCCCTCATTTAGTACACAATTGTCATATTTAAAGTTAATATTTGCTTTGATATAAACTACATGCTATAATCTTCGATTTTGGAATTTTAATGAATTTCTAAAATATGAATAGACATGTTCACTGTGCACATGGACCCAAGGGTTGTGGGTTCAAGTCCCGGCGTCGGCACCCAATTTTTTATGTCTTCTTTTTTCATTTTTTTTTTTCAATTTTGTCACCTTTTTATGCACTTCTAAATCATCTGAATACCTTTAATTTCATTTTTGACCAAAATTTTAAAAGAATTATTTCTTTCATTTTTAGTTTTCCGTTTTGCACAATCTTTCACTGTGTATTTGACATATTTAAGTCTCTTATTGCTTATTTCATGCCTAAAATCTATATTTTTGAATTTTGCAAAAAGGGTTATGTGAGCATAGTCTCAGGGTTGTGGGTTCAAATTCTTGCAATGACACTATCACAATGCAATATCAGTAGGTTAAGAGTGTGCATGGGTATCAGGTGAGCGTTGTGCCCCCTGGGGCTCTTGGTTTTTTTTCCGTCTATTATACAGAATCATTGCGGTGGTTTCATGTTAGCTGAAAATTGAAAAACCGCGAACATAACGAAATTAAAACCACGGCAATCATTTTCTCGTTTACAGTTACTAATTCATTAACAATGACAACACGTAATGAAGGGAAATATGTAAAATCATACATAGTCGTACACGTTTAATTTGCTCTGCTTTGTTGTAATATCACACTGCCATCCATAAATGACTATACAAAGAAGTACATCATTCTAAATTCTTTATTTCTCTTCTGAAGTTCAGAAATTCAAAATATTTAGCTTCACAAAATTCAAAATAATGAGTTTTGATAGCAAAAATGCATAAAGAAACTTTTTTCATTGGCATATTTTTTTCCGAAAATTTAAATTTTTATATGAAAAAGAATAAAAATTCAAAAATTGCAAATATTTGGGTTAGGTTATTTTCAAATGATTTCTACAAGGTTCATTATCAGAATTATTCAGTAATGGATTTGAAACTGTTCATTTTATAACAGCAACACGAGTAGGAATAAGGTTTACTAATTAATGGATGGCAGTGTATAAATTCGATCGTGAGGTGGAGGTTTCACATCGCTCGCCTGCATCTGTATACCGCACATCGAACTGTGTACGTTTTAGAAAATCAATTAAAAGAACAAAGGTTCATGATTGAATCTAGGATCTAAAAACGTAGTGGATTTCTGTACATTGATTGTTAGGGAGAAGTTGAAAATGCATTAATGTATGCACATTGTTGTAAACCATTTGCTGAAAGTAGCCAACTTTGTAGATGTACCTTAATAACTTGTTTTCTGTGGGTATTGTGAAATTCGGTGCAGTAGTTACGGGGGAAGTCAAAAATGCATCAGGCCTAAGTCAATCAGGGCTCTCACTGGCAATGTTTACCTATTAATCGAAAAAAAAACATAAACTAAAGGACCTAGGGTATTAGTATACGGAGCTTATAGGAAGAAGGGAGGGGATCTCCAACAAGACCTTGTCGCAGCACCAACAGCAAAACACCAAGACGAGCATACTGAGAGACGAAAAAGAGACATACGACAAATAAACATCAAACACAAAAGACTACATGACCAATGGGTAACCGGTGCCTACTTTGGACGGCCCTTTGCCACACAAGTAGCAAATGGTGTGATTATCCTAGATTACGTGCGAACAACCCTCTCACTTCTCCGATTACCCAGAGGTCTCGAAGAACGTACAATTGTGGTGTAAAAAGCCTCCTCACCGTTAGATGACCACACACAAACAAGACCGCAAAACGCAGGGGCCCAAGCAACACAGATGAATATATAAATGGATATAAAAAAGAGGGCGTACATAATACAAACCGTGCTCTGCCGTCGCGAGCTCATATATGTTATCACCCGTGAAGTCCGACTGACATCCAGAGATGACAGGTGGTCGGGCCCTGTCTTCTCATAAGGTGCGTCATTGGTTACGATTTTGGACCATTCTTGCGCATCTCCTGTTCTACCACTCATGAGCGTGAATTATATAGATATTTAAACTTATGACTAATGTATCATTTCTGACTCTATTTAAGACTTTGATTCATTACAAACTTAACAGCGGACAAGTTTGAAAATTTGATCTAAACTGAATGAAGTATGCGTAAGAAAATGCTTCGCGGTAATTTCTATAAAAATTGAGCTGGAGATACTTTATTGAACTGTTCGGATTTCTCTTACGTAGGTTATTACCCATGAATTTTGTTTTACGTATGGAGTATTATTGATTTAAACTGTTTTATACGGTGAAACTGATGGATATCGAAAAATCATAAATTGTTTAAATTCTACCCAAAATAAGGCAAATTTTACCGCTCTGACACTTTTTCAAGAAAACCACAAAATGACACAAAATGAGACTATTAGTGAGCATTTGTTCTCTCTTATTTGAACACGGACATTTTCTTCAATATTTTGAAAAGTCTTCCCTAGGAGTACATGTTAATGTGTATTTGAAAAAATCGTTGATATTGTGACCTTAAATAGGATGATTTTTGTGTAAAATCGAGAAAATTTTAATTGATCAATGAAGTTGGTACCTATGGTAAAACTTTATCAAATTCAAGTATTGTACAAAGTTTTGAATCTGTTTTATTGTATATTATCAAAGAAAACTGAAATAAAAATCAAATAAGGGCATTTTAACACTTTTTGTATTTTCTTTACAAATGTGCTATTTTAAGCAACAAGTGTCCGGTATTTTTACCCAGTTTTTTTTTTCAGATAAGCAAGGATCTTGATTTTCAACACGGACCTATTAATTTTCATTCATAAAATGATTAATTTACACGAATACTATAATTTCATATGGTTATTATAAAACCGTTCAAATTCCTTCATTCAGAAATGACATGCGTTAAGAGGTTTGGACAGGGTCCGTCATAGAGTCCCGTCGTCACAGTCAGTTAGAGAGTCAGAGTGCAAGTCTCAAGAATGCGCTGGTATAAGACTGTGGATTGGTCAAGTACCAAGCCTTGTGTCCGTCTGGTGGCATTAGGATCATATCCACAGTATAAAAGGCGTTTGATGATTCTGACACATTTTCGATGGTTGTGCCATCTATCTTTGATCCTTCTAATTTTGTTTATTATATCACCATAAAAGGCAGGCTGTGTAATACCCAAAGTAATGTACTCTGTTGTGTGTATAGATCCGAATTTCAAAAGAAGTTGACTATAATTTTTGTAAAATTTCCAGAAAGTCTTAGCTAGTTTATGAAAACGGAAACATTGACCTAAACGTGTCTTGGTAATTTGTAAATTTCTACTGTGAAAATCCAAAACATTAGTACATGCTGTAGTGTACCGGATGAGTTGTGATATGTCAATGACAAATATGGATAATGACCATATCCCAATACACAGTACAAATTCGATAATTCAGAAAATCATGAACCGAAGGCATACAAAATCAGGATAAATCAAGTACCAAAGCAAACAAAAAAAAAAAACCCTCCACCATGTGAAAAGAAGCGAACTCCCAAAATGGGAGTGAGACCAATGCCGTATGGCGGTAGTCTTGGAACATCACCGTAAAGCCAGGGGAAATTTACTATTACAATGTTGAATCCAAAATTATCTCTTTGGTCATATACACTTGTATGAATCTTTCCGTTTACAATTTTGATATTTTGGTCCAAAAATGGTGTTTTTGTATTTGTTACGTTTGCCTTGTTAAGTGTTAATTCTTGTGGATAATTTTCATTCTTATATAATTCAAAAGCAGGATTGTCAATAGTAGAATATATCAAGATACCTAGAAGTAGTATTGAAACATTTCAGATCATCAAATTTTCTTTGCTTTTGAAGACCTTGGATAATTTCGTAAGTGTATAAAAATAAATCCGCAACAAGAGGCGTAACAGTTAGTACCCATAGAAATCCCCACAATCTGCTTGTATAGATCCTAACCAAATCTAACATAAATATTGTCCAAGAGGAGGGACAAGGCATTACACAAGTCACTACATGTCCATGATTTGTAGTCTGTCGAGGAAAAGAAACCCTTTGATTCAGATGTACAAATGTATAACTATTCCGCTCTCGATCAAAACACCATTAAATGAGTCTAGATAATCGATCATTAATTTTGTCATGAGGAAGTGTGGTGTGCATATAAGAGAGGTCGTATGAAGAAATCTTATTGGCTTGGAAATTTCCAGATTTCATTTTGTCAATCACATCCCCTGAATTCTTAATAGACAAAATAAAATTTACACAGTTCCTGTTTAGAATAGTTTCACAATATCTAGTTACGTGTTCTTTAATCGCCGTAAGTGCTGACGTAAGATTTCTAGACAAAAATTGTAGTGGAGCAGTTGCTGGAATTAGCAATTAATCGAAATTTGTTAGGAGACTTGTGCAGTTTCGATATGCAATATAGTGTTGGGAGATTCAATTTAGAAACAGAGATATTGAATGAAGACAGTTCACTGTTATGCTTGCTCAAAATGTTAGATACACTTTCATTGCTTTTGATATACGTATTAGTAGATGAAAGTTCCGAAACTTAAGTTGATATGTAGAAACGTTTTCAAATGATAATGGTGTTATTGGTTGCTTTAAATGTAAGCCAAATGAGCCCTTGTTGTCATTTTTTAACCAACTGACTTGAAAAATACAAACTTGGTAGAGGTAATTGCTTCCTGTATAGTTTAGTAAAATAAATGAAGTGGTTGGAGAGGAAATGTCTAACATGTTAAAAAATATACTACGAACAGAAGATAGTCAACGGACAGACGGATTAACAACAGACGGTGCGCTATGACAATTGCTCGCTTGGGCTTCGCTCAAATTCAGTTTGCCCTATTAAAATAAAAACCACTACAATTTTCGAAAAAAAAAATCCGTTTCAATTGTATTATCATCATAACTTTGCAACGCCGAGAAACGTAAAACACATTTTAGAAAACCTAGAAATATTGTCACCCAGACTTGCAGTTTTGGAATAGCTCATAACCTTTCAAAGCAAAAAACAGAAATGTGAATTTCTACTTCACATTTCAATCAGAAATTTTGTTGACGATGTTTTGTCGTAATCTGAATTCGACGTCGAACGCATAGAAAGCTCTACAAAACAAGCAGTAAAATAAGCTGAATTTATGGTATTCTATCATTTTTAATGCAGACTTATTCATGTTTTTCTTCAGAAATCAAGACGGCGCCCTACACTTCAGTGAAAATTTCAGAACGAGGATTTACTGTTGAAGGACAAACATGGATCAACTTCAAGGTTAAAACATGTTCAGATGCCCACGTACTTCTTGCAAATGATGACCAAGTAATATACAAGATTTTTCTTGGTCGCGGTGGAGATTCATGGTCATCAATACAAAAAGGCAGCGATCCAATGAAGTATAAAAATGGAAATATTCTTAACTGCACGGAGTTCCTCCCGTTTTGGGTGAGCTGGGAAGGTGGGGAAATTCGAGTTGGAATGGGATTGAATCGTTTTGGTAAAATCTTCCTTAGTTTGGCAGATGACAGCAATGAGATTGTAAACGAAGTCAATGTAAAATCATATGCAATGGAAGGCGAGTGGCTAATTGAACAAGGTAATCTATGTCAGATAAATATTTCATGAATAGAAGATGTACAAGAATTTCCTTTCCTTTGGTGTTGTCTAATTGTATACACTGCTAAAACATTTGCATATAGTCGCCGTCATATCCGTCTCTCTCTCTCTATATGTCTGTCTGGCCGTCCGTCCAAGGTCATATCTCCTAAACCCTTCTTCAGAATTTGATTCTTTTATCACACAAATATTCATTAGGATAGATCCTTTGGGGCAAAGGTCACTTTAGGTAAAAATCAATATTTTATCCAAATGGTCTGAAATTTTGTACAATGATAGAAAATGCATAATCTTTTACATATGTCAAGGATTTGAGATTTTCTATTTCGTTGATTAAGAAATTGTGTGCTGAAAATTGGAAGGGGGTGTTACAAATAGCTTCATGTGAATGTATACACTATGTATATATGTAGGCTGCTTATGAGAATGTCATTATAGACCTCTCAGTAGCTTATTAGGATAGCCCTTTTAGAACTGTATATATGTAGGCTGCTTATGAGAATGTCATTATAGAGCCCTCAGTAGCTTATTAGGATAGCCCTTTTAGAACCAAGGTCACATTCAAAATTCACAACCTGATTTGCATGATGTGGGCTTTAAAACAAAAGACTTCAAGGTCATATTAGAGTTGAAGGTCAAAGTCATTCATTGTTACTTATGAAAGGTCAATGACATTCAGATAATCAAACTTTTGGTATCAAAATTATCGTGCTCGGGGAGCATCGATCAGTTTGACTGATTTTGTCTTTATTTTGTCTTTATTTATACCCTAGTCATCTTCATCTACCATATACTCTGAAAGGTATGGAAACGCTGAACCGACATGCGTTTTCATAGTAAACGCAGGGATTCTTGGTGGTCCAAGGTTCCAGCTAATTTTACATAGTTCTGGACCATGATAAGACTGTTTCTCACATTCAACTTTAGTTGCTGTATTTGTGCTTTAAATTTATGAAAGTGAATGTTTTGCAATCTTTGATGGTTCTGAGTAACAAAACATTATCTTTGTACACTCAAGTTTGTGTGTACCCGCACGAAATGAAGAGCAAGAATAGATACGGGCTATGCACGGCACAGAGCAGGAAACAGACCGGCTTTTGGCTGAAAAGTTCAAAACTCGTGAATTTAGGACACGGATATGGAAACCGTCTTTATTCTCTCACGGGTTTTATCTTAAATTCCATCCTTGAAAATAAAACCCGTGCCTCAAGAGACACGGCTTTTTTTCACTTCAAAACCCTTGCCTTATTGAGGCTAAGCTTTTTTTCAACTTATAGCATATTACTACAGCATAAACTGATGCATCTTGGGTAAAGTGACTCATTCAGATTTGAAACTGGCTCTAAAAGAACTATATTAAGTCAGGGGAAAATATGGAATTAAGGTGTTATTGCACATTTTTCAAGTTGACGTACTTCGGACGTCGCATTCCGGACTTCGCACTTTCTGGGTTATGTTAAAGTAATCGGGTGAAATTAAAAAAAAAGTAAAATCTGAACGCAGAATGGACGAAATGACACTCGAGAGCTTTAAATATGTATATTAACACATGTTGATGAAGAAATTCTCATACGAAGTATTCTAGGTTCATTAGGATAACATCAACAATTTATTTTTGTGACACAGTCCCTTCCAATGAGTTAAAGAAGATCCTGACGATAATCTCAACAGCACTCACAATAGAGCGCAAAATTAAACATCGACGGACCCCTAGCAAGCTAGAGGTGGGACCAGGTGCCCGGGAGGAGTAAGCATCCCCTGTTGGCTAGCCGCACCCGCCGTCGATGTTAATGAAGCATGGAAATGAAAATATAAAACCTCCATGCACTGTCCAAGTGCGGTGTCCGAAGTGCGAAGTCCGCGAACATGAAAAATGTCTACTAAGAATATTTGGAATAATGAAAAGTGCAGTATATATATTATAGAGTAAGTCTGTCTCTTCAACGCATTTGAAATTTTCTTTTACAAATTTTCTTGAAATTTCTAAAACGAGGGTCCTGTAGCATCATACCCTACCCATTCTGCTACGTCTTTCGGTACATTTTTGGACTTCATAATTTTTGCACTTTTTGGCCATATTACATGTACATTGTTTAGACTGAGGATCACTGACGAGGGTTAAGTACCCGAAACGTGCATGTCTGGTAAACTTTCCTTTCATTTATGAATCATTCATTTGGATGAAATCCTAGTCTGATTGTCCTCTGATCAAGAGCTATATAGGTTAGAACTTAATGAAATGGTTAATTCTATCAAATGTATTATAAGTGGGAATCATTCATGAATGTCAACTTACTGACCACCCTTCAGGGATTTAGTTTCACTGTGCCAATATAAACTTCGAAATCTCTAATTTTTTTCTAAGATTTCTTAATTTATGACCAGGCATGTAATTTTTCAATAATTATAGTAAACAATTCTTATGATTTAAACATTGAAAACATGATTTATATTCAAAACAAGAAAACAATTGAAATATAAATTTTAATTCCTTATCAAATTATTTACATTTCTAAGAAAAAGAAAGTATTGATTTAAACTTGATTTCAACTAATAATTCAATATTCAGATTAAATATTAATGTCATTCAGATTAACTGAAACTCTGATATGAGTATTATACTAGATTCATAAAAGATATGTGCAAGCACTAGTCAGTGGTATATTTATAAAAACAATTTGCTGTCACAAAATATTTATATTTGTTGCACGGTCTACCTCGTAGACGGTAATTAACACCTTTCCAGTCAGTGCAATATTTTTCATTGTGAAACAATGATTGAATTATTGATTGAACTAATCATTGAATGATCAACTGAGCCGTTAACTGTCCTTAACTGACCCGACTTACATTGCCAAAACACACCAAAAAAGGACAGGAATGTTCGCCTTAGCATCTCTAAAATGGCATTTTATAATAGGAATTAAGAAAAAAAAATCCCACCATTTCATTTACAGGTTGAACTACTTTTTTCAATGTCACGGGCGGATCTAGATTTTTTCCCCATAACGTTGATTCAGCCCGTTAGGGAAAGGAGTCCAGCCTATGATTGTTAAAGAAAATACAAAGAAACGGGAGCTCATGTTGTTTTTTTTTTTTACAAATTCCAGGGAGGGGGGGATCCCGATTCCCAGCCCGCTCTAGCTCCGCTTTTTGTTAATTGTTTCAATATGCATAGGATCAGCTACCAGACAAAACTCGCAAGATGAATAATATATGACTGGTACCATTAAATAATTTTGAAAAGAAACAAAGATATAATAGTATTATAATATTCCCGTAGTTTTAAATATATGTTGAAAACACGTACAGGGAAATCCTCAATCGCATCTCCTAAAATCCGCTTCCTATGTACTCTAATTACACTGTAGTTTGAAAAATTCAATTATCAGTTTCCCTTTATTTTATTAACATTAAATAATTCCCCTAATTTAACAACAAATACTGGACCGAATTTTTTTACCGTTATTTTTTTTGAAATCTACATTTGAAATGCGTGAAATTCTTAACGGTTTACTGACCATGAGTAGTTTTATATTACTCAGAATGACGACTTATGATTTACGCCCTCGGAGACAGTTGAGTAACCCTTACATATGTTTAAGTTCAAGGTCAAGGCCAAGAACTCGCGGGTTTTAATAACAGGTTTTTGAAAGCCGTAATTCAATATTGGGAAAAAGTGTCACGGATTTTGGCACGACTTCTGAATGCCGTGTAGCCGTATATAGCATATACTCTCAAGTCTTTTCTCGTAGGTTTTCGAATGACATGACTGCCATATAAGGGAAGGATCCACGGCTTAAATTGCACAACTTTTAGAATGTCGTCCCAGCTAATTTAAATATTTCGGCAAAAATCCCGTGCCTTGGACGTGCCTTGTAAGTTTTCCACACGGCTTCGTACTGAATAGTATAAAGGAAATGAAGGACGGGTTTTTGATACAAATTCTGTGCCTTGTCCCTATCTTGGCCAGCTGGCTCATATCGTACGGGAACATTTACGTATTTTTGGTAGGCTGTTATACTAGCAGTGCTGTAAATGTACAGGGAATGGATATACAGAAGCTTGATCATGTTTGTGTTCTCGTCCCAATTGAAAACTACATGGATTTTTCTTCACTAAATCTGTTTTTGATTTCCACCAATTTGCATAAAACTACATGTATTAAGATATAATCCTCTAGATTTATCAAAGTCTACCGCGTGGAGATTTTTTTCTGCTTAATTGCATTCATTGACTGTTTATTTTTTCAGCAAAAATGATTGTGGTCCCAAGTCTTTGGTTATCCAGTTACATAGATTTAGAACCTTATGACATCACTGGACAGAACAGAGATACTTTAATCTTCACAACTGACGCTTGTTATGACGTCTGGATTGGTCTTATGCCTGACAAGTTTAATATGTCATCGATGTATAAAATTGGCATTGGCCGTGGGGGTAACGCATTTCACAGCATAACTAAAGATGGCACCGAGAGGAAGGTGGCTTACTCTACATTACTAAGATGCGAAGCGACACCAATCTGGATAACATGGAAAAACGGGCGAATCGCCGCTGGAAATGGAACTGACGTCACCATGAACGTAGCTATTGAGTGGACCGATGGCGAACCGTTGGTTATTAAAGACATTGGCCTTTCATCCTGGAATAAAATATGGACTTTCCAAATAATTGACCCATTGTATGCATAGAGTAGATATTACATGTATCTATTATGTGTAAAGAGAGATCATTTATGATCACAGGGGGCCGTTGCCAAATTTTGTTTTATTTCCATGAAATCATACTGCAATGAAAATTTTAGCTTAGGTCGCTCCTTTCACTCTTTTCATTAAATCAGCTTCAACGATTACCCTGGATTCTTTATAATGTCAATATTTAAATATATGTTTATAGTACCAATTTTGTTGTACTAGACACGTGTTTCGGATGTTTTAATCCTCGTCAGTAGTACTTCGTGCCAAACATTTAAATAAAGCCAAAGAGAATTTTCCTGGCGCCATCTACAATACAGAGTTTAAATTTCCTCTTTCCAAACTGAGCGGCTCCAAATTTTGTGTAGGGTTTATTCAGAAGCGTATTTAAGTGAATAATATGGCCAAAAATCGTCGGCGGGTAGGCGCAAGGAGCATAATTCTAAACATGACCGAAAAAAAAATTATGCCGAAACCCAGCTAAGGACAGAGCTATGCAATGAGGGAGATACCCCTTAGTTTTAGAAATTTAGGTCCAATATGATGACAGGAAATTTATAATATATTTCAATGCAGTGCGTTATCACTAAAACAAGGTGAGCGATATCCTCATACTATACAAACAAGAAAAATTCTTTAAGGTTGAGGGGGTGGGGCTTTGGAATTTTGAATTTGTACAGTATAATCTCATGGAAATAAAAAATGTTCTGACAACGACCTCTATTTTTATGATAAATATGTTTTTGTACTCGACTGCTTTCCGATTAACCATTTTCAATCGATCTATGTTACAATGGAATCATGGAAAGATACAAAGTTTATCGTAAAAGGGTATTAATTACCATCAAAAATTCCATGTTGGTCTTTTTTTTTCCTTCAAAGGAGCTGGTTCGGTAGCATGGAAAATCGGCCCTAATTTTAGAATGTGTTTCGGATGAAGGAAGTTAAATGTACGGTTGTTTGAAATACCAAATATATTTTAATTTACATTCATTACACTAAAAGATAGGGCTGCAAAATCGGCTTAAAGTCGTAAAATGCTGAAAAATCGTAACAATTGGCATAATTCTGATCAAAATTTATGAAAAAAGTAGGGCGCCAGCTCTCACCCAAAATAATTTTCATATAAAACGTTCTATTTGCAATTTATCTTTCGATCTACATAAAATTTATGTTTGGTGAGGGTTGACGCCTATACTAATTTTAAAGATTAATGCAAAAAATATGGCAATTTTCCTTCATGTTCCGTCATGCAGAGCAAATGACGTCAAAATGTGACCTCATAACTAACGCACGTGACGTTTTGACAATGAGAAATTTTTATTTTCTATTTCGGCAGGTATTTGAGATAAATATAAGAGATGATGAATCATACTTCTCATTAAATTATTTTTCGCAAACAGTTAGGGCCGATTTTGAGAGTTAGTGAATCTACCCCTTTAGCAGTAGATAGTTTTATAAATATTTTTTGCACTTTTTCATAGAAATTATTCTTTCACGTTGTTAAAAGTCTAAAAGAAATCTGTTTGTCATGTCATTTTTAGTTGAAATTTTTGTTCAACTGAGGATCATTATCATTTAGTTATGTTTACCTAGTATCTATTTACTATGTTTAATCTTTATTGCGTTTGCTCCGTCTACAAAAATATTTGGTTTTATGAATAATTGAAACCAGTTCTTACAATGTACGTCAATATTTTCCTCCCTGTTCATGTCTCGCCTCGATGGCGATTAATCTTGCTTGCTGGTTGTTTTTGTTGTTTCAGATTGATTATAGGTTTGCTAGTTTGTAGAAAAAACCCTCTCAATCTATTGTCGTACGCATTTGTTCTGATTGGCAAAATTGCAAACTTGTTTTCGATGTTTCAATGTACACCCATCTTATGCTTTATAGTAATAGATGATTTCAAAGTGAAAGTAATTCAAAGTGGGCAGACGAAGCACGAATGCGTGTTAGACGTAATCAATATTTTTTGTCACTTTCTGTTTGTATATTACATAGTGTTGACCATCGTGTGTCTTTGGTGCTGTGGCATTGTTTCAGTTGACTGCTTTTCTCTTTTTTTTTGTATGAAAGTCCTATTTTGTATTTGAAAGCCTATTGGTTGTAATTTATGGAGAGTTCTGTATTTAACTTCCATTTACTTTTCCTTTTATTTCTATATACACAATCTGTCTCATCTACAAAATACAAGACTCTTGATGCAATGATTTTTGGATGGAATAGTTTTTGGAAAGTCTTTATTCCGTGTCTTTAATTAAAATTTATCGATCAAATAAATATTAGTATTTATGTAAACAAATTCTAGCTGTACTTAAGTATCACCTTCATTGAAATTCCTTTAAGAATTGTACTGTAAGAGTACTGATTTCGGCACAATCAAAATTTAGCAGAAATTGGCAAATAAGGGCAATTCGACATATTAGCGGAATGACCAACAAGCACACTTGACTTATTTACGTTCGTGATCTATTACGTTGGGATGATTTAGCGTAGTCCTAAACAGAAAAGCGCAATTTATATAGCGCCTACTCTGTTGAAACATCAATGAAAATCAATGAAGTGCTATTTGAAAATTTGTCATGTGCATATATGATTGTTTTATGATTATTGGCTGCGATGTGATTGTTCTAGCTGTGTCCTTCTATTTGTACTTTTTATTTCGTCTCATGTGTGTATGACCCGCTGTGGTCAATGCCATTTTTTTTTCATGTTAGTTATGGCCTCTTTGTATCTCACATGCTCCCCTTGTTTGTATCATATTGTATTTTTGGTTGGAACAACCGCATTATCGTCTTATTAGTGATCAATTCCTTGCTTGCTCGACTGTTTTGTTATATTATGTCAATGTTATAATTTTTTGTCTTGCTTATATCATAGCAATTATGCTTGAATAGATGAATTCAATTCTAATTCATGCTGTTGTCTTGTAAATTAAATCTTTTCCCATAGCTTGGCGGTGATGTTCCCAGGCCGTCATTCGACATTTACATATATCAACTCATCCATGAAGCTAGAGCATGTATCAAAGTTTGGATTTTCACAGTAGAAACTTACAAAATACGACGGCTGATTGATATGTTTTGAGCCTCGTATTACAGAATTTGAATTTTATCAGACATTTTGCATCATTTTTCTACATAATCCCCTTCAGTATCTATACACTTCTGTCACCGGTGTTTAAGGGCATCAATACCACTTTTGAAATAACTCATTATCTTAACTGGTAAGAAAGCCAACCCTGCAAGTATGACGTCATCATCAAACTGAAAGTGGGTGCCAGAAATAGCTGCTTTCAGTTTTTGGAATAGATGAAGGTCTGATGGAGCAAGGTCAGGTAAATAAGGTGGATTCTTAATCCAATTGAAGTCACTGTCATGAATGGCAGCCATGCCAATGACAGACTTGTGAACAGGAGCATTGTCCTGATGGAACAACACACCTTTAACTACTGAGATTTCCACGGCGCTGAAGTATAATATTTTCCTGTAACTGTGTCAGAAGTAATGCATAGTATGTGTAATTGGTTATCTTTTTGGGGATAATCTATCAGCAGAATACCTTCAGCATCCCAGAAAACCGAGGCTCACTACATATCAATCAGCCCTCGTACCAAGTAACTTTGGGAATTCTGTTTCTTACAAGCAACAGAGTATATAATTCCACAACCTGTCTTTCATGATGACATAATTAAGTAATAAGGATGAAATGTCAATATTGAAATATATGTTCTATTGTAAAATGTCAGTGCACCATTTGCGTACTTCAACAATTTATGTCTCATTATTGATGCTCGGGTCCGAAAACAGGAAATCCGAATAACATGAAATTAAGAAGACCAAAAGCCAAAACTTGACCTAAAACGTCTGCATAAGAACCTGTTTAAGACAGAGCTATTCCATCAGGAGCTACTCTTTAGTTTTCGTAAATTTTCATTAAATGTTTGTGGCTGAGAATATACAAATACATACAAGTCAACCGCCTAAACAGCGTGAAACTAGTCGAACGATATCATCGGGGACTAAACTATCCGGTTTGACAGAAAAGAAGGAATGAGATCTTCAATAACACTCTCTGCAGCACCCGCAACAAAATATCAAACACCAAAACCATACAGTCGGCATGTCCAGCAAGAGACGTTAAAGGGATAAGGAACACCACATACAACATGTTAAACCTCTTCAAATTCAAAAGCATCATTTTTAAAGAACAGATAGAATTGCAATATGAAACACAAAACACATAAGCTCCATAACAAATGCGTATAAATCAACAAATGTCCTTAAACGATTTCAGTTTTCCGGACTCTTCTTCGCTTCAATTGCAGATCATGCACTGAGCTTTTGGTATTTGAATACATCTTAGTGTGATACACACAAAGTTTTAGTTCGGTTTCCATTGACCTATTTTTACAGGAGTTTAGGCCATTGCACATTTTCGGTTTTCCCTACTTTTCTTGACTGTTATAGTAGATAATGAATTGATTTTTAGTATGTGAATACTTAATAGCATGATACATATCAAATTTGAGTTTAATTTGATTGACCTACTTTACAAGAGTTATGGCCCTTGGACTTAGCAAATTTTATGAAAATTTCAGGGGTTTTTTTTTTGCTGTTGTTGCATATATTGAGCTCATTTTTAGTCCCCTACCGGCAAAGCCAAAGGGGACTTTTAGATTCCTCTCGGTCTGTCCGTCTGTCTGTCACATTTTCAGTTTTCCGGATTTTTTTTTTTCGTTGTTTTTGCATATATTGAACTCATTTTTTGGTATGTGGATATATCTCAATGTGATACAGATCAAAAGTTTGAGTTTGGTTTTGATTGACCTATTTCAACAAGAGTTATATACCTTGCACTTAGAAAAAATTTATGAAAATTTCATTTTTCCGGATTTTTCTTCGGTTCTGCTGCAGATAATGATTTGATATTTGGTTTATGAATACATCTTATTGTGATACAGACAAAGTTTGATTTTGTCTCCATTGACCTATTTTTACAAGAGTAATGGTCCTTGGACTTAGCAAATTTAATAAAATTTATAGTTTTCCGGACTTTTCATGGCTGTTACTACAGATAATGAACTGATTTTAAGAATGTGAATACATAATAATGTGATACAGATCAAGTTCGAGTTTAATTCCGATTGACTTATTCTAACAAGAGTTGTGGCCCATGCACTTAGCAAATATCATGAAAAATAAGTTTTCCGGACCTTTCTTCAGTTCTATTGCAGATTTTAAATGAACTGATTGTTGGTATATGAATTCATCTTAGATCAAGTTTGGGTTTGGTTTCCATTGACCTATTTATACAGGAGTTATGGCCCTCGGACTAAGCAAATTTAATGAAATTTTCAGTTTTTCGGACTTCTCTTGGCTGTTGCAGATAATAATCTCGAGATTCAGGACATAAATTTACGCCGCCGGTAGGGGACTTTTATCGCTCAGTGATCATTACATTTTTTCAATGATATTTATTTTCGATGAAATGGCAACTTTCCTAAATAGTAAAATCAAAGCACTAAAGGTACTGAGTGCGAATAGCCAGAATGATATCACTTATAATGTATGACAAAATATTGTGTTTTCAAAGTTATATTTGTTCCTGAACACCTTCGTAGGCCAGTTTATGGATGTATAAAGACAGAACTAAAATGCAAATGCATAATGTTGTCGTAATGAATTGAAAGATGATGTCTGACAGTGAACATGAAAATTAAATAACATCACATTAAATCTACCCCTCCCCCCCCCCTAAAAAATTCAACAATCCAATATGACTATCGATTGATGATTCCATTTACAAGGAAAGAAGACGAATCTTATTTTCTAATTTGATCCCCACTCTCAAAATTCACTTCTTTTAAAGTATATAAAAACATGATACATCCTAATATCACATTTCATGATGGAAATTCCTAATTTTTCCGTTGTATACAGATTTTATTTTGTGAAGCAGGGCAAAATAAGCCTACTTGAAGTTAGTTTTACGTTTCAATGATTCAACTTAATATCTTTATCAATAGCAACGTTTCATTTATATATTGTCCACTAAAACAGATAATCACCTGGTAATGGAAAGGGGTTTCCAACACACAGCCTGTGTTCATCTCAGTACATACAGATGCAATTTTTCATTAGGTCATGCATGTACATTATTAGCATGGCAGCTCGATTCATATAGATATAATTCATTGATTCAGAAAGTGATCAGACTTTATACCGATCATGACACTGACGCAGTCCCAAGGTACATGTACATGTAAACAGAGTAACATCATTTATACATTCTCAGTAGACGGGGCTCCCATGAGTGAAGAAATCAGGCAATCGCTATGTGCTATTCGCACAAAAAATATATGATGTCAAATTGATAAAGGGCAAAACTTTCAGGCGACATAGCTGGAAAGAAGTTATTAAAACACTTAACAAACTTCAAGTAACGGGAAACGATTTTAAGTGATCTACACTGCGACAAGAAATAAGTGTTTATATTGTTCCAACTATACCTTTTTGAACAAAATTTCAAACCAATTTTTATATACCAGACACGTGTTTCGAATATCAAATTCTCGTCAGTGATGCTTCTGGCCAGAGTGCTTTTCATAAGCCGCCCAATCCATTCAACTAGTACCCTCTGGTTTTATTTTTAGAATTAAAATTTGTACAAAAATTAACAGAAAGAAGCAGGTGTAGGAAGTAGATGGCATGGTTTCATTTTTATGACGCAAGAATGTGAATTAAAGGTTATGGATGATGGACGATGTGGATCGTCCGTTTATCTACATTTTTTTCTCTACTTGATTGTTTTTACGTTCGTTGTTTATTTTCCTTGTGCGGGTGTATTCCGCAGTAGTCAAGAGTCATCTTGTGGGGATCATTTCTACATCCTGAAAATGTAGCGATCAAGAATTTAAAATCCTACATATCAGCTTAGGAAGAATGGGTTTTTAAGATAAGTACCTACCAAGGTCATCAGCTTTAGTAATATGTTTTTGTTTTTTGTTTTTCGTTATCTGCACTTACTGTATGATGAAATGAGGAAGGTTTAGATATTTCAGCAATTTAGTGTATATTTCAATTACTATATTTTTAACTAAATATTTCGCCATAGTCCTAACGAGACAAAAATACATTTTTTGAAAAGTTATCTTGGGATCAAGGGAAGCGTCAATAGTGATCTTGATCTTTGACCTTGGTTCAAAGTTATGACACAACCTTAGGTCTTAAGGAAAATTTCTGTGAAATATTGAAATCCATCGACAGGGGAAGGAGTTATGCTCCTGACAGGGTTTTACTAATTATGTCTATTGTGACCTTGACCTTTGACCTAAGTTCAAGGTCATCACACACCCTTACATCCTATGTGAAATATTATTGCTCTGGACAATGTTTTACTAATGTCTATTGTAACCTTGAACGTTGGCCTTAGTTCATATCATGACACAGCCTTAGGTCGTAAAGCACATTTCTGTGAAATATTATTGATATCCATCAGCAGGGGGACAAGTTATGCTCCGGACAAGGTTTTACTAATGATGTATATTGTGACCTTATCTATGACCTTGGCTCAAGGTCATGACACACCCTCAGGTCCTAAGGAACAATTCCGTGAAAAAAAAAAACAATTTAATTTTCTTATCTCCGATTCCATGGTCATACGATAAAGACCTCTCAATTCCATTTTAAAATTAATATATCGCCGGATTTGACTGGCGTCGGTACCCTCCTTTGACAAACTTCTTCAGAACCGAAGCACGTATCGACAAACCGAAAGCATCTGGATGATGTAGAAGGATGTCTAAACAAGTGTTTTTTATGCCCCATCTAGATATTGGTCTGTCCGTCCGTTTGTCTGCAAAAACTTTAACCTTGGCTATAACTTTCGAATGCTAAGTGATAAGGCTTTCATATTTCACCTGTATATTCCTTGTGACAAGACCTTTCCATGGATACCAAAGTTTTTGACCTTTTGACTTTGACCTTGGAGTTTGACCTACTTTTGAAAAACTTTAACCTTGGCCATAACTTTTGAACGGTAGGTGATATGGCTTTGATATTTTACATGTGTATTCCTTTTGACAAGACCTTTTTATGGATACCAAATTTTTGACCTTGTTACCTTGACCTTGGAGTTTGACCATTTTACAATTTTTACTGACAAAGATGCTGACGGGGGCATTCGTGTTTTCACAAACACATGCATGTTTGTCATATTTAAGTTACTATTTGTTTTGATATACATGACATGCTATAATCTTCTTTTTTAGGAATTTTTATGATTTAAAAAAAATATGAATAGATGTGTTTACTGTGCACATGGACCCAAGGGTTGTGGGTTCAAGTTCAGGCAACGTCACCCAAATTTTGTTTTTCCTTTTTCATTTTTGTCACCTTTTTATGCACTTTTAAATCATCCTAAATAATACCTTTAATTTCATTTTTGACCAAAAAAAGGTTTTCTTCCAATTTCATTTTTTTCCCGTTTTGCACACTCTGTGTTTTTGACACATTTTAAGTCTCTTATTGCTGTGATATATATTTCATGCCTAAATTTTATATTTTTGATTTTTTTTAATTTTAAAAAATGGTTTATGTATATATAGCCCCAGGGTTGTTGGTTCAATATTCTGGCACTGACACTATCATAATGCAATATTGGTGGGTTAAGGTGATATCACACGTTTCGTATTATACAACACTTATTTTCAGAAAAAAAAGCATAATTCTGATTTCCTAATTTAATTCAAATGTAAGGGACAATATTGGGAGGTCACCATCCAAAATTATGAGATTTTGAAATTGATCAGACTTTTTAGCCATCCATTGATAGTAATAGAAATGCTCAGTTTTTTGCTATATTATTTTTTCAGCCCAAGATTTTCAAATAAAACTTCACATACGATTCCCTCGACATATTGTGCAAATTCTTATAGAAAGAAATCATTCAATTACCACGTCATATGTTGCAAAATCTGACTGAATGTGTAAGTAATTATCATGTAAAAAATTAAAAGTACAATTCGAGTTATCTTTCTTTACTATGTGACCAAAGACAAACGCATCCGAATTTATATAATCATCTTTTTGAAATGTCATAGCATTGTTCCTTCACTCACAAAGATGTCAATATGTAAATAAATAGAGCCGAATACAGATTTTGTGTGATAACACGACAGTATGTGAACATGTGTAATGATATTACATGTACCATATGGGTAACTATATTACAAGTTTCTCTACATTCAAACACTATAGATACGACATATATATGAAGGTAATAAAGTCTTAACAAAATTTTCAAATACATTTGTTAGTTCAATTTCAGTAAAAATTTGACTATTGTTGGTCAATCTAGGCTTACCTTTACTTTGCGAAAAAAAAAAAACCTTTGTATGTACATACGAATAACAATCTAATTATTACCCCAGCGCACAGGCTCGAACCGTGGTCTTCCCGTATGGTGAGCAAGAGCTCTACCCCTGTGCTATTGGATCGACTTGTCGATTAAGCGATTATAACAAAGCCAGAACATCAAGACATTTTTAGTTACGAAAATCGATCGGAAATCTTCAGCGTGGAGATTTCTTAAAAATTCTCGTCTAAGGGAGGCTACTGAAACGCGTGTGATATCTCGTTAAGAGAGTGCATGGGTATCAGGTGAGCGTTGTGCCCCTTGGGCTCTTGTTTATACCTTACTCATTTTCAGACTTGCATAACCATATTCTGAAAGGAACTGTAAATGCAGGGATCCTTGATGGTCAAAGTTTCCAGCTAATTTTACATATAGTTCTGGACCATGATATGATTTTTTTCTGTTATTCTAACTTATCGCCATATTTGTACCTTTTTGAAACTTAATTTGTAACCTTTGATGGTTCTTAGTAAAAGATTGACTTTGGCACCCGAATTTGTGTGTACTTTTACATACTTTCGGTAGGCTGTAATACTAATGTACAGGGAATGAATGTCCAGAAGTTTAATCATGATTGTGCTTTCGTCCCAATTTGAAAATGACCTGGAATCTTCTCCACTAAATCAGCTTTTGATTTCCACCAATTTGCATAAAACTATTGAGGTAGTCGACCCATAACTAAAGAATGGATAGTGTACAAGTACCTTATCCTTCGCATTATGATTTGTTACAATTTGTTACGTTGATGTAGCAAAAGGCAACATCGATGTAACAAAAGTTGACAACAGTGCGATTAGGCGATTTCCCAAAAAAATTAGCATCGAAATTTATGAATTTTTAAATTATTCGATAAAACCCTCAGTCATTGACCATTGAATATGATACATACACATAAAATATCAATTCCCATATCTTTTCAAAACAATGAACATAGGGAGCAGGTGCTCTAAAAAGTATAAGTGACAAACAAAACAATATATCCATTAGACTGCAACTAGAATATCACTCATATAATTCATAATATCCGAGATATAGTATTTCACCTCTAGATTTGTCACATCTACCGCATGGAGATTTTTTTTATCTGCTTACATTCATTTGACTCTGCAGCAAAAATAATTGTGGTTCCAAGTCTTTGGTTATCCAGTAACATAGATTAAGAACTGTATGGCATCACTGGGCAGAACAGAGACACTTTAATCTTCACAACTGACGCTTGTTATGACGTATAGATTGCTCTTATGTCTGACAAGTTTAATATGTCATCGATGTATAAATTTGACATCAGCCATTGGAGTTACGCATTTCATAGCATAAGTAAAGATGGCACCAAGAGGAAGGTGGCTAACTCTACATTACTGATGCGAAGCCTCAACAATATGGATAACATGGCAAAACGGGCGAATCGCCGCTGGAGATGGAACTAATGTCACCATGAACGTAGCTTGGACCGATGACGACCCGTTGGTTATTACATGTAAAGACATTGGCCTTTCATCCTGAAATAAAACATGGACTTTCCAATTAATTGACCCATTGTATGTATAGAGTAGTTATTATCTATTATGTGTAAAGAGGGAAGCATAGTTTTATCTTTTATGAGCATAGGGGGGTAGTTGCCATATTTTGTTTTATTTCCATGAAATCATACTGCAGCTAGAACTGTCTGACAAGATTGAAGCTCTCCTGGTTGTTTATTTAAATTCATCTAAGTGACACAACCACTTTCTAAGACCCAAGGGTCAGGGGCTCAAAAAGTATATCAGATTCGCAAGAGTAAGTCTGAATATAATGCAAAACATCTCATTATCAATATGCTTTCTGAAATTTGGTGTTCACAAGATTACATAGAGTTGTATAGTAGAAAATGACCACAAGCATTTCCCAAGTCCCTTGAGGTCAGCGGCAAAAACGGAATTATCAAGTGCATATATACAAGTATGATAATTACAGAAAGTCTCACCATCCCATGACATGCCTTGGCCAGCTGTTTTCGGCTTAAATTGCAGAGAATCCATATTAAAGATCTCAAAATAGCCAGAGCTTAGAAGCCTAAATGATTATCTTAACACTTACCAATTCAAAGCTCCTCACCATCAGTCCTGCAAATGATGGACAGACTTCCTTTTCAGCATTCTGTGAAGGTAAAAATATTTGAAATTTCTCAAATTTATAAACAAACAAAAATAGGGCACCTTAAAGGGTACATGGTATGCCCGCTAAAACCCAAGGGTCAGGGGCTCAAAAAGTATATCAGATTCGCAAGAGTAAGTCTGAATATAATGCAAAACATCTCATTATCAATATGCTTTCTGAAATTTGGTGTTCACAAGATTACATAGAGTTGTATAGTAGAAAATGACCACAAGCATTTCCCAAGTCCCTTGAGGTCAGCGGCAAAAACGGAATTATCAAGTGCATATATACAAGTATGATAATTACAGAAAGTCTCACCATCCCATGACATGCCTTGGCCAGCTGTTTTCGGCTTAAATTGCAGAGAATCCATATTAAAGATCTCAAAATAGCCAGAGCTTAGAAGCCTAAATGATTATCTTAACACTTACCAATTCAAAGCTCCTCACCATCAGTCCTGCAAATGATGGACAGACTTCCTTTTCAGCATTCTGTGAAGGTAAAAATATTTGAAATTTCTCAAATTTATAAACAAACAAAAATAGGGCACCTTAAAGGGTACATGGTATGCCCGCTAAAACACAATAGAGGAAGGAGGCCTTGAGATGAAAAGAAGGAAACCATAAATTCTTTCAAATGCTTGTTAAAACAATGAAGTACATGTATAAGTAAGAACCCCAGGAGTAGGTCCAGTTAAGCTTACTTAGAAATACAGGTATAGAAAGCTACACATCATATCCTATCAAATAACACCATTTAATATTTGTAATCCTTGTAGTAAAGGGGGAGAAGCCTGGACAAGATCTTTATACCATCCTATTTCCCCCAACCCCAGGGGTGAGATCCCAATTCTGAAACAAATGTGCAAAACTACAAGGCATACCCTACAGATTCACACCATCTAAAGAGTAAAGAATTATATTTTCATCGAAAATTCTTGACATTTTTTTTTTGCCCCAAACCAACCCCCTACACACAAAGGGGATAAGAACACTTGGAGTCAAATCCCAATTTTTAAAACCAATTTACTTAACTACAAGGCACACTCTATCAAAAGGCACCATTAAAATTGTAGTAATCTTTGTAGTTAAGGAGAAGCATTAAACATAGACAACACTGTTTTACCCCAACCATTTTTCTCCACCGCAGTGGCCTAATTCCCAATTTCAAAAAGCCAGGTGCACAACTATAAGACACATCCTATCAAATAATTTGTAAGGAGATATCCGGACAAGATATTCTGACCCAAACAATTTTCATCAACCTCAGGGGACAGATCCAATTCTTGAAAGATATGTTCCTTGAGAACTTTAAGAGAAGAATTCTGGACAAGATTTTTGACCACATCCATTTTCCCCCACCCCATGTATAGAGTTCCCCACTTTGAAACCCAGGTGCACAATTACAAGGTACACCCTATCAAATGGCACCATTGAAAGTTGTGAATTGTAGTTAGGGAGGAGAAGCCCGAACAAACATTTTGAACCCGCCCATTTTCACCCAACCAAGGTGTCAGAATCCAATTTTATTTTAACCTAGGTGCACAACTACAAGTCAAACCCTTTCATATGACACTATCAAAAAATGTTCTAGGTCCAGTACTTTAGGAGAAATCCTGACAAGATGATGATGATGGACGGACGGACAGACAGACAGAATTCTTACGTCAAGTATGACAATAATCTGATAAAATCCAATGTTGAATAAAACAAAGTCTACGATAATCTAAAAGGTTATGACTGGAAGCATCGCTGATGAGAATTTATTATTCATACATGTCTAGTGCATAATAAATTAGTTTGAAATTTTCTTCAAGAAGGTATAGAGTTGGAACCCTTCGGCGTTATTGAAATCACAGCAATGACCATGGAAAAGGTCAAGGTGAAAGACCTTGATACAAGGATCCCATGTGTGAAGTTTAAACACTTCAGGTCCACAACTGTTGGTCCTATAAGCAAAAATTCGTTGCTACCTTGAGAATGAAAATTGAACCTTGGGGCACGGTGACAGTTTAATAAGACCATCATTCAGGATCATTTAATATGTGAATTTTGATCACTTTAGGTTCATAACTATCAGTGCTATATGCAAAAGTCTGTAGTGACCTTGAGAATGAATATTTGACCTTGTTTCAAGAGCAACGGGTTAGACCTTGCTAAAAGGAACACTTAAAAGAAGTTGGAACATTGAAGATTAACAACTATTGGTTCTATAAGGAAAAGATTGTTGTGACCTTTGACAATTGGTCATGGTTAAGGTGAAAGACCTTGATACAAGGAATACATCTGTAAAATTAAAAACTTTAGGTTCATAACTATTGGTTCTATCGCAAAAAGTTTGTTGTGACCTTGAGAATTGAAATTTGACCTTGAACAATGTTGAGAGAGGGTCAAGTTACAACAAGCTCTATGTATGTGAAACATAAATTCCCCTGGCGGCTGCTTTGAGAATATAAAACCTGTTATTTTTTCAAACTTTTGATACTTATGGCAATGTTATTCAAAAAGGAATGCATATACGAAATATAAAGGCCCTATCACTTACCATTCAAAAGTTATGACCAGGTTTAAAGTTCAAGAAAAGCAGGTTTTTATAGTATGATGGCAATTAAAAAAAAGTCACCAAGTCAAAAGTCATGGTACAAAATGAAACCTGAGGTCATGAAGAATCTTTATATGAAATATAGAAGCCCTATCTCTTATAGTATAAAAGTAGGTTGAAGTTCAAGGCCAAGGTCACTAGGTCAAAAGTCACGATACCAAATGAAAGCTCTGGTCATGATGAACCTATATTTGAAGTATCAAAGCCCTGTCTCTTTTAGTTCAAAAGTAGGTCGAAGGTAAAGGCTAAGTTTACTAGAATATTTTTAGTTTAAATTAGGTCAAATGTAAAGGTCAAGGTTACTAGGTAAAAAGTCATGGTATCAAATAGGTCTGGTCATGAAGAATCTATGTGTGAAATATCAAAGCCCTATCTCTTATATTTTAAAAGTACGTCAAAGGCAAGGTCACTAGGTCAAAAGTCATTATATCATATGAATTTTTTAAAGCTCTAGTCATAAGTCATCTCTATGTGAAATATAAAAGCTGTACATCTTATAGTTCAAAAGTAGGTCACAGGTCTACTTTAAGTTCATTAAGTCAAAAGTCAACAAGGTCTCAAATGAAAGTTCCGCTTGTGAGGTATCCACATGTTAAATATCAAAGCCATACCCTTTGTAGTACATGCAATATAGACAAGGTTTTTTTAAAAGTAGGCCAAACTTCAAGGTCAAGATCACTACGTGAAAATGAAAGTCTGGTCATGAGGTATCCACGTGTGAAATATTAAAGCCCTACCATTTATGGTTCAAGTTTTAAACTTACAACCCCCCCCCCCACTCCCATTCGTTAAGATATCTCGAAAAAGTTACAAAATTTGAAACAAGAGTCCCAAAGGGGCCACATCACTCACCTGAGTTGCAGACAAAAGAATGATAGTGGACAATTTTCTGTGCCACAGTTGCAGAGGAGAAGTAGAAAATGCTTCAGCTAATCAGAGCCCTTGGCGGCAATATTTGTTGACCGATCAGCACAAAAAAAAAAACAAACTTGATAGAGGACCTTGAGTACATGCTTCCTGTAAGGTTTTGTTAAATTCTCTGCAGCGGTTGCAGAGAAAGTCGAAAATGCGTCAGCCAATCAGAGCCCTCAGTGGCTATATTTGTTGACCAATCGGTATGAAAAACACAAACTTGATAGAAGACCTTAGATACTTGCTTCCTGTGAAATTCTGTGAAGCAGTTGCAGAGGAGATTTCGAAAATGTGTCAGACAACCAGTCAGTTGCTGCCATCTTGGATTTCCTATCAGGACGAAAAACACAAACTTGATAGAGGACATTGAGTACTTGATTAATGTTAGGTTTGGTGAAATTCTGTGCAAATGTTTCAGAGGAGATATTAAAATCAAATTCGAGGAATTGTGGTCCCCCGCTATTGTGTTTGTCTTTAAGAAATGCTTACACCCCCCCCCCCCCTTCTTAATATGGATTCTCTGTAAAAACCTAAAACAGCTGGCCACGGCATGTCATGGATTTTGATGAAACTTTCTGTAATTATCATACTTAATGTAAAAACAATGAAACAAACAATATTGTTATATTTGAACAACGGTTGCCATGGTTACGGGGTCAATCTATTTGACACCCCCATAAATATGAGAGATAAGACATATTTTGGCATTCTGTTGCCATGGAAACCATGGTCAAAATTTACTTTATGAACACAAAACTTTCTTTGTAAGTTTAACTCTGACAAGAATAACTTTTTCGGGGGAGGGGGTTATCAGGTAGTTGTTGATATTCAGTCAAATTATATGAAAATTTAGCGAAAATAAGGTCTAATTTTAGGGTCATTTTTGGCAAGTTTTTGATTATTTTGAAGGCTGAAAACCATTATTCGGTGAATGATATGTGTATTTAATATCACCTTGCCAAAATAAATGTCTATAGCTGGAAAAAATCAAGAAATGAAATCTATGGTGAAGCTCACCATTTTGCCATGAATGCCAATCAAAATCCGTTGCTATAGCAACTTGGAATCCATATAACCATATACCGCATTTTTAAAAACATTGTTTTTCCTCATGTTTGAGTCCTATGATTATGAAATAGCATACCAGTATACAAATTATATTTATCATTATCAATTGAACTTCAAATCATTTCAAAGTCATCTGTCACAATCCCAAGGTCATTTCTAACTTTAGACTAAAATTAAGACAAAAATCAGGATTTCCAATTAATTTAAATTGATTTCTCTAACTTATTTCATTAGATATTTTGATTTTAAATATTTACAGTTGAACAACCGATCAAAAGAAGTAGAATTCATCATAATTTTGTTAAATTGTATTTCACTTCTATGTATGACATACTTTCAAAAGAGCATAAAATTGCGATTTTCTAAAATTTTCTCGTAAAATATGTGACATTTTTTGGGGCCTTCATTGGACTCTGATAGATGTGATACTCATCCCAACAAATAATACATTTATCATACTTTTACCGATAATTGATTGTTCAGCCAAGGTTCCATACTGTTTACTGTTAATCATGTCTCTTTTTAGTGAAAAACCACAAAATTTGGCCTGAAAATAGCATATATTTTTAAATGACCTTGAAAATTGAGCAAATGACCTTGACATTTTCTCAAGGTCATGATAGCATCAAATGGTCTTTAATATATCTATACACCAAGTTTTGTAACAATAGCAGGCATACATCTGTAGAAATTAGCTTTTTACTTATGACAGGTATTTACACCTTCGTACCAAATGTTGCCTATATTAACCTATTTCAAAGGCATGTAAACAGAAAAATCTCACTTCTAGATAAATTTCCTTCGATTCCCATGAAGTCCTAGGATAATACTCTTCAGGAAATAGTCAACTGTATTTCAAATCTTGTGCAATTGCATTATTACTCTTGTCAAAAGTAAGTAAAATATAGGTAAAATAAGGCCTAAAATGGCCGAAAATGGCTCATTTTTAATAAGCAATTTTTCTTGAAATTGAAGCAAATTTACATGACACACAGAAAGAAGGAGCATCGAAAAATCAAATTGTATCAACTTAAGAGGATTTAAATAATCTTTTCGGAAAATTACATATACATTCAACATTTGCTTCCATGGTAACGGGATGCATCAAAATGCCTTGTTTAAAGGTGTTTTTATACAAAACCTTGGTTACCATGACAACGGAACGTCGGAGAAAAAAAAGGAAGGTCAATTCGTTCTGAGGACATCATATTTACCTTATACACAAAAGATATCCAAAATCTGAGACATGTCGTGGCCAAACATGTCTGATATTTTAGGTTTTTACATAGAATCCATATTAAGTTTTCATAATATATCTCATGTACATGTATTATCAAAATTCTAAACAAGGGAAAGATCTAAAGAAAAGGAATGCACATATGAAATACGAAAGTCTTATCGTTTACCATTCACAAATAATTGTCCAGGTTGAAGTTTTCAAATGTGGGTCAACCTCCAAGGACGAGGTCAAAAGGTAAGAATATTGTTACCAGCAGAAAGGTCTTGTGACAAAGAATACACAAGTGAAATGTGAAAGCCCAATAATTAACCATTCAAAAGTTATGGTCATGGTTAAAGTTTTTGAAAAGTAGTTCAAACTCCAAGGTCAAGGTCAATTCTTTGGTATCCATGGAAAGGTCTTGCCACAATGAATACACATGTGAAATATGCAAGACCTATCACTTCCCATATAAATGATATGGTCAAGATTATAATTTTTGAAAAGTAGGTCAAACTCCAAGGGTCAAATTTTAGTATCCATAGAAAAATTTTTCACAAGGAATTAGATGTGAAATATGAACATGATGAAAGCCTTATCACTTTCCATTCAAAAGTTATGGTCGATGTTAAAGTTTTTGAAAAGTAGGTCAAACTCCAAGGTAAAGGTTACAAGGTAAAAAAAAATTGGTATCCATGTAAAGGTCTTGTCACAATGAATACACATGTGAAATATGAAAGCCCTAGTATCACTTTCCCTTCAAAAGTTATGATCAAGGTTAGAGTTTCTGAAAAGTAGGTCAAACTCCAAGGTAAAGGTCACAAGGTCAAAAGTTCTTGTATCCATAGAAAAGTCTCGTAACAAGGAATACTCATGTGAAATATGAAAGCCCGCAGGGATTAATCTACCTCTGCGTCCTGCGTCTCTGACGCATAAAAATTGCTCAGGACCCATTGATTCTTGATCGCTGCATCCTACCGTACACATTATTCTCTTTCGTATAATGCGTCTACTTTAAACAGTCTATTGCTTACATAACTTTCAGAGTCGAGAAAGTGGAATTGTTTTGTTAATGTATTTTTTTTCTGCTCTTTTAAACCTTACAGAAGGTTGATAATGTATGTAGTATTGTACGAGAAATTGTTGCGCATCAAAATTTTTCGATATAAAAGTTATATGCAGTCCGATGCGAGTCTAACTTCTTATCATTCGGATTCAGATGTACAGGTAATATACACAGGCGCCAGATTCCTAGAAAAAAAAAATTAAAACCACATCTTAAATTCCTGCTTCTCTTCTCTTTACTCTTTCCTTGTAAAAGGATAAAGAGAAGAGAAAGGGCGTTTAGATGGGTTATAGTTTTCTCTCTAGGAATCTGGTGCCTGTGGTAATACGTCTTTCGGTACCTTTTTTCGACATAGTAACTTTCATACTTTTTGGCATATTACATTGTTTAGATTTAGGATCACTGATGAGGGTTAAGTACCCGAAACGTGCATGTCTGGTCCACGTTGCCAATTTATTTGTTCTAAAATGATGCTATTCAATTTGAAGACGTTTACATACTATATATTTATGAAAAAACTTTGCAGGATAATTTGAATCAATCAATTCCAATCGTTTAATTCACACGTAAATATAGTAAGTGCCGAAATTTATTGTTTATTTAGTTGCTTTATCTAGGTTTTGTACACGAGTATAGTAAAACGTTATCCAAATATAAGATTTAACTAAAGCCCCTGTCACACCTTCGCATTCTGGCATGGCGTTCGTACTACGACCACAAAAATTGTACGAAACGTGGTGTGAACGTAGTAAGGACGAGGGGAACGTAGTGAGAACTCGCTGATACGTACTGAGATCATAGTAAGGACGCCGGCGTAAGGGCACCACGACTGTTTTGAACTGTTCAAAACAGTCGTAGTGAGGATGCACTGATGACAGAACGTGTTAAGGACTACTTGCGAGCGTATTGAGAACTTCATTGACGTATTAGAAACGTGTCGCAAACGTAGTGGGGTCGTAGTAAGGACTGCTAAAACTTTTACATATAATCATATGGAGATCGTCACGTCTCAGCCGTCCTTACCACGTTCTCGGTTTGAGGGCTCGAAAAAGTAAAAAAAAAAAAGACCTCGTCCAAACAATTTATCCCTTGAACGTATCATGAACGCAGTAAGGACTTTGAGAACTTGGAATAAACGCAGTACTGTCGTTACACATACGCCTTCGTCGTAAAGTGAACTTGGGGCGGGTCGTAGTGGGAACTTTACTGAACGTATTAAAGACGGGAAGGACTCACTGCTAACGTGTTACGGGCGCAAAAGGTCGTATTGCAGACGCATTGGAGTCGTCAATTATTGTTTTGGAGAGCCCTTCCGAGTGATAAATGTCACGTTCTCACTACGTTCCTGAAAAATTTAAGGACTCCAAGGACATAGAAGAACGTCTTGAGAGAACTCAAGTACTAATTAAGCCTCAGTTGCGTAAATAAAGCATCTTGAGAGAACGTGTAGGTGTGATAGGGGCTTAAACTCAAGTACTAAGCCTCAGTTGCGTAAATAAAGCAATTAAATAAACAATAAATTACTTCATTCGGCAAATTTGACTATAGATTGAAGTTTGGAAGATGGACACTTTATTTCTGATAATTTTTTTTTCTGGAATATAACGATCTCACGGACATAAATTGCCGCAAGCCATTCATATCGCTTGTATTCGCGAACTTAAGACACCGCGAAAAAAGACGGTTTATAGTACTTGGGACCCATAAAATTCTGCTGGGACCCATTGTTTTGGCTAGGGACCCATTGGTCAAATTTTATCGGGTCCACAGGACAAATTTAGATCAAATTGTAGATTAAATCTCTGTAAGTGCAATACACCCTCTTATATTATCTGGAAACCCATTTCAAACATCGGAGTACTAAGACCTTGACCTTTGGCCTTTGACCCCAAACCAGAAATCAATAGGGGTCATCCTTGACTCATGGTGAGAATGTGTATGAAGTTTCATTGCACTAGCATGTATCACACTTGACTTATACATGTAGTACGTAAACAATTTTTGACGCCCGCCCGCCCAACCACCCAGACGCCCAACCGCCTGCCTGTCTCACATCAAATTAAGAGCCAAGTTTTGCAACTCGGTTAATTAAATCTTTGTTTTGTTTAATTACTGCATTGCTCATTCATGCAACGAGATGCAAAACTGACTTATTCCGTGACTTTTCGTGTACAAGACCACTAGCTAACAAGAAAAATGCAAGTGTTGGGCAGTGCTGACCTTTACAGAGTTGCATTACGATTCTTGATAACAGTGTTCAAATCATAGAAAAAGATCTGCCAAATTTTACTACACAAAAGTGCAAAGATTGAAAAAAAAAACACCGAGGGTTGTAATTGCTCATTTCAATTCTCTGTACGATGTTTACAGCAACAAAGTGCTGTTCATTTCAGTAGATTTCAAGTGCTAGCCTGCACCTGTAACTAAGTAACGTTGTGGCTATAGTCACTATTGAATACACAATGTAACACAGAGAACATGAGGTATCTTGGGACGGCTTTCGGAATTTACTGATTGTCTGCATGGTATCTAAATAGACAAAGATTTATTCATTTATTTTATCTATTTTAATCATTTATTTATCAATTAATCAATAAATTTATTGATATGGCCCATTCATCATTTGAGAACATGATATGAAAATAATATTCCCCCCCCCCCCAACACAGGCTAACTTATAATATATGATAGAGCAAGGAACCATATTTCGCCGGTGACCATATTTCGCCGTTTCATAGTTTATTGCTTCTCGCTGGTTATCGGAAATGTTACTCAAGTTTATTTTTCTATATCCTTTCAAATATGACCGTAGTAGTCATGTTTTGATAGATTGTGATATATCCTGCACTCAATATTGACAAAAAATACCACAAAATGGAGAAAATTTAACAAAAACACCAAATTTTAGACGTAAACATCCGAAATTTTTATAATAACCAAAAAATGAAAACATTTATTTGGCAGGATTTCATAGAAGTAGTGGTGACGAAACATTTCCTGAAAATGAAATCACAATTTTTGTCTGTTTGTGTGTAAATAGGATACATATCAACAAAAACGGCGAAATATGGTCACCCCCGAAAACATGGAAACGAAATATTTTGACGTTTTATAAGGAAACAATGTACTGCGTAAAGTAAATTCTTTTTGTTGTTTTTCAATCGAGAATGGAGTTAAATTAAATTCTAGCAAAAGTAATTATTGAATTGGCATCCAAGTTAAGAGATTTTCAAAGAAATGTACGAAAAATACGGCGAAATATGGTCACTTGCTCTATATCGAAAATGACTTCGCTTCTTAGGGGCTTTGCCATAATTCATATTGATAAGAATAAAGAAAAGACAACACAAAAACAATAAGGATTCCGATGGAATAGTGGGAATCCTTAATAAAAAGAAAAAGAAGAAGAAGAAGAAAGAAAGAATAAATAAGGATATCAACGGAAGTCTTAATCTTTAATCATATTTACATGCTATCTGGTCTTCTTGTAACCTCCTTAGAGAACTCCCCGGATCCATCTGTAATAGGGCTGTCTATGGCAAAAAACCATCTTGATCCATCTACTATATCTTGCAAATCTCTGCCAGCCAAGTAAGACTGGATGTCACATGATCCTTTGAACTGATCAATAGCTTCCTTCCACAAGCCAGAACAGAAGAGAGGATGATGAATAATCATCCACAAATTCATCATTGCAGAAAATCTTATGGCTCCATCATCATCAAAGAGCTGTAGATCATTATCACCAGAAAGTAGAAGTATATCATTAGAAGAATCATACATTGCAATTTTATAAGTGTTGGATGTAATTCCACAAGTCGGTATTATAGTGCTTTCTTCATTTCTTTTCATTACTGTACATCTATTCTGCAATTTTTTCCTGTAGCAGAAGGACATAGATATTGCCAGTTTAAGAAGTTGCTTGGTGTCACGATTGTCAAATGAGTACTTTTTTACTTCATTAACATAAAAATCCTCATCTTCAAGTGTGATGTTCGCACTATCAAACTTTTTTGTCATGAAAACACTCGACTTACTTCCATCCGCATTGAAAAGATTTTCACCCGGATTTGTGAACAAAACGGCATCTGGTGAACCATAAAAAAGATCCTGGTTACCTACAATAAAAGAATGTTGTTTAAAATTACGAGACAAAATTGCTCACTAGAGCACCTGAATGGATTAAAACTAGAATTCTCTGTCAAGATGGAAGCTCTACTTGGCGAATCTGCATGCACATCAGTATTTTTTATTTGGATATGATGTTTCCCTACATGTAGGTCTGAAACAGAGGTCCCAAGATTCCCACATTAACCTACATTTATAAAGCTAAATCCCATTCCGGTTAGTGATGAGCAATCGGACAAATTTTACTATCGATTATCAGGAATCTGAACTATCAAATTTGCAAAAACCATGTTAAAAACCAGTGGCCTTTTCAACATGTACAATCACTGCAAATGCATAGAAATACAACTTTAAAGTTACATCCAAAAATTTAATTTGTTTTTCTTGACCATTGTTATTTTTGCCCACTTAGCTTGGTGTCATTATAATTGCTTTTCTCAATTTTGATCATAGTTACATTTATCTCTGATCCACAATCAATTGTCAATATAACTATAGATTATCAAAAAATAGTTGCCAGAGTCACCTTATGCTCGACTGCATAACAAAATGTCTTTAATGACAGCCAATTTCTTAAGCTCACTTTTTCCACCAATTTACATATTTACAATATACACAATTGTATACTCTTGTAGTACCTATACTTTGCTCAATATTGGCTTCTAAAGGCAAAATCACTAAAGCGGAAAAAGTAGGTCAAGGTCATTTTATGAAAGTTTGATCAAACCATGTACAGTAAGTTTGGAACATGTAACACTTATACTTTGCTCAATATTTGCTTTTAAAGGCAAACTCACTCATTTATGAAAGTTTGATCAAAGATACATCCTACATGTGTAGTAAGTTAGGTGAAGCACTAAACTTTGCTCAATATTGGCTTTTAAAGGCAAAATCACTCAACCGGAAAAAGTAGGTTAAGGTCTCTTATGAAAGTTTGATCAAAGAAACAACCACAATGTAAGTGTAGAACAACTTTGCTCAATATTGGCTTTTAAAGGCAAAATCACTCAACCGGAAAAAGTAGGTCAAGGTCTCTTATGAAAGTTTGATCAAAGAAACATCCACAATGTAAGTGTAGAACAACTTTGCTCAATATTGGCTTTTAAAGGCAAAATCACTCAAGCGGAAAAAGTGGGTCAAGGTCATTTAATGAAAGTTTGATTAAAGATACATCCACCATGTAAGTTTGGAAAATGCAGCACTTATACTTTGCTTAATATTGGCCATGAAACTTTTAAGGCAAAATATTGCTATCTTAACATCTCAACATTTGCCTTATCATTTGAAATAATTAGAATAATTCCAAACCTAGGGGCTAAATCCCCATCTAGTAATATAATAACAAAGTATAAGTAAACATTAACAACAAAAAGAAGCAACAGAATATGAATATAGGAAAGGTAATCGTGTGATCTTAACATTTACCTTATAACACCTAGTTCATTTATCAGGTTTTAAATGATGCTATTGAATTTAAAGACGTTTAACATTTGAACTACTTGGTGAGTGTCACTGCTGGTGGACCAAGAGTTCCCGAGGGCACATGTAGCCAAGTTTGATCAACTTAGGTTGATCATCTGTCTCTTCAACGCATTTGAAATTTTCTGTTATAAAATTTCTTGAAATTTCTAAAACGTGGGTCCTGTAGCATCATATCCAACCCATTCTGCTACGTCTTTTGGTACATTTTTGGACATGATAATTTTCATACTTTTTGGCCATATTACATTGTATAGACAGAGGATCACTGACGAGGGTTTAGTACCCGAAACGTGCATGTCTGGTCCATGCTGTAAATTTATCAGCTTTTAAATGATGCTATTGAATATAAAGACGTTTAACATCAGACGATGCCGACGCCGGGGGTATCGCAATAGTTCTTTTCACTGAACTGCAGTCGAGCTAAAAATTTGAAGAGGCTTCAGCCATCAGCTATCGAAAATTGGCGACTATCGTTACATCACTAATTTCAGTGAAAAATGAGAATAGCAATGCTAATGCTGCAAGATACGCCAATCGGAATATTAATTTCTCATCAACAATTTGGTGAATTCAATTATTAATCATATTTTCCAGAATTCTCTCACCCCGGACACAGATATCTACAGATTTACCCGTTCTGAAACAACTCTGTTTCGCACCCCCGGATGATTGTCTTGAACCTCCTATTGTGACATCATAGACGTTTACATAGGTTTAGCTATTTGTTTGAAGTGCAATATTTACCGAAAAGCAAATAAATATTTATTAATCAAAAAAATTTGTTTTTCAGAAAAAAACAGATGTCTCCCCCTCCCTCAAAGTTACTTTGACCTTAGGCCAAGATGATGTGAAACCTTTGAGTCATCCGCAACATCATACTTAAACATGAAAGTGATTCATTGTATTGTTTGAGGTAAAGCCCAAACATGATTAGCATATACAATTTCATCATAAGCATATTCAGTGAAATTGACTTTGGTCACATGACCTTGGATATAGGTGATCTGAAACCTACATTGTATGGATCCTGAGCAACAAAAAACTGAATTAGAGATCAGATACACGGTTCAAAATATAAAGCCTAAACATGATAAGCATAGACAATTTCAGCCTGGACATGATTAGCATATACAATTTCATTACCAAAGTAAGAAGTGACCTTAATCATGTGACCTTGGGACAGATGTGATAAGAAACATTTAGTTCTGAGAAACAACATACTAAAATATGAAAACAATTGTAAGAAGGGTTGAGGAGATATGGCCCAGACAAGATTAGCACGTACAATTTCATTAAAAAGAACTAAATGATCTTGACCTTGGGCACATGACCTTGGGTCAAGATGATAAGAAACCCTCCAATCTCGAGCAACAACATACTACAGTAAAGTATCAGAGTTATCCATTATACATTACATATACATACGTGAAAGCAATCCATTAAGCGGTCCAAGGGATATACCTAGACAGGAATGTATGTACAATTTCATTAAAAATCTAGTAAGTGACCTTGGCCTTTGTCACATGATCTTGGGTCAAGGTGATGTGAAGCCTTCTCGGGTCATATGGAACAACATACTAAAAATATGAAAGTGATCAGGTTAACGGTTCAAGAGTTATAGCCCAGACAGGAATGCATGTAGAATTTCATTAAAAATGTACTAATTAAGTGACCTTGACCTTTTTCACACGACCTTGGGTCAAGGTGATGTGAAACCTTTTGGTCATAAGCAGCAACATGCTAAGATATAAAAGTGATCTGGCAAACAGTTCAAGAGATATAGCTTGAAAAGGAATGTATGTACAATTTAATTAAAAATGTACTAAGTGACCTTGACCTTTGTCACATGACCTTGGGTCAAGGTGATGTGAAACCTTTGGGTCATAAGCAACAACATACATGTACTAAAACAAGAAAGTGATCGGGTAAGCGGTTCAAGAGATATAGCCCGGACAGGAATGTACATGTATGCATAATTTCATTAAAAATGCACCAAGTGACTTTGACCTTGGTCACATGACCTTGGGTCAAGATGATGTGAAACCTTTGGGTCATAAGCAACAACATACTAAAATAAGAAAGTGATCGGGTAAGCGGTTCAAGAGATATAGCCCGGACAGGAATGTACATGTATGCATAATGTCATTAAAAATGCACCAAGTGACTTTGACCTTGGTCGCATGACCTTGGGTCAAGGTTATGTGAAACATTAGGGTCAAAAGCAGCGACATACTAAAATATGAAAATGATCAGGTAAACGGTAAGAGATATAGCCCGGACAGGAATGCATATACAATTTCATTAAAAATGTACTACGTGACCTTGACATTGGTTAAATGACCTTGGGTCAAGGTGATGTGAAACCTTCGGGTCATAAGCAACAACATACAAAAATATGAAAGTGATCAAGCAAACAGTTCAATTAAGAGATAAAGCCTGGACAGGAATGTATGCATAATTTCATTAAAAATGCACAATGTATGCATAATTTCATTAAAAATGCACTAAGTGACCTTGACCTTGGTCGCATGACCTTGGGTCAAGGCGATGTGAATCCTTAGGGTTAAGGCAACAACATACTAAAATATGAAAGTGATCCGGCAAACGGTTCAAGAGATATAGCCCGGACAGGAATGTACAAAAATGTATGCATAATTTCATTAAAAATGCATTAAGTGACCTTGACCTTGGTCACATGACCTTGGGTCAAGGTGATGTGAAACCTTCGGGTCATAAGCAACAACATACTAAAATATGAAAGTGATCGGGCAAATGGTTCAGGAGATATAGCCGCGGACACGATGTATGACAGATGGACAGACGGAGGATGAAGGCAAAACCAATATGTCTCCTTCCCGTTGGGAGGGGGAGACATAATGAATTATGTGGAAATATATGGGTGAGAGAAAAATAATCAATCACCCCTTTGTACCAGAAATGTCAGCAAGCCTCGTCATGGACTGCAAAGGGGTAGGTTCACGAACACCCAAAATCGGCCCTAATTTTTTGCGAAAAATAATTTTATGAAAATTATGATTCAGCATCTTTTATATTCATCTCAAATACCTGGCGAAATAGAAAGTAAATATTTTTTCATTGTCAAAACGTCACATGCGTTCGTTATGACGTCACATTTTGACGTCATTTGCTCTGCATGACGGAAAATGAAGGAAAATCGCCATATTTTGTGCATAAATCTTTGAAATTAGTATAGGCGCCAACCCTTACCCAACATAAATTTTATGTAGATCGAAAGATAAATTGCAAATCTAACTATTTATAAGAAAATTATTTTGGGTGAGGGCTGGCGCCCTACTTATTTTCATACATTTTGACCAGAGTTATGCCAATTTCTTACGATTTTGCTGCATTTTACGACTTTAAGCCGACTTTGAAGCCATATCTTTCGGTGTATTGCGCTTATTTTAAAATATTTATTTGGTATTTCAAACAACCACACATTTAACTTCCTTGATACGAAATACTATCAAAATCTAAAATACTCTAAAATTAAGGCCGATTTTCCATGTTACCGAACTTGCTCCTTTTTGATACTCGGGTGGGATTTCCCTGTCCCTGTACAAAGAGGTGATAGATTCTATTAGTCCATGCTGCAAATTTATTTGTTCTTAGATGATGCTATTCAATTTGAAGCCCTATTCCTTATAATGCATGAGATACATGTATACATTGTAGCCCGGGCCGGCCAGGTTAATGATTTTTAAAAATAGGTCAAAGGTCAAGGTCAAACGCTATGGTATCAAATGAAAGGTCTGGTAATAAGGAATATACATATGAAATATCAAAGCCCGAGCCCTAATAGTTCATGAGATATAGCCCAGGATAAAGCTTTTTAAAAGGAGGTCAAGTTCAAGGTCAAGGTCACTTCGTCAAACGTCATGGTATAAAACGAAAGGTCTCGTCATAAGGTATCAACATGCGCGGATCCAGCATTTTTGGTCAGAGGGGGTCCAAAATTTTAGGAAGTCTACCTATCATGTAGGTACGTATATATTGGTGCACATGATGGGGAGAGGGGCAATTCTGATGGGGGTATTGTTAGCTTTCCTTTCACATTTATTTTCATGAAAAATTGGCCAGCGTAATTTTTTTAGATATGAAATATTAATTTGTCTTGATTCGATAGAGATGATTATTTATAAAATTGAATATTTTATTCCTTATACATGTTATATCAGCGAGCGGAGTGAGCCGCAAATTTTTTTTTATTCATTCACATTTTTCATGAGAATAGATAGATAAGAGATGTGTCATTTTCCCAAATAATCAGACATCTTAAAATGACAAAACCTTGAAAAAGATGAAGGAGGATACATCCTATGAAGTAAGCTGGTAAGGGACTGTTGTTCCTGAGACCCAAGACAATTATATAAAATTACTTAGTATGAACAAATGAAAATAATCAAGGAAATTTTGTAGAAGAAATAGTTTTGTATTTGTAAATGGCGAGCGAGGCGAGCCGAAATTTTAGGTTTCATAGCCCTTTCATGCATTTTTAGACCCATTTCAATTAGAAATGGGCCAAAGCTGGATCCCACCTCCGAAAATCTCAGGGGGGGGGGGGGGTCCAGACCCCCGGTCCCCCCTCTGGATCCGCGCATGATCAACATGTGAAATATCCAAGCCCAACCTCTTATAGCCAAAGTTAAAGCTTTTTTAAAAGCAAAGTTGTCTTCTGACGAGTCTTATTTTTCTTGCTACCAGATACCAAACATAGGTAATCACAGATTACGAAGCTCACCTCGTGGCAGCAAAATTCAATTCAAACATATTTCTAAATACATGTATATTGGCTTTTAAAGGCAAAATCATTCAAGCGGAAAAAGTAGGTCAATTTCATTTTATGAAAGTTTGATCAAAGATACATCCAATATGCAAGTTTGGTACATGAAGCACTTATACTTTGCTCAATATTGGCTTTTAAAGGCAAAATCACTCAAGCGGAAAAAGTAGGTCAAGGTCATTACATGAAAGTTTGATCAATGATACATCCAATAAGCAAGTTTGGTACATGTAGCACTTATACTTTGCTCAATAATGGCTTTTAAAGGCAAAATCACTCAAGAGGAAAAAGTAGGTCAAAGTCATTTTATGAAAGTTTGATCAAAGATACATCCAATATGCAAGTTTGGTACATGTAGCACTTATACTTAGCTCAATATTGGCTTTTAAAAGCAAAATCATCAAGTGTTAAATGTAGGTCAGACGCTGCATCCAATGCATGGATCCATCTCGGCATCCAAAGATGAATCACTTTTGCAAGTTTGGTTACTGTAGCATTACTACTTGGTCAGATACTGAGCTACATGTACCCCAAACTTCTTAACAAAGTCACTCAAGCGGAAAATGTAGGTCAGATGCTGCATCTGATGCATGGGTTCACCTCAGCATCCAAAGATGAATCACTTGTGCAAGTTTGGTTAATGTAGCATCAGTACTTTGTCAGATACTGAGCTACCCCAAACTTCTTAACCAACTCACTCAAGCAGAAAATGTAGGTCAGATGCAGCATCCGATGCATGGGTTCACCTCAGCATCCAAAGATGTATCACTTGTGCAAGTTTGGTTACTGTACCATCAGTACTTTGTCAGATACTGAGCTACCCCAAACTTCTTAACCAAGTCACTCAAGCGGAAAATGTAGGTCAGATGCAGCATTCAATGCATGGGTTCACCTCAGCATCCAAAGATGAATCACTTGTGCAAGTTTGGTTACTGTAGCATCAGTACTTTGCCAAATACTGAGCTACCCCAAACTTCTTAACCGGATGCGGACGCAGACACGGACGCGGACGCGGACGCGGACGCGGACGCGCTGGGGTATAGCATAAGGTCACTCAACTTCGTCGAGGTGAGCTAAAAAGGGCTGTAACATAGCTACATGTTACAAGGAACGTTCTGAATTCTTACCTGTAAAAGTAATCCCAAACTGGAGAGGTTTACCACATCCACATGGACATACATCTGTTTTGAATCTTGCACACTTGTCCATGTAATAGTTATATGAACATGGAATCAGTTGTGTCAAAAAGTGAACAGCAAGCAAAGACATGACAGCAGTCTCTGACCTTGTTACATCTGGTCTTCTCAGTTTCCGAAGGCTTGTTTCATGAATCCCTACAGGTAGATAAACATTTACACAGTGAATTTTACAAAGTTATCAATTACAACTTTAGTACATGTTATTGAAAATGCTATAATTGAACTTGACAGACCATTCACAAATTTCACATGTCAAAATAGAAAAGTACTACAACAGTCAGTGGCAACAGTAAACAACAGCATAGTAAAACAGCCCCTTGCAAGAATCTCTAAAAAGATTAGCTCAACGCATTCATTCGGGCCCCCTTGCTTGCTTTGCTTAACTAATATTATCCTTACTTCTACAGTAATAAAAATTTTCTAGTGCTGATAATGCAATCTGCGACTGTGTTTCCAGTGGTTTATCAAGTAAATAATCTTCCAATGTCCTGAATCCATCCCAAAACACATCTTGTAGTGATATTCGTGGTTTATTACGTTTGATAAAGTGATATAAAGGTTCTTCTTGCGTGAATGATGACCCTTCTGGCGTTCGACCATCTGGTTGTTGTGAGTGGGGGAAAAAGAATCCCATTTGGCCCATTTTCTCTTCTGTGGCTAAATACTCGTCTATTCTTCTCTTAAAGAAGTGTTTTGTATTTTCAGTTGAAAAGTAACGTTTGCACAGACGTGTATAGCATAATTTCGGAATTTGAGACATTGCAACACCACTACATGTAAACTTTCGGGGCGAAAAAGGGTAACGTTTCGTCTCGGGACGTTTTGCTTTGAATCAGCATTCGCCCCAAGACGTTTCGTTCCTTTACAAATTGAATAATTTCATACCTGTATCTTTCTATCATATTTATGATATTTTGCTCATATATACATATCAGATCTTAATTCTTCGAAAGTGTCGGCTGAAAAACAAATCAGTTTACATTTTTAAAATCCGCCTGACATAAATTTATAAATTTATCAATAACTTAAAATTTTACGCATATTGATCACAGGTTGCCGATGTTAACAGTTTATCTATCAAAACATAAAATCCAACCTTTTGTTGTTTTTTATCATACATACATTCCCCTGTTTGTATGATATAAAAAACAACAACAAAAGGTGTCAGTGGTTTTTATTTTTTAATAGATAATACATCGGCAGCCTAAAGCCCCTATTACACTATCAAAGTTTGTTTTCTTGTACAAGAAAACTTGGTCAAAGTTTTTGACGCGAACTTTGATAGAGCGTTGTAGACAATTATCGGCACCTTTACGTTTTACCTGTATAACAAAAGAACTATAAACACGTGAATATTCTCGTTTATTATAGGCGATAAATAAAGGTGCCGATAATTGTACCCTGTCGATAATAGTCAACAGCACTCTAGTGATCATAGTATACAGTTTTTTTTCCTTCATAGTTCATTGTAGCTCAAAGGTCCACATAAATAATTCCACCATTTATTTTACAATGAGACTTCACACATCCAATAAATGACCGTTTTCCTATAAAATACTTGAGTGCCGTAAAAATTTAATATTTTGACACCCTTATTTAGCCAATAAACAAAACAACCCATGTGGCCTCAGCTCGGGGTCATGAACTTGTGTATTCTTCCGCCAACTTTGTCACATACTAATGTCATCATGTAGGAATCACACATCAATAAAAATATTTTTATAATTTTTTTCAACCTTTATTTAGAAAACTTGCATACTCAACATGTTTAATTTCACATAATAATATGCAAAAATAAATTACCAAAGGTTGCATACAGAATTCTCATAGGGACTATACAGGTGGTCAATGAATCAAGGGAGAAAACTGTATACTATGATCTAGTGTAAACGATTCAAGAAAACTTTGATGAACTTGGATGGACTTTGACGGTCCGTGTACTAAACCACAATTCATTTTTCCATTTTGGAAATGTTAATGAAAAATAGAAAATTGAATCAATTTTTCATTTTTCATTTTCAATTTAGTAAATTAAAAAATGGAAAATTGAACCAATTTTCCATTTTTCATTTTAAAATTTCAAATTGAAAAACGAAAATGGAAAATGGACTCAAATACGCTGTATTAAACCACAATTCAATTTTCTATTGCAAAAGTAAAAAAGGAAAATGGAAAATTGAACCCATTTTCAATTTTCAATTTTCATTTTGAAAATGAAAAATGAAAAATTGATTCAATTTTTCATTTTTCATTTTAAAATTGAAAATTGAAAATTGAAAATGGGTTCAATTTTCCATTTTCCTTTTTAAAATTTTATTTTCTTAATGAAAAATAGAAAATGGACTGTAATAGGCTGTACTAAACCACAATTCAATTTTCCTTTTCAAAATCCGTAATGGTAAATGAAAAATTGAGCCAATTTTCCATTTTTACACTCCGCGCGCTAGTGTAAAAATGAAAAATGAAAAATTGAATCCATTTTCAATTTTTCATTTTTCATTTTCGCTTTAACGACACACGACCTGCACACCCCTATCTCTATAATCCAGAGGTCCAGCGATTAGCCAATCAGAGCGCTCGTTTCAAACGTAAACGAAAGTCTCTATCGGCAGCTTGCCCTTTCTCTCGCTTCGCAAATAAACAGTAGTTGTGGAAATAGCATTTAATATGTTTTGTTTTTAAAATAAAATATGAAAAAGTAACATAAAACTAGCCCATGTTTCAGACTTTCTGTTGATTTTATTGTATCAACATAAAGGGCACATCTTGAACATGAAGACCAAAGGGTCTGTAACGTAAACACGTTTTAAAAGACATTGAATATGTATACTTGTTTCCGTCTGACAGTCAAAAGTTTAATTGGCGATTCACTGCTAATTAAATAATTGGATTAACGCAGGGGTAGACGTTGTTTTACATTAAGCGAGCATGACCGATTCTCTAGCCGACTTCAAAGGTAATGGTGCAGCTGCTATGCATGGTCAAAATCAAAATATATCGATTCAATAATCCTTGTATATCTTGGGGGAAAAAAGCAAATAGACCCAAAAAGAAAATCTAAAATCGTACGCGAAATTTTTTGATTTTTATGACGAAATTGTGTAATCCGAGGCATTTTAAATTTTTTTTTTTACATTTCCCAAATTTTGATTTTTAAATTAAATCGGACTTCACAGTTTTTCAATGGCATAGAAGCGCGAAGGGTCTATGTTTAAATACTTTTTTTCCTGAAGAATGTTACTTGCAGGTTTTTTTGAGTCAAAGTTATCCGTTTGTAGGTTTACCAAACCATGACACGATGCATTCATGGGACAGAGGGTACAGATTTGCTTGACTTTTTTTCAAAATCTTCTCGGGGAGGCCCCCGAATGCCTTTCAAGTTGGAGGGAAATCATCTTCCACTATACCCTCCCCACATAGACCCCTCAGGCCTTGCGAGTCATTCAAAGTAAAGTATTGTACATTCCACAAAAAGTGTATGTTTATGCACCCCCTCCCCCCCCCCCCCCCCCCCCATTTAAGGATATAGGCCCGCCGGCCCCTGCTAACCGTCCACATCGAAGCTACGCCCCAGCACTGATCAATCAATATGATAGACGGTAAACTAATAGTGTAGTGAAAATCCGGCAAAGTGCTCAACACCCCCCCCCCCCCCTTTTCTTTTACCATATATTTTGATATGCAAGATGTGCAAGAATATTTGATTTTTACTCATTAAAATACATGTATAGGATAAATTTATATAAGAAACCAACTACAACATAGTTCCACAGTGGCGGATTCAGGGGATGCGGAGGGGGCGTCCGCCACCCCCCCCTCCTCCGGCACTGACCCAAAATTTTCCAAAAACAGGTATATTTTGGTCCACTTTCTGTAAAAATCGGTAAAATTTGCCCCTTGACCCCCCGGCAAAGGGGGCGCTGGATCCGCCACTGTTCCAGGCACGTATATCATGATGACAATTCAATTTCATGGTATATATACACGTCCCTGATAGTACTTGTTAAGAAACTAAATATCCTTCAAGAAATACACAATTTCACTAAGTACAGTAAATCTATCATGTGGATACCATGTAGAGGTGATAATAACATTTTTGTACTATGAAGTTTGAAATACATGTGTCATATGGAGGCATGCGCTGTTCAGCAGGCGTAAGAAGATAGATAACTTTATCATTTATTTTCCCATGAATTAATCAAAATATCGGAATGAAAATTAGATATCTACTACCTAGATACTAGAAATCAATATCTATCCAACCATTTAAGTTTCAGTAGAACAGGGGCGGATTTAGGGGGTGGGTGGTGGTGGTGATGGGGGCCAACCCCATGGGAACCCCCCAGGTTTTCGATTTATTTTGGTAACATCAGCAATCGAAAAAACCCTGCAAACGCATCAGTAAAAATTGCTAAATGTTAAGAAGAATTCACCAATTAGAAAAAAGTTATATGTTTAATCAATCATATATCGATACCTTATTAGAGAATTTATTGAGGTTGTAAATCCAGTTTTTTCAGGTTCTAAATTTGTACGTACAAACAATATTTATTGCGAAGTTTTGTACTGTACATCGCGCAGGGGGTTTTCTGTTCATTTTATGCCCGAAAATTGGTCCTTATTCCAAGCAGTAATCATATCTTTCATTTCAATTTCTACATTTTATCGGAGATTAACAATCACATAAACATGTCAAATGATTTACAAAACATGTAAATGCTACGGAGATATACTTCACGCTTTTATGCTTATAGAAGGATTTTTTTAATCTTCAAATTTGTTTAAAACATATAAATGTTCATGTATTAAACATTGGTCTTGGAAATTCTGTAAAAACAAACAAAAATGAAGAAAACTCCATATCATACCAGTATTCTAATTCTATGTCCATGTAACTGCGGGGACAAATATACAATAAGTATTAAAGTACAAATAATCAGAAAAAAGATCGAGATAAGCCTAGGCTCTCCCTACTAATTGGAAATGGTATCCCTAAAATGGTCCTGATATTCGAGATGATAAGGAGAAAATATGCTTCAGATTGCACAATTTAATTTTTATTCTTTTTTTTTTTTTCATTCCCGAGGAGGCCCCCGGACATCTACCTCCCGTACCCTCCTCCACTCGGCATTTTGTGCCTCGGATCGACCCTTTGGGCCGATGCAACACCCCATCCTCCCGCTTTCCACTCTAGATCCGCCCCCGATAGTGTACAATTGTGTACGGATCGATAAAAAAGAGATGTCTTTATAAGTCATACTAATTAAATGTCCATAATTCTTTTTATGCCAATAAAAAAACCCCACACACAATTCTGGTAGATTCACTTGAAATATAGGCGAAAACACAAGAAAACTTAAAGTCCATGATCCTTTATATTGCCCATGACAATGCTTATCGCATTACCTTGTAGTGTAGCTATGTTATAAAAATACGAGAGAGCTGCATAAATGTGTCTAAGATAACATATTTCATAATATTATTTTAAAAACAAAACATATTAAATGCTATTTCCACAACTACAACTGTTTATTTGCGAAGCGAGAGAAAGGGCAAGCTGCCGATAGAGACTTTTGTTTACGTTTGAAACGAGCGCTCTGATTGGCTAATCGCTGGACCTCTGGATTATAGAGATAGGGGTGTGCAGGTCGTGTGTCGTTAAAACGAAAATGAAAAATGAAAAATTGAAAATGGATTCAATTTTTCATTTTTCATTTTTACACTAGCGCGCGGAGTGTAAAAATGGAAAATTGGCTCAATTTTTCATTTTCCATTACGGATTTTGAAAAGGAAAATTGAATTGTGGTTTAGTACAGCCTATTACAGTCCATTTTCTATTTTTCATTAAGAAAATAAAATTTTAAAAAGGAAAATGGAAAATTGAACCTATTTTCAATTTTCAATTTTCATTTTTAAAATGAAAAATGAAAAATTGAATCAATTTTTCATTTTTCATTTTCAAAATGAAAATTGAAAATTGAAAATGGGTTCAATTTTCCATTTTCGTTTTTTACTTTTGCAATGGAATATTGAATTGTGGTTCAATACAGCGTATTTGAGTCCATTTTCCATTTTCGTTTTTCAATTTGAAATTTTAAAATGAAAAATGGAAAATTGATTCAATTTTCCATTTTTCATTTACTAAATTAAAAATGAAAAATGAAAAATTGATTCAATTTTCCATTTTTCATTAACATTTCCAAAATGGAAAATTGAATTGTGGTTTAGTACACGGACCTTTGACGGAATAGAACTCCATCCTATTTTTCTTGAATCTTTGACGGACTTTGACGGGAATCGACCAATCAGAATAGAGATTCAAAATTACACCAGAAGTATTTTAAGTATAGGGATGTTCGAGTGACGAAAAAGTGACGTCACACTGCGCATGCGCATGAAAATTGGTTGGCAAAAAGTGGTTCTCTTATATATATGTATAGCAATGCCCACTGCTATATTCACGTTTATAATGTTTATCGGTACTGTTTATCGACAGATATAATTAAGCTAAGATTACTTCAAAGTTGTTATAACATTAATCGATGGTTTTAATTGCTTGTGATATTTTTTTTAATTTAATTTTTCTCTGTTAATCACCGGTATGTATAAATAGCATTTAGTCCCTCTGTGGGTTGATTTAATTTTTAAAGTCGTGAATGTGAACATCTTATATCATTCATCAATTTATCAAGTCCAACTGATACAGTATATCTCGTATACACAGATTCAGATTCAGATTCTTTATTTCTCTTTGCCCATTTTGGTACAGAGAATCAACATATATACAATATATACAGTTCATAAAGTGAGTGATCATGTGATGATAATAATAGGACTATGATAAATTTGCATTTTGTGAAGGACAGACATAATTGCAATGTGTTAACATTTAAATATTAAGTAAATGAGAATATGATCTTTATAAATTGACAAAGTTTCCGTAATAATGTAATATCTTGGCAATTCATTAAACGTTTAAATTTTAAAACATTTGGATTCGTACAGTATTCCTCACCTAATAATAATTTTCTTTTGTCTTCAAAAAATGGACACTCTAATATATAATGACATTCATCACCTAATAACCCTTCATTACATAATGTACATATCCTTTCATGTTTTTCAATATTGTACCATCTACCTGTCTCTATGATCAGTCTGTGGTTAGTCATTCTAAGTTTACAAAGCAAAATTCTTTCTTTTTCATTCAATAAATCCAAATATTCCTCAAAACAACAATTTTCTTTTAAATAATCTGTAAGTGACAGCTTTAGAAGAATTATTTATTTCAGATAAAAATGATTGCTGAAACTGATCATTCAATATTTGTTTCACCACAGCTTTTAACCAATCCTTATTAATACCATGAGTATATTGACACTCCCAAATATAGCTTAAACCACGGCATTCATTAAAAATATCTTGTAAAAATTTTGACCATTTGAAAACATGTTCACCATTCTGGCACTTCGATAACATTAAATTATACAGTATCTTATTATATCTACAATCATCATTTGTCACAATTCTTGTCCAATAGTTTACCATTCTTGACTTTATAGTATAAATAAGCGGTTTAATTCCCAATTCTCCATAAATCATATAATTAGGCGTAGATTTCTTAACATTTAATAGCATTTTACAGAATTTTAGATGTAATCTTTCTATCATTTGAATATTAGAATATCCCCATATTTCACATCCATATAATAAGATTGGCACAACTATTTTTTCAAATAAATCATATATACAGCTGACTGTTAAATTAAATTTCCTTCCTTTTTTCAAAACATCATACATGGCTATAGTTGCTTTCTTTACATTATGATTCAAGGCTGCTGTAAATGTGCAGGTTCGAGAAAATGCAATACCTAAATAATTAAATTGATTTACCATCTCGATGATTTCACCGTCATATTTAAATACTGGCGGGTTGTGCGAGTTACGCCCCTTTGAAAAAATCATGCATTTCGTCTTATGAATATTAACCTTCAATTTAAATTGTCTACAATAATCATGAAATACATTCAATTGTAATTGTAAATCTTTTGGACAATCAGAAAAAAGTATTGTGTCGTCAGCATATAGTAAAATGAATAATTTCAAATATACATCAAACGTATTTGCTAAGTCTTGAGTTACATTATTCAATCCCCTAACATTGTATTGTGACATAAATTTTTCTAAATCATTAAGATACAAACTGAATAAAAAAGGTGATAAATTTTCACCTTGTCTTAGGCCATTATCACAAGGAAAATAATTTGAATTTGTTCCATGAAAACTAATTCTAGACTTAATACCTTGGTACATGTTAAAAATAATTTTATACAGTTTACCATTTATATGATTTTTTAGTAATTTATTCCACAATCCAAACCTCCAAACTTTATCAAACGCTTTTTCAAAATCTATGAATATACAGTACATTTTTTTCTTATACAATCCTGACAGTGATATCAAATTATGCAATACAAAAATATTATCAATAGTTGAGTAATCTTTTCTAAATCCAGCCTGGTTTTCACAAATAATATTATATTCATCAGAAAATGTTTGTAACATTGTATTCAAAATACTCGTAAATAATTTGCCAAAACAACTTACAATAGTGATCGGTCTGTAATTTTTAGCATCTGATGATGAACCCTTGTTTTTATAAATAGGCAAAATATTTCCTTTTAACCAAGCTTCAGGCAATCGCCCAGAATTAAAGATGGCATTAAATAATTTTACATACAAGTTAATCATCTTTGTTGTCGAGTTCTTTATATATTCGTTCAAAATATCATCATCTGACGAAGCTTTATTATTTTTCAAACTTGAAATCGCCTTCTTTACCTCTTCAATTGTAATTGCTCCATTAATAATGTCGTTCAGGTTGTCACCGTCAAGGTCATCGTCAAGGTCAGTGTCGCCGTCATCGTCAGTTCCTTGTTCGTCGTTACTATTTAATTTTTTGAAGAAATCATATAATGCATCAATTGTAATGTTACCTTGACCTTGACCTTTCTTACCTGAATTTATTAGTTTCCAATAATCTTTCGGGTTATTGCTTTTCATTGTTTTTAACTTTCTTTTCAGTTCATTTCTATATGTTTTCATACAATTATCCATCGTGCTCTTATATTCCTGTTCTGCATACTTACATCGATTTAAGAAGAGTTCATTCCTGTGACGTCTATATTGTCCTTTTGCACGTCTGTACAACGTCCGTGCATGCTTACATTTATCGTCAAACCAAGGTTTCTTGTCTTTGGATATATCTTTCATTTTCATACCTTCCTTAAATTTATACGTACCTAAGGCGGAGGATGCAGCGCTCAGTAATACATCACTTGTCTTACTTACAATTTCATCTATATTTACACTATCATCCATCTCGTCAAAACTCTCTATGATTTCTTCTATTTTGTGTGAATCTATATAACTAACAAACTCACCACATTTATCATTATTCCATTTCTTGATTTTTGTCTTTTGTGTTAATACTTGTTCATTATTATAATACAGACCATTATCTAATTCTTGTTTATGTAAAGTGAGAGACAAAGGACAATGCGCATCGGATAATAAACTATTAAATTCTAAAACATCAAAATCTTCAACTAATTCAAACACATCAGAGGAGCACAAAACATGATCAACAACACTTGCATTTTTACATGTAAAGCTACCATTGTGCTTGTCTTTTCCTACCCTTCCATTACATATTCGTAAGTCATTATTTCTACAAAAATGTAATAACTGGTTGCCAAAGTTATTTTTCCTCGTATCTTTGTTATTTCTTATTTTCGATATCCCATACTGTTCAAAAACATTCAAATTATAATTAGAATCAATGATTTCTGCGATAAAACAATCATTATTGGCATCTTCAATAGAAATAAAATCATGGTCGTTAGACGTTCGAGCATTAAAATCCCCCATCAAACATATATATGAATGATTTTCACTAAGTCTCATATATTCATTTTCGATCTCTCCGAATGGGTCCCCGATACAATAAATTGAACTTTCAGGCGGTATATAAACAATATAGTAGGGTGACCAAGTCGCCAAAAGTGGCTTATTTTAGGAGTTTAGTCGACACGCATAGTACACGGCAAATATTGGTATCAAATGAAAGCTCATGAATCAAGATGTCGTCAAATGATTTTCATTGTAGAACGTTTTCAAAAATGACGTTGAAATGACGTCATCAACGTTTAAAAAAAAATACCGAAAAATCACTGAAAAAAGGAATCGATGAATATTTTTTCTGTGGAAAGTAACATCAAAGATTGAAAGGTGAAAATTACTAACATATTTAATACTTTTTCGAATAGGATAAGTTTTTAATTCAAATTTCTCATAAAATTTGCGTTTTGGGGTTAAAAAAGTTTATTTTGCTAAAAAATTGCATTACTTTGTGAAAATTCTATTTTATTTTTTCCCGTCTCTGAGATCCACGAAATGAATTCTGATCGTTCTTCAAAAAATTAAATCTGAACATTTTCCTCTTCCAATTGATATCAAATATATTTAATTATTTTATTGCAAAAACTTCAAAACTGCTGTTTTTCTACAAAAATCTGCAAACTAATTTCTATTAATATTATTTCTATACATCAATCATAACATCTTTATCACTTATGAATTTGATAATTGAAGGATGTATTCCATTCTGATCTTTTATGCTCTTTCGCATAATAATTTACGTTTTAAACACATTATTTGTATTTTCAGTTTTTTTTTTTTGGGGGGGGGGGGGGGAACTGTATTTTTCATTCAAAAATCGTTGATTTCTGGATATTTTCTTTATAATTCACAGAATCATATCATTGCAGTGAAATTACAATCTTTAGTAGTTATAACATAGTTTTTCTATCGTGTTACAAAATTCAAGCAAAAATTTTATTTTTATTCTCTAAACTGGGGGTAAGATTAGGATTTTAATGGCTGTTCTTGTATGCCTGTCTTTTATCCTATGGAAGGGGGAGGGGGGGGGGGGTTTACGGATATCGGTATTGCAGCACCGGTGCGTCCTGCACCTTTTAGAAAACATAGAGACAAAACCGTTTAAGCTAGTAACATCATATTTACCACGTAGATTTAACTTAACGAACGTAAGAGAATTTTATTTTCAAGGTCGTGAGTGAAAGGTCAAGGTCATTTTGAGGCTAAAAATAGATTTTTATGAGAAATAGATTAAAATTTCATTGAAATAATTGTTGTTGTTCTCTTTTTGGTTCAGTTTGATTTGGAATTATTCATACTTAATGGAAAATTAATGATCTTTCAAATATGTAACGGACTTTCTATATATTTTGTTCCATCAACAGAGAAATTACGTGTATGCGTACATTTAAGGGAAGGGAGGGGGTGTTCATACTCACATTTATTTATTAATACTATGGGAATTGCAAACACGATTTATACAATGTCATTTGAGCTAGGTCTCTTTTACCATGAACATTGACTTTAAAAAGACAGAAAACCATATTGATTTTGAAGGTCAGGGTCAAGGTCATTTTGTGGCTAAAAATATATTCTTGGTTAAATTTTTCAAAAAAATCATTTAAATCTATTTTGGGTCAAACTATTTTAAATCTTCATGATAAATAAAATATAAATGATCTTTTATGTATGTAACGGGGGTTTATCTCCTGCTTTTGCACATTTGAGAAATTATGCGGAAGAGGAGGTGGTTCCATGAAGACTGAGTAGACCCAGACAAAGGACTTACTTGATTGTTAGGGTACGGGTCAAAGAAGGTCAAGTTCATTTGACATCATTAATCACATGACAGGCGTATGTTGCAGCCGTTGCCCTATTTTTAGTATAATTTCCGGGTACGGGGGGGGGCTGCTTATTTTGAATTTTAAATGAAGGACCGATTTATTTCTCTATGTATGTGTCAGCATAAAATATTATAATGAATTTTAAACCAAAAATATTTATTTTGACTTAAAATAAATAATTTTTTTTTTTGATTTACAATTCACAAATATTTTATGAAATATGCGTACATTTTTCTTTTTTTTTTGGGGGGGGATACAAGATTTGAACATTTATTGATAATAGATACCAGCTGGTTAATAATCAAAATATTAAACCTTCTTCATAATAAATAAAATATATTACATTCCTTCCGCGTTACCCTAAAATGAAGGTATGTACCAATAAAAACGCACTTCTTTTTCAATTAAAAAATGGAAATATAGTGTACCCTATGATTTACAGGCAAAAATTGGTCACTGGATATAATGTTTTGTGATAAACTTCAGAATCAAAGGGATATGTCGCGCTTCTCAGCTGCTTTATGTACTATGGTTTTTAACCTATATATACTACATTTATCAACCGGGAAGCGTGATAAATCCCTGTGATCATAACAAAGCATAATAAATATATAATATCGAAAAAACCAAATTATTACAAATGATACGAAGGATGACTCAGTTGAATTGCTTCTAAAAGAATGAATCCTTTCTCTGTTTATTATCCGATATAATCATCTTGATATTTATGAATCTCAATGTGAAAGAGAGAGTTACAGAATAGGGACGAGTATGTAAATAGCTAATGAATGAACATTCCGGCTCTTGTGGTTAATTTTCACAACTTTATATGATTTCTTAAGCAAAAAATAACATTTTGCCTGACAGTACACACATTTTATCTTAACATTTTGAACATAAACTTATTTCACTTAAAAGTACATTGAAAATTGTATAAATCTATGTTATTACTGCTTATGTCTAGAAGAGATACATGATAAACTGTTTACCATTTCCTGTAATTTTTCCATTAAAAAGCATTTTTTTTTCATGAGATCGGTGATGGTTTATCGGGGAGAGAGGGTTTTCTACCCATCGACACAATTTTATGGATAATTACGCTGTATATGTACGTACACCCTAGCTGATTTAATCATAACGATGGATATCTTTCTGCGACAAATTTAGAATAAAAACTAACCAACGAAAAGCGTAGCACCCTCGCACGGCATCAATACACACAGTCACACAATAGTAGGTAATGGCCTTTATTACCCTGTCACAATTTCACTTTTTTGGTTAACGCACGAGTAACGACAAAGTAAATTTGCCAACACGTCGCAAAACGTTGAGGTCGTTGTTTGGTCGCTGACTTGTCGTTGTGTGGTCGCTGGAGGACGTTGGTGTGCGATGTGGTCGTCGGAAAATTTTGTGACTGTCCAGCGTCCAATTGTAAATCATGGAGTCATTAGAAGGTCGCTGGGCATGCGTTTCCGTGCGCTGTGCAGTCGTTGCTAAAAACGTTGAGAGGGCGCCGATAATTGCAACGAATGTGTAACGAAAGAGGAGCGCAAGTCTAACGCGTACACAGCCACACCATTCTAGCGATGGTCTAACGTCCTCAACGTGTGTCCAACGACAGTCAAACGTCCTTGGCGTGTGCTTCAGGTCTTGACAACGAAATATTTTCTGAAAATTAAGGTTTGCTGTAAACGTTGTAGATCGCGAGAAGGTCGCTGCCAGGTTGTTGACAAGTCGTTAGGCGAACGTTGCGAGATCTTTGGGCACGCTTTATAGAACGTTAACAGGTAAATTGTCAACTAGTTTTATGCGTTTGGAAGACGCTGAGGTCGTTTGGTGAACGCTCCCAAGCGCTACAAGGTCACTACGCGCACGTTGCTCAAGAACGTTGCTTCATAAATGATTTTCAGACCAAACCCCGGCGTTTACCAGCGTGTTAAAGGTCGTTATACTCGTGCGTTGGCCAAAAAAAAAAAAAAAAAAAGTGAAGGCGTGACAAGTATATATACCACTTCGTACGTAATCTTAAAATAGAACTTGAAATTCTTCACAACATATGCAAATATGCAACATTGATGAAGTCCCATTTTTAAGTTGCCTCCTCTATATCTGTGATCTTGATCTTTGACCTTGATAATCGAAAAAATGTTCTTTGTGTCATTTGTATTAAATTTATACTTTAAAGAGCTTAACCATGATCTGTTGGTGAATGACACAGAGGATCTTCAATGATTTTGACGAATTCAATCCTGCGACCTTGACCTATCATATAATAGGTTTCTTCCTATTGTTATTAGCAACAAGTGTATGGGTATTTGAAAGATCTAGTCAAAACTGTGCCCTCTTGGTTTGTATATTAAGATTTTAAGCATTTCCCATCAGTGACCTTGATCTTTGACACTAGAAAATCAAAAGGGTTCTTCTTCTTGTTATAAACAATAAGTGTAAGGAGTTTGGTAAACTCCAATGTATCATCGGGGCTGTATTAAAAGATTTTAAAAATTCTAATCTGTGAGCTTGACCTTTGATGCATTACCGTGATAACCAATAGTCAAGAGTTCTTTCTCCTATCATAAGCAACAAGTGTATTGAGTTTGGTGAAGATCAACTTCAAACTGCACCCTCTAGGCTGTATGAAATTATTTTAAACATTTCCAGTCTGTCACCTTGACCTTATATTTCAAAACAATAGAGCTCTTTCACTTGTCATAAGAAATAAATGTATGGAGTTTAGTAAAGATCCAATCAAATCTGTGCATAGGCTAAGAAAAATGATTTTCAACATTTCCAACTTGTGACCTTGACCTTTTACCAATGACCTTGAAAATCTATAGGGTTCTTTCTCTTGTCATAAGCAATAAGTGTATCAAGTTTGGTCAATACCCAGTAAAAACTGTGCCTCCTGGACTGTATAAAAGGATTAATAACATTTTCAACCGGTGACCTTGACCTTTGACCCATGACCTTGAAAATCAATAGGGTTTTTTCTCTTGTCATGGGCAATAAGTTTATGAAGTTTGGTCAAGATCCAATCAAAATTGTGAATCCTAGGCTGTTTAAAAGAGCGTGACGTGCACAAACACACCCTCCCTCTCCAACACAGTCGCCCTTACGCACTCTCGTACGCACCCTCACCAACGGTCGCATTATACCCCACTGCAATTATGCTGCGGGGGATGATTAGCAAACATTTGTTTTCTATGATGGAAGAGAAAACTGACAAATAATTATCCTCCATGTTTGTACACGGAGAGGAATATTTCATTTTTAAGGAATTATAATATTCACATTTTGAATTTGTTCTAAAAATAGCTATCAATGACGTCATCAATACAGATTTTACGTCATCGCGATTCACTTATGTTAAGGATAAGATTTGAATATTATTCTGTTGATGCAATTTGTACAGAAAATTCAATTTTGTTTTCATCAATATTTCTTTCCTTTATGAAAAAGACCAGAAATACGTAATCTATGTTGAATGTCCCCTTTGACCTTTGACCCCTGAAAATGGAATGTTTGTACATTCAAACCTGTTGACGACATTGATATTTTGAAAGTACATTTCTTTTAGTTTCATTTGACAAATAATTTACCCATGTACTAATCTGTCGACTAAACTGTAAAATTTAGCTCTTTGGTCACCGTACTAATACCAAATACAAAATTTTCATTTATTTGGAACAATGATTTGTCAATTTCGAACCACTTAATATATGTACTTTCTGTTTCTATGCTATGTATATAATTATCCAAATATTTCTTATAAGCCAAAACAATACCACCAGACTTTACTTTTCTGAATACTAATCTGTTTTTCATTTGCGCTACAAATCCAGGAAGATTAACGTCATCACAGTCATCAGTTTTTGTTTCTACCAAACAAAGAATATCATAATTTTGAATAAATTCTAAAAACTCGGGGTACTGTGATCTTCGAATTAGGCCACACACATTCAAAGTTAGAATTTTCACAAAATCATTATTTACAGAGCTAACATAATTATTTACAGTGTCACTGGTATCATAATTACAGGTAAAACAATCAGTACATATACGAGAACTATGATCAGAGTCGTTCACAGAATAGTCAGTATTCCCTCCGGCGCATTCCTATTCGCGGTCAGGGGTAGATCCAGTCCGGGGTCGCTTGTGACGCGGGGGTGGGCGAGGGGTAACGGTACTAGATCGACCAAATACGTATGTCTCAGGATCGATAAGTTCATGGTCTACATATAGCCTGTCTTTAACAACGTAAGCTCTGCGCCCCTTGCTCCTTTCCGCCTTGGCGATGGCAAACAACTTCCTCCTGACATCCTCGATTTCGGACGGATACTGTTCACTAATCCCATAGTTAGTGTTCTTGAGACGTTTCGCCGATCGTTTCACATTCATGAGGTCTTTATAGTGAACAAACTTGGCGATTATGGGCCTTGGTTTGCCGTCTCGACGCCTGTCATCCCTCCTACCGATCCGGTGTACATTCGCCATCGGTACATGTATGTCATCCTCGATATTAAGGTTGCGCCCTATGAAACACTTTAACACAGACTCGCTATCTTCGATTGTCCCTAGATCTGCCTCTGTGATACCATGAAAGATCAGGTTGTATTTCATGGCCCTGCACTGTTGGTCTACGACTCGATCTTTCAACTCTGCACACATCTTTCTCAGTTCATCAATTTCTTTTTGCATTTTTGAGTCGTTTGCCTCTGCCCTCCCGATTTCTCGACGTATATCAGTCACATCCTTGTAGGCTTTCTTTGCCTCCTCCCGTACTCCGTCATACAGATTACCATGACCCTCCATATCTTTTTCTAGAACACATATTCTCTTCTCTACATCCGCCACTGCTCTTTCTGTCGTGTCAACCCTTACTGTTATGACGTCCAACTTTTGGTTTACTTGTTCCAAAGTACTCGTATTTTTCTCTATCGCCGTTAGACGTAAATCTACACGAGCCATCAGATCTATCAATGTACTCATAAATTTGCTATTCACAGGATTTTGGTTGTCATTATCATATAGTGTGCTACGACACTCACCTAGTACTTCAGATACGCTCCTGTCACAGCTTTCACTGCTTTGATCTGCCATGGTCTATTAATTCGGAAGGTAGACACTCCAAATAACTATCTTTGAAATATCTTTAAAATCCATAAAATCACTCAAAAACCATCCATATCAATATCAATAAATCTCCAACTTATATTTTCAGCAAAAACTATGTTATTTGAGTCTTTCGGATCCATTTCATGTAAAATTTTCTTTCATTTCAAAAACACGTCCTACCTGATGACCACTCACTAATCAGCCTTAAAGACACAAGACAATGATCTGACACCTGCCATTTACCTTGATTTTTGTCGGCTGTCCAGGTAGATTTTTCACCCAGGCACCGCGGCGGAACCAATGATCCGCAAAGGAGAGAAAGCCACTGCATGTTATCTACGGTACCCATTTCATATTTCAGTTTTTGATATTTTGACACGGATGAAACATCTAAACCATTTGGGGGGGGGGGGGGGGGTTAAATACTTACAATACATAATTATGTCTTTTAGTTGAAAGAAGCAAAAAGGAAATACAACCCATTTATATATCGATCATAATCATATAAGTTGGAAAGGTGGATCATTATTCAATATTTCTCATAAATATCACAAGATTTATTTATTTATTTATTTATTTATTTATTTATTTATTTATTTATTTATTTATTTATCCATTTATTTATTTATCCATTTATATATTTATTTATTTCAACGGGATAATTGTTTAAATAATTCCGAAAATTAGATAGATGGAAGTCCGAACATCTATTCTTGAAATTCTTTTCAAATAGTGGATGTTTTAACAATCGAGGTGCAAAAGATGGAAACAGAATGCTAGGATTTTATATGGTCCAAGATCGCTCTCTTTAATTCATATTAACATTTATATTTATTGAGTATTTTAATCTTATCTTTCATTTCAAATTCATGAATGTCTCTTTTTCTCCCAACGATTTTCAATTTTAAGGGATGCGGCTGCCATAACTTACATGGAAGTTGAGAAATAAATGCTTCTTTAAGCATTCTAAAATTCTAATCTTGAGTCCCCTTTCTCTAGCAGCTAATCAAAAAGTTAGATAAGGCATGTCAATTAAAAAAATAATAATTTCCATATCCAAAGTAAGAAAATTACTGAACGAATAATAAAAGAGAAAAAGAGAATTTGTGCTTGTTTTCATTGTTATTTATACTATGACTGGCTTTATCTATTAATTGGACAGTCGTGAGAAAAAAAAAAAAAACAAACAAAACAAAACAAAACAAAAAAAAAAAAAAAAGCTAAGAAAATTAGTACTCAGAGTCTTTATTTCATTCTACGTTGTCTGTGAGTTAAATTAATTTTTTTTTTCGTTTTGCGTTTTCAACCAGTTCGACATTAATTTTGGTCAAACTATTTCCCTCTTTCCATCCTGTTCAAATGCTCCGCCTTAATTAAATCACAACTACATGTAATATGCATGTTTGAGGGATAGGTGTGTACTTGTCAAAACAACTGGTAATTAGTCGGGTATGTTACACCTAATACAGGAGCATAAAAATGGGACACTATGAATTACACCGGCTTCTTTGAAAAGCAAAATTTGAAGAAAAAAATATCGGCAGTTTATTGATTCTTGCCCCCCCCTCAATCGAACGGCAGTCTGATATACTAATAAACTCAGCGGGATTTCTTTATTGTTGTGATTAGAATGGTCAGTGTCACAGCAGGACTTATCAATGAAATAAGAATAGTCAAGTAGTGCATATTAGAGCATCAATTGTCGATTTATCCCCGGGTATCACGTATATTTCCCTTCACTGCCAACCGTTTTTGCCAACCAGCCTCGTTTTCGCGAGACCCGTGACGTCACGGCGAACATCCCTATTGATGAATGACATAGAGGCAATTTAGAACGTAAAAAGTAATGAATATATCAAGACAAAAGACGCGTTGCAGTGAATTCTATCTATATATTTTTTTGTTTTATAAATCCTTGAACTCGTGCTTAATTGTACCATATTATACAATTATGGACTTTTTGCGAGGTGAATATGGTGTGATATTTTCTGAATTTGAAAATATTGACCAAGGCGACAGCCGAGGTCAATATTTTCAAATTCAGAAAATATCACACCATATTCACCGAGTGAAAAGTCCACAATTGTTTTATTATATAGTGGACTTAATCGGTATTTATAGAGGTACCTTTTTGAAATGGCTGACATCGATTTTTCTTTGAAAATGTTTCAAGACGTGTTAATATCAGCATTTTCTGTCGCTGAATTATCCTGAACGTAATGGAATTCATTCAATGAGTCAAATGAAGAATATTTCAGAGTCAAAATACGTAGATAGGCTCAAAATTCAAGAATTTGAGCTTAGCTTCAGGGTCCTTGCTGCTTTTTACGAAATGACGTTAATGACGTCACAGATATAAATTTCGCGCGTTTTCGATATTTCATGGTAAACCGGAAGCAAAAGTTTTCGCGGTAGTGATATTTAATGAAATCGCCTCTCACAGGTCAATATGATGAGACAATGACTCGTCACGTGACAGTTTTCAGCCAATGAGAATGGGAATATAAACAGACTATATAATAACATGTAATAAGACCTATGAACAACCACTAACATAAACTATAAAGTTTTCATGAGAAATATTCACAGTATTTACATGAACCATCTATGTTTTGGTGCATATTTACCACGTTTTCTTGTACAAGTCGCTCAAAGAACTTTGATAGTGTAAACAGACAACTTTGTCCAAGAAAACTTTGACCAAGTTTTCTTTGACGGACTTTGACCAAGAAAAACGCGGCTTAACGCTATGAAAATCATACATGGCACAGTCTCAGTTAAAGTGTTACATTACTGAATTTGCGCGTCCGCAGCCTGTACAGAAATATTTTAATGGTAAACTGAGCAAAAATATCGATTTTGATTACCTTTCACAATGTTCCAACTTACCACAATAGTTATTACAACCAGAACATTCGTGGTTCTTTTCCTTGAACTCACAAAGGGTCGATATTTAGTGAATTTGCCTTGTCCGTTGCACAAGGCTAAATTTTTGATGTAGAAAAATACATTGTAGACATGTATCATCAGTGTCCCTTTTACTCCCAATTGAAATCCCAAAGTATTACTTTTACATAAGGACTAAAACTTTTTTAAAATGTTGTTTTTGAAATAAGAAATATTCTGTTGTCCGTTAGAAGGCGAACAGATACGTTACCACACTTCAAGCTGCTAGAAGTGTAAGACAATAATGACATATCCGAAATCTTTGAGCAGAAAAGAAAGCGTATACATCGGTACTATCAGCAACAGAGTCCTTCAACCAATCTAGCAAACGATATTTTATCTGTTTCACCGGGAGTATTTAAATCGGCATTTGAAAGTTTAGACAGCAACAAATACGTTACCAACTATCTAGCTCTACAGTGAGAACTCAACCGATTTGGCCCTATCTATGGATTAGATGGAGTGAATATTGGTTAAAAACGTCGGCTCTTTTAATAAGAATGAAGAAACATACAAAATAACGCGGAAAATGCAGCTAAAAACAGATACGTTACCGACAGATACGTTACCTAGATTTCATTTTTGGCCCATATAGAAGTTATATATTACTGGTTTGACGCTGGTATTTTAGCTTTTGTCAGAAGAAACATATAACAGTTGAAAATAAAGCAAAACCATACCATATAGGGCATATTTTGTGTTTTTATGGAAAATCCTGAGAAACAGCCTTTCTCTCGGAAAATCAATAAATGTCTTGATACAGAGGCAAAGTTTATGCCATAAAATGTTGTCACATTACTCATTTGTCACGGTATTGAGATTCATACGGGATAACCTTTGCACTGTACTCAAATACGGCTTTAGAACTGAAAGTAACGTATCTGTTTCAAATGGTAACGTATCTGTTTCGATAGTATTTGTAGTATTTTAGAGAAACTAACGTTAATATCATAAAATAACGGGTTACTCATATACACTGCTTACTTATTACATCAATTAGAGATATTTTTGACCATATATTTTGATAATTGGTACTTTTATAACAAATGCTCTACCACTGGTATACCAACGTAAAAATGATGCCAACGATTTTCTAAGCAATTTAATGTATAGGATCACATATGATACCATCTGGCATGACAAGCAATAAATATTCAGTTGACCAGGGATGCGTGTTTTGTATAATTGTAGATGGAATGTACAGAGGGCGAAAAATTTTAATACAGAAATATTTATGCCTTCTTCAGACGTCAAATTTTCAAATAATTTACGAAATCAAAAAGGCTTATTATACTTTAAAAGATTTCTTATGCATAGTAAAACGTCAGAAGACAAAAGTTTATTACCGTCAGTCATGACTGACGGTATACTGTAATCATTCGTAACCTACTTGCACGGATAGAATACCTCTTGGCAATATGATTGGTTGACAATTGCATAAAATGCAAATATCCGTCTAGGTTATTCAGAACCTGTGTATAAGATTCTCTCACCAGGTCGGCTTAAGGTATCACAGTACTTAATGGGGAATTCCCTTCGGGTACACGGCAAAACATGGCCGCTATTGAAATCTTGTTCCCGACTTTAAAAATAAAATTCTAAAAAAATATAAAGAATTGAAATAATCTAATCATATCACATAAAAGGTCTATCAATAAGAAATTAAAGCACGGATCATTTGTGAAATTATCAACTGTAGCTATGGATGAAATGACAAATATGGATAATGACCATATCCCTGTATACAGCACAAAATCGATAATTCAAAAATCGGAAACCGAAGGCATACGAAATCAGGACAAAACAGGAACCAAAGCAAACAAACAAAAACCTCCACCATATGAAAAGAAGCGAACTCCCGATATGGCTAAAGATCGATCTAAAAGAAGTCATGTGAATTCAAAAATCGCATTTTAGATTTAAGTGCAAAAAATGGATCTAAATCTTCAAGTGGCTAGATCTTTCTAGACTCTGTGGTCACTTTTTCTATAGATGTCATTTTTAAGTATCTCAAACCTTCGTGTACAAAACTTATATAGTGAATCATCTGGGTGAATGTTGTGAGAGACGTAGGATGCAACTGAACAGAGGTGGGTGCTCCATAGACTTCAATGGAAAAGGCATTTAGTACTGTGATACCTGCAAGGATTGTACTTGAAAATGTTACAGAGGGATTTCAGAGCTCATAATGCTAAATAGTAATCTACATCATTGGGACATATATAACATAAATTCAAAACGGGTGCATTATGTCCGAAATGGCGGCAACGGGTACCTGTAGAAATAATGAATATTTCAAAACGAAATTCAAGGAGGTGCCTTTTTTGAGAGAAAAAATATTTTCTCCTTCAAGAGATAAATGCGTCTTTTCATAATACATAGAAACGGGCTTTCCAAGATATTTGGGAGAAAAAATTTTTTTTAGCTCACCTGTAGTTTACGGTCTGTATTCCGATTTTAACTTACCCCCTTCATTTTAAGCATCAAACATTGGTCAATTTTCGTGAAGAATTAATGTTCTATGTCTAGGATAAAAACCAAAATCAATAAAATGTTATAAAACTTTGTATACATGACCAATTCCTCTGCAATGGTGTAGCCTTCCATAGACAAATGCAGACTATAGCTGAATGGGAGGAGCTTCATTGAATCTCAGTGAATTAATGCGTTGAGCCATCACAAAATGCACCCTTAAGTCATAGTCCCTGCACTTCACGCAGATCATCTGCATGTTTATGTGAATAAAGAACCATTATGTATGTATTTTCATTCAAATAAGTCATTAGAATAACGAGGTATGTCCGTAAGACAGCGCTACATCGCACGGGGGTCATAAATAGCGGATCTAAGCGTTGATGACCAGTGTGACCAATTCTTTCGCTATGGCTGATTAAAATCTCATTCACTCATCATGATGGCGATTATTTAAAGAGGAGATAATAGACTTCAAGAAAACAAGAAGACTTTTTAAAAATGAAATATTCAAAGTACTTGAAATTTCAATTTTTATTCAAAATAAGTCCAAAATTCACACATTTTCTTGCAAAGAGCAATATTGCATATTACATAATTTCAGCAAAGATTTTTAAAAACGTAACAAGTTCATTAGATAGACAAATAGCGTATCTATGTGCTGATACATGAAAACATATCAATCTTTCATTTGTAGAGATTTTGTATTTCTCACAAAAATGTGGTCATGCATCTCTTTACTGTGAAAATGGAAAGGGGGTACACGTGTATAGATGGTCATAATTTCTTTCATAAAGCGAATTCTGAATTTTGCTAAATCATCTTATGAAGTTTAAGGTCTGTAGTATATAAGAAATTAATATTGTAAAAAAATGAGGTCCTTCAAGGTATCACAGTACTAAATGGGGAATTCCCTTCGGGTACACGGCAAAACATGGCCGCTATTGAAATCTTGTTCCCGACTTTAAAAATAAAATTCTAAAAAAATTTAAAGAATTGAAATAATCTAATCATATCACATAAAAGGTCTATCAATAAGAAATTAAAGCACGGATCATTTGTGAAATTATCAACTGTAGCTATGGATGAAAGATCGATCTAAAAGAAGTCATGTGAATTCAAAAATCGCATTTTAGATTTAAGTGCAAAAAATGGATCTAAATCTTCAAGTGGCTAGATCTTTCTAGACTCTGTGGTCACTTTTTCTATAGATGTCATTTTTAAGTATCTCAAACCTTCGTGTACAAAACTTATATAGTGAATCATCTGGGTGAATGTTGTGAGAGACGTAGGATGCAACTGAACAGAGGTGGGTGCTCCATAGACTTCAATGGAAAAGGCATTTAGTACTGTGATACCTGCAAGGATTGTACTTGAAAATGTTACAGAGGGATTTCAGAGCTCATAATGCTAAATAGTAATCTACATCATTGGGACATATATAACATAAATTCAAAACGGGTGCATTATGTCCGAAATGGCGGCAACGGGTACCTGTAGAAATAATGAATATTTCAAAACGAAATTCAAGGAGGTGCCTTTTTTGAGAGAAAAAATATTTTCTCCTTCAAGAGATAAATGCGTCTTTTCATAATACATAGAAACGGGCTTTCCAAGATATTTGGGAGAAAAAATTTTTTTTAGCTCACCTGTAGTTTACGGTCTGTATTCCGATTTTAACTTACCCCCTTCATTTTAAGCATCAAACATTGGTCAATTTTCGTGAAGAATTAATGTTCTATGTCTAGGATAAAAACCAAAATCAATAAAATGTTATAAAACTTTGTATACATGACCAATTCCTCTGCAATGGTGTAGCCTTCCATAGACAAATGCAGACTATAGCTGAATGGGAGGAGCTTCATTGAATCTCAGTGAATTAATGCGTTGAGCCATCACAAAATGCACCCTTAAGTCATAGTCCCTGCACTTCACGCAGATCATCTGCATGTTTATGTGAATAAAGAACCATTATGTATGTATTTTCATTCAAATAAGTCATTAGAATAACGAGGTGTGTCCGTAAGACAGCGCTACATCGCACGGGGGTCATAAATAGCGGATCTAAGCGTTGATGACCAGTGTGACCAATTCTTTCGCTATGGCTGATTAAAATCTCATTCACTCATCATGATGGCGATTATTTAAAGAGGAGATAATAGACTTCAAGAAAACAAGAAGACTTTTTAAAAATGAAATATTCAAAGTACTTGAAATTTCAATTTTTATTCAAAATAAGTCCAAAATTCACACATTTTCTTGCAAAGAGCAATATTGCATATTACATAATTTCAGCAAAGATTTTTAAAAACGTAACAAGTTCATTAGATAGACAAATAGCGTATCTATGTGCTGATACATGAAAACATATCAATCTTTCATTTGTAGAGATTTTGTATTTCTCACAAAAATGTGGTCATGCATCTCTTTACTGTGAAAATGGAAAGGGGGTACACGTGTATAGATGGTCATAATTTCTTTCATAAAGCGAATTCTGAATTTTGCTAAATCATCTTATGAAGTTTAAGGTCTGTAGTATATAAGAAATTAATATTGTAAAAAAATGAGGTCCTTCAAGGTATCACAGTACTAAATGGGGAATTCCCTTCGGGTACACGGCAAAACATGGCCGCTATTGAAATCTTGTTCCCGACTTTAAAAATAAAATTCTAAGAAAATATAAAGAATTGAAATAATCTAATCATATCACATAAAAGGTCTATCAATAAGAAATTAAAGCACGGATCATTTGTGAAATTATCAACTGTAGCTATGGATGAAAGATCGATCTAAAAGAAGTCATGTGAATTCAAAAATCGCATTTTAGATTTAAGTGCAAAAAATGGATCTAAATCTTCAAGTGGCTAGATCTTTCTAGACTCTGTGGTCACTTTTTCTATAGATGTCATTTTTAAGTATCTCAAACCTTCGTGTACAAAACTTATATAGTGAATCATCTGGGTGAATGTTGTGAGAGACGTAGGATGCAACTGAACAGAGGTGGGTGCTCCATAGACTTCAGTGGAAAAGGCATTTAGTACTGTGATACCTGCAGAGTCTAGATGACCTGACAAATGAAAGTCATATCGCAACAGTGTATTTTCTTCTGAAAGTCTTTGAACCGATACGTCCTATAACAATCGCAGATTTTCGGAAATTTCCGTCACTTGAATCGGAAAAACGCGGAAAAGCCCGGAAATGTGCGATTGGTAAATGCATTTTCTAACTAGAATTTTACAACATTTACAGTCAGCTAACTGACGGCAAGCTTTTTGTAAAAGCTAATACTTGTACTGTTATTACTTTTGTTCCTTCAGCGATGGAATGAACAAAAGGCTACCCCTTGTAACGTAGCTGTTAAATTGCAATCCAGGCCCCTCTATTAAAAAAGCATATCACTAGAAGTAGACCAAGTAGAGATTCCCCTGTTCCATTTCAGATACCTAAGATATGTATCCTTCAATAAAAATATAAATATTTATCAAATGCAAAACTTTATTTTTCACCATTTTCAAATCGTAATTTACCACTTTAGTGGAGACTGCACCACATGTGCAACAAATTTATCGAGGCCAGCTCCGCGTGATCTATCTGTACATAATACCCCGTACTCGCGCATATGTAATCGTATATAGAGGAAAAGTTAAATATAACTCATAACTATATAATTTTTATTCCTCAAGATTTTCCTGTTTCAATCCTGTTAGATATTTTTGTCCTCTTTCTAATAGTATAATTAGAATTTTCTTAAAGATTTTTTTGCTTCCATTTTGAGTTTTATCAATGCCACTTTTTCTATCCCAAACAAAAATCATTTTTAACAAGATACCGACATGATACCAATGTGAAACTAATGAGATACACTTTAGTATCACGTTACAGTATCCTGTTGATATCAGCTCACTAACAAAATACTCCAGTCCTTTTTGGGGATGAATATCCTGTTAGTATCCCATTAAGACTGAGTTTTGCATTGGTATCACATTAAACTTAAACTCCCTATGTTAATATCTTGTTGGTATTTTGTGTCACTTTGAAATTTGTTCTGACCTGCCAGTAGTGGAAACTTAACAAAATACTAACATGATACTGCCCTGCTTAACTACATCCTGTTTGATGTCAGCAATGAGTCATCAGTGACATCACACATTTCAAATCAAGTTGATACACACATGCAAGCACATGGAGTTTGAGATTTGTTAGAATGTTAAAATATAGTTTGAATACAGGTGGATATCAAATTTAACTTATTTTCAAAGACTGATATTAATATCATTGGACACAATATCAAGGACAATATAATATCTATACATATTGGATGCCAGATTGTGCATATGTATGGATGAATTGTGCTCCGTCTGCTTGGAAAGTATCATGACTAGTAAGTTTCTTTGCTACTGTATAATAATGCGTGAATTGAAATAAAATGTTTTAAATGACACATTTTGTTTTAAGTGACCTAATTTGTTATAAATGTAAAGTTTATGTATTACCCATATTCACCAAAAATGTTTTACAAATTATTTTGATTATTTATGAATTCAATTATTTCAAGCATATATATTAACTTATATTTTTTTCCTTTGAACTTCTGTAATCAATCAAATCCATGAGTGAGGTATAAACAAATTCAAATCCTCACGTACTTCATCTTTGATTTATAGGGGGTCAATATATATATATATATATATTGCAGTATCACATTAGTATTTTATTATACTGTGTTTATGGTAACAAAGGAAGTATCTCATTGATATCACATTTTGGTATCATGTTCGTATTTTGTTTCAAAGGCAATGCCAGGTGAGAAGTTTCCCATTAGTATCACATTATACTATCCCATTGGGTATCCCATTAGTATCACATCGTAGTATCCCATTGGTATCTTATAGGTATCTTGTTAACCTCATTTGCATGTGAATTTTGATACTATATAGAGAATAAGTGTCTTAATTTGTGTTTTGTTACGGGTATACAACACACAGCAAGTGCATTTATCGTACATGTAATGCGCGTTAGCGCATTTCATACGATAAATACATTTGCTGTTTGTTGTATACCCGTAACAAAACACAAATTATGACATTTATTCTATATATATGCACCATAGTTGTCTATTTCATTCTTGTTTTCTGAAATCGCGTTTTCTATGTAAAAGGGTGACTTTAAAATTCAGGTCACCGCTGGCTCAGTTTGCAGGTTAGAACAGCCGTCGCGGCATGTTTCTTTAGATCTTATGCATTGTGACGTCACGAGTGTTAATACACTAATTACAGCACGTTTCTTTCGATAGTAACATCTCAGGGAATAACATTGGTTGTGCATATATATCACATTAGTATCATGTTAGAGTATTCCGTTTACCCATTTTCTTTGTTTGGGAGCTGTTTCCTTTATAGAAATAACGAAAAAGACGTTTATTGTCACCTTTAATGTCAAAATTACCAATCAAAGAATTTTTTCCCAATATTTTCCCGCCTCAATTTACATAGAGCACAATTTGTAGAATATCGTGGTATTTTATATTTATTTTCTTTTTGCTTCCATTTTCGTTTGAAATCGCCCTCGCTTGCGCACTGAATAATGGCAAGTTATGCGTGTTAATACTATACATGTATAAACGCACATTACGGAACATAATTCCTGGATGCATTGTAGGTTATCACAGTACATTCCAAAAGAACAGTTATTCTATAAATAGGCCCTACAGTACTGTTCAATGAATTTAGATGAGGTGTATAAAGTGAAATAGTACAACAACAAAGGATATGTATTTCTTATTTATTTATTTTTTTTATTTCTATGGAATGATGAACTAAAGGAGCAGGTTCGGTTTCATGGAAAATCGGCCTTGATTTTAGAGTGTTTTAGATTTCGATAGTATTTCGTACCAAGGAAGTTAAATGTGTGGTTGTTTGAAATACCAAATAAATATTTTAAAATACGTGCAATACAACGAAAGATATGGCTTCAAAGTCGGCTTAAAGTCGTAAAATGCAGCAAAATCGTAAGAAATTGGCATAATTCTGGTCAAAATGTATGAAAACAAGTAGGGCGCCAGCCCTCACCCAAAATAGTTTTCTTATAAATAGTTAGATTTGCAATTTATCTTTCGATCTACATAAAATTTATGTTGGGTAAGGGTTGGCGCCTATACTAATTTCAAAGATTTATGCACAAAAAATAGCGATTTTCCTTCATTTTCAGACATGCAGAGTAAATGACGTCAAAATGTGACGTCATAACGAACGCACGTGACGTTTTGACAATGAAAAATATTTACTTTCTATTTCGCCAGGTATTTGAGATGAATATAAGAGATGCTGAATCATAATTTTCATAAAATTATTTTTCGCAAAAATTAGGGCCGATTTTGGGTGTTCGTGAACCTACCCCTTTCAGTATCACCTTTATTGAATTGTACTGTAAGAGTACTGATTTCAGTATCATTAAAATTCAGCAGAAATTGGCGAAAAGGGGCAATTCGACATACTAGCGGAATGATCAACAAGCACACTTGACATATTTACCTTCGTAATCTATAATGTTGAAATTATATAGCTAGCGTAATACATTTAAAAATTAAAATAGCGCAATATGTATAGCACCTACTTTGCTGATATACATCAAAGAAATCAATGAAGTGCTATTTGAAAATTGTTCATTTGTATATGATTGTTTTATGGCTCTGGGCTGCGATGTTATTGTTCTAGTTGTGTCCGTCTGTTTGTACTTTCTAACTCTGTCGCCTGAAAAAAAGCTGTGTTTTGGCCCTTTATCAATTTGACACATTACATATTATTTTGATGTTTCGGAAACTTGTCATTTCCTTCAAAAATACTATGATCGAAATTAAAGGAGGTTAACATCTTAGCATCATCCCTTCAATGCTATTTTGAACATGGATATGCTACTGAATCGACGCCACAGAAAATTTGGAGCCGCGCACTCTCTGTAAAGTAAATGTACAAGTTTTACTTTAAAAAATAAAACCAAAGGATGCTGCTGAAATGGATTTTGGCTGTCTGGAAATCACATTGGCTAGAAGCTTAAATGATGAGAATTTAATAATATTCCGAAACACGTGTCTGGTGTAATAAATTGATATGAAATTTTCTTCAAGAAGTTTATACACTTCCGTATCATTTTATTTTGTCTCATGCGTGTATGGTCCGATGTGTACTTTGTCATATTAGTTATAGCTTCTCTGTATCTTACATGTTCCCCTTTTTGTATCATACTGTATGTTTGGTTACAACTGCCGCATCATCCTCTCATCGTAGATCAATTCCTTGCTTGCTCGGCTATTTTGTTATTTTAAGTTAATTTTATAAGTTTTGTCTTGCTAATATCATTACAAATATGATTGAATAAATAAATTCAATTCTAATTCGTGCTGTTATTTGTAAATTAAATATTTGTCCAAGGCTTGGCAGTGGTGTGCATTTATACATATATCAACTCATCCATGACGCTAGAGCATGTATCAAAGCTTGGATTTTCATAATAGAATTACATCAATAGAAACAAGTAACCAATAAACTTTAGTTGAAGAAGAGAGGAGATCTCCAACAAGACCCCGTTGCAGCATCAACAGTAAAACACCAAAACACCCGATGCAAAAACACAAAAGACGAGTACAGCACGAGACGGAAAAGAGACACACGACATGTAAACATCAAACACAAAAGACTACACATAAACCGACGAGACCAATGGGCAACCGGTGCCGACTTTGGACGGCCATTCGTCACGCAAGTAGCAAATGGTGTGGTTATCGTAGATTACGTGCGCACAACCCTCTCACTTCTCCAATTACCCAGAGGTCTCGAAGAACGTACAATTGTTGTGTAAAACAACCTCTCACTGTAAGATGATCTCACACAAGCAAGACAGCGAAACGTAGAGGACCGAGAAACACAGATGAATATATAAATGGATATAAAAAGAGGGCATGCGCAATACAGTACGTGTTCTACCGACTGTAGCGAGCTCATGTATGTAATCACCCGAGGAGTCCGACAGGTGGTCGGGGCCCTGTCTTCTCTAAAGAGGTTTGGACAGGGCCCGTCATAGAGTCCCGTCGTCACAGTAATTTAGAGTGCAAGTCTCAAGGATGCGCTTGTACAAGACTGTAGATTGGTCAAGTACCAAGCCTAGTGTCCGTCTGGTGACATTAGGATCATATCCACGGTATTAAAGGCGTTTGATGATTTTGACGCATTTTCGATGGTTATGCTACCTACCTTTGAAGGTTTCCTCTTTCATAAACTAGGTATGACTTTATGGAAAGTTACTCTTAGCTTTTTTGGAATTATGTTTCTTACAAGCAACAGAGTATATCACTTAATGAAATTTCAGTGCAACATATACGCATCAACAATTTATGTCTTATCTCTGATATTCGGATCTTCAATAACATTCGCTGCACCCACAAAAACACCAAACATCAAAAATAAACATAAAAAAAGTACCTATCCGTTATACAGTCTCAAAGTTGAGAAGGCAAGACAAGATCATTAGAATTTTCATTGGAACGGTTGCGAACCTCGGAATGAACACGTGCCCGGGGAGAGTCAGCATCGCCTAATTGCAACAGTCGTCGCATTAGCTCCATGAAAACTTGTGGTCTCGATGTACATATACATCAAGAGACGTTAAAGGGAAAGGAACACCAAATACTACAAAGAAATATTAATTACAAAATACTATACATACACATCATCTCCATCAACAATACGTCGGAATCAACAATTATACCCTTTTATAATAATGAATAGTACGTGAACAATCCACTATCTTGTACAAGCATATTCCTTAAAAGAATTGCACTCTGACTGACGGAATCCATGACAGGCCCTGTCAGAAACATTTTTGAAGAATACCATCTGTCCCCTCTAGCTGAATGTAAGTCGGACTTTTCGAATTATAACATACATGAGCTCATTGAAACCGGACTGTTTTTTCGTGTGCCCTTTGTTTGTTATATCCATTAACATCTTCATCTACGTGTTACTCTGGCTCCTGGGTTTTGCCATTTTGTTTATGTACACATCTTTCAATAAAGGATTTATTAATCGCAACAATTGGGCTTTCTTTTTCTATCGAAAAAGTAGAAGGGTTGTGCGCACCTACTCATGAAACCACAATTTCGTAACAGCGTGGTATATTGCTGTACTTAGTCGGCATCGATTGGTCATTAGTCTCGATGGTTTATGTCAAGTTTGATGTTCCATTCCCATATTGTGTCTCTTTAAGTCTACTCAGTGTTTTAGCATAAGAGTAAGCAATGTTTTCCTGTAACAGAGTCTTGTTGGAGGTACCCTCTTTTCTACGTTGATGCCCAAGAAGCATCATACTGGTTATACTTCATGTTAAATCAAACTTTAAAAAAAAGATACTATGCTCCGCCCCTGCTTTGTTATTGGGCGTGCAGTTATTCAATGTACGAACGAACGAATTATTCAGAATACAGCACGTTGAATGATATATACAATATAACTTAAAGCGACTGCTTTTTTAAACTCATTCAAACAACAACTGGAGGCATGAAGCTGGCATATTTGTTCATCTTTCTAATTTTGGAACTGCTGAACAAAGAGAGCAAAGGTTTGTCCTTTCATTTTATGCAATTTACTATAGCTTATCGAATTCGAGTATCGTCTAGGAAATGTGCAGACACCAACTTCCTTTTTGATTTATTTCCATGAGCTCTTACATTCAAATTGTCGGGGCAATTCTAGGAAAACAATACCACTATTCATAATTGAAAAAAGAGATGAAATGATATCAGAAGGGGTAGGGCCACGAAGCCCCTAAATCGGCTGTGCGATTTTCCAAAAAGGCAGTAGAATATATTAGAAATACTTGACATATATGTATCGAAGGAAGTTCTATTTCGTCATCGACATCACGTGAGACAAAACATGGCCAAAACTGCTAGAGAATGTGTCTTCAGTGAAGAAATTTGTTGTGTCAACGAATGTCGACAAACATAAACTTTTATGACAAAAAGAGATAGTGATTATATTTTTCTTAACTCTTAACTTAGAAAAAGAACTTTGCAAAGTATCAAATTACATAATTAAAATGAAAACAAAACTATGGTACATAGCAAGTTTGTTGACAGCTTCCCTTTAAACACTTGTCGGATTTGAACAGCTTAGTTTTATATAAGATATCCATTAGTGAATATTACACAGTTTATAAAATGCACTTGAAAGATTTAAGATATTATCGGCATTAGGTTTTTAAACACAACTTATGTACTTTTCATTCCGAAAAGTTCCATAATTTTCATAAAAGGGGTAGGGCCACATGACCCCTAAATCGACCCTCAATTTTTCTCTAGAATTAAATCTTATAAGAAATACTTGATATCTCTCATGATAACACATGGATATTTACCGCTTTTCATGAAAGGAAAAATGTCACAAAACTAAGAGCCATTAGACTGTAATGACGTCATGAAGTGACGTCATTTTGACGATATTGACAAAATATACCAGAAATTGCTGGAAAATTGATCTTTTATGGAAGAATTTGATGTGGCCGCCGCATGCGTTAACTAGGATAAAACGTTTATGACAAAAGGATATAATGAAAATCTGTTACATATAAATTTTGCATCTCAGTTTATGCATGCGGCCATTGCTAATTTAATGGAAGTATGTAATTTTTGCAGCAATTTCAAGGAATATTGCCGATCTGATGTTTTAGAGGGCTAAAACTATTGATAAGCACCTTGTTTACAAAAGAAAATAGATTCGTTATTCAGTAGATCTCGAGGACGTATATAAGTGTCAAATCACAGTAATACATTCTATGAAGTTCAACGTTCAAAATTAGGTCCAGTATCGGGCTTCGTGGCGCTACCCCTTTCAGGCCGTTGTTTTCGTGGCTGACAAAATTACAAAAAAATGTCCGAGGCAGGCAACTTTCGCTTACTTTTTCATTGCTAGAATAGAATTGCGTCTTTTAACAGTGACGTCATAAAGAAAAACAACTCCAAAAGGTGTTGACTCTGACATTATATGTTTTTAATCAAGATCGGAAAATGGTCTATTAGAGTCATTGAACGCCAGATTTGATGTCCAGTCGACTGGAAAAAACAAATTTTGCAATGGCTGGAGAAATGACGACGTGTGGACGTACGACGGACTGCGCACTATGCCAGTAGCTTGCTTGAGATTAGCTCAGGTGAGCTTATGAAAATGGAAAACATCTTTTTCTGTTTGGGTTTGGACCTTACGAAGAAAATAACGGATATTTACCTCTTACTTCATAAGATGATTGAAGCTTGTCGTTGGATTATAGAATAGACTGCATTCAATATGTATCCTTTTTTCTTTATTATTCACACACAACCTATTCATTTATTTTCTTCCTTATCATGTTTGTCTTAATACTTTAATTTAGTAGGTTTTTATCAAAAAGAATTATTTACTTCGAAATCCTCTTTGGCTCCCTTTCTGTGCTTGTATGCTCAGTATTTTTACATGAGTTTTTATGTTGGGCTGTGGGTGCTGTAGCCGAGTGTAATTGGATATCCCCACCTTTCTTCGAAGACAGACTAAGTCAGGAAATTAGACAAAAGGCTGAAAAGGCTTAAGGGAAAGCACAAAAAGAATTGAATAAAGGCAGTGAGAATAATTATGTCAGAACAACCGATAATTGAGACGTATTGAAACAAAAAAGGGTTTTCATGACGAAAACATATTGCATTTAAGGAAGCTGAACGATTTTAATCGTGGTCAAATAATCTCTAATTCTCTAATCTCTAATTATGAAAAAATATGCAACAAAGAAGAAGCGAGTACCTTTTTTACAAGTGAATTTGTTAATTGCTTTTTTTAAATTGTTGTTATTTCATTTACCTTAAGGAGGTATTGAACACTTGGAAGCCAAATTTAATTTTTCTCAAAATTTCTGAAATCATTTCTTTCTTGTGTGTGCTTGACCATACAAACTTTTATTTGATTCTATCCAAAGGAAAATATTCTACGAGAATTTCAAATATGCATTTTCAACATTTCTTGATGACGTCATATTATAAAAGTGTCATAGTCTTAATTTAACTTCCAAAATCCAAAGATGAGATAAACCGTGCTCGACTGCTTTGTGTTTTTGCATTGGATGTTTTTGGGTTTTGCTGTGGGTGCTGCAACCTGGTGTTGTTGGAGATCACCTCCTTTGTTTTAAACAAAGGCAGGATGCTGGAATGAATTATTACAATGTCTATCAAAAAATGCCAATCTTGAGTAAATTGACAATATTGATAGTTAATTATTAGGAATCCTGTGGATGAATCTTTGTCAAAAACTGTCAAAATGATTAACAACGTCAAGAGATGATTTTATGATTAATTAGGAATATTTGAATTTAGGATTAAAATAGTACAAGGCTTTTTATATTCCAATTTTATCTATATAATCTTCCAAAATGTTTTTAACGAATTGACATCCGCATTCCTGCAATGCAAAATTATAAACTAATGCACTGTGATAAAGATTGAATTGTCTACTTTAAACATGCAACGTTTCAATGCGATACGTTTGGTATTAATGCTTTTATTGCATTTTGAATGAGAAGGTCTGTGACGCCATTTTCCTACGATAACGACGAAATGACGTCGTGGTTTGCTCATGGATAAAACTTGCAAAGTCCACAATTTCGAAAATTCATCAGGATAGTCAATTCTTTTATATCAATCAGTGTATCAATTGCTTTAAGGAAGTTAAGACTGTACTTATCCTAAAAAGTGAAAAAAAATAATGCCGCCGGCATATTGGTGTTCAATCCCTCCTTAAGCATTTAAAATACTGTTTCTTTCACAGACCTCTACTTATATCATTCGCAAGTATAATTGGTGTTAAGAATTTTACGACAATTTTGGGAGATAAAACGACTAGGTGCACCTCATAAAAAACCTGCATCTAGGTGACTTTGATTAGAAGATGAATTATTCAGACGTGATCCAACTCTTTCTCTTCTTGAAAAGAAAAAATTCTAAACAAATCTATTGTGATAAAGAAAACTAACGGAATGTAACATCACAATTCTGAGCTATCATTATAGACCATACACTACTTGCACGATTTCTGCATTCCCTGTGGGAAATTATGTGACTTTGATTTTTTGATAAAAGAATGTCCACTGAATATGAAAGGCATGTCCCACTTTAAAGCGGGGTTGTTAAGTAGCTTTGGTGAAAAATATGTATTCTTTATCAAAAATCACCGAGAAAGGGGAAAAAGTCGTTAAAAATATACTTTTTATAAAAATAGCTCATTGAAAAAAATTAAACCATGTGAATGTATATTAGTATTGATGTTCTTTCAGAAGGAGTTAATTTTAAGTTTCTACTTTTGATTTGTTTTTTTTGGGGGGATAACAAATCAAAGTTTTGTATCTCTTTTTATTTTATCTTAGATTTGTTACTGCATAATGGGCTTAATTTTAGTCTTAGATGTAATTGGAATACTGCATTTGTATGCATTCCCTTATTTGGATCACCACTTACAATTATTATCTAGCAATTTTGCTTCCTCATGAATATGTCATGAAACCATTCATTATCATTATTAGTTTATTAGTTGTAATAGCAACGTCAATATTATAATCATATTTACATATGTTTTAACTGTGTGGCTGGCCCCACACAATGAGTTTTTTAAGCTCATTACAAATAGTGCATCGTCTAGCTCACTAAATGCTTTCCTAATTTGGATACAATTATGCAAATGCTCTTTTTTCAGTCCAATTTAACTTAAGCTATCCAAATAAAGAATTTGCTGATTTTTAATTTCATTTTTCGAGTTGCCTCTCTAATAATTTGCGATTTTTATTGATATTATATAGGGAAAGGTCCATTTGATATTCGGGGGGAGGCATGGGGGGTTTTCGAAATAAAAAATATTCTTGCACTGAATTTTGAAAAAAAAAAATGGTGTGACAAAAAACTTATCTGAATTCAAAGAGTTTCCTTAAAAAAGTCGCTTTATAGTCATAATAATTTCCGACTCGCTGCAGCTTATTTTTGGGCCCATTTCGCTCGCCATAGTTTTCTTAGACTATCAAAATAGGATGTCTTAATGGCAAAGTTCATAGTCAAAAATATCAAGATTCTTGTACATACATATACATGTAAATGAAAAAGGGCTTCTTCAAAGGATTAGATATATATTCAATATTATACATTAATATGTGCATCTATCATCATAAAATCTTATTTTTCACGAGATACTTACTCGAGCACCTGGTCTTACTTCGGAATATTATTCATCCAGAGGTTCGCAACCGTTCCAATGGAAATTCTAATAATTCTGCCTTGCCTTCCCTACATTGAGACTGAATAACTGATAGGTACCTCTTTGATGTTTATTCATATGAGTTAAAGCAGATCCTGACGATAATCTCAACAGCACCCACAAAAGAGTACCAAATTAAGCATCGACGGACCCCTAGCAAATCAGAGATGCGACCATGTGTCCGGGAGGAGTAAGCATCCCCTGTTAGCTAGCCGCATCCGCCGTCGACGATCACGCACGAAAATGAAAACAATATTTAAAATACATGCACACGTCTTCATATGTATAATTCGAAGAAGTACTTCAGTTTTCATCAATTAACATTTCCACATTCATAAATTTGGTTTTAAAGATCCTCCCTGTTAGATCCTCTAACATGTACCTTGTGTACAATTTGAAAATTTAATAAGAATCTTTTATTTCGAGGGAGGTTTGAGGGCACGAAATTCGGATGACACACCATTTGTTTGTTGATTGGTAGATTGCCATCCTAAGTCGGCACCGATTGCCCATTGTTCTCGTCAGATTATGTGTAATATTTT